>CM069858.1:197711019-198311019 GCA_036172795.1 Pelodytes ibericus | reverse complement strand
CCAAACAGGGCTATAGTCACTGTTTCCCTGCTACCAATTCCCCAACATAGCGGACGAGACCGGTTGTGTTGGGTAAAACAAGAAGAACTGTTTATTGATTCAAAACACAGGACATATATACAGCAACACATCTTGATAACATAACTTTACAGAAGAACTCTAACCGATTAAAGTTTAACATAAGGACATGCAAAGGAAAATCCTGCCTCACACCTTTCAGGATACAAAGGTGTCAAGTTCAGATACATACAGAGTGCACTCAATTAAAGTAATTTGTTAATTGAGGGACATCACTGTACAACAGGAAACTAAATTACTTACATGAAGACAATGGGTAAGATGACATAATGAACAGGGGTTACAGGATAGGATACAATCTTATCCTGGGGGAAACACAGTGAATGGGACAAAGGTTTGGACACAAGGGTACACATCTTGGCTGACATCATGAGTGCCTGTGTTTGAAGTCCAGTTGAAAACAGGGTTCCACTGCTGCCCTCAAAGTGTGTACCCTCAAACTAATATATTGACAGACAGGGTCCATAGTCCACAGTGAGTCTTCTGGCCCCAGGGCCCTCCAAGAACCACCATCATGTTTTATTGGCAACATATATGTTGATCACAAGAGAGTGGTAGTGATAGTAATGTATCAATCAATGATGAAAAGAGGGATGAGATGGCTAGATAAGAACTGCATGCATATTGGTTATGTTATAGACAACTGGATGGAAATCACAAAGAAGGAAATGGGTAGCAAGAGTACTCCCCAAATGAGAAATTCATTAGGGAAGTGTACAGGGTTTTTAATCTGCTCAGCCGACTATGGTTGACATCCGAATTTATGTATATATGTATGTTATGCAGGGGCGTATCTAGAGCATTTGGCACCCGGGGCGGACCCTGAGTGTGGCACCCCCTCCCCCCCCCCCCATAATAAAAAATGTAAGAAAACACCCACAATTTTTTCAATGTTTGAAAATTGTACAATTATAGATACCAGGAATAGTGTGCCATTCAGAGCCCATTAATAGTGTGCCAGTCAGATACCAGTAATATTGTGCCAGTCAGATACCAGTAATATTGTGCCACACAGAGCCCAGTAATATTGTGCCAGTCAGATACCAGGAAAATTGTGTCAGTCAGAGCCCAGTAATAGTGTGCCAGTCAGATGCCTGTAATATTGTGCCAGTCAGATGCCTGTAATATTGTGCCAGTCAGATACCAGTAATATTGTGCCACTCAGAGCCCAGTAATATAGTGCCAGCCAGATGCCCAGTAATATTGTGCCAGCCAGAGCCCAGTAATATAGTGCCAGCCAGATGCCCAGTAATATAGTGCCAGCCAGAGCCCAGTAATATAGTGCCAGCCAGATGCCCAGTAATATTGTGCCAGCCAGATGCCCAGTTATATAGTCCCAGCCAGATTCCCAGTAATATAGTGCCAGCCAGATGCCTGTAATATTGTGCCAGCCAGAGCCCAGTAATATAGTGCCAGCCAGATGCCTATAATATTGTGCCAGCCAGAGCCCAGTAATATAGTGCCAGCCAGATGCCCAGTAATATTGTGCCAGTCAGATGCCTGTAATATTGTTCCAGCCAGAGCCCAGTAATATAGTGCCAGCCAGATGCCCAGTAATATTGTCAGTCAGATGCCTGTAATATTGTGCCAGCCAGAGCCCAGTAATATTGTGCCAGCCAGAGCCCAGTAATATTGTGCCAGCCAGAGCCCAGTAATATAGTGCCAGCCAGATATCCAGTAATATAGTGCCAGCCAGATGCCCAGTAATATAGTGCCAGTCAGAGCCCAGTAATATAGTGCCAGCCAGATGCCCAGTAATATAGTGCCAGTCAGAACCCAGTAATATAGTGCCAGCCAGATGTCCAGTAATATTGTGCCAGCCAGATGCCCAGTTATATAGTGCCAGCCAGATGCCCAGTAATATAGTGCCAGCCAGATGCCCAGTAATATTGTGCCAGCCAGAGCCCAGTAATATAGTGCCAGCCAGAGCCCAGTAATATAGTGCCAGTCAGATGCCTGTAATATTGTGCCAGCCAGAGCCCAGTAATATAGTGCCAGCCAGAGCCCAGTAATATAGTGCCAGCCAGATGCCCAGTAATATAGTGCCAGCAAGATGCCCAGTAATATAGTGCCAGTCAGAGCCCAGTCATATAG
The DNA here is from genome assembly GCA_036172795.1 of Pelodytes ibericus. NCBI lineage: Eukaryota > Metazoa > Chordata > Amphibia > Anura > Pelodytidae > Pelodytes > Pelodytes ibericus. The sequence goes on along the minus strand of CM069858.1, from coordinate 198,308,847 downwards.
TGCCAGCCAGATACCCAGTAATATAGTGCCAGCCAGATGCCCAGTAATATAGTGCCAGTCAGATGCCTGTAATATTGTGCCAGCCAGAGCCCAGTAATATAGTGCCAGCCAGAGCCCAGTAATATAGTGCCAGCCAGATGCCTGTAATATTGTGCCAGCCAGAGCCCAGTAAAATAGTGCCAGTATGAGCCCAGTAATATAGTGCCAGCCAGATGCCCAGTAATATAGTTCCAGTCAGATGCCTGTAATATTGTGCCAGCCAGAGCCCAGTAATATAGTGCCAGCCAGAGCCCAGTAATATAGTGCCAGCCAGATGCCTGTAATATTGTGCCAGCCAGAGCCCAGTAAAATAGTGCCAGTAAGAGCCCTGTAATATAGTGCCAGCCAGATGCCCAGTAATATAGTGCCAGTCAGATACCTGTAATATTGTGCCAGCCAGAGCCCAGTAATATAGTGCCAGCCAGAGCCCAGTAATATAGTGCCAGCCAGATGCCTGTAATATTGTGCCAGCCAGAGCCCAGTAATATAGTGCCAGCCAGATGCCCAGTAATATAGTGCCAGCCAGATGCCCAGTAATATAGTGCCAGCCAGATGCCCAGTAATATAGTGCCAGTCAGATGCCTGTAATATTGTGCCAGCCAGAGCCCAGTAATATAGTGCCAGCCAGAGCCCAGTAATATAGTGCCAGCCAGATGCCCAGTTATATAGTGCCAGCCAGATGCCTGTAATATGGTGCCAGCCAGATGCCTGTAATATAGTGCCAGCCAGATGCCTGTAATATAGTGCCAGCCAGAGCCCAGTAAAATAGTGCCAGCCAGAGCCCAGTTATATAGTGCCAGCCAGATGCCCAGTAATATAGTGCCAGCCAGATGCCTGTAATATTGTGCCAGCCAGATGCCTGTAATATTGTGCCAGCCAGAGCTCAGTAAAATAGTGCCAGTCAGAGCCCTGCTCGTTTAAAGCCACCCTCCTCCATCACTTACCTGAAGGCTGCTCTCTGCTCCCGGACGGACGTCTCCTCCGTGCAGTCTTCCCTCTTGCACGGAGGAGGGAAACACAGTCACCGGATGTGACGTTACGTCCCATCCGGTTGCCGTGATTTTTTTTTGATTTTTTTTTTTTGATTTTTTTTCCGGCGGCCGCGTCCAGGGAATGCGGCTGCCAGAAAAAAAGTTAAGCAGCGCGATGCGGGGGGGTGCCGGCAGCACGGCTGGAGGTGTCACCCGGTGGGGTCCGCCCCCCCCTCGGGACGCCACTGATGTTATGTACAATTATGGGAAATTCTAAACATGCATTCTTATACTATAAATACGTGTTTGTATATTGTAAACTTGAATAAATATTAATTTTAAAAAAATTGCTAAATACTGCACCAATAGTCACTGTGTTCTTCACAGACATGATGGCTATTTCAGGAGCACTTAATACTGTGCAGAAGCGGCTCCGATTATACATTTTATTAAAAGTGGGCCATCATAGCCACGATTATTTAAAATGATATGTGAAGATTTGGGTAAACACCACTTGGCGCTGAGCACGGTGGCTCACAAGGTAAAGTCCTTTAATGTCAGATAAAAATACTTTCAGTGTCTCGTAAGTTGATCTTTTGGATCTTAGCAGAGCAGCACAACAATTTGGCTTATTTTCCAACACCAGGATTTTCATGAAGAATCAGAACTTGAAGATGAAATTCGTAGCGACATTGCAGATACTCTTCACAATTTACACACGCCATTGTTGACTGGAAGTGATAATGATTTGGTTTAAAATCCATTCATACAAGTTAAACCAGCCATGCTGTGTGACGTAGATTTTGGAAGTCTGATTGATATGCACAATGAACAACCGGGCAATCAAAGTGATGTTTCCATTCGCCAACACGTACGTCGTTCTGAAGATCTCAGTGAATTGAACCGTGGCACTGTGATAGGATGCTGCCACCTCTGCAATAAGTTAGTTTGTGAAATGTCATATCTGCTAGATATTCAACATCACGGGATGATTGGAGATACACCTGTCATGGGCCTGACCCTTTAAACACAAACAAACACGCATGCTGGCAGAGGGACTGGCTGGGGAGATCAAAAGATTTCCCCTCATCAGCACTTCCACGCAAGAAGGCAGCATGGTGTCTATGCATTGCTGCCTCTCTTGTGCTACATGCGCACTGATCTGAGGTCATGCTGTCTCTCTTGTGCTACGCGTGCACTGATCTGAGGTCATGCTGCCTCTCTTGTGCTACGCGTGCACTGATCTGAGGTCATGCTGTCTCTCTTGTGCTACGCGTGCACTGATCTGAGGTCATGCTGCCTCTCTTGTGCTACGCGTGCACTGATCTGAGGTCATGCTGCCTCTCTTGTGCTACGCGTGCACTGATCTGAGGTCATGCTGTCTCTCTTGTGCTACGCGTGCACTGATCTGAGGTCATGCTGCCTCTCTTGTGCTATGCGTATGGATCTGACGTCAGAGCGCCAGGGTCATGTGAGCTTCGGTGCTCAATCAGATCAGTGTGCGGGGAGCGCGAGAGAGGCAGCATAGAAGGCTGCTGTGTCTCGTACAGGTAAGTACTGGGAAATGAGGGGAACCAGCTGTGGCTTATTAATGGGTATAGAGTGGAATATTAATGGGCAAAGAGTGGTATATTAATGGGCATGCTGGCTGTGGAATGTGAATGTGCATACTGGTCGTGGCATGCTAATGGGAATATTGGTTGTGGTAAATTAATGGGCAAAGAGTGGAATATTAATGGGCATACTAGTTGTAGTACATTAATGAGCAAACCAGCTGTGGCATATTAATGCGCATAGAGTGGCATATTAATGGGTATACTGGCTGGGGCATGTTAATTGGCAAACTGGCTATGGCATTTAATCGGCAAACTGGCTGTGGTATGTTAATGGGCATACTGGTTTTGGCATATTATCGGGCATACTGGTTGTGGCATGTTAATGGGCAAACCGGCTGTGGCATATTAAGGGGCATAGAGTGACATATTAATGTGCATACTGGTTGTGGCATATTAATGGGCATACTGGCTGTGGCATATTAATGGGAAAATAGTGTCATGTTAACAGACATTTTTTTCAGTAAGGGGCCCTGAATATCCTGGTGGCAGCCCTGTCCAAATTCACCTTTTTTATATGAAATTAAACTGCTTTTCAATGGCAAATGTGTAATTTGCATATTAAGCCACAGGTGATGTTATAACCAGGAGACACTACAATCACATTTGCCTCCCAATTTAGGCATTTACCGTATTTATCGGCGTATAACACGCACTTTTTCTCCCTGAAAATAGGGGGAAAATGGTGTGTGCGTGTTATATGCCGAAAAAAAATAAATCTAAAACTTACCTCGTTCCTGCTCTGTCCCCCGGTGCTCTGAAGGTGCGTGGCTGTGAGGGAAGCGTTGTGAGCTCCCCTCCAGCCGCGCGGTCAATAAAGTGTGTTTTTTTTTAAACAAACTTTATTGACCGCGCGGCTGGAGGGGAGCTCACAACGCTTCCCTCACAGCCACACAGCTTCAGAGCACCGGGGGACAGAGCAGGAACGAGGTAAGTACTGGGGTCTGGGGGAGGAGGGTGGCATAACGAGCATACTAAGGGGCAATATCCTGGCATATTGGGGGCAATATCATGGCATATTGGGGGCAATATCATGGCATATTAAATGGCATGTTGGGGGCAATATCTGGCATATTAAAATGGCATATTGGGGGCAATATCTGGCATATTAAAATGGCATATTGGGGGCAATATCCTGCATATTAAATGGCATATTGGGGGCAATATCCTGCATATTAAAATGGCATATTGGGGGCAATATCTGGCATATTAAAATGGCATATTGGGGGCAATATCTGGCATATTAAAATGGCATATTGGGGGCAATATCCTGCATATTAAATGGCATATTGGGGCCAATATCCTGCATATTAAATGGCATATTGGGGGCAATATCCTGCATATTAAAATGGCATATTGGGGGCAATATCCCTGCATATTAAAATGGCATATTGGGCTTCAAAGTTCTTTATTTGAAATGTAAGTTTTTTCCCCTAAAATTTCCTTCTTAAAATGAGGTGCGTGTTATACGCCGGCGCGTGTTATACGCCGATAAATACGGTACTTGCAATTTTGCTAACACAATCTTCAATCATTGTTTTCATTCTATACATTGGCAGTAAAGGCATTTAGGAGATAGCATCCCTTTAATGTGAATGTAGAGTCTCTTTAACTCCACAGACCAGTGAGTGTAATCTCCAAGTGGGCTCTGCATGCTTGGTGTTAACCTGTGAGGAGATAAGAGGAAGAGCAGTAGTGAACAGATTAACAGCCTCATTTGTCAGCAATTACAGTGCCATTAATCACAGCACTTCCAGCTCTGGGAGGAGGTCTGCAGAGCTACAGGAGGTAATGAAAAGAAGACCACCCATGGCTAATGATTTTACCATGTTCATCGGAAACCAGCAGCATTGTGGATCCTTTACTGGTTAAGTGGGGAATTAGTGGGGTAACGAGGAGGAAATTCTACAATTAGCATTAGTAAAAACAAAAAACATTAGCAGCAATATCTAGTCTATCAGAAGTAATCAGATGTTTATTTAGCAAAACTGATACTTCCTAGAAATTGTAGATTATTTTTCATCATTATTTTATTTTCTGTATTTATAGAATAAACAATGTTCAGGTAACAGAGCCCCTTTCACTAGGTGGAGCTTTCTGGGGGTTGGTTAATAGTAGGGTGACCACATTGCTGTTCTATTCAGGTACTCACAAAAATGTTTTACTCCATCAAATAATAATTAGTTCTTATATAGTGCCTGTCTCCCAGTGGAACTCAAGGTGCTTTCGAATTAACCGAATAATAGATATTATTACCGAGTTGATGATACCCATTTGTCATTTATCGACCTCAGAGAAAAAGGTGAATGCACAGAGTGATAAAAGTACATGAAAAATACTTTCTGGTAGAAATGCTGCCTCCCAATCGGGACCCTCTCCCGAGTGCTAAAAAAAAGGTAGGAAAAATGGAACCGGGGCATGGAGTGATAATACCAGGATTTACTTAAATAAATAAATAACACATCACAGTGTAATACTGTGAGTGAATGAATACTAAGTGAGAAATAATGGATACGCTCACAAGCGTGGAATGGTTAAACTCCTGAGAGCCACAAAGCTCATTAATCAAAACATCTTCATAAGAAAGAACCTTGGTATGAAGATCTTCGTAAATATCTTTAATGTCTGCGAACATATAAAAGAACATGGGGACTCAAATATGAAGAATCGCCAAGGAAAGGGTAAGGCCCCGAGCATATAATACGATTAATGGAAGGCCGTCCCATCAAACAGAAGTCCAGAGAGGCACTGAATTTCTAATTTTATCAATAGCCACCATGACCCCGCTGACAATACAATGGCTCTCTTCAGAGTCAATAAACAACATATATTGTGGACATCAAACTTCATGATTCGTAGATCCATAAATAAACTTTATTTAGCAGAAAAACACACTTGCTTAATAAAATGTGTGTTTAAGGTCCATTGGAGAATTGAAATGGCTCACTGGAGAATAACCTGAAATACTCTACACTGCTAAAAGTAGAAGCAAAATGGTAAGAGGCAGCAGTGTGTCTGGGGAAGTATTGATGAGTGTAAGAGGCAGCAGTGTGTCTGGGGAAGTATTGATTAGTGTAAGAGGCAGCAGTGTGTCTGGGGAAGTATTGATTAGTGTAAGAGGCAGCAGTGTGTCTGAGGAAGTATTGATGAGTGTAAGAGGCAGCAGTGTGTCTGGGGAAGTATTGATGAGTGTAAGAGGCAGCAGTTTGTCTGGGGAAGTATTGATTAGTGTAAGAGGCAGCAGTGTGTCTGGGGAAGTATCGATGAGTGTAAGAGGCAGCAGTGTGTCTGGGGAAGTATCGATGAGTGTAAGAGGCAGCAGTGTGTCTGGGGAAGTATCGATGAGTGTAAGAGGCAGCAGTGTGTCTGGGGAAGTATCGATGAGTGTAAGAGGCAGCAGTTTGTCTGGGGAAGTATTGATTAGTGTAAGAGGCAGCAGTGTGTCTGGGGAAGTATCGATGAGTGTAAGAGGCAGCAGTGTGTCTGGGGAAGTATCGATGAGTGTAAGAGGCAGCAGTGTGTCTGGGGAAGTATCGATGAGTGTAAGAGGCAGCAGTGTGTCTGGGGAAGTATCGATGAGTGTAAGAGGCAGCAGTGTGTCTGGGGAATTATTGATTAGTGTAAGAGGCAGCAGTGTGTCTGGGGAAGTATTGATTAGTGTAAGAGGCAGCAGTGTGCCTGGGGAAGTATTGATTAGTGTAAGAGGCAGCAGTGTGCCTGGGGAAGTATTGCTTAGTGTAAGAGGCAGCAGTGTGCCTGGGGAAGTATTGATTAGTGTAAGAGGCAGCAGTGTGCCTGGGGAATTATTGATTAGTGTAAGAGGCAGCAGTGTGTCTGGGGAAGTATTGATTAGTGTAAGTGGCAGCAGTGTGTCTGGGGAAGTATTGATTAGTGTAAGAGGCAGCAGTGTGCCTGGGGAAGTATTGCTTAGTGTAAGAGGCAGCAGTGTGTGGAAGTATTTCTCACATATTTCCTCATGTCTCTCGCACTGATCATTCACCCGTCTGATTTATTCTGCTACAGTGTGTTCGTTTGTGGACTTTTATTTTTTCAGTAATATTTTTGCTTATGTGTGTTACGTTTTTAAAGAGCTTTTTCTCTTATTGTAATATTGTTTTATATTGGCGGGGTATTATTGAATGATACTATATATCCATTTTTATTACTGTTCATAACTATTATTTATTACTATTTTGCCCACCAGCTTAAATATGTTTTTATTGGCTTGCCTGAATAAAATGTGCTCACTCTTTATCCAACCTATTACATTGTCTTTTTGTATATATTGTTTCCCATGGTTCAGTTGCACAACCCAACAGATATACTAGGCCCGTCCTTGGAGGACAGTCTGTTTTATCCATCAGTAGCCAGAAGGGAGAGTTTGTTTATGTGACAATCCCACATGTTTGTGCTGTAACTGAAGGTGACAAAGGTGGGAGAGGGTAAGGTGGGGGCTCTAATTAATAACAGTCATTAGCTACTTTATGGCCTACAAGGGTCAGTGAGGCAGCCCAGTTGTATGACATCACCCCTGCTGGGCAATGATGGGTTGCAGAAGAGATACAACAAACTGTACATTTTCAGAACTTGTAAAAACTTAAAGGTGCCGTTCCTGACTTTAAATCAGTGTATATATGTGGCAACATGTAAAGCCATACGCCAACTGACAATAAAGGGTGGCTCAACTGAGTTATCCATTAATATTCTCTTTAAACCTGGAAATATGTTGCTTTGTTTGAATATAGTTGATTTAAACTGGTTGCATTGTATTACTGTTAAAGGGACTGTCTCACCTAAACATTTTTTTTAGTGAGCATGTGAACAATACATTTTTTTTTAAAATTATCTATACATTATGTTAGCAACACTGCAAGCAAATTCCTAAATATGCCAAAAAATATGTTGTTGATGTGTGTGTGGAGTCTCCTGTGTATGACATCACCTGTGGCTTGATATGCAAATTAACAATTTTGCAATAGGGCATGTGTAATTTGCATATCAAACCACAGGTGATGTCATAATCAGGAGGCTCCACAGACCCATGTAAAATACATTTTGTTACACTAATTTAAGCTTGCAATTCTGCTCACACAACGTATAGATCATTTTTAGAGTTAAGCGAACCCGAACCGCAAAGTTCGGGTTCGTACAGAACATTAGGATTTTAGGACCCATGACCCGAACACGGACATTTCACTGTATGTCCGCGTTGGAGTTCGGGGTTCGGCGATTCATATCGACTAAACAAATGTAAAATTACTAGTGACTGGACAGCTATTGCTATGGATGGGGACCTGGTGGGGACATTAGGTCCCCCCCCACCATTATTATTATAGGGTCCCCACCCGCCGGCAATGGGTGGGGACCTGGGGCGGACATTAGGTCCCAACCTTATTGTTATAGTGTCCCCACCCGCCGGCAATGGGGGGGGGACATTAGGTCCCACCCTTATTATTATAGGGTCCCCACCCGCCGGCAATGGGTGGGGACCTGGGGGGGACATTAGGTCCCCCCCACCATTATTGTTATAGGGTCCCCACCCGCCGGCAATTGGTGGGGACCTGGGGGGGACATTAGGTCCCCCCCACCATTATTATTATAGGGTCCCCACCCGCCGGCAATGGGTGGGGACCTGGGGGGGACATTAGGTCCCACCCTTATTGTGATAGGGTCCCCACCCGCCGGCAATGGGGGGGGACATTAGGTCCCACCCTTATTATTATAGGGTCCCCACCCGCCGGCAATGGGTGGGGACCTGGGGGGGACATTAGGTCCCCCCAACATTATTGTTATAGGGTCCCCACCCGCCGGCAATTGGTGGGGACCTGGGGGGGACATTAGGTACCCCCCACCATTATTATTATAGGGTCCCCACCCGCCGGCAATTGGTGGGGACCTGGGGGGGACATTAGGTCCCCCCCACAATTATTATTATAGGGTCCCCACCCGCCGGCAATGGGTGGGGGGACCTGGGGGGGACATTAGGTCCCACTCTTATTGTTATAGGGTCCCCACCCGCCGGCAATGGGGGGGGACATTAGGTCCCACCCTTATTATTATAGGGTCCCCACCCGCCGGCAATGGGTGGGGACCTGGGGGGGACATTAGGTCCCCCCAACATTATTGTTATAGGGTCCCCACCCGCCGGCAATTGGTGGGGACCTGGGGGGGACATTAGGTACCCCCCACCATTATTATTATAGGGTCCCCACCCGCCTGCAATGGGTGGGGAAAGGGGAGACATTAGGTCCCCCCTAACATTATTAGGGTTCGGGTTCGGGGGCGAGTTCGAGCCCGAACCCGGACTTTTTTTTTCGAAGTTCAGCTGAACCCGAAACATCGAGGTGTCCGCTGATCTCTAATCATTTTCAGTATTTTTTATTCTGTCCATTCACGTAATAAACAATGTGTAGGTGTTACAGTGCCTTCAAATAAATAAACATTTTCTATGGCTAACAGGCTGTTTTTCTCTGACCCAACACACATGAATTCTAATAATGTGGTCCACTTCAGAAAAAAACTCGGGTACTCCTTGTGTAAAGAAAAAATAAATAACATATGTGTAGTTTTAATTGTTTTCTTAATCTCTGCCTGCCATAAGAGTTCTAATTTATTTGAGACAAACTTAAGCAGGTCATTAAAAAATACTTTATAGGCTAGATTACAGGGTACTTGTTAGCTCTATAAAAAAAAAATTCTTAATGAACACAGTTATTAGATAAGTATAGAATAGCAATGTATATTATGTATTATTTTTTAAACACATTGTGGGTTGTTTTTCGTGAATTACTGTGTGTGTGACAGACTAGGTCAGTGATGGCTGACCTTGACACTGAAGATGTGTCTGCTTCATGGGACATGAATTGCCAGTCAGTCAAAAGACTAAAGGGTCTAAGCAATATGCTCCAATTTTCAGATATGAAATCGTGCCACGAAAGTCTGAATATATTTGGATCACATAGTTGGCATGAAAACACACGGACAGGTTGTAGATGCAGTTGGTAGTAATAACAGAACCGAGAAGGTGGTGAAGAGCATCAGGTCTGTGGATGTCACAGAGAGTCTGTCTATGGTAGCTAGGGTGTCCACATCTGCAGTTTATTCTGGGATACTTTTGATATGCATGGAATAGGTATAAGGCTATCCTAGATATAAGAAAAGGCCAGGCACAAAATAGAACAGCTGGGAGGCATGTAAGTGGCATTTCTGGGGTGGAGTTGCATGGTGGGGTCGGGGGGCCCTGGGGCAATTTTTGCACCGGGGCCCTGTGGTTTCTACTTACGCCTCTGTGACAGTCCCTTGCTTTTACATGTGATCAAGAGAGGGTAACTTAACAAAATCTCTCTCTGCACCACCAGAGAGAGAACACTTACCCGAACAGACCCTAATCAGACATGAGCAGTGAGTGCCAGCACTGACTGACATTGACAACATGACTGTGTGCACCATGTCCACCCCAGCTCTGCCTCAACTGAGAAGCAGAGATCAGAAGTAAAGCTGCACGTATCTCCAAAAACGGACTTGGGGATTACTAAGGGAAGGTGTCACTCTCAAGCTGTCTAACAGAGGCTCCTGTTTGGGTTTCTCTCTTTCTGTAACATGAAACCAGAGTATCACAGGCGGTATTTCCAAAAAATAAAACCTTAAAACACTTGAAAAATTAACTGTGCAAATCCACATTAACTTCAAGCTATCACTTACACTGGCTTTAACTCATTATCTCAGGCTTTACTGTCACCCCTTAGGAAATCTACTGATCACCTGTGCTTCTGCAGGTATTTCTTGGCTTAAAATCAATTAGCTGGGTGGATGAGTAACTCCCAGGATTACAATAGTTAAACTACGTATTACAGCACTAACGTAACATAGGGTAAATAATCACAAATATAAAATTATAGTCTAGTTGGACTAGGGTTGACATTTTTCTCAGACTCATAACTTATACATTCAGCCCCGCAAAAGTTATGTGAAAAGATGGAAATCAATGAACTAATCAACGTGGTTCTGTGGGATCCCAAATTTGATTAATGAATTAATTTCCTTTGGGACATGTGTCCGGTAACAATGGCCACGGTGGCTATCAGGGCCGTCTTTAATATTGATTAGACCCTGGGCAAGAATTTGCTTGGGCCCCCTGAACCCTGCCCCCCTCCCCTGCATGCAATCACGCCATCCATCGCAATGTTACCCCCCCCCCCCCCAAACACACACAAAAATCCCCACAAAAATAAGCGCACACACAATTGGACTTTTATTGCAGTGAGTATGTTTATTGAATTGTACAAAATGTGTATATTAAGTATAATTGCAGTGTAGAAACTGAATATATGGAAAATGTGTATACATGGCTGCAATATGTATACCTTCTTACTATGCAACACTGCAATACAACTACTCATTAAATAAATTACAAAAATATACAGATATTAGAGAGCACTTACATATGTTCATTATATATATATATTTATAAATATCTATACACGTCTTGCTCTCTCACTAGTTGCATTTATAATTACATGAACTTCTTATTATATTCAACTATTTTCATTTGCATAAATGAGAGCGAGATTTTCAAAACATAAATCCACTAATAGAACAGGAAAAGGAGAATTACCGGTCCCCAGCACACTTCATGAGTAAGGGACACAAGTGGTCAGAGTTCAAATTTCGAATGATAGAGTGGATCCCGAAAGCCCCAAGAGGTGGAGACAGAGAGAAAAGATGAAAACAAAGAGAATCATGGTGGATATATGAACTAGATAGTCTCTCTCCAAAAGGTCTAAATAGGGACTGGAACTTAATGTCCTTTCTATAAATATAAATAAAAACAGGTAAGAATATAGATTGTTAATAATAAAATTGAAGGATTTATATAGATTACATTTATCAATATGTGGCTAAAATCTTATTTACACTTTCCAATATAGACCTATAGCGTATCCTTCGGATTTGTGTTAAATGAACTTGGAACTTTGTATCCTCACTCATAGGGAATTAAATAATCAAATACCTAATAAAATCTTCTTTTTATCCCTATAGATATCGATTGGTATCCATTCCTTGGGCACAGCGGCTGAAATAACAAGCATATTGACATCCATTGGAGATCCCAATAATAAATTTAATTTAAGATATATATACTTCAGACAACGAATCAGCTGTGCCATAATTAGAACTTTATTGCCTATAATAATTGAATATTGTGACAAAGGAAATCCTTGAGAGATAGTTATGTTAGAAGATGTCGGCATTCTCTGGTCTAGTATATTGCAGTACTAGCGGGGGTTTTAAATATTTTTCTTTAAAAATTCCAATATTCTTTATTAGATGCGTATCATTAACACTTGAATTAAAAATAAAAATATTTACGATCACGGATGGATGTGGCGGTGTGATTGCAGCTAGGATGTGTTAATGCACCTGGCTGCTATGCATGCCGTCTGATCCTATTGCCATTTCTACCAGAAAACACTTCAAATGGACAGATTGAACATTGTATGACCTTGCTGATTTGATTTTGCAACACTGTTTTTTTTATTCACGTAGTTTTTTATATGTTTATATAGATCACTAATTTATCACTGATATTTAGATACGCAGATGGTCTAAACACCACATAATATTGTAAACTTTTCTTCTGAAATGTATATTGAAACAATGGTTCTATAATGATTTCACCTGTAACCTGATTGAAACACATTGACTAATTGTTAATTGTTTACACTATATAAAGCTTTTTGAAAACACTCAACGTTAGGCTTGAAAAAAAAAACTCGTAAGAGCGAACGTGTGAATAAAACTCTCACTTCACACCGACTGCTGGACTCTGCATCTTTATTTCTTCATATTTAAGACTTGGGTGTCGTCTTGGAGCCCTAGCACCGAATTTCTGGTTGGTGCAGATCGAAAACTACTGATTAAGGTACATCGCCTGTTAAAATATGTCACTGTTTGTCCATTAAATATGCCACAGTGTGCCCATTAATATGCCCCTTTGCCTATCATTATTCCAGTACTATTTTGCCATTAATATGCCACAAACAAATTGTCCATTAATATGCCAGTATTATTGTCTGTTCCGATGCCAGTATTATTGTGCCATTCCGATGCCAGTACTATGGTGCCATTCCGATGCCAGTACTATGGTGCCATTCCGATGCCAGTACTATGGTGCCATTCCGATGCCAGTGATAGTTTGATATTCAGATGCCAGTATTATTGCACCATCAAGATGCCCGTCAGGCCCCTGACTAGATGCTTTATGTCAGGGACGAGTCCAGGAGGTTGTGGGACCCTGAGCGCCCGATGCAGGAGTTCAATGTGCTGGAAATGGAGACACAGGGCCTGGTGCTGGGTAACTGCAATCCCTCAGTGGTTTGAGACCCCCAAGTTCATGCAGCCACATTCCCAGGCCCTGTGAAGCAGCTGTGCAATCCAGTGATGCCTAGGGGTAACTGAAGTGAGCCTGCAAAAATCCTACAGCAAGCATGGATTATAACTAGAACAGGTTAGCAGGATGTAGCAGGATAAAGCAAACAGATGAGCCAAGCAGAGCAAAGCAAGTACAAAGGGACCGAGGCAGAGCAGAGCAGAAATACAGAGTGCAGGGCTGCAGGACAGAGCAAGGTGCAAAGGGAGAACTAAATCATACAAGGAAGGGCAAAGGATAAGCAATAACTAAGGAGATATACAGAGATACATATATAACACAGACTAACATACAGAGGACAGGGCAAGAGCTACAGGAACAGAAGGGATGGTGTGAGGAGCCAGGAGCCTCAGACGCTTCATAAGGGGAACCAAGCTGGACATGGGGTTAGGGGAGAGGAGCTGAGATACTCAGGTGCTTCAGGGACAGAGGATAAGGGAACATATAAATATATACAAACAAACATGCAGGAACTGGCCTAACACACTTAGATTAAAAAGTGAAGATTTGGTTAATTATGGCCATAACATGAAGCTTGCCAACCACATCAGGATATCTCACAATTAGGCAAGTCCCTACGCTAAAATTGAATAGCAAACTAATAGCAATATACAAACAGAGAAAATACCTGCAGAGCTGAAGAAAGCAAACAGAGTAAATGGGTGTGGTGGCATTTAGTGGAACTAATCATGAGGAAACAAAGAAAACCTGTAAAGGAGCAATAGAATAACAGGGAGCAAGATAACCAGAAATGGATCAGAGCAGAAACTAAAGTAACAGGAACATGAGAGTTTAACAGAGATCTGAGACAGCATTTCATTGGACAAAAGTAACCCCAGATCTATTATCCTATATCTAGAGTTAGAGTTACAGTTAGGGTTACAGATGAGTTGGGGTAAAAATGAGGGTTACTGCAAGGGTTAGATTTAGGGTTGGGGGTAGATTAAGGGTTGGCCATTACCCAATAACTTGCAAAAAAACAACAGAAAAACTTAGGAACAATTTTTTACCATTTGTAATTGCTTAAAAGATTTTTCAGGTCAAAGTTAGAAAAGCGTGTTTTTGGGATTTTTTTTAATAGTAAATTATACGATATGATGAAAACAAATGATATCTTAAGAAAACCCTATTTATGGGGATAAAAATAGTATATAATATGCATGGGTATATTAAATGAGAGAGGAAGATTACAGCTAAACATAAACACCACAGAAATGTAAGTTCTTGTTATACTATGATTCATTGAGAAGATACCACTAGTTAAAGATCCGCTCCAACTTGAAAATGATGTACCTTTTTCTGCATAGTAAAGTTGGATAATTATAAAAATGTATTTGTTTTAATATATCATTCAAATCTGATTATCTCTAGTATAAATATCTTTCATTTATTCTCAAACATCAGGTTTGCAGCTTCTAATGAGTCTAACTGTAAGGTTCAAGAGAAGGGAGCGTAGCGCAGGGTGGCGGGTAGGTAGTATGGATGGTAAAGAGGGCGTTCCAAAAGTGTCACAGCAATAGGGTTAGGCAAAAGAGTAGTCAGTTCCAGTCCAAAAGGTCAAGGCAGGCTGCGGAAGGGTCAAATACGGGTATACAAGTAGGGGTAACAGCAATTCGGATGGTAATAGGAATCACAAAGGAATGGGACTGAGAACAGACACCACAGCTCAACAAGCAGGCACTTAATAAGGTGAGTGTGGGGTTTTTATAGGGCTTCTTATCAAGGACCTCTCCCCTTTATACCTGGGGACCACCCCTGGACCCTGTTGGGGATAGGGAGAAGGAGTAGAGACTCTCCACCCTCTTTCCGCTGCCCCTTTAGCCTCCACCAAACGCGCAGCACCTATCGCGAGTAAGCCCCGCCCCTAAACCTCTTGGAAATAGTTGCATTCACCGCGTGCGGGTAGCTAACAACTCGAGGCCGGGATTCTGCCTACCTCACGTTTGCGCTAATGCGCGATGCCTGCAGACAGGGATAGAGGATGGATCCGGTCGTGAGGGTCCCCCGTGCAATATAAGTGACAGTCCTTGGACCTGAAAGCAACATTCGGCTGGAGCCTGAAGAGAACAAGCAACATTCTAAAGTGTTTCAAAAAAGAATAAAGCAGAGTATTGCAAACGACAATGCTTGTGATGTGCGCATACATAGAGCATTGTACTATGGAAGCCCAGAGAGGCCATGTATTTAACCCCTTAGTGACATGACTTTTTTGGCTTGTCCGACGCTTGGTGACTTGGGCTGTTTTAACATTTCTGAGGTGTTTGTGTTTTGCTGTAATTTATTTCTGTCTCATTTAGTGTACCCGCACAAACTATATATAGTTTTTATCGTTATAAGAAGGGCTTTCTTTTGATACCATTTTTTGATAATAGCATATAATTTGATGTAAAAAAAATAATAAAATATGGCAAAAAAATTGAAAAAATTATTATTTTATGACTTTTATTTGAAAAATCGTATACTCATGTACAAGAGACAACAAAAAAACACTGCTAAAAAGTTTCTAATATATGTCCTGAGTTCAGAAATAGCCCATGTTTTTATGTTTTTGTGCTTTTTTATTCATGTTACAGGGCCAGAACTATAAGTGGTGCAAAGCTATTTTAAAATCCTTTCTTTCAAAATTAGCGATAGTGACATTGTAACACTGATTTCTGTACTAAATCCATGAATGACCCCCAACATGTACATATTTTTGAAAACTAGACAACTCAGGGCATTTAACTTGGGGTATTTTGACACATTTCACGTAGCCATTTTACCACCAATCTATGCCAAAGTTTGCAGAAAAAAATCTTTTTTTTTTTATTTTTTCACATATATTGCAATTTAGGCAAACATTACCTTAAAATGTGAAGGGGTATTTCCAAATAACACCTCAATATGTGTTCAGCAACATCTCCTGAGTACAGGGATACCACCCATGCATAGGTTTGTTGGTTTGTTTTGGGGCTAAAAGGCCACATTTAGGGGGTGCGCATTTTGGTTTTCCAACTTGGAATTCTGACATGCAGAAAACTTGTGCCCATGTCCCATTTGGGACATTTTTGAAGCCAGAAAGTGTATTCTACCCCACAAAACCATATATTTTTTTAAACTAGACACCCTAGGGTATTTCAAATGGTAGTATTTTAACACTTTCCATGCACTAATTATACTACCAGCCTATGTCAATGTTTTGGGTAGTAATTTATTTTCACATACATTGTACTTTGGGCATGAATTCACAGATCCTGTTATATGTGAGTGCCAAACAACACCTCAATATGTGTTCAGCAACATCTCCTGAGTACAGGGATATCCCCCATGTATAGGTTGGTTAGGTTATTTGGGGGTTAAAAGGCCACATTTGAGAGGTGCGCTTTTTGGTTTTCCAACTTGGAATTCTGACGTTCAGAAAACCTGCGCCCATGTCCCATTTGGGACATTTTTGAAGCCAAAAAGTGTATTCTATCCCACAAAACCATATATTTTTGAAAACTAGACACCCTAGGGTATTTCAAATGGTAGTATTTTAACACTTTCCATGCACTAATTATACTACCAGCCTATGTCAATGTTATGGATAGTAATTTTTGTTCACATACATAGTACTTTGGGCATGAATTCACAGATCCTGTTATATGTCAGTGCCAAACAACACCTCAATATGTGTTCAGCAACATCTCCTGAGTACAGGGATACCACCCATGTATAGGTTGGTTAGTTATTTGGGGGTTAAAAGGCCACATTTGAGAGGTGCACTTTTTGGTTTTCCAACTTGGAATTCTGACGTGCAGAAAACCTGCGCCCATGTTCCATTTGGGACATTTTTGAAGCCAAAAAGTGTATTTTACCCCATAAAACCATATATTTTGGAAAACTAGACACCCTAGGGTATTTAAAATTGTGGTATTTTAACACTTTCCAAGTGCTAATTCTACCACCAACCTATGTCAAAGGGTTGGGATGTAATTTTTTCCCCACACACATTGTAGTTCAGGCAGGAATTTTCAGATTCTGGTATTTGCCACTGCCAACCAACACCTCAATATGTGTTCAGCAACATATCCTGAGTACAGGGATACCCCCCATGCATAGGTTTGTTGGTTTGTATTGGGTCTAAAATTCCACATTTAGGGGGTGCGCAATTCCAACCTGGAATTTTGACATGTAGTCAGCCTGCGCCCATGTTCCATTTGGAACATTTTTGAAGCCGTCCAATTAATTTTACCCCATCAAACCATATATTTTTGGAAAAATAGACATCCTAAGGTATTTCAAATGGTGGTATTTTAATACTGTATAGGTACTAATTCTACCACCAGCCTTTGTAAAAGTTTGTGGTAGTACTTTTTTGGAAAAAAATTTCCACATGCATTGTACTTCAGGCATGAATTCACAGATTCTGGTATATATCACTGCCAAACAACAACCCAATATGTGTTCAGCAACATCTCCCGAGTACAGGGATAGCACCCATGCATAGGTTTGTTGGTTTGTTTTTGGCTAGAAGGCAACATTTGTGAGATGCGCATCTCAAAATTCCAACTTGGAATTTTGGCATGTAGTCAACCTGCGTCCGTGTCCTTTATGGGATATATCTTTGAAGCCAGCCAATGTAATTTACCCCCACCAAACCATATATTTTTTTATCGGTAGACCCCCATCACTACTTGTGGCAAGGGCTCAGCAGCCACCGATACATCGCTAGATGATGTATCAGAAAGCTGAATAGGGTCAAAATCGAACCCTGAGTCCGCGGCCTCAGAATCAGTGCGTAAGCAGTGATCTCGAGCAAAGAAGGGGTTAATAGCTCTTAGAAGAGCCTATCTAGTACTGTAATACATTACAGTACAAAGAAATTAATCCATAAAACAGTGCAGACAGCAAAACATACTGTTGCTGTGCAAGATTACTGCTTACACAGTGATGAATGGCAGGGAAGGGGTTAATACACAGTGAAAGACTTTCATAAAACCTGCCAATTTTATAAAATGTTATTTTATATCACTAATACTGATCTGTCTCTTTCCGTCACAAAAATGTAAGTGAGGAGAGGGAGGCAGATCAATATTTGTGAATATTGATCCGATTAATTTTGATCTGACCAGGGCGAATGGTGAGCTTAATTGAGAAATCACCAAACCGCCTTTGCCACTAATTCGCTGTTACTGATCGCTATGCGCTCAGGCAGCTTAAAAAAAAAAAATCCAAATATTTTTACTTTACATGTAATCCCCTAGCGGGTATGTGTAAAAAAAATAAAAAAAAATAAAAAATGCAGACAGATAAAAATTGCTTTGGCGTCAACATCATTGCGTAAGCAGTGATCGACGGCAAATAAGGGGTTAATAACTCTTAGAAGAGCCTTTTTAGTACTGTAATAAATTACAGTACAAAAAAAATTAACCCCTAAAAAATGCACAAACAGCAAAAATAAATGCGCTGATGTGCACGATCACTGCTTATGCAAGATCAGTGGCAGGGAAGGGGTTAAACGCAGGGAATTGCTTTAATAAAAATTATTTTATTGTTTTATTATTTGTGTGTTGTGAATTAATAGTTTTTTTTAACTTTTACTTACTTTTATAACTTTGATCTGTCTCTCTCCCTCACTAAAAAAAATGTGAGGAGAGGGAGGCAGATCATAACTGGTCAGATCAATATAGAGTTAATATTGATCTGACCAGTCAGTGGGGATGTTCAGGAGAGCATCCCCACTGCCTGTCAGTGTGCCTGGCAGTCACTGATTGCCTCTGTGAAGAGGCAATCGTGTGACAGCCAGAGAGCACAGGAAGCAGGTACTTCCTGCCTCCTGTGCTCTTGCCCTTAGAAGGGCAGCGCCATCTTGGTCACTCAGTGACCAAGATCGTGCATTTTTTTTTTTTGTTTCTGATTGCCTCGACTTGCGAGGCAATCAGAAACACTTTCTGAGCATAGGAAGCGAAAAATTCGCTTCCTATGCTCACTTTTTTTAATGCACGTGTTTTAAAGGCTCTGTGCCTTTAAAACCGGCATTTCAATCGCTCTCCGGAGCAATCGAAATGCCGACGGGCATTTTTTTTAGCATTGTACGATGCTTCCATACGGAAGCATCGTTACAATGCCCTTAGAGCACTGAAAGCGGAAAAACTTCGCTTTCAGTGCTCGTTTTGACACAGGACGGACTAGGTCCGTCCTGTGTCACTAACGCCTCGGCACACAGGACGGACCTAGTCCGTCCTGTGTCGCCAAGGGGTTAATATCTTTCTGACTTGTTTTCTTGTGATGCAGCCTGGATGAACCTGCACATGAGTGAACGGTTACAAGTGGATAATTTTCAGTGACTTTAAGGCCAATTGAAAACCATATAATTTGGTAACTCACTTAAATTAAGACTAAAGTATTTTACTTTTACATATTAATATATAAACAAATTTAGTGCAGTTTAAACACATTTAATTGGGTTTTATTCCCCTGGTCCTCTGTGACACTTAGGAGGTTTATAATGGTCATTGGCATCGCTAGAGAGGACCAAGGCGGGAGGGGGCAATTTCAGAACTGACCACGTGCTGGCTGTGTGAGCTGTCATTACAGCCTGCATTGCCTAGACTAGGCCGCTCGTCTGGGAAGCTAAGGTAAGTCCTGAGTGCAAAGTGTGTACTGGGGTAAGTCCTAAGTGCAAAATGAGTTCTGGGATAAAAATTATGTGTGCAAAGTGGGTTCTGGGCTAAAAGTTCAAAAATGGGTTGTGGGGCAATTCCCATGTGCAATGTGGGTTGTGGGGCAATTCCTGAGTGCAGTGTGGGTTTGGGGGGCAATTCCTGGGTGCAAAGTTGCTTCTGGGGCAATTCCGAGTGCACCTGACAAATAAGACCGACCCTGCCTGTGTGGTTATACAAGAGGCCACACAATTTAATAGTTGTGTAGTGTTTGGATATGTAAAAACCCATGACTCTTACTTCATAAGAAGCCTGGAAGTTTTTAAGATTTTTTGAAATTGGTGAAAACGGATAACTGCCAGATGAGGGTGTGTGCGATGATCTGTGTGCTGTGTGCCTGATTCAAAGGGACAGTCTAGTCCCCAAACTCACTTTGGTGCAAGATGAAGATCACTGCTTGTATAATGCAAAGGCTTTTATCCCTGTGTGATTTGATGCAGGCATTCTTTATAAATCACATTTTAATATTTGACTCTAGTCCTCCCCTAAGTGATTACTCTGCATGTTTACTGCAGGTGCGGCAGCACTGATTCTATAGACACCGAGGATATAAAGTTTTGTTTCATATAGTCACGTCCTGTCCTCCTCAAATTGAGTCTACTGAGTGGCCTATGCATGACCTTGCTCTTGTACACAGTAGGATCTCTTAACAGTGCAACACATTGTCTGAAGACATCACAAGAGAGACAGGATATTCCATTAATTTGAATGGCATTATTCTCATTGGTTGCTGCAGCAAAAAAAAAAAAAGATAGTTCCTTTTACTCAGCTAGTGTGGGCAGTCCGTGTTTCTTGCAAACGGCTGTAATTCCACAATTTCATCTAGCTGTATTTCATATTTTAAGCAATGCAAAATGTAAGCGATGCATTTTAAAGTACTTTGAAAGCACATTAATATGCAATAATATTTGGACGATGCATTTTTGGGCACTAGACAGGCCCCTTAAAGGCGAAAATTATAAGTGCTCCCCAGTAATGACTGGCATAATGAGGTATGGTATGTACCCCCTATACATTGTTAAAAATGTATAAATGATTTTGTGTGTGCTGCACTCCTACTACTGTTTAGATGCTACTTTTCGCATCAAACATTGCATTACAATTATGCTGCAAAGAGACAATTGAAGTGGCATGGAAGATGCTAGGACGAGCCCACAACGGGGCAGTTCTCCCATATCAAACATGGCTGCCAGGCAACGTCGTTCGCTGTGTACTGACGCATCGGGCAGTGAGCGTGGTGTTGTAGGCTCTCGCGATACACAAACAGGTGTGCGGTTGCTAAGGCCGCCTGGTTACCGGAGTCTTCTGACAGAGGGGTTGGCTTCCGAGACAGGGAATAAACTAGGCCTGCTAACCAACTCCTCCCCAGGGGGGAGAGCCAGCTGTCGTGACGTGTCCTTCCCACGGCCAGGACACCGGGCTCACTGATCAGGTAGTAGGAGGGCAAGGTGAGTATCTGACCCTTTGTAGCCTATATGATCTCTGTAACCCCATCATATAAACTATTAATCAACCATTTAACTCCAGACCAGGGACCTCTATAGCTTGTTCTGCTAATGTAAAGGCTATGTATATACAGGCTTACGCAGTAATGCGGTGCTGGGTAACCTTTGGCTATTGAGGACTACAGTTCCTAGCATTCTCATGGGACTTGTAGTGAAGGGTCAAAGGTTAAACACTACTGACATAATGTCCCTGGCTCATTTTATAACCGAATTGATGGTGTTTCTTCTACCCAGATATTCTCCTGCTGGGTGTTTTAATCATGAAATAAGCTATACAGTGTTAGCTATCGGCTCCAAGTGCAGGAGAAGGTGGGGGCTCCACGGAAAGCCCCTACTGTACTTCAACAGACAGCTGTAGGCCTTCAGATTTCTATATCCTTGATATAGTGATACCAGCCTAATTAAATTGCTATAATTGGTTCCCTGTGCTGGTCACTGTTAATATATACTGCATTTCATTACTTCAAGTCTAATTACTGGGCCCTGACATTTCAGAAATATGCAAAATTCAAGTGACATTAGGGCTCTGTGGGTCTTGGTACAAAGAGAGTATTGTGTATATAGTTTACTAATTCAGAATTAATGTATAGGGTGGTGTGTGGCAAATATTTACATTATGTTCACATTTGGTCATTGGGTATCGGGTTTTATATGAGGGGGTTTGAGCTGCACACTGTGTGTGTGCCTTTGTGAAACAGGTGGTTGAGCCCACGGGCAGACGGACATGTCTACCTCTGATTTCACAACTTCATCCAAAGATCCAGATCAGGATTATCCTCTACGCCTAATTGTTTCTTTTATGCATACTGTTAATTCAGTTTAGCAAAGCACCCAAAATGATAGGAAAGAAGGGGAATATATGGAAGATTTACATTTTTAATACCCTGGGTGTAGACTGCTATTAATTTCATACATGTAATTAGACTGCCACATTTTCAGACCCAGAAAGCCACAAAACAACTCATTCTCTTCTTAATATATTGATAGTTTTCCCTAGTGCTGTGGTTGGCAATCCAGCTTTCAATGGTCACAAATGGTGAATGGCTATGAAAGTGTGGTTAATCCCATAGCTGCCTGCCACCGGAGCTCCCACGCAATTCAGTTCTATATATGTGAATAATAACAACTTCTGATGTATTCACAGAGTCTTACAGACTGTAGTTTAAACATATAAAGAAATCTCTGTCTCATCCAGCCGTTCTGTCACGTAGCTTAGCAACCAGTTTCTTAAGTTCTGCACATTATAGCTCGTTTTAGTTCACATTTGCCACTGCCTGGGTCACAGTCTGTCACAAAGTACTGGATATATTCAGTTTGCAAAATTTGTAATTGTATTTTTAGGAACAAAGATGGAAGGTTTTGGTAACAGCCATGAGGAATAACTGTGCCGTGATGGGTTGAATGCCTCTTTCTGCTGTGTTTATCATCTTCTCGGAATTCTTCAACATGGCAAGGTTAGTTTGTCATTCACAGCATTAAATCTGTGAACAACAATAATAATACCATGCTCCAAGGTTTACAACTGTAAAGTCTCTTCCTTGTGAAAAACAACTGTTTAAATGATTTCCCCAGGATGTGATTGAGCTGTAATATAACATATTAGGTATAGGCCTCAGGTCTTCTATGTGGATATTCAGAAAATTTGTGTCTCTGGCCTAAGGGACTCGAGGAGGCAAACTCCAAATTACTGTCATAGAAAATACCTAATATAAATAATTATGTTATGCATTCCTCTCATGACACTGAGTGATACAGTGGACAGGTAGGTTGTGGAGTGGTTTCTTATGGTATGTGGCTTTTCCCCCCTCTTGTGTATCTATACATCCAGTCTATGATCTCTCAGATCTATGTTGTGGCACATGATGTTGATATCGCCCAATATCTCGACACACATGGGGTCGACCAACAAAATATTGAGCTTGTCTGTTCCCCAGTTAAGTGACAATGTTATACTAAATGGCACTCTTTACTTTTGGGAGGAATAAACAAGTGCTAGTTTAAGAGTAATTAAATCCTCAAGTTATTGTTTTATACTGTAATTATTTTTAATGGTTCTTCTATTAACTACCATTGAAAAAATATCCCATGGTCTTTGTTCAGAAGAGTGGTATGTCAACAAGGAAGGGAAGTATTTATTTGTAATGGGAATGTGAATACAGATTGTGTATGTGAGCAGTTAATGGACAATTGTAGTGCTCACTTTTACATTCTTTCTTTAGATGGCTTTTAATCAGATTAGGTTTAATAGACAGAAATGCTTTTGGGTGCTGTGCCATCTTCAGATGACCAAAGATGCGCCACCCTGCTTGTTCACCACCGTATTAGGAATGTGCGGTGCCGTATTGATGACGCATAGCTTCCATATTAATTATGTCCGACCGCACAATACAGCGGAGAACAAGTGTGGACAAGCGTCTTGGATCTGACTGAAGAGGACAGCGCCAAGGAAAGTCCCAAAACTGCCATTTTCCATATTATAGCATTAAAGCATTTTTTTTCTATGACAACTAATCTGATTAAAAGCCATCCAAAGAAAAAGAGGGAGCACAGGATATGCAGTTTATTTTGCTGATTTAATACAAATGCTATTAACAGGATATAGAGGCCCTTTTCCCATTTGTGGCCTGTTTCAGTTAGTATTTACATGTTGCTTTCCATAGAAGTCACCTGTCCTCTATTTGTTTTCACCACAGGTTAAGCATCGCTTGCCTTCTTCCGGCTTCCTGGCACTTTAGCCTCTCTCCAGCTGGATGCCCACGTGTCCTGAATACTACCCTACGGCAGCTGATAATGATCAGTGCGGTTGCTGCCATTTTGTTCCTACTCATCTACTCTTTACTCTTGGCCAGAACAAAGTACAGCCGCACGAATCGAGACAGAAAATATCACAGGTATATTTATTCTCTGGCAGATAAGGGCTAAAAGAAATGTCACTGTAATGAGAAATTGCTTGTTTTGTTTGCTTTGGCGGGATCGGTTTCACAAAGCTTCTTACAGATGTACATCTGGTGTTCAGTTCACTTCTACCTATTTTTGAAAGAACGTCTGGTTTCCATATTTTTAAAGGACCATTTCAATGTGAAAAAATAGACTGTATTGAATATTAAAAAACATTTAAGGGACTATGTCACCTAAACATTGTTTATACGGTGAATGCAGAGACTAAAAAAATGATTTATACATCGTATTAGCAGAGCTGTAAGGAAATTAATAAATTGAGAGACAAATGTGTTTTAAAAGTGTCTGTTGCATCTCCTTATTACAATAATTCCTTGTGGCTCTTAATGTATGATTTTGCATGAAATGATGCTAACACAATGTATAGATCACTGGGATGGCATGTATAAACCCTTCCCCATAACAAGACACCAAGGTTAAAGGCTCCAAGCAATGGCAGGGAGGCATGCCTTTAAAGTTCTGCCTGCAGTGCACAGGCAGTTTTTGCACAGGCAGATTTGGGAAACAAATAAATGAAGAAGTGCTGGAGTTTTGTAACTGGGAGAGGCCGGTGTGGACCGAAACCTCCAGGTTGGTAGTAGATGCTGCCTGATGGATTCCCTTATGGAAGTGTGATTAAAAGAGTGTTTGATCAATGCTCCTAGTGAGCAACTTTCAACAGGGATTACTTCATTTGGAAGTGTCTATAAAACTTCCAGGCTGCCTTGTGTAACTGCAACTCAATCTGGCAGTGCAGACTGTAGTGTGGCGTCTGTGCTGCCAATCACACCTGCAGCCAGGGAGGAGATATTCATCTGCTGTGAGTGACACAGTTGATGTGTGCACACTTCAGTGACTGGGAGATCTGTGACTGGCTCTCTGCTGCCATGAAGCGGTCCCTCGAATGGCAGTATTACTACCCTCCTGTCTCATTAAACATAATTTTACGGTTAAGTTCCATGTTGACCTCAGATGGTGTTTGCTCTTTTTCATGAGCGCTGTCCTGGGGTAATAAAAGGTATAGATAGCATTTATATTTTAATTAGAACACAAATCAAATTGCAAGAAGCCAGGACCTCCCACACTAGCTTTTTGCTGCAGGGACCAGTGAGAATTCAAATGAATGGAATTTCCTGTCTCTCTAGTGATGGCATCAGACAATTTCTTAGACTTTTAAGAGATCCTGATGTGGATGATAGGAAGTCTATTACAGTCCACACAATGTATGCAACTCAAGCAGCACAGGAAGTGACTAAATGAAACAAACTTGTTGTCTATATAATCGGTGCTGCTGCACCTGAAATAAACTTGCAGAGTAATCACTGGGGGAGGGCTTGAGTCAAATATTATGCAGAATGCCTGCATCAAATGACACTGAAAAAAATCCTCTGCACTATACAAGCAGTAATCTTCATCTTGCATCAAAGTGAGTTTGGAGACTAGACTGTCCTTTTTAACCACACTTTTGTTGTTCCTTCTTGAAGTAGGTGTGGGTTGACCTAAATTGATTTTTTTTAACTCATTATACTGCAATTCTACATTATTTTTCTTGCAATGTGTTGGCTGTATATATTTATTTTAGTTTTTCTCATAAAGTATATACACATCATCTGTACATTATGCACTGCCAGACGTAACCATAATAATGTTATTATATTGCATGTTTCTATTGTTGTAAAAACATATGAACTCCCTGCAGATATCTAGCTCGTATCACCGATATGGACGCCACTGACACAGGAAACCGCAACTTAAATTATGGCGTTGTTATAGACTGCGGGAGTAGCGGGTCAAGGATATTTGTATATTGCTGGCCACGTCATAATGGCAACCCACATGATCTGCTGGACATCAAGCAAATGAGAGACCAGAACAGGAAGACTGTGGTCATGAAGATAAAGCCAGGTATGTAGAAGAAGAAGAAGAAACCATAACCAATGCAGCCCATTTTATTATTTATTTCATATACTGTCATTAAGTCATTCTTTTAAAGGACAACTATAATGCTCACTTTAACTTATTTTTTTTTAGATATCATTTAATAGGATTAGTGGTAATACACAGAAATGCTTTTATACAACAATAGAGGAATCTCTTTTTTATGAAGCCCTATACCCCTCCATTTTTACATTCCGGGGCACTGTCATCTTCGGTCGTATGTGCGGTGCCGCATTGATGATGCTCCTTTAAAACTATTTTGGCTACTGTCTCAATATAAACAACATAGGTCTATACCTGACATGTAAAATACAGCCAAATCAAATCAATCTTCTCGATTTACAAATTATTAGAACTGACAGGGGCTCCCTAGAAACATCACTGTATTGGAAACCTACCACAGCTAATGACTGAGGCTCCCTAGAAACATCTCTGTACTGGAAACCTACCACAGCTAATGACAGTTACTCCCTAGAAACATCATTATACAGCAAAACCCACCACAGCTAATGACTGAGGTTCCCTAGAAACATCTGTGTACAGGAAACCCACCACAGCTAATGACAGAGGCTCCTTAGAAACATCTTTATACATGAAACCCACCACCGCTAATGACAGAGGCTCCCTAGAAACATATTTATACAGGAAACCCACCACCGCTAATGACTGAGGCTCCCTAGAAACATCTGTATACAGGAAACCCACCACAGCTAATGACCGAGGCTCCCTAGAAACATCTGTATACAGGAAACCCACCACAGCTAATGACCGAGGCTCCCTAGAAACATCTGTATACAGGAAACCCACCACAGCTAATGACCGAGGCTCCCTAGAAACATCTGTATACAGGAAACCCACCACAGCTAATGACTGAGGTTCCCTAGAAACATCTGTATACAGGAAACTCACCACAGCTAATGACAGAGGCTCCCTAGAAACATCTGTATACAGGAAACCCACCACAGCTAATGACAGAGGCTCCCTAGAAACATCTGTATACAGGAAACCCACCACAGCTAATGACAGAGGCTCCCTAGAAACATTTTTATACAGGAAACCCACCACAGCTAATGACTGAGGCTTCCTAGAAACATCTTTATACAGGAAACCCACCACAGCTAATGACTGAGGCTCCCTAGAAACATCTGTGTACAGGAAACCCACCACAGCTAATGACCGAGGCTCCCTAGAAACATCTGTATACAGGAAACCCACCACAGCTAATGACCGAGGCTCCCTAGAAACATCTGTATACAGGAAACCCACCACAGCTAATGACCGAGGCTCCCTAGAAACATCTGTATACAGGAAACCCACCACAGCTAATGACCGAGGCTCCCTAGAAACATCTGTATACAGGAAACCCACCACAGCTAATGACTGAGGTTCCCTAGAAACACCTGTAAAACGGTATTGCTCTCAGAAAAAATAGGGGATCTCTTTAAGGTGTTTTATGGCTCATTGTATAATTCCTCCAGATCAAAAGGATATAGACAGATTCTTGGCAGACACAAAACTTCCTCGCATTTCAGAAGCACAACAAGAAATCCTTAACCTACTCATTTCAGAGATCGAACTAGAAAAGGCCATAAACAAATTGAAAAATAATAAAACCCAGGGCCCTGATGGGTTCAATAATAGATTCTTTAAAATATTTCAAGAAAATATTGGAAAAGATTTGCTGAGGACTTTTGAAGAATTCGGGGCGCAGAAAGAGATTCCAAAGGAACTACTACAGGCTCATATTGTCCCAATCCCCAAACCAAAGCTACCAGAGCTAGTATTTAATTATAGGCCAATCGCATTGTTAAACGTTGACATAAGAACTTATGCCTCCATATTGGCTGAAAGAGATAATCCCGTGTGTAGTCCACCCAGACCAAACAGGCTTCATACCTGGTAGACTTTGCTCGAACAATATCAGAAGATTGGTAGATGTAATGGACTTGGCGCAGCGTTGTGGTGTGCCCCAGCTGGTCCTGTCCCTTGATTCCTGCGTGGGACTTTGCTCAGGTTTGGCCTATCGGGACAGATCCTAGAAAATATAATGGCCTTTTATACGACCCCTAGGGCTAGAGTCTGCAGTAGCGGTTTTATGTCCAAATGGTTTTCAATATCAAATGGAGTGCGACAAGGCTGTCCACTGTCGCCTCTGTTATATATCTTATCTATGGAACCTCTCGCTGAGAAAATTCGGGGCAATAGGAAAATTAGGGGAGTAAATACTTCAAAAGGTGAAGTTAAACTGAATTTATATGCTGACGATGCAATACTGACCCTACAAAACCCAAGAGAATCAATACCAGAATTGATCAATGAAATTAATTTATACTCTAGGGAATCAGGATATAAGGTCAACTGGGAAAAATCTGAAGCTCTAGCATGCAATTTGCCGCAGGAAGAGACAGTCTATTTAGCTAAACTGGGGGGCTTCAAATGGGCAAAAAAATCCATAAGTCATATAGGAATAAAAATCTGAATAGTTCCCTCAAAAATAGTAGAAATTAATTTTCTACCAATCTTACTACAAATGAATAAAAAATTTCAGGAGTGGAAACTAATAAACATATCATGGATGGGTAGAATCAATCTAGTCAGATCATATATGCTACCCATATTAACATATTTATTTAATATGATCCCTTTGTTAGTCCCCAAGCCATGGCTAGACTTAGCTCAAACAGCATTGCAAAAATGTATATGGCAAGGGAAGCGACCACGTATTCAAACTAGACTCCTGATGGCAAAAACAAATAAAGGGGGTTTGGGTATCCCAAACATCGAAGAATATCATCAAGCTTGTTTATTATGACAGGCCCTGATTACGTAAAAAGGAACACAACAGTAGTGAGGGTTGGTACCACATTGAACAGGAAATACTGGGGGTGTCAAACCTGAGCAATCTATTTTGGACCACCGGAGACAGCGGACAGATGAAAGTAAAAAAAGAGAATCTGCCTATGGTTCTGAAAGATCTTCTGTGTTTATGGACCAACGTTTTGAAAAGACTGGGTCTTAGAAATAAAATCTTACCTAGCGTTCCAGTGAGGGCAGTTACATCAAACGTAGAAGATCTGAACTTAAAAAACTGGATAAAGTGTGGAATAAATAAGATAGAGGATGTTATGGAAGGGAACAAGATGATGGATTTTAGTCAACTTTCCCAACAAAAAAAACTCCCACGTAAAGAAATCTTTGCGTATTTAAGGGTGAAGGGATATATAGAGAAGTACATGTATAGGGGAACTGCAGCAGACTTCAAGGTATTAGGAGATTTATTAGAAAAGAAAGTTTAAGAAACCGATCTCCAGATGTTTGGGGGCTGGTAAAACAGGGTTAGGATGAGAAGGCAGTTCCAGCCATAATAAAATGGGAGGAAGATCTGAAGATACAAATAGACTATAACGATTGGCTTAAATCATTAAAGACCCACCTGCAGTACATTGCCTAAATTTAAGAGAAATTCACTACAAGCTATTAAATCGGTATTACATGGTGCCGGCGAGAAAGGCAAACATTTCCCCAGGCACTAGTAGTGTTTTTTGGAGATGCGGAAATAATAGAGGTGATATGCTGCATATATGGTGGAGTTGTAACCCCATTGGATTATACTGGAGAATGGTTGGGGAAAAAATAGACAGGATTTGTGGGACGAATCTCCCGAAACATTCTTGCTCCATTTAGATGTAGAATCATGGCCCAAAGAGAACAGGAAATTGATTATACATGGTCTCAAAGCTGCTAAACTATTGGTGACAAAACAATGGAAATCCGGTATTATTCCAACATGGCCCCAATTAAATAACCAATTAATAACACAACTTAAGATGGAGGCAGGAATTGGATATCAATTCAATATAACCGGGGGGGGGGGGGGGGGGGGGGGGGGAGAAAAATGGAATAGTTGGATTAAAAAAAATACAGGAGGTTTAGCCCTAAGAGCATTGCTAAAATTAACTTGCGTTTTATTATAATTTGGCCATTTAATTTAACCATAATATCTATTATATAAACAACTGTTGGCATCTTTTTTGTCAAATTATTATCATTTTTTTTTTTTTTACTGGAGAACATCAATTGGGTGGAATTAACTCTACACCATGTTATTAGAATTTTGCAATTACATTTTCAAGTGTTTTCATGCAAAATAAATTTTCAAAACAATAATAATGCGACTGGATTCATTAAAGTACATTTTAGTAGCCAAAGTGTTGCCGTAATGCAAAAAAAAAAACCCCATACCTGCTACATTAAAAGGTAACTGTCATTTGAAGCCACAGCACAAGTCGCACTACTGCATGGTTATCCAACATGTTACTCTCTAGCACTTGTCGAACTACAACTTCATTGATGCCTTTTCAAAATATGTGTGTCAGGGCTTCATGGGAAATATAGTTTATTTGGATAGATTTGTTTCTAAACACTGCCACCTAGTGTTGTGCAGCTGCAACAGCAATTTGTTTAAAATCTTATAGACTTGAAATAAAATCGAATGATATTAAAGCAACGGCCTTCGATATAATTTCGACCAGCCCTGCAGTGGCGTCACAGATTGCTGCATGCGGCATCAAACTTTTTTTCATCTACATCCACTCCGATGCGTTTAAGTTGATGATTTTGTATGGCCCTCGACTGATGTTATAAATAGCCAATGTCCTTTGGTGGAAAAAAAGGTTCCCCAGCCCTGTGTTAAAGGAACACAATACATTTTTTTTTTTTTTTTTTACTTTCTTGCTTTTATTAGAAGAATCCAGACACGTATTTATATTCAGCTCCGCCTCCTCAGCTGAACCAGAGCGGATCTAAATGTTGTCCGACCTACACTCACGTATGACGGGGCCAACTTTGTTTTTTGAAAATAATCAGCAGAAGGAACCTAGTAAGGATCCCACGGATCTCTAATGATTACTTGTTAAAGCCACAGGATCAGCCTGCATTCTTTTCAGGGAAGCATGGAGGGTGCTGGTCAGGCGTTTAAAAAGGGTAGGCTCCTTAACGAGTACATGCCATTTTATCCTGTTACTACAGCCCCTGAACATGTTGCCCATGCTTCTATAGATCAAGCACAAATGGGAGTAAGGGCAGTGTAGTGTCCCCTTGTAAAAAAATAAATAAGGAAAATTATCTTTTTAGGGCTTTATTGATGACAGAGGGCTTTGCCTACCAACCATCCTAGATGGGTAACTGATTATATAAACTTGGTTCTGGATCATTTGGAAAGTTATTTGCACCTGAGGGTAGGGTTGCCACCTTTTCTTCAGAAAAATACCGGCCTTGGTACTGTCTCCATAGACTTAACATTGGCCTGAAGCCAATTTTTTACCGGCCAGGTGGCAACCCTACCTGAGACCCTTGTGTACTTCTAACTCGGCATATCAGTTGGGTAGAATGCCATCAGAGGACGCTGAGGTGTGGTGTGCATCGGGAGAAGCTCACAGAATAATTCAATCAGAAGGTATATTAAGGAGGTTTAAAAAAACAAAACTATGCGTAACCATAGTGGTATAGGAAAAGTCATTTTAAATGAAGTGCCAATTTGGGGCCCTTGAGAGAGTAACTTGAGCCAAAGGACTGAATAACCAATCCCCATCCTGCTTCCCTTCATTTGTTTGCCCAATAAAGCCCTGCCATGATGCTGAGGTAACCATAGATAGCCGCTGAGAGTAAATCCTTATCACTGAGTGGCTCACTCTGCACCTTCTCTTAAGTGTCTTATAATTCCAGTCTGTAGATGTGGAGGCTGTAAATGGATGTGGGGGGCTGTAAAGCAGAACCTAACTACTATTTACAAGAGCAAGACCCCAAAACATTTACATTATACTCAAAACTGTCTTTTTAAATTCTAAGCCTTGAACTAATATATATATATATATTTTATACAATGTACTACATGTCACTGACTGCCTTACATTAAGCCCATGCTATAGGCTTTCTTACATGTGCCTCTTTTTTTCTGTTCATTTCTGTACATTATACATGCAATATGTATAAAATGTTTATGTATTAATACTGCTTTGAAAGAAGCCTGATGTGAGTTAGTAGGATGTGGTTATAACTGGAAGGTATACGTGAGGCAGACTGAATTAAAGGCACGGTAATTCTCCGTTGTGATTGGGAATAGTAATTTGAGTCAGTTTACAACATGGCTTGGCCAATATGTGTCACTCCAGCTGTTGCTAAACTTGAACTCTCATAATGCTAAGGAAGCTGAAATAGTGTTACAAAAGAAGCATCCTGGTGGGTGTCATGGGAATTGTAACTGACAGCACAGTCTTTGCATGATAATGTCCCCCTAGTGGCTGGAATCAGAAATTGAACCAAGAATGAGTGAAGTAATTGTAGGTTATTGAGAAGGGAATTTCAAACTTAAAGGACAACTGTACCAACAAATTAACTTGTGTTTTAATTGAAATATTGCATTGTGTAGGCATTTTACATAGAAATGCTTTAATGAAAGAATACAAATAATGCATTTTATTGAGCCCTCTTACTTCAAATACCTTCTCTAACAGGGGGCAGACATGTTTAGAATCTTGGGGCAGATCTTCATTCACCTGCATGAACCATTTTTTGCCTCCAGTTGTCCTTTTTAAGCCAGAATAGCCAACTTAATTGGAGAATTTTTCCAACTATGCTACGTTGCAGTAAAGTTTGAAATCCCCTTCTCAGTTCCCTGCAATTTTCTCTTTCATGACTAAAGTCCATAGTCTGGAACAGAAACACCACTTAGAACACTTGATCACCCAACCCCTCCCCCCCCCCCAAGCTTTCATCTGAGGAAAAGTGGGCGAGTCAATTAGCAGAAGCATATTCGCTATTCGCAATGCTTCTCAAAGATGCCTGGGTGTAAAAGCTTGGATAGCAGCATCAACAAAGGAAGAAATATTGCTTGGGAAGCTGGTAATTAAGTTACATATTCTGTTAAATGCGCCTCTTCCTGTACAATTTCTGTCCATCATCACATACACCATATAAAATGCTTCATAAGCCATGTCTCTTTGGTTTGTCCGTCCCATTGCACTTGGCACAGCATTAAAGGGAAAGCCACACTATGCATGTGGGAAGTGTTAACCGGTCTGTTAAAGGCCGGGTGTGTATGAAAGCCACGCAGATGCTGGTGTGAAGATTCAGGTGAGAGTGATCCTCTCAGGCATGTTCCATGAGGACAGATGCATGCTCGGCTAGCACACAGGAATTTCAAACCTGCCCAACACGGACACGTGATCCTGCAGCTTTCATTACTTCCAAATGATCACAGACGAATGCCTGTAATTAGGGAGGTGTCCACATTAATGTCTCGTTTCCACTTAACCCCTTCACATCTGTGTTTAAAGCACCCTGTGTCTATATAACCATGTAATGCAAGTAGAACTAATTGTGCCCCATGCAATAGATCTTATCCACCATATATATGGTAATACACTGCACTCCCCTGGGATTGTGGGAAAAACCTTCGTCATCCATGTCGTCCCTCTGTGTCAGGTGAAGTGTATACTGGATATCGGAGAAGGGCTTTAGGGTTGGATTCCAAGTGTTTTATGAGAGACGGTTGGCTCATGTGCCCTGTAGAAAGTCTCTTATTGGGATGAATTGATTTCTGATCGGATACCCTTGTGGTAGTACGAATAGTCCCAGATCCTCATCACAACCTTGCCACGTCTGCAGTCATTGGCATCAGTTCTACCTCTGATTCCTGATATACCATACTCTCATGACAATGATAGCTTTGGTGCAATAAGGCAGAGAAAAATACCACCTACGCTCTTTGATGCCGCTCCATGGCGGCTACAGTGTCTTGAATGTTCA
This sequence comes from Pelodytes ibericus, assembly GCA_036172795.1. Classification (NCBI taxonomy): domain Eukaryota; kingdom Metazoa; phylum Chordata; class Amphibia; order Anura; family Pelodytidae; genus Pelodytes; species Pelodytes ibericus. The sequence goes on along the minus strand of CM069858.1, from coordinate 198,274,926 downwards.
TTTTTGGCTTAGAGCCTAACAACGGACACAATAAGTTGTAAGCCTTTGGTATTTCTGATAGTGGATTGCATGTTATTATTGGGAGTCTGATTTTATTAATAAAATCAGTCATTGGAACTTTTTTACAGTCCACACTATGGTTCTTCTGTGTGTTTTTAAGAAAAAAGGAATTGTCCACTTGGGTTCCAGTCTTACATTTTACCTGCCTTACTCTGATACCAGTTAAATATTTTGTCCACTTTTCTCTGCAAAGACTAGGGGCCTCTCATGTCGCGGAGTATCTCTCTGTGGAACCTTTACAAGAGATTCCTGGGGAATACCTGCATGTATAGGTTAGTTTGCTGCCTGGATTGTCTTTTTCGAGGGCATGCTTTTTGTTGTGTGTGTGTATAATGCGCTAGTCACATTGAAAGTAATTGGTTAAATCTACATTTTTGTTCCCAACTACATTTTATTCCTGTGTAAATTTAAAAAACTATTTCTGATCAATCCATTATAGCATTTTGGCTGGGATAATTTACCTTGTGCAGTCCTAAATGCATCCATGTAATTCACTGATGATTAATGTCTTAACTGCTTGAAGATCAGTTATTGGCTTGGCACATCATGACTTTAAGGATTTAAAATGCGTTTTTCACAAAAATACATATGACCTCAAAAGAAAGTGTTTTTTATTTATTTATTTTATTAAGAAAGTGGTAAATTACAATGAAACATACCAGACAATGTTACTAGTGGGGTACCTCAGGGATCTGTACTTGGACCCATTCTCTTTAATATTTTTATTAGCGATATTGCAGAAGGTCTTGTTGGTAAAGTATGTCTTTTTGCTGATGATACAAAGATTTGCAGCAGGGTTGATATTCATGGAGGGATAATCCAAATGGCAAATGATTTAGCTAAACTAGAAAAATGGTCAGACCTGTGGCAACTGACATGTAATGTGGATAAGATTATGCACCATGGGCGTAAAAGCCCCAAAGCAGAATATAGAATATTTGGTACAGTCCTAACCTCAACATCTGAGGAAAGGGATTTAGGAGTAATCATTTCAGAGGACTTAAAGGTAGGTAGGCAATGCAAAAGAGCAGCAGGAAATGCTAGCAGAATGCTTGGTTGTATAGGGAGAGGTATTAGCAGAATGATTGGTTGTATAGGGAGAGGTATTAGCAGAATGCTTGGTTGTATAGGGAGAGGTATTAGCAGAATGCTTGGTTGCATAGGGAGAGGTATTAGCAGAATGCTTGGTTGTATAGGGGGAGGAAGTAGCAGAATGCTTGGTTGCATAGGGAGAGGTATTAGCAGTAGGAAGAGGGAAGTGCTCATGCCATTGTACAGAGCACTGGTGAGACCTCACTAGTAGTATTGTACGCAGTACTGGAGACCGTATCTCCAGAAGGATATTGATACTTTGGAGAGAGTTCAGAGAAGGGCTACTAAACTGGTTCATGGGTTGAAGTATAAAACTTACCAGGAAAGGTTAAAGCATCTTAATATGTATAGCTTGGAGGAAAGACGTAACTGGGAATATGATAGAAACATTTGAATACATAAAGGCAATCACCACAGTAAACACTAGAGGACATAGTCTTAAATTAGAGGGGCAACAATTTAAAAGTAATATCAGGAAGTCCCATTACTGAGAGGGTAGTGGATGTATGGAATAGCCTTCCAGCAGAAGTGGTAGAGGTAAACACAGTTTAAGGAGTTTAAGCATGCGTGGGATAGACACAAGGCTATCCTGGATATAAGATAGGGCCGGGGACTAGGCAGACTAATTGGAGAAAATTGGGCAGACTAGATGGACCGAATGGTTCTTATCTGCCGACACATTCTATGTTTCTATGTTTTAATGTGCTGCAGTTGCCCAGGACTTTTTGTCTCTTGTAGTTTTAAAGTACCTCCAGTAGGTGGCAGCCAGCTAACATCAGCGACCCCCATCTGCTTTCATGCTTTAGTTTTGAAACCTATAGAATCCAAGCAGGAAGTAAAATAACTTCTGCTTCTATGAACTATCATGGTGACATTTTACAAATTGTACATAAACATATAAAGACAGAGAGACTACTAGTCATTATGCTTGATATGGGAAGTGAAAATATTAAATCTTGGTCCCCTTCTATGACATGTACAGGTAGGGTTGCCACCTTTTCCACAAAAAAATACCGGCCTTGCTGATGCCTCCATAAACTTAACATTGGCAGCAACCCATTTTTTTACCGGCCTGCCGGTAAAATACCAGCCAGGTGGCAACCCTATGTACAGGTGGTCCTATCCTTCTCTTCACATGCTACTTTTTGGCATGGGATAGATCCCCTGCTGTACTTTTTCTTGCCCACATCCTTCCCGGCCTCCTTGCAGAGTAAATCCTACTAATCTTTTAACCATAGCAAGTCTCCCTGTCTCACTCCTGTGCATTGTGCTCCACATTCCATGCTGTTTATGACCTCCTCCCCGCCTCTGTAAGCCTGTTTGCTATTACCAAAACACGGTTGACTTAATCCAAGTCTTCGGTTGAAGCTTTGGTTTCCCCCTATGGGCCTCTTTCTCTGACACATCTCCTGATGGAAAGTACATTGGGGTTTGTCGTATTCTCTCCCAAACATGCGTACTGTTTATCTAGCTTACATTCCACCCAGACACAGATGATTTGATCCTTTATTATCACTAGTTGAAGTTTTTGCCTTTTTCTTTTTTTTATGACCATCTGTGAATTGTAGTTTTGAGTTTCTTTCACTAGCAAGCTGTTTGGCCATCACAAATGCTTCCTGAGCTCAGGAGGAGAACCACCATTTGCTCTTGTTATTCAGTGCAGTCTCTTTGATCTTTCAACCTCTCTGCTATTTAACTACAACTTTTCATCATCATCCTGTCCCTCACCTATAAGAAAGATTAATAATACATAATCGGAGCTGTCTTCACACCTGTCTGTCGATGAGCTGTACTATGTCCAAGACATACATTTTCTAGTAATACTTGAAAACAAGGGATATCTCAATGTATCCTTCCTGGTAAAATACTTTTATACATAAATAATAAATAGTTCTAGTTAGTTAATCAAAACTTTCAGAATAGTCATGTAGTAATGCAATGATGCAGGGCCAGCTCTGTTCAGCAGGAGAAACTCGCCAAGTTTGTTCCTGCACAATGTATGTAATGTTCATCTCACTTTCATTGATTGGTTCTCACCATCGCCATTTCACACTCCCAGTATTCAGTGAAGAACAGATGAAGGCATGCGTACACTAATGGCCTCCATGGGTTTATTCAAGGGCAACAAGTGTAATAACCCTTTAATAAATTAGATTGTATTGTCCTGCACCTAGTCATTTTCGTTTCCTGCTACTATTTTTTAAAGGTACACTCCCACCAAAAAATGAAAAGGGTCTATTTTGACCATAGACTTGCATTGAATGGGAGGGTAATGTAACGAATGACATCACAAGGGGGCGGAGTTATGATCCTGTTTGATCAGGTCAGTCTCCTCTCTTTGGGTTGGAAACCTGGTTAAAAAAAAAAACGTGCACATCCACCTAGTCCTGCCCACTATGATACACAGGAGCTGGTAAGAGAGCAGGGGTTTATCTTATGACATCATCATGCAGGCTCTGGCCACAGTTGTAAAGTGAGACTGGCTGGAGGATTTTGGGGAATGTTGCATCATGGGTAAAATGCTCAAAATGGATGCTTGAGATAAACACCTAATTTTATTTTTACTTTTAAATGCAATTATTTCAAACATAGAATTTAAAAAACAAAACAAAAAAAACAGTGGCATATGTCTTCTATAGGTGTGTTTTTAAATGCACAGGTAATCTAGTTACGTCTAGTTACGTCTTATGTAAGTGACAGTGTCCCTTTATGTCTGCATGCTAGACATCTGATTGTTTGTTCCAGGAGAATTTAACCTCTCTCTTAAAATGATACATTTCACATAATCCTAATTGATTTGACTCTGTCCTGCAAGTATATGAATTGTATGTCATCCAGCCTCAACTGTGTGTGCTCCTCTTGCAGGTATTTCAGAACTTGCCACCACCCCTGAAAAAGCAAGCGACTACATTTCGCCCTTACTCCAATTCGCTGCAGGCCACATCCCCCGGGACAAGCACAAAGAGACTCCCTTGTATATTCTATGCACTGCAGGACTTCGTATACTGACTGAGAGGTGAGTATGACTAGTGCATTGTAAGTGCCACAAAGGGTGAGACTGTGCATTTAAAGCATTTCAAACTGTTTAACATCTTCACAACAGAATGATTTCACTAATAACAAACCAAATAAATTCTTTACTTTTTTATTGGTACTTTTTGTTATTTTTTTTTTATGTATTTAATTTATGACTGTGGTCAGCCTGTGTCAGCATTGCTGTTCGCTAAATCTTCAGGGCCCTATTGGAACAAAAGGTTTTAACCTTAAGTACCAAAACAATCTGCAGCAGATTGCAAAACAATCTTCTCCCCTGCCTAGTTCTCAGGGGCTTTAAAGACCACTAGATCTCCATGTGCCCATGAACTGACTGCAGTTCTTTTTTTTCAGCCAGCAGGAGGCCATCCTGGAAGATCTGCGGACAGACATCCCTGTGCATTATGACTTTCTCTTCTCCGACTCCCACGCAGAGGTCATCTCAGGAAAACAGGAGGGTACGTGAAGGAGAGGCAGCCGGCAGTGAACATAAGTTATCTGTTCCAGCACAGTGCCACCATTTATGTTCCTTTAAGTACATTACATAACCTTAAAATTAATTTATATAGTGCCAACAATCTACATAGTGCTTGGTACAAAGCATAGACGTGTACTACATGTTCTTGCTTAGATTATTCATGACATTATGTCCATAACCTACAGTAGCAGGGCTTATTTGACTCCAATGATGACTACATGCCTTTAAGAGGGAGTATTAGTAACATTTGTTTGAATTAACTGCATATAAAAGTAAATGTAATATTAGGTATTTATCTCCAGCATCCATTTTGAGAATTTTACCCATGATGCAACATTCTCCAAAATCTTCCAGCAAGTCTCACTTTACAACTGTGGCCATGCATGATGATGTCATAAGATACACCCTTGCTGTCTTACTGGCTCCTGTGTATCATAGTGGGCAGGACTAGGTGGCTTTGTACAACTTTTTAATAATTATCTTTCAATCTTGTTTCATTTAGAAGTTCTCACTGGGGTATTTTTTGGTAAAAAAATATCTAGGATGAGATTTCCTTCCTGAGGGAACATGGTCTGTTTATTGGTCTGTTGACAGATTAGCTTTTGCTGTGACCTTTTATTGGTCGGCCACAGTGTCAGTTTTACAGACCACACCCACAAGCAGACATTGAAGAAAAGAAAGTGTTCTAGTGCTTGATTTCTAACAGACTATATCAGTGATATTTTTGAAGCAAGATATGGCATTTCTTGGGATGTAGACAGGGGGAGATGTTGTGTGCCCCTGCGAGATTGAGCTGCCGCCTACCCCTCTACAGGTTCCTGGTATCTGGAGCTCACTTCCTGTGCTTTTTAACAATTTATGATGCAGGGAACCAAAAAACAGGACTGTCCTGTCAAATCCAGTGTTATTGACAACTATGCGAATTATCTTTCTATGTTAACTTTTAAATGTTGGCATTATTCCCACTCTGTTTGATTACACAATTCTGTCTCCTTGTATCTCTCCTCTCCCTTTGAGTATATTGATAACTGTGAGTTGTTGTTTTTTAAACTTTTAACTATGTATTGTGCTTTAGGTGTGTACGCTTGGATTGGCATCAATTTTGTCCTTGGCCGTTTCGATCATATTGATGATGGTGAGTGACCCAATGCACCTTTTCATTGATCATTTACTGGAGTGGCATGTCTGTGTCGGCTGGATTTGTATTGCAAAAGCTCCTTGACAAAGAAAAAAAACAAAACACATTGAGGGTTCTGTCTGTCTCTGTGGGGTCCATGTTGTGTATGTGTCTGTCTATTTTATTCTCTCTATCCCTACAGAGGATGATGCTGTGGTCGAGGTTAACATACCTGGCAATGATGATAAAGAAGCCATCTTGCGCAAGCGCACAGCAGGCATCCTGGACATGGGTGGCGTGTCCACCCAGATCGCATACGAAGTTCCTAAAAGTGTAAGCTTTGCCTCCTCCCAACAGGTCATTATCAGGACAATTTTACTCCTTTTAATTTGCTCTTTTTTGTGCTTTTATTTAGTTTTGTGTGTTTGTTTCATTACAAGCTACAGTGTTTTTTGTTTTGTCTGACGTCACGTTAAAGGCTGTTCACTTGGTGCAGTCCCAGATCGGCACATGGAGTAGTTGGCTTTGCACATCTCACTCACCGTTTACTGAATAAGTGTGGCTTACTTACTGACGTAACACTTGTTGAGTTATGCCTTCCGCTAGAAACTCTACTGAACTATAGGGATCGTGTTCTAAGCTCTCAGTGGAATATGTAGCATTATGTGTAATAGATTTGTGAAACTGCTTCCTAGCAGGAGCAAAAAAATAAAAAAAAATAAAAGTGTCCAAAGATAGTACTTAAAATGACACTACTGTGGATAAAAAAAATGTAAAAAGAAATGCATTCTACTGTCCAAATGTTTGGATAGTAGTTTTGTCAGTAATAAAAAATGTTAGAATTCTAAAGAAAACATTATTACACCTTATTTGTATTGATATAGCTTTCACTCTAGCAAAAAATGTAAATTCTGATCTTATGTTATGGCATCAATCCTGCATAGATGTTTAGGTCATATAGTCTCTGAATTTCTTATAGGCAGGCAAAGGGGTTTCCTAATGCACTGACATTTAAAGGGTTACTTAATGATCTTCCTAAGTCATGTATCATAAAATCCCCTGCTAAGAAACATGCTAACCCATGTTTCCCTGCTAAGAATCCCCACTTGGTTTCTATTACACAGATGACTCCTGCTGGCACGTACCCAGAAGTAAAGGGAAATTAAAGATCATTTTTTAAACCCTGGTCTATTGTGCTGAGTTAATGGAATTGCATCTTCAAACACTATCATTACTCTTTAGTTTCAAGTTACAGTCTTCTTCCCCCCCCCCCCCCCTCTTCTTCCTGGCCATATTATATACTGAGTAGGGCCCAGCTTCACAAGATGGGTTTTCACTTTTTTTCAAGCTAGGAAAGAAAAAAATCTTGTGTTTTTTTTAAGGGAAAAACCTGCCATAAAGAATTTTGCACATACTATTATAGATCCTTCTACTGTAGACTCTTTGCTTTACAATGTTCTCTTGTGGCTTCAAATTATATACAGTACTGTGGAAAAATGTCTAAGAATGCTTTAAAAAATAGACATGTTAATAGTTTATTTTATTAACTAATCAAAATGCACAGTGAGTGAAATGAAGAAAAACCTAAATCATTATTTGGTTTGACCATCCTTTGGCTTCACAGCAGCATCAGTTCTTCTAGGAATGCTTGCACACAGTCAGGAATATTGTAGCATATAGTCAGGTGTAAGATTAAACAATTATACCAAACAGGTGTTAATGATCATCGATTTAAGTGTAACTTGATACACAATCATTACCTGAAACAGCTGTGTAAGAGGAATAAAACCAAAAACATCCAAACTTGGTGGGGTTTCTGAAGACAGGTTAAAGTCATAAACCATGGCAAGAGTGAGCAAGGTAGTTCTACTGCATCGACAAGGTCTCTTCCAGGCAGTAATGTCAAGGCAGGCAGGGCTTCCCAGATGTGCTGTCCAAACTCTTTTGAAGACGCACCAAGAAACTGGCAACGTTGAGGACCGTAGACACAGTGGTCAGTCAAGAGAACTTAGTGCTGCAAATGAAATGCACATCATACTTCCCTTCACAAACAAAGATGTCCAGCAATGCCATCAGTTCACATTTGCTGCTAGACCCATATACTGCCCGGAGAAGGCTGGTCAGAAGTGGTCCTCATGGAAGACTTGCGGCCTAAAAGCCATACATACCTCTGACGTGTAGATTCCTTGCAAGTTTTGGGCTGCATTTCTGCAAATAGAGTTTGGTGGTTTGGTCAGCATTATAGGTCTCCTCAGTGCTGAGAAGTACAGATAGATACTTATCCATCATACGATACCTTCAGGGAGGCATCAGATTGTCCCCAAATTTAATCTGCAACATGACAACGACCCCAAACATACAGCTAAAGTAATGTAAGAACTATCTTCAGGATATAGAAGAACAAGAGTTCCTGGAAGTGATGGTGTGGCTCCCACAGAACCCCGATCTCAACATCACGGAGTCTGTCTGAACAGAGAGAAGCAACTGAGGCTGCCTAAATTCACAGAATAAGGTTGGTTAATTCTCCAAGATGATTGGAACAATCTACCTGCCGAGTTCCTTAAAAACCTGTGTGCAAGTATCGCTAGAAGAATTGATGCTGTTTTGAAGGCAAAGGATGGTCACACCAAATATTGATTAGATGTTTCTTCTGTTAATAATATCCTTTCTTTCCAATATATTTTTCACACCCGCCTAAAACTTTTTCACATTGCTGTACTGTGCCAGACTAAGATTTTGTATAAAATATATCTGCAAGCCACTTTCTTTTATTAAAACACACCATGCTCAACCCAAAAAGGCATCAGAATGCATGTGCCAAAATGGAACATTTCAGATCATTAAATACTAGATCGTTTAATTCATTAGAACATCACAGCATATCTTCACTTGATTTCTATTACAAATCACTATGTGTTTCAGGCATCTCAGACTATCACTTTGTTCGCAGTACTTGGTAAATTAACTGTTCACCAACCGGCATTATTGTGCTGAGATCACACTTGATTTGCTTGATTGTGTGCTACACAGCTCTAGGCCAAGGAGCTTCTGGAGTCTATAGGTGCATTTGCTACAAGACACACCCTATAAAACGTTTTGTTTTCTTTAAACATTTCATTTTGTGCTACGAGGAATGACTGAACCATGAAACAGGCCGTGAGGTTACATTAATTACCCCATGTCATTCAGACCCTCTCATTACTCTCCTTTTACAATGACTGCCATTTTTGGTCTTCCACTGTTCCCAGTGGTATCAGAAGGAGGTCTATAGAATGCCTTAACCACTGTCAGAGACCAGCACATCGTTACTGCAGGCTGGGACTTTCCGTTGCTGTTCACTGATGTATTTGCTGTTTGTTTCAATGCTCTTCTCACCTTCTCGTCCATCTGCAGGAAGAGGTGGCTAAGAACTTGCTAGCAGAGTTCAATCTTGGCTGTGATGCCCATGAGACGCAGCATGTGTATAGAGTATATGTGGCCACCTTTTTGGGATTTGGGGGTAATGCTGCTCGTCTGAGATATGAAGAGCACATCTTCTCCAGTACTATGGAAAAGAACAGGTTAGTCATTGCACAGCTATCGGCTAATATACTTCTTCCTCTTTATACTGAAAAACATTCATAATTATATGTTTGCTCATTTTGTACTGATGAGATTAATCAACTCCTCACAAATTAGACACTTTTTGGATTTGCTTCATAAAGTAACATGGAAAGAGGATATATTTTTTAATGATTAGACCCATTTGTGTTTTATTGTCTTTCTATTGTTCTTTCGCCAGTCTCTCCTCTCTCACTTCACATATAACTCCTTAAGGGCAGAGGCTGTATTTTTCTCATTTAATTTACCCACACCTACTTTTTTTATTGGCATAAAAGGGCATATAATTTACTATAAGAAAATAGGTAAACTTTGCAAGTTATAAGGCAATAACTGAAAGTGACTTACGCCACCCTTGCTGATGTCTTCTGCCCGTTTTTTGTTTGCATTTTATCGGGAAGAAAAACAAAAAGTCACTATCTGGCTATAGCCCAGGTTTTTTTTGAACGGGTTAACACTATACAATAGAAAACGATAATTGAATTTGGGGCCAGAATAACTGGCGACCATTCGAAACACTGTAGGTGCAAAAGCAACCAACCCCCAGCAGGGGGAGTGGTCAAAGCCTGAGTACATCCTTTTATTCAGCGAGCTGCCTACTTCCTAACCCAGAGAATGAGCTCAGCAGCCGCGCTTAACCTTTATTGAGAAACTGCCGTTTCCTGGGGAAACAGACACGGTACAGGGAAATACATTCTGCCTTTCAGTATGGTGCTTGCAATCTCTCCGGGAGCGAGCACTTTCCCACCGGGGGTTTAATTTTGGTGTTGCTGAATACCTCGATTATCGAGGCTTTACAGCAACACCAGCTGAGTAGAGAAAGCGATCATCGATCACTTCCAGTGCTTCTTTAGACACAGGACGTGCGTGTTACAGGGGTTACAGTTTGATTTGTTAAGGTCTCCTGTTACAGTCACCAGTTGGGTTGACAGAAATCAGTTTTGTCCTGTACAGTGTGGCGCCTGATCTTTATTTCAGTGCACTATGCACAGCTATATCAGGACCCTTGATCATAAAGACACGTATAACTACAAGGAAGAGCTAACATTCATTCTTATACTTATTAATAGTCCTATGATTCCCCCAACATGTCTAATGGTTTATTATTTATATACATTCTTTATTGTGTGATTTCTGCAAGTCTTACTTTTCGTCATTTTGTCCTTTCTCAGGCTTTGGGGGAAGCAGTTAGGTATGTCCTCTGATTCTCCATACCTAGACCCCTGTCTTCCACTGGACATATCTGATACGATCCAGCAGGGCGGACAGACACTGTATCTCCGTGGCACTGGGGACTTCCAGCTGTGCCGCCGGGTCATACAGCCCCTTATGAACTTGTCCAACGAGACTCAAACTACTTTGAATGGTATCTATCAGCCTCCACTGCCTTACCACAACAGTGAGTTCTATGGCTTTTCAGAGTTCTACTACTGCACAGAGGACGTGCTGCGCATGGGGGGAGACTACCGCTCTGTTAAATTTTTACGGGCAGCACAGGTATGTAGTTATCTCTAATGCTTGGTGCCTAGTAACCACCAATAGTATGATTCTATTCAACGTTGGACTGTTCCATTGACACTCTTTTTCCTCCTCTATTATGCAACTTCTGGATCCTTTCAGGGCTACTGCTCCACAAAGTGGTCTGCACTGAAGGAGAGGTTTGACCGCGGCCTCTATGCAGCACACGCAGACATGCACAGGCTCAAGTGAGTACAAACATTTTTTAAGACGCCTCTGACAACTATGAAATGCTTTACACTGTGTAATGACACAATGTATTTATATTAATTTTAACAACCTAATAATCCTGTGTATTGCGTATAAAAGTGGCATCTAGTCTTTCAAAATGTTATTTATCTTTTACACTACATAAGCAGCTACAGCTAAACACCCACAAATAGATATGAATTATTTTGGGGTGTGGGGTAAGGGTTGTTATATCTTGGTATGTCACACATCTCTTCTTGCCATAGATATCAATGCTTTAAGTCTGCCTGGATGTACGAGGTGTTCCACACAGGCTTCTCCTTCCCTGCTAATTACAGTAATCTCAAGACTGTGCTACAGGTGTATGACAAGGAGGTTCAGTGGACACTTGGAGCCATCTTGTACCGAACCAGATTCCTCCCACTGAGGTATGAAAATGATATATTAAGGGTCACATGAAAGTCACCTAGAGGCAGTCAAGAACATTGCAATAATAATAAAAACTTGGCTAAAAATTTAGGGTTAGAATAATGGTTAGGGTTACAATTAAATTAGGGTTAAAATTAAATTAAAACTAGAATAAATTGAGGGTTAGAGTTAGGGTTAAATTTAGGGTTCGGTTTGAGGTCAGAAGGTCACTGTAGGAAGAAAAACCCCACTATTTTTGTGTTTGCCATATAACTTGCAAAAAACTGCAGAAAAACATGGAAACAAGCATATTTCTAAACTCTGAACAAAATTTATAAACTATTTAGGCAGGCCTTTGTTTAATGAATGTATTTGTTTAAATTATTTTTTAGGTAAAAGTTTAAAAAAAGTGTTTTTTTCTATAATATTTTATGATTTTTTTTTGTAGTACATTATAAGATATGATGAAAATAATGGTATCTAACAAAAGCCCTTCTTATGGCGATAAAAACAATATATAATTTGTGTGGGTACAATATGTGAGAGAAGACAATTACAGCTAAACACAAACACCCCAGAAATGTCAAAACAGCCCATGTCACCAAGGGAAAGACAAGGTCAAAAGGTCATGTCACATTTAAATGAGAGGGTAGCACGGGGACTATACTGTTCCTATAAGTAGAAGCCAATTCCAGTGTCATGTTAATGATTTTGATCCTTCCCCATATAGCCCACAGTCTAGTAATACCTCGATACTGAAATAGATACTCAAAGATGAATTATGTAATGAAACAGATTTTTTTTTTAGATATTATATTAATAGTATTTCTAATGGCATAGGGCAGTCTGCCTCTAGAGAGTTTGCATGTTATTGTTAAGCTATGCTTATAGGGTGAATGATATTGATCAAGAGAAGACAGGTTTTACAATTTTATTTTTGACTATTTTTAAACTATTGGCCTAGTGTTAGATGGTTTTTATGCTTTATATTCACACTGTAAATATTATTTAGGAGATTTTCCCAGAAGTCTATGTGAGTTCTGTATAAAGGTCATTTCTGGGGCAAGTGTCTAGTTATCTTAACCGTAGGAACAGTCCGTTTTAGTTGATAGACCTTATTCTGTTTCATACAGTCCTTTATATTCTTCAGTCTTGGCTTTTCATTGAATCTCTTTCAGGGATATTCAGCAGGATCACTTCCATGGCAGCCATCCACACTGGCGTGGAGCATCTTTCGTTTACAACCACTACCTGTTCTTGGTTTGCTTCATGGTGGTCCTGCTTTCCATCATGCTTTACCTACTGAGGCTTAGACGCATCCATCGACGCATGCAGCGCAACACATCCTCCTCTGCTCTGTGGGTGGAACAAGGACTTCAGCCCTCTGGGCTCCCAAGCTCTCTCTGAGGAACTGCCAGTAATATCCTGCAGGTCGGAGAAGTTTATTCTACTCTTCATCCTCCTGTTCAACCTCTGATTGAGGAAACGAAAGTCCAGGAGGAAGTCTGGCTGTGTGAGGGTTAAACCGGCTCTTGGAACAGCCATACATGACTAGAGGGGAGACAAAAGCCATCTTTTTATTTTATTTTTTGGCTGTTATTTTTTTTTATTTTTTTTACCTCAGGGTGAACCGTCCTCGATTCAGGGGTTTTCTTCGGGCTAGATCTATGGAGAACGCACTTTTTTTTGTTTTTTTTTCACTTCACGGTTTCTGTTGGCGCCATGAAGTGGGGCAGTAGACACTCCACACGGCTATATGTGAGCTGTAATATGCACAGGCCATAGCTTATGCTACATAAGATGACTTACGTGGTATTGTTTTGTGGCCGACCATGGTCACAGCGTTCCACTGATGCCACAAGAGATTTTTCTCCTAGTGTTGCCAGAGATGCTACTTGAAAGTTTAGAGAATTTTGCCTTAAGGAGGAATCCTTCTGTTGTCTCCTCATTCCTTTGCCCTTTGCCCTGTGTGCTGAAAAACGCCAAGCATTTAGCGGTCATTACCTTTCACTGGTTCAACAAACTAGAGGGGGGTGCGGGACCACACAATACTCCTAGAGTCTGTAGAGAAATGCTAAAGCATTTCATGTAATGTCTCTGACCGTTCCACAGCGTGGAGAATGGAGGCAGCCAGTAACAGGTTCTGCCAATGCACTTTGACCTCTAACATAATGTTCAATACGTTTCATTAGACTTACCCCTCATGTTAGGCAATAAGGCCTTCTCTTTAACCCTCTCTGGCTGGTCCAGTACTTGGAGTTGCACAGCTCTTGTTTGACTCAATAAATGTAAAAGGTGTATATTTTTTGGTTAAAGCACAGATTTCTGTACAATAACTCTTAACACCCCCCAACCCTCCCAACTTGGATTTCCTACAGTGCAACAACTTTGCACTAACGTGTTATAGCAGTGCCACTACGCAGAAACACCTGTTCATCTGGCTTTTGACGGCCTCTCAGTACAAGCAGACGGGCTGCACCTCTCCCTATCTCACGTACTATATTACAAGTGGTTGGATCACTGGTTTGATCCACATTCTGTGCAACTATTTTTTTTTTTACGGTAAGAGAATGATTTAAACGATGGAGATTTGTCACTTTATTTCAGATTGTATTGTAGTGATGTTTTTAGTAGAGGTGGTGGGACCCACTCTTTGCCTTTGTCCTTTTAATGTTGGGGTAGACTGACAATGAGGTAAAACATAGCGAACCTGTGTGGGCTGATCCATCAAATGGAAAAATGAAGCTTAAACTTTAAGTTTTCACCATTTTAGTAAATCAGAGTAAGAGAATATCTGTTCTGGGGTCTATATGTCGGCTGTCCACGGGGATCTCGAAGGAACTGCACTTACTCTCTGTAGTACAAAGCCTGTCCTGTTCATTCCATGCATTGTGGCCGGGTGTGAAAGAGTTAAGTGTATAGAATGAGTATGGGGAGATGGCATCCTGCAATAATATAACAGGAGCGTCTGAAACAGAACATACCCCAAAACAGTGTCTCATTTTGTGCTAATAACTGTGTTTTTTTTAGACAGTGCATCAGATGAGGGCTGACGTAAGTCGGAAAGAGAAATTCCAGCTGTGAAGTGAGGAAATGTTAGAGCAATGCCAAAACTTGCAGTGGGGTTTTTTTCTTTGCTATGTCTGTTATTCTCTGGTCAGAGTTAACTGTTTGAGTGTCAGGATTGTGAACTGCATTGTGATTTGCCCCAGAGGGTGAGCCCCCTTCCCTCTTGGGTCCATTTTCCTGAGGTCTAAGTATTCCACTCTCCCTTCCCCACCTGCCTCCCCTCTCTCTCTTGTCTTCCTCACTAAGCTTCACATGCATCATATTTGTCCATCTTCCCTTCTGTTAATTTATAATTTTATTTAAAGTTTCAAAAAATCGGAGCTGTGGAATCTGAGTGATTTTTGTGATTTTTTTTTTTTTCCTATGGAGCCAGGAGAAAAAAATTCTGGCTGGCAGCGGAACTAGTTTATTAAATCACGATGTCTATTCCAAATATTAGCCCTGTGTAGAAACACGTGCAGCTCCTGTGGCTGAGCTGGGGTTGGGGAGACTAACAGATCTTTGGGAAGTGGGAGAGACGCTTAATTAGCCAACATGGCAAAGCTCAGTAGCACGTTTGTAAAGTATTTGTGTGTCAGAGCCTACAATGTATTGTACAGCCGGTCACTGTCAGTCCCCTGTGCTTTGGAAAGGTCAATATGCTGCATTTTATTGGAGGGTAATGGAAGAAATGTAGTGAGACACAGGTGATCCCAGGTAATATTTTATATAACGTAGCACCCAGACCTTGCCTGTTCTCTCCCTTTTATTGTTGCTAAAAGATCTTTATCTTCTACCGGAGATATTTGAAATGTAAGCTGTATTTTGATTGGCATGGGACACACAGAATAGTAATGGTAAACCACACCTGCTATAAAACTGACGCTTCCAAAAACAATACAAGTAAAAAAAATAGGTCTCATTACTTTTACACACAACACTCTTCTTTTTTTAACTGAGTTCATTAGTGTAGGCTGAAATATTGCAATCATCCATTTTTCCCTTTATATTCTATATTTATACCAAACTGCCCCCTTTATCCCGATAATCCATCATCCATTCCTGCTGCATCTATCCAGAGCAATATCCTAAAATAATATGGTGGACCTTTTTTTTTTTAACTTCGATTTGGTTGTCAAGTGGTCAGATACTTTATACTCCAACTAGGGTTGCCACCTTTTCCTTAAAAAATACCGGCCTTGGCACTGTCTCCATAGACTTAACATTGGCCTGATGCCAATTTTTTACCGGCCTGCCGGTAAAATACCGGCCAGGTGGCGACCCTACCAGAACCTAGTGAGGGGAAAACTGTTGCCTCCATTTCCTATCACACATGTAGGATCATTTATCACTGTCCTATTAATGGCCCTTTTTCTTTTTGAAGTCCATCATACTGGGTTGCCTCTTCCTTCTCACCCCTAGATTTTGCTGGCAGTCTGAATCCCAGCATGACACACATTACATTGGTGGCACTTCTGAGAGGTTGAGTGGCAGCTGAGAGGATTTCAGTAATCCTTGTAAACTGCACCCCATCCGGCCCCCACTGGCCATTAGAGCCCTCAGGTATGTTCCCTATGTGAAAACACACACCTTTGACAGTGATCCTCTAAAGATGCTCTGCACTGATCCTCACAAAGGCTGTGTTTGTTTATTTGTGTTTATTTACAAGCCTGAACATGGTCTACACAGGCTCCTTGGATCCATTAATTAGGAGTCATGTAGACCAGACAAAGATAAAGGTGCTGACCTCTGACCCCTCACAGGGACTCCATGACACCCAAAATCCCTCATCTTCATGGCTGCTTGAATGTGTCACTCAGCTGCTAGCAGGGTCTGTGAAAAACAAACACATGACACCGGCAGGGTGGGGATAAAAAGACAATAGTGGTATGGACAGCCCAGTCTACCTCTTTTGATACCTGTTCAAATAACAAACATGTTGTTTGATCCTTGAGACGTCTGTATTGAGAAATGTAATTATATCTGTACAGAGAAATAAGGAAGAATGCAAATCTGTGAAAAAAATCATTTCTGGTTGGAAATATATTTTGAAAAGTTCTTCCTGGACTGGAAGAGTAAAAAAAGATGGCTGTGGTTGAGATAATAAAGTTCTGGTGCTCCCTCATCCAGGGGTTCATTGAGATATTGTCTAGTTTCCAAGCATTCAAGTAATTGAGAATCAAGCATGACATTTTGTGACACAATTTATTCAAACATCAGGCACATTGAGGCTTGGAAAAAAGACTGACTAGAGTTGAAAAGTTTAGGTCGAAAAAAAGACTTGCTCCATCAAGTTCAACCCTTTTCCGATCCCATGTTTACAGCTGTTGATCCAAAAGAAGGCACATAAAAACCCCTTATTTCAGCAATTTTTAATTCTGCTGTAAGTGGGGCAAAAAGACCCTTCTTGACTCTAAATGGCAATCGGATTTCTCCTTGGATCATCAAGCACTAAATAAATATTAATGCCAATACTAACATGCATAGCCCTCTACGTGGCCTAGTGTTTAATTCACTAGTTGGAGTGGAGTCCTCTCCAGTACCCACATCTACAGAGTGATGCCATGCAATATCTATCTTCTGCTTGTGTTCATACTGGGGAAGTTACTTATATAAGACTTTATAGTGCTCATTTTGTCGAAGTTGGATTAAACCCCTTGACATCACCAGGAATCAAACCTACACCCCCAATGCTCATTCTATAGTGTGCGTATTCGCCCAATGTGCCATCTCTCTGGTTGATGGAGGAAAAGGTATGTGATATACAGGCCACCTAAACTCTGAAATCATCCTGCCTGGTTCAATTATACGGTTACGTTTAGAGTGAGTAAGTATAACTTGACTTTACAACAAAGAGAGAAATCTGAGATCTCCTGTCTGAGTACAAACACAAGGCATTCATGGCCTTGCTAGTGTTTTATCCCCTTGGGTCAGCATAGTTTTATGAGAACAGCCTCCGCTTGGACAATGGTTTCCTATGAACTGGATGATGTCACTGCTGCTACTACGGGTTGGAATACCCCCCATTAGTCAGTAGCTGTATTACATAAACAGATGTTGGTCTGTGCAATGTAATTAGATATGTCACTGTACACACAGGGAATACGCTATAGTCCTGGTTAGCCAAGGAGAATATTATCCAATATTTTAATTTTCTATGTAAAAGCAAAACTGCCATGGAGTGGTATAACTACAAGGATATAAAAGTAACACACTGACAAGGGAACTGCGAAATTCAGGGATTCATTGTAGACTTGAAAAATTCTCCAAGTTACCTAATTTTCCAAAAACTGGAAATATTTTAACATCATCTGCATCTTAAACTGTCTTGGATTTTAGTGATCTCATTAATGTATATAGTGCTGGGGAAGGTATACCCAGATCTCTAGCTATGTTCAGCTGCTGCAGGCTTTATAATTAAAATCTAAATGCAAGTAGCAACACATAGGCTAACCCTTGTAAATGACGCATGGAGAATCCTCGGTGTCCTACTAGGGGGAGGACTTTGACTTATTTCGGGAGGACCTCTGCCTATCACAGAAGTAGCTGAAGTCGTCCCTTAGGAGTCAATGGGATGACTGACTATTGTGAAAATGTGAGAGAAAATAAAGGTATAGTAATATGTTTAATATGCCATAATAGCACATTTATTACTAAAATGTAATATTCAGATTTTGTTAAAATATGCCATTAGGGGTAAAATGGAGCAGTTAACACACTAATAATCCCATCATGTAATATAAATTGCACACATCCTATACGCCATTTAGTAACCCTAATAAAAGTTAGGGAATGGCCACATGTACATATATACCCTGCCATAGCATTGTTCACAGTCAGTTGTTGGGTTAAATGTACCATCCCACCATCATGCCACATGTATCTCATACCATTCTGAATTCAGGTATATTGGGTAGCCCAGTTGTGGATTTCTCAGCAATTTGGCTTTTATGCCCCAATCTGGTCCATGTTTCAGGCCAAATCAGGGTTAATTGAGTAGACCACCTAGTGACAGAAATTCCCAGCATGAAACTTTACAAGTCCACTCCAAGCTATTGGTTTAATTTAAGCATGCTCTGTGAATCTTTTCCCAGGTTTGAGTTTGTATAAACCTTTAGTAATGTACCTGCCCCGCAGTTCCCCTAATGAAGATAATGGGCAGTCAGTGGACATGCATAGCAGCACATGTCCAAAGTACGTGTGTTGTGAAGGCTGCAGCATGCACATGTGCACTGAGTCTCCATGAGAAAATCTGAATCAATGATTTTATGTAGGAGAGGAACTTTTTTTTTTTCTTTTTTAATTTTTATTATAAATATACAAGAATACATTAGCTGTACAAAATACATTAAGTGTGATAGGACATAAGGGGGGGAGAAAAGAAAAAAAAGAAGAGAAAACATACCGGCGGGGGAAGAAACCTCACATTAGGGGAATTAGAAGTGGGGCTATACCCAGCCTATGAGCTTCCACTCTTCCCTCTCCCTCCCTCATAGGAGAGGAACTTTCAGTGCTCCTAAATGATGTGCATAATCTGGACATCCTCTGACTGCCCGTGGAGCTGATCAGCAGGCTTCCATATAAGTCCTCCCCCCCCAATCACTGCTGTCAAAAAACATGTTCAGTGCAAGAGGATACAAACTAATCCTCTTGTAATGTAAACAAAAGCAAACCAATGGGCTAGAGCAGGAAACTTGGAGAGAGCTTCCCTTCAAGCATTACTATTCAACAAAACCATATACAATATAAACACTACCAAATGCATCAGTAAGCTTGATGTGTGCAGTGTCTCTTTTAATGTACATACAGCACACCACAAATAAAGGAATGGAGTGCATGATGGTAATCTTTCAAAGAGGACTCTAGGGACAATTTGTCTTTTTAATTTAAGCTGGATACCGCTTTATCTCACATCACATAACTTTTTTCTCCATAAAACAGTCACACCAACAATAATTTGTAGAGGAGCAACAAAAGGTATGCTGTTTGGTCCGAGTTTGTGGCCAATTTCTTCTCAGTCATTAGAGTGCATCAGGCTGAGTTGCTTTTCATGTCCTTTTGGCACGGCAGAAATGATAAACATAGTGTGATATTACTTTGGCAGTGTAAATTCACCGGAAATGCAAAACATAAGACATGCACATTGGGCAGAGACAAAGAACAAGTAAAGATTGATCTACCAAGTTTATTGGGACACGTTAAAAAGAAATGATTGAAGTACCGTACATCACATTTTTATTATTATTTTTTAAACTGATTTTAGTGAGTCGGCAAAGCATGCATAGCTATTGTTTCTCATACATTCTGCTGAATGACGAGAATTACGGTACAATTCTAGAAGACAACTCTTAGCAAATTGACTCACGTGTTTAACATACAAATGATAAAATATTAGATTTGATCCAGGGATGTCCGGGGAAACCCACCTTGCGGATGATTGTTATTATATCTTCCCAAAATTGTGACAAAGTAAGGCAGGCCCAACCAAATATGAACCAGGCATTGCTGAACCAATTTCCCTGACTTAATGGCCAATGGATAACTATTCATGCAGTTGGTAAGGTGAATAGAATAAAGAAGGTCAAAGTATTTTATTTATGCAAATAATTACAAAAATACGTTTACTGCAGTTAAAATACACATTATTGGGAGTTTTATTGCTTTGGATTCTGTGATACAATTATACAAACCTGAAATTTTGAGCTCCCAGAGAAGAGGGTTATGGGGATTTTGGATGCGTGATAGGAACTATCCATCCTAAATAGAGACACTTGGGAGGTATGGATTCCACCTGGACGCACTTACATTAGACATTCTGCAGGGTAGCAGGTTAGTGTTATATGTGTCCATCAAAAAACAATCTGCACTGCCAGTCCTAGCTGTATAAACCTGCAGATGTGTGCTCTGTAAGAATCCTGTGCAACATACATCAGCCATAACATTATGACCACTGACAGGTGGAAAGCCGGCAGAGGCAGTGTGATGCTTTGAGTAATGTTCTGCTGGGAAACCTTGGGTCCTGCCATTCATGTGGATCTTACTTTGACACGTACCATCTACCTAAGCATTGCTGCAGACCATGTACATCCTTTCATGGAAACAGTATTCTCTGATGGTGTTGGCCTCTTTCATCAGGATATTGCATTCTGCCACAAAGCAAAAATGGTTCAGGAATGGTTTGAGGAACACGGCAACAAGTTCAAGGTCTTGACTTGGCCTCCAGATTCCCCAGATCTCAATCCAATCGAGCATCTGTGGGATGTTCTGGACTAACAAGTACGATCTATGGAGGCCCCACCTCACAACTTACAGGACTTAAAGGATCTGCTGCTAAAGTCTTGGTTCCAGATACCACAGCACACCTTCAGAGGTCCAGTGGAGTCCATAACTCGACGGGTCAGGTCTGTTTTTACATCAAAAGGAGACCCGCACACTATTAGGCAGGTGGTTATAACGTAATGGCTGATCAGTGTATGGATGCTCACATTGCAAGTACATTTGGGAGACTTTGCTGTTTGTTTTTTTAAAAGCATACATTGGGGTTATATAAAAAGGTTGTAATGCCTCCTTGTAGTGATAGGAACAAATCAGTCAGTGCAGTGTGCCCAGCACCAGCAAAGTGTCACTATGTACAAAACAAGTACACAACACCTGACTGCACCTTCAATCACAAATATATTATGTCTGCTCCCAAAGTTGGACAAATTGTGATGTTAGTGTGAGGTGACACCATTTTGGAATTGAAATCCAGGAACATTTAAAAAGTGTATAATTCCATTTGATGAGCATATTTTCCCCATCTCATACAGGCACTTTATTTGTGTTTATGTAGTAACAGGAGGGCTACAATGAGATCATTTCAAGTAGGTTCTGAGGCCCATGTAAAATACATGGGTAACACTGAAATCTCCAGCATATACAGCATGACGCGTTTCGCCCTTGGTTTTGGCTTCCTCAGTTGCTGCTCCATATAATCTAACAGTCTTTTATGCATAATGTAAAACATACAGCTTCACATTAATACAAGTTATACTTCAGCTAGACATGTTTGATCTAATAGACTGTCTACTTGCGGGCTCATGGGCTAGCACTGGGGCTTGGCTATGAGTGCTTAGATTGATGGCCTGTATTTTGGTTGGATACAGTTTGGGCAACTGGCCAAAAAGATTGAAATCACTTTTAAAACATCCCATCAGGGGCCAATTCTAGGGCGCATTTAGGTTAGAGACAATGGTTACAAGTCAGGCAGTCTGTCCTAAAACTGGTGGCTAAAAGATTGTCCAGGAGAATACTCAGCTTCATAGCAAAGGATCACATTAAGGAAGA
The DNA here is from genome assembly GCA_036172795.1 of Pelodytes ibericus. Taxonomy (NCBI): domain Eukaryota; kingdom Metazoa; phylum Chordata; class Amphibia; order Anura; family Pelodytidae; genus Pelodytes; species Pelodytes ibericus. The sequence goes on along the minus strand of CM069858.1, from coordinate 198,253,057 downwards.
GGTGATCAGATAAGCCAGCCTTTCCACATACCTGGACAGGAGCACATGGATCATGTTAGATCAGTTGAAGAGACTACTCAGACATTAATTACACCTATGCTAGTTTTGGTATTAGGAATGGTGATGGAGATTCACCAGACACGTGCAGCAACAATAACTCGTCGACGGGCTATTTGGAAAAGGCAGGATCTCACCAGAGCAGGAAAACAAGTTAAAGAATGATTACATGTCGGATTTGCCAGCTGAAATCCATTAAAGTGCACTGTTCAAGCCCGGCCTTCCAGCTACTGTGGGCCTGCCAGGGTTTTGTTCTTTTCCGCACATTAACTCACTTCACATCTTTTTATAATGGCCAAATAAAACAGTAGCAATGCATTTGCAATACCTGCTGTGTGCAGTGGAACCAGTGGCACACCTGCCACTTACTAGATCTCCATAAGATCTGGGGCTAGAGCCCACGGCAGTAAAGAAGCGCACCTGCTTGGGTGGGCATATAAAGGATATACATGATGCCAATGAGCATTAGGTATCTAATAAGCAATCAATATATATATATACATGATTTATAGGATGATGCCAATGAGCAATATGTATGTATAATATAAGCAATAAATACATATAAATGTTACACATGATACCAATGAGAATTAAGGTATCTAAAAAGAAATAAATACATATAAATGATGGATATGATGATGGCAATTAGCAAAAAACAATAAATACATATAAATGATTTATAGGATGATGCCAATGAGCAATATGTATAAATAATACAAGCAATAAATACATACAAAGGATATACATGATGCCAATGAGCAGTAACTTTATTTGCAAGGTTTTATATCACTAGAAATATCTAAATGATGGATATGATGCCAGTGAGCAGTAAATGCATAAATGAAATGTAGAAATAAAAAATTTGGCAACAGAGTCACTCACAATGTTGCCATTTCGACAAGCACTAAAAGTATACGAATTTTCGTGCTGGTCGAAATTGGCAACAGAGTGAGTGACTCTGTTGCCGAATTCGCCGCTGCCGTCTGTCTCCCGGATGTATTTCAGGGGTTTGTGTGCTCTCTGTTTGGAGCACACAAACCCCAGAAATACACAGCACAGCTGCTCCGTGCTAGGTGTGCGGCACACACTTCCACTGCACATCACCACTTAAGCAATGTCTAAAACCTTATCATCTCAACACAATCATGCATGCTTTGTTATTTGCCATATGCCTGTTGTGTGCATTTACACAGGTACACTTTACTGATCCCAGCAGCATAAAAAATTAGCTGTTATGTTAACATATAGGGAATTGAGATGGGAATTTGAAACTTAAGGCCAAAGTAGCTGAGTTGGAAAATTCCTCTGATTCAGCTGCATTAGAGCATTTTTCCAACTCTTCTTTGCTACATTGGCCTACTCTTTAACATTCACATCTCCATTCCTGGCAATTCTCTCTTTATCGTTGCACCTATTTTAATGTCCACTAGGTGGCAACAGTGGTTACAAAAATGAGTTGATCAGGAACTGAGAAACTTTAGGTTTGGTTGAGATTTTATAAGAAAGAAAAAAAATCTTAATTTTCTCAATGATACAGGCTCTACAGTGGGGGGCCTTGGTGTAGGTTTTGTTTCTTGACCCCCCTCCAATAATTTAGCACAATATATGCAATAAATCTGTTGTCATAACTTCAAGCTATACAGGTCTTACAGTGTGTACAAGTCATATATGACCAGATGGAAATTAATTAATCCAAGGGTCAGCTGGTCACGGATGATTTCACATACATTAACACTGCAAGGCAGAATGGAAAAGTCACATGGCCAGTAAAAAATGGCCGAGGTGGCAATCACATACACTGGCGGTAGACGCACCTCTGGAGGAGGCTATTATTTATTACTCAGCTTATATTACGTGATCATGGGACTTGATCTGTATCTTCTTAATCAGTAAAACTAACACAAGAATTCCACACTGCCTGGAATGTGATCTCAAGGGGAGACTAGTCAATTGGTTCTCATTTGCAGGATATCATACCTCCCAACTGTCCCGTTTGCACGGGACAGTCCTACTTTTCGGAACAGAGGTAGAGCTCAGAGGGACCGTGGGACTTCAGGCAGCCATCCCACTGTAAAGATGGAGGTTTCCAGAGGCTGGCTACTGCGCATATGCACGCAAAATACCGTATTTGCTCGAATATAAGACGAGGTTTTTTTCAGAGCAAATGCTCTGAAAAATCCCCCTCGTCTTACATTCGAGGTCTTCTTATAATCTGACCTCAAATTGAGGTCAGATTATAAGACATGGATCCAGGTCCCCAGCAGAGCTGCAGGGGACCTGGATCCCCCTCTCTAACAGCAGGGGATGTCTGCGCGATGAGCGCAGACTCCCCTGCTTCCGCCCGGCACGACCGCCGGGGCTTCTATGAAGAAGCCGGGTACTTCCGGCTACGTCACAGAAGTCCCAGCGAGCGTGCCGGGCGGCAGCAGGGGAGGTCTGCGCTCATCGCGCAGACATCCTCTGCTGCCCCACTAGCCACCAGGGAAAAGCGGGCAGCTGGGGGATGTCTGCACTATACGTGCAGACATCCTCCATGCTGCCCGACACCTCCGTCTATTATGACAGACCAGCTGTCCGTCATAATAGACGGAGGTGTCGGGCAGCATGGAGGATGTCTGCACGTATCGTGCAGACATCACCCAGCTACCCCCACTAGCCACCAGGGAAAGGGGGGGAAATAGAGAGAGAGGATGGAGATAGAGAGAGAGGGGGGGAGAGAGAGAGAGGGGGGGGGGAGATAGAGAGGGAGGGGGGGGAGATAGAGAGAGAGAGGGGGGGGGGGAGATAGAGAGAGAGAGAGGGGGGGGAGATGGAGAGAGAGAGAGAGAGAGAGAGGGGAGATGGAGGGAGAGAGAGAGAGAGGGGAGAGAGAGAGAGAGGGGGGAGAAAGAGAGAGAGAGAGGGGGGGATAGAGAGAGAGAGAGGGGGGAGATAGAGAGAGAGAGAGACTATGCTGGGGGGGTGGGGGGGTTGAGAGGCCGCAAGGAAATAAAAACAAGAAATGCATTTGTATAATATCAATTTTTTATTACATATTAAAAAGCAATTTACATATATACAAGTTAAACTTTTTTTTTCCTATAGGGTAGTCTTATATTCAGGCTTTTAGTTTTTTTCCTAAAGGAATATACAAAGTTTGGGGGGTCGTCTTATAATCAGGGTCGTCTTATAATCGAGCAAATACAGTAGTCTCTGACACTTGACCTCCCAAGCTCCGCCCCCAGTGTCTCGATTTTCCAGGGCATGAGTTGGGAGGTATGCAATCTCTATCTCTAATATAACATCTTAAGTCTATAGAAACCTTATTTGCTCGAATATAAGACAACCCTTCAAACTTTGAATATTCAGTGAGTGAAAAAAGCCTGAATATAAAACTACACAAAAGGAAAAAAGATTTACTTGTAAATATTAATTGATGTTATTCACATTTAATACAAATTTTGATGAAAAAAATGCATTTATTGTTTTTATTTGCTAATCTACCTCCCAGATTTAGCCATACCCCACAAACATAGTCATCTGCTCCCCAGACTTAGCCAATGCACCCACACACAGCCATCTGCCTCCCAAACTTAGCCAATGTATCCCCCCAGCCAGCCACCTACCCCCAGTCAATGTATCCCCCATTTTTCCCCCAAATAGCCCCCTGCCCCCTGACAAGGCATCCCCTACCCCCAGTCATTGCATCCCCTCCTCCCCAAGACATTGACATTGCATCCCCTACACCCCCCTGCCCCCAGACATTGCACCCCTTCCTTCTCCTCCCATTCCGACAGGCATCACCTTCTCCTCCCCCTTCCCCCAGACATCAACTTCTCTTCCCCCCCCCCCCCCCCCTTCCGACAGACATCACCTTCTCCTCCCCCTTCCCCCAGACATCACCTTCTCCTGCTTTCCGATGGTGGTTCCCTGGTGTCTAGTGGGGGCAGCCGATGGATGTTGGCATGGCGCGGGCAGACATCCTTCGATGCTGCCCGACACTTCCAACGGTACTTCTATGGCATGAATGCCGCAAGGTCACGGGATAGTGGCGTTCCATCATAGAAGTCCCGGCGGAAGTGCCGTACAGCAGCAGGGGATGTCAGTGCGCATCATGCAGACATCCACTGGAGCCTGGTCTTATAGTCAGACCTCTATTTGGGGTCGGATATAAGACAACCTCGAATGTAAGATGAGGGTTAGTTTTCTGGTAAAAAAACTTGTCTTATATTCGAGCAGATACAGTTTCTATTTATATGAGGAAGATTAATCATTGTGAAAGCATTGTATATGGAGCTTTGCTGTTTCACATGCACTAGCATGAGATCACAGGTGGGAGAAGTTACTGGAGATCTCCTTGCAGTGATGTCACAGATAGAGGACCGGTTTGAATGACTGGCAGGACTCTCTAATCGCAGGAACTTTCTGTATCTTTTAATTCAGTTTTTATAAGACAGGGAGCATTATGAAACAGAATAAAATGCTAGAACTGTTTCTTTAGCATACCTACCAACTCCTGCCTGTGGCACGCTGGTGGGCGGAGCTTGGAGGTAGAGTGTCAGCCCTACCGCACCTTGGCTGGGTTACTGTGTATGTTCAATAGCCAGACTTTGGTGCTCCAGACATTCTTTAGTACAGACTTGCAGTCTTAAATCCTGTTGAACAAACTCTTCCAAAAATCTGACAGAGATAGAGCTAGAGACAGCAGGATTGCATCCTAAACTCGGGACTGTCCTGCACAAATCAGGATTGTTGGGAGGCATGTTGAAGTGTCTTACTGTTATCTCACTGCTTTTTCCTCCTTCACTGGCTCATGGAATCGGTCCTGTGAAAGGTACAGAAAGTCTGGTAGTGTGCATGAATGCATCCAAAGTGTGCATGAATGCATCCAAAGTGTGCATGAATGCATCCAAAGTGTGCATGAATGACATCCCAGTAGCAAGCAGAGGGTTCACCCACCTTCCTATGTTTCCTAAAATAGACAAGAAGCCATTTATGACTTGTTACACAGTAGCCTGACATGAATGGGACTGAGTCTTCCTTCAATGTCATGATTATTAACTTGCTAGAACAAGGCTCTGTATGAAGAAGTAAACTGGCAATGTATCGCATTGCAGTGAGAAGCTGGAAGCGTTACATTTATTTAGTGCAACACGATTTTGAGGAAAGAAAAATGGCAGCAGCTTGATGTCAACAGGAAGGTGGGAGGTGAGAAGCAGTGCAGGGCTCTGACAGACGGGGGGGGGGGGGGGGGGGGGGGATCTTGTAGGAGAAGGAAAAACACTCTCTGATATCTTTTCTCTCACATCCTAACCTTCTCAGAGGTTATAGTTCTCCTTATACTGAAAAAAACAAAACCTGAGTGAGGACAGTTACTGGGATGTGAACAATTCTAATTAATTTCAATATATCCTCAGTCTGGTTCCATTTTGAGACACACAGGGGCCTATGGCTAACAATGCACAGCCTAACAGGAGGCCCCTCCTGAAGAATGGAGGCAGAGAGCAGCTGCTGAACCTGCTTATATAATATCACTGCTGCAGGAGTCAGTGATGGAATCGCAATGATGCTCATGTTTTGAACAAATCTGTCATGTACTTGGAACTTGTGTGTCAGTTCCAGATTCCGACTGTGTGAATGGAATATGTCAACCACATGGCCCACCCAGTCAGACATAGCTGTACTTCCTGTCATACCCTGGATCTCACCCCTGTGACTGTGCATATCTTAATGCCACTCACCGTGTTCAGAACTTCCAATCCAAGAATCCCTGGAATGTACATGAAGCTCATTTTTTGCTCTTGAACAGACTAGTTTGGGCAATTTGTTATTATCTGCAGTTTCTATAACGCCATGTTACACAGTTGGTTCTGGGATTGCTTCTCATGGAGGAAGCTGTTCTCAGATGGAAGGAGATCATGCTGGAGATGTTTTCTCTACAGAGTGGGAGCTCTAATCATTTCATTTTTCTGTTTCTGAATGCCGTGCAACTCTCAACTCCCCAATCTGGATGTGCACAAAGCTAGAAAAGCCAGAAGACTTGCTTTTTCCCACAGATATCCTAAACTTGCTGTGCTATCACCACTGCAAGGGATTCTGGGTAGGCATTTGCAATTCAGGTTATTTTGCCTCTATCTCCATTTTATACATGGCCTTTAATAACACCTCTACTACCCCCTGATTTTTAGGTGCAGGGGTTTTCCCATCATATTTACCCCCACCATAACTTGGTTGTGGTGGCCATCATTCAGTGATTAATGTCTAAATGTTGATTTAATCTGAATAGTGACAGTGTGGGTTTCTATGCATAGTTAATATAACTTTACCACCTAGTAGACAATCCCCTCCCCAGTAATTCCCCAATATGCAGTGCATGCTGGGCTGGCAGTCCACGAAGGTTGCTAGTTACACAGCGGGCAGGTTATACATTGCACAGATAATGTGACTGCAAAGACCGGAAGTGTTATAATTGCTGATTGCATATGCATGATGAGTCTCAGAGCAAGAAGAGTTTGTACATGAGTAAGTTATTCCACTGGAATGTGTCCTTGTCACCCGTCCCAGGCCCTGCTAAGAAGTAAGGAGCCCAGGGGACCAGTGGAGAGATGAGAAGAAGCAGCTGCTCGAACATCTTCAAACCTGTTTATCTTCAGCTCTATATTCAATCTTCCATGTCTTACGGCTTCCACAAGGCCGCCCTGGCCAAATTTCCACTAAATCTTTCTGCTTTGTAACAGCCAACTCCTCCTCTTATGACTTGGACCCACAACCAGGCGTCGCCAAACCTTCTAACATCCTCAAATCCTTTTAGATTGCAAGCTTGTGTGCACAGGCCCTCATTTCTTTCTTAGCCAGTTGCATTATTATCATTATATGTCCACAATAATAGCTCAGATGAATATGTTGGTGCTTTATTAATAAACAATGTCTCAGCGTTTGCCGATGACACAAAATTAAGTAGAGTAATACAGTCTGAACTAGAGATGTCTTCACTGCAAGAGGATGTGAATTAATTGGCTAGCTGGGCAGATAAATGGCAAATGAGATTCAATGTAGAAAAAATATGCATTTTGGGTATAATTACATAGAATTTAAATGTTGTTTCCTTGGTGAAATCTACTAATCAAAACGATATGGGAGCAATTGTAGACAATAGACTTAGAGCACAGTGCCAGCTGGCAGCTGCAAAGGCCCATAAGATATTGGGATGTATTAAAAGGGGGATTGACTCATGGTCGGAAGATATTGCAGGTCCATGGTAAGACACCATCTTGAATATGCAGTTCAATTCTGGTCACCTTTTGTAAAAATAAAAAGATATTATGGAACAAGAGAAAGTGCAGAGGAGGACTACAAAACGAATCAGGGGAATGGAAAGAGAAACAGTGTCTTAGAGGGATAAGATAATGTTATATAAATATGTAGAGGGCCAATACACAGGGCTCTCTAAATACCTGTTCATTAACAACATTTCAAAGGACAAGAGGTCACCCGCCAAGTCTTGAAGAAAAGAGATTTAGCCTACGGCAGCGGGAGGGATTTTTTACATTAAGGACAATAAAATGATGGAAATCACTGCCTGAAGAGGTGGTGCTTGTAAATACTTAAGATGCCTTTAAGATGCCTTTAAAAGGGGCCTGGTTCCTTTTTTAATGAGCCAGAGCATAGAGGGCTATGCATGTTAGTATAGGCAGTATTTAGTGCTTGTTGATCCGAGGAGAAATCTGACCATTTGGAGTCAAGAAGGATGTTTTGAGAAGCAGAATTCTAAATTGTTGAAACAAGGAGGGGGTTTCACTTCTGTTAGATCAACAGCGGTAAACAAAGAATATGAAAATGGTTGAACTTGATGGACTCAAGACTTTCAACCTAAACTACTATATAACTATGTAACCATGCAATAATATTAATGGCTGATATTGGAACAGTGAATGGTTTAAAATATATAGCTCAGGCAAGCACAGCAATAGATTACTGAGAAAGATAATGGATGTGGAGAGCCCAGCCAAAAGAGTTGGTAAACTAGGTCAGAACCACCTATGTCCATTGATCAGAAACACATTGCTTAGTGATACACAAAGTTAATGAATTCCATGTGAATATGAGAAATTCCACTGGAAGAATAAAGGATTCTGACTGCTGTGTATTGTATAGAACAGCACAGCTCTGCAATGTATAGAGCAGCACAGCTCTGCAATGTATAGAACAGCACAGCTCTGCAATGTATAGAGCAGCACAGCTCTGCAATGTATAGAGCAGCACAGCTCTGCAATGTATAGAGCAACACAGCTCTGCAATGTATAGAACAACACAGCTCTGCAATGTATAGAGCAGCACAGCTCTGTAATGAATAGAACAGCACAGCTCTGCAATGTATAGAACAGCACTGCTCTGCAATGTATAGAACAACACAGCTCTGCAATGTATAGAACAGCACTGCTCTGCTTTATGGCATTATGGCACAGCTCTGAAATGTATAGAACACCACAGCTCTGCATTATACATTATGACATAACTCTGCAATGTATAGAACAGCACTGCTCCGCATTATACAGTATGGCATAGCTCTGCAATGTATAGATCAGCACAGCTCAGCATTATACAGTATGGCATTGCTCTGTAATGTATAGAACAGCACTGCTCAGCATGTTGAGGAATACTAATTTGCGCTTTTTCTAGCACTTTTCTCCTTGTGAGACTCCATATATAATAGGCATTAAAATGAAGCGTTCTGCAATGTATAGAGCAGCACAGCTCTGCAATGTATAGAACAGCACAGCTCTGCAATGTATAGAGCAGCACAGCTCTGCAATGTATAGAGCAGCACAGCTCTGCAATGTATAGAGCAACACAGCTCTGCAATGTATAGAACAACACAGCTCTGCAATGTATAGAGCAGCACAGCTCTGTAATGAATAGAACAGCACAGCTCTGCAATGTATAGAACAGCACTGCTCTGCAATGTATAGAACAACACAGCTCTGCAATGTATAGAACAGCACTGCTCTGCTTTATGGCATTATGGCACAGCTCTGAAATGTATAGAACACCACAGCTCTGCATTATACATTATGACATAACTCTGCAATGTATAGAACAGCACTGCTCCGCATTATACAGTATGGCATAGCTCTGCAATGTATAGATCAGCACAGCTCAGCATTATACAGTATGGCATTGCTCTGTAATGTATAGAACAGCACTGCTCTGCATTATACAGTATGGCATAGCTCTGCAATGTATAGAACAGCACTGCTCTACATTATACAGTATGGCATTGCTCTGCAATGTATAGAACAGCACAGCTCAGCATGTTGAGGAATACTAATTTGCGCTTTTTCTAGCACTTTTCTCCTTGTGAGACTCCATATATAATAGGCATTAAAATGAAGCGTTCCAAAGCATGTAACAGACATGGTATTGTACATGTTACATAACTGTGGCACTCTGCATATTACAAAAGCACAATGTACACTACTTATAATGCTGTGTACAGTGCACTCTAGACTGCTCTTCAAAACACAGTCTGCTCTGCATAATACACAGATGCACTGCTCTTGCTACATATGAATGCATGTTACACAATCCAGTCCCACGAGTTAGATAATGTTCTGTGTCCATGTCCTGCTCTGCAGACAGATACATTCTTGCATGTTACAGAAGTGTACTGCTCTGCATGTGAGAGGGATGCAGAGCCATGCATCTCACAGGGGGTGTCACTGTGTGTCTATCTCTGCAGTGGTCAGTGGAATGTCCAGATGTTTCAGTGTGGAAGTGCTAACTCACCACACTCCTCCATGACCCCTGACCCTAGACCATCCTTCTTCTACTTCTCCTCCATCCCTTCTAAATGTCACTATTGTAGAGAGTCATTATTTTCTCCATCCAATTCTCCCGTACCAGTGACCCTCTTTTCAATGAGACCCATGTCAATCAACCGATTGAAACTGCAGGCCGGTAAAAAAATTGGCTAGACCCCAATGTTAAGTCCATGGAAGTCGTAGCATGGGCAGTATTTTTTGGAAGAAAAGGTGGCAACCCTAATATTCACTCAAAAATGAAAAGTGCCCCCCGTTCGCTATATGCTGCGATTCGGGAAGCAATGCTCCCCCCCATAATCCCTGCAAACTCTCTCACAGCATGCATGTGTCCCTTCCAAGCTCATGTAATGGCTAACCTTTGCACTGCAGATGCTTGGGAACTTCAAATCCCATTATTCTCTGCCAGGCCTTATAAAGAACATTATAGCACATTTCATTTGTGTTTACAATGATCACGTCAGACACCACCAGAGAGTAGTGGGGCGTACCACTACCAGTTATAAAAATGTGTATATTAAATTTACATCTACCTTCAGGGGCAAAGGTAGCCACCCTGCTGTGGGAGGTGTGTGGTTATAAATACCCCCTTAAAGGAGAAATAGTCATTTAAAGTATGTCTTCCCAGATCATCCATTAAGACAGTAACACTGCTGGGCGTGACACAAGCATTATACTCATTCTACGGTTTGGACGGCTTTCAGCGATTTGTCTCAGTGATTTTCTAATTTCCTAGAAAACTGTACGACTGTTTAAAATAATGATCCTCCTGTCTCAAGTCTCACACGTAGACACACGGAACATGTGGTGTTTATAAGGAGCACAATCTGACAATCATATGATGGGCTCAGACTGCTCTCTGAGAAATGCTTTCTTATACAAGCAAACCCTTCGCACATCACAGGGAGGATCTTTACCTCCTCAATAATATGTCCAGGATGGAAGTGAAAAGCCAGAGGCCTGCACAAGAAAAAGCTTTAATTCACCACATACATTTACCTGCCATAGAAAGTATTGTTCACAGAGAGAAACATTTGGGAAACAGAGGTCAAGCTCTGAAGATGGATGAGCAGAGACTCAGGGAGAAGATGGCTTCATTTAGCTGGGAAGGTGATGGTTGTGTTATAAATTAGGCAGGGTGTTGGACACTGTCACACACACAATTGATTCACATACACAGATATTTTGACACTGACTGTTTGTTCAGTGTGCCAGGCGAGATGGTATAATGGCATATCTACCAACTTTGACACCCCCCCCCCCCCCCGACAAATTGGGACACCGGGGGCAGGAGCCTGGGGAGGGGGCGGGACACCGGGGGCAGGAGCCTGGGGAGGGGGCGGGACACTGGGGGGTGGAGCCTGGGGAGGGGACGGGACACTTGGGGGTGGAGTCTGCGGAGGGAAGTGTCAGTGCTACCGCTCATGTGTGGTAACACTGTCACCCATTTTTGCGCACAATGCTGCACATGCCCAGGAAGCATTCTCTAGTGTCTGGGACACCGGAGAATGCGATCCGGACCTGTCAAGAAAAAGTGGGACAGAGGTAGAGTGCGACGGGACAGCGGGACATACCTCCCAAATCGGGACTGTCCTGCGCAAAGTGGGATAGTTGGGAGGTATGTGAGGGTGATGCTCAGTCAATGAGGAAAGGCTGCTGAACTCTCACAAGTATATTTCTAGCTGGAGTGCAATGGCTAGGGCTTGCAGTAGAGGGCAGAGTGTCTCATGTATATATATATATAATGAATGTTTTGATGTATAATAGTTTATTAAGCTGGAATCTGATTGGTGCTATAGGGCTAATATATGCTACACATTATTACAGCTGCTATTATACTGCTTGCGCAGAAAAAGTCCCACGTGTGGCAGAGAGTTGATCAATGCTGTATACACATTACAGTCACTCATGAGCACAAAGACTGGTCTCAATACTAGCCATGCTACCCACATAATTGCCGATCAAGCAACACCAATAATTGGGTATTACCCAGAATCCACGGGGGCAAAATTCCAAGTGGGAACGGGGTGCCTCCATGTACAGCTTTTTGTGAATAAATACTGCATACAGGGCTGGAAGGAGCAAAAACGAATTAGTGGAAAATGGTGCAACATCATCAGCCTGCAACTTCATTAGTCCATACATTATCATCAAAGATAGCCATAAGTAGGCACAGAGACTGATAGACAGACAAGACAATTGGATAGAAATACAGGAAATGCTACGCACAGGGTATTTAGAAGTGAAGCCTGGCCACTGCCACTGGGGCCACTGCTCCTCTGCCCCCCTTGCTAGACCTCCCCTGCACAGATATGTATTGCAAAGTTACAATGAGCCCCAAGTTGACCTAGTCCTGTGTGTTGGGTACATGTTAGGAGCTCGCAGACACAGCATATGTAAGCTTGCCTGGATACACATAATATTTAGATCTGGGTTTAAGTTTAACTCCTGAGATCCCTTGAGGACTGTATTGCAGAGCAGGGTTCTAGGGTTTCCAAAATTCTCATTTCCCCGCCCCTAACACTCAACACACACATACACATTGTGCTGCTAGCGGGGAAAGAATTCCATCTGTAAATGGGGGGGATATAAAATTCATGAAGAAACCATCTGATCTGGGCCCCTGAGCAGCTCATGATGGGGGAGGGGAAGGACTAGGTGATTTAACAATCATCTCGGACCTATCACTGCTCAGGATGTCATCCCATCTGAACAACTCCTACACCAGATGCCTATATTGATCTATATATATATAGAGGAGATGATACTAATACAAGTAAACTAATTACATGAATTTCTTAACTGTATATATAGAATCACACAGTGGTCGTTCTAGATTTTTGGGGGTGGAAAATCATAGGGGTCCACTGTGTCCTCTCCATATATGACATCCCTCATGTGCTGTTCCCTTAAACGAGTGGGAACACACACACACATATATATATATATATATGAATAATTCATATAAACATATGATCAATATGTAGAATTTACATATGTATGTATACAATTGAAGGCCTATATCTAAATATATACACAATGACACACACATATACCATAGATATGGATAGATATATGTACATACATTATATACCTTCATATATAAATATATACCAGTATACACATGCACCTAGAGCTACTATATAGCTACACGTTAAACAGGTAAACTGATATACATAAGTTGATATATATGTATAAATATATGTGTATGTATATATGTGTATATATATATATATATATATATATTCTGCACACATGTGGTTAATGCTTCTGTTCAGTAGTGAGAGTGGAAAATAATGATTAACCTATTAGTTCCCTGATGAGTTAGTTCCCAACTACTGGATGAGTGATTACTTCACAAACTCATGAGCTCACCCTCAATAGTTGGGATATGTGAGTCTGCTGGGGGCTGGGAGAGGAGAGGGAGGGAGTGGAGGGGTGAGAGAAGGAGGGAGGGTTCTGTGTGTTCAAAAAGTGTGCAGGCGAGAGCTGGTCAGAAAGAGGGAGACTTTGGGGAAGACATTGATCAAGCCAAAGAGCCCCTGCAGGGAGTGGGGCCACACTCAGAACTTGGAGCTGCTCATTTTGACTTGTGAGTGCACACTCATTATTATATATGGTGGGATACGAGGTTGAGCCTGGCTGGGAATCTGGGAGGTGGTAGATGGATACAGTGCTGGAGGGGACTGTTTTATTACTGCAGGGTGTTAAAGGGACGTCATTCACTGCAGATGACACTGACAGGCTAATTAGTGATGTGCATGTGTCACACTCTGGTAGCGGTGAAGGTTGACCTCTGACCTCCAACTGAGCAAAGGTGCTCAGCCACCCAGACTACTATGGGAGCATCATGGGAACTGTAGTCCACCACAGCTGGAATGGCAAGAGGCAGGTATGAGTTAGACTGCACAGTCTGTCTGCCACTGGCTGGTGAATGGCCACAGCTGATGCCGGCACTATTCAGTGTCACTAGAAACAGGCAATTCCCAGGGTGTTCTAGTAACAGCTGATGTCACATATATCTTCATGATTTACTGGAGTGTAAAAGATTGCTGGTGTGAGCAAGCCGTGCTGCATTGCAACTCTCAGCGTCCTCAGGCATCAAGAACTGTTCACTTGCTGCAGTGTTGATGATACTTTATATTACAGGAATGGACGAGCAGGGGGGTTCCCCAAGCTGGTCCCAACTGTTTATACCCACTACTCTTAGCCAGACAAGTTATGGTGAACTGAAATTACTACAATGCAGGTTTCCTGATAGCTGAGCGAACTGCAGTCCTTTCATTGATACTGGCTGCCACTCTCATCACTCCCAGCCAGAGCCTTGCCGTGAACAAGAGCTGGAGTGAAATAGCTGCACACCCCTCTAGCCAGTGACACTGCAGCTGTCATTAGACTGACAGGAGCTGGTTAGTTACAGAATTACTCATGTTTTGCAATAACTATATTTTTGTAGCTCATATAAAACATTGCACTTGTAGTTACTAGTACAAATTATATGGAGACATATACTTGGATACTTGGCTCTAATATATAATGCAGATTGTTTTGACTAGCCTGACTGCAACATATCCACTAGGCTACAAAGATACAGCATCACTATACAGAACAATAGCTTGTCAGCATTATCATCCTACAGAGATACATTGCACCATTAGATGGAGCAGGGTTCATCAGCAGTTTGTAACATAATATAACAGAGCTTCATAGTCATTGGTAGCCTTTACCAGTAATACCAGTGACCTTGGCAATACAGATGTTTGAGAACTACATATCCCATCATGCTCAGTCACTCATATGAGCATCATGGAATATGTAGTTCCCAAACATTTGCAATGCAAAGTTCAGCCATCACTGGTCTGCAGCGGCACATAACATGTTCACAGCCTGCAGACATACTTTGCACCATTAAACAGTACAGCATGTTCATTGCTCCTGTTTAGAGGTAGTCAGCATAATTCCACAATCTAACATGTTAGTTCACATTATACTATCAAGAATACTTGAAACAAGTAGACTTGAATGTGTAGGAATACATGATATCTGGATGCCCAGTACCATTATACAGCTCAGCATGTTCATTGCCTGTCTATGCAGATAGCCTGTACTCTTCAGACAGTGTAATGTGCTTGCAATCAGTCAGTCTAAACACCTGAGATCAATACTCAGTGAAATGCAGAGGTTGACTGGGAGTGATGTGAGTTGGAGTCCAGTAACAGCTGGATGTTCTAATGTTCTGTATTAGAGTTACAGTGGAAGATGTTTAAAGCCACCTTAGTTCAATGAAGCCTTTTTCATTGTGTGTATAGTGCTACTCGGCATCATTATCGAGTGCAACATTATATCCCACTATTTTATCGCTGAATGAACAATGACATTCCAGGCATCATTACAATGTGGTCACCTAGGGATGTCCTGCTTAGTAACCATCATCCCCTCTACGGGGCCCCTGTATTGCTGAGGATCCTTTGTCACCATGACATTTTTGGGGTTATCTATAGAATTCAACTTTGAGGCAAAGTTCAAGAAGTGGAGCAATCACCATGGCAACCAGTAGAATGTTTCTGCTCTTTAGTCCACTTTTAGAACTTTCAATGCTTTTCCCATTCATTGTAAGTCAGCAGTGATACTCAGTACGACTATAAAGCACAGCATGTTCATAATGCAGGAATTTATCATCCGCCCATGTGTGTGCATGAATCCCTGACTGGGCACACAATGTTTCACGAGCAGCTCCTGGTTTCCACATCAGGGTTACTTCCTGCCTCTGATAGATTTTCCTGCTTGTTGTTCTTTCCCATGTTAACACTGTCTGTGCAGCGAGCCAGACAGCTTTGGGCTCTGTCTCCCCCTCTATAGCCTTCTGGGACTTTACCTCCCATTACAAACAGCCAGCTGTAGAGATGGGATTAGTAGTTACTGGGAGGCCACTGGGCAGCAGTGGTCTTTTCATGTACATAGGACATCCTTGCATCTGGCTCAGTCAGCACTATATCGTGTGCCTTTACTGCAGAACATATGTTTTTGGAGAATTATTAATGAAAGAGGGAATTGTGAGGGGAATTGCTAGATTAAGTACAAAGTAGCCCAGTTGGGAATATTCTACCATTAAGTACGGTAGTATTCTCACACTGCTAGCAATAAATCACAATAATAAATCATAATAATAATACTTGCAGAGCAGCACTCCAAAAGCATAGTTGCCAACATTTGCCATGTTTCCAGGGACACATGTGTTCCACATGCTGCAGCCAGACCATGCAAATTGCAGCCCGGCAGTATGTAGGATGGATATACTCACAGACAGAATCCAATTAATTAATCAGGGTGGAGATCTCATAGGACCTACCATGATTAATTAATTGGATTGTGTCTATGCGTGTATGCATCTTACATGCTGCCGGGCTGCACTTTGCATGCTCTGTCTGCAGCATGTGGGACACATATATGTCCCTGGAAACATGACCGATGTTGGCAGCTATGCAAAAGTCAGGTGCCGTAGCGGGACTCCATCCAATCTCTCAAATATGCATGTAATATAAGGACATTCAGCACTCCAAAATGGTGGAAAACGCAGTGTTTTATGGCAACGTCCCAAGTTCCAGCGACGTCGTTATCAACCAATAAAGCAACGTGGACAAAAAGTGATCCATTTATTTAAAAATTGTGCACTGCTGCTTGAAAATGTTGCTGGTGTAAGAGCGGTCATACTTGTGACGTGTTGATTTGTGCATAAAATGGTCACTTTTTGTTCACGTTGCTTTATGGCTTAAAAAAAGACTTTACTACATACCTCACAGAATTACGCGGGACATTCCAGATTTAGGACCACCAACCCGTAGTCCCAGCTTTATTCTCCGGTGTCATGCGCAGTAGGCCTGCCAGTTTCAGTGACACTCAACCTCCGACGTTCCACCCCTCCCGGCGTCTTGGTTTGGGAGGTATGCCACTGGGAGTAGAAACGTTGTCACTCATTCTTCATGAGTGTTGCGTATCCTTATTTTACACACATGCGGCTAAAGAATGCACGGTTCATCACCACGCCTGCGTGGTACATATATAATTTGTGCACGCACATCTCTGATGTCATGCATATATGTACCTGGGTCTAGAAGGCTTGCAATCAAACTCTCAGTTAGGCAATCATTTAGCCAATCAATGGTATCCTTTGAAAACTACTTGTCAGGCATAGAAAATAGGGTCACCAATGGAGAAATTGAAGGATTTGGGGCAGAAATAGGGACTGTCCCTCCTAAATAAGGACACTTGGGAGACATGGATTCTTTATTTTAATAATAAACAGACCTCACTCTCCTCTTTCTCATCTTCCTTCATCAGTCAACGCTGGAAATTTCCTTAAACAGTGACCCGTCTTGGGTCAGACAGTCCCTGCTGACTGCTTGAGGAAACCCAGAATGTGTTTGTCTTGTAAGGTTTTATTCCCAGATAATTATCAGGCAGACCCTTCAATAAATGATAATAGTTCTGAATCGTTTCCTGTAGACCCTCATTGCCGCACCCCGCTCTCCACCCTCAGAACTCCTCAGAGACAACCAGGATAAGTCATCTTCTGCTCGAGTGCAGATTAATAATGGGTTAGAAGGGGTAGTGGCCTAAGGCTCACTTAGTGTTTAGTGTAGAACATTTTAGCTCATGCTCTTGGAAGCTGATAACAAGATATATGTTTTTTGTACTGTAAAAATAACTAGTTATTAGAGACCTATGGAGACATTGGCGTATAGCCATATCCCAATATATTTATTAAAAAGAATTGCTGTAGCTAGATTATGTTTGGATTTGGTTTTGACTGACCAGAAGAAGTAAGAAGAAGTAAGCAATGGGTTGGGAGGAGGTTACCAGTAATATTGCCAGTAGTTGGTCATGTTAAAGGGCAGGTACCGGCAAAAAACTGTGTTTAATTGAAAGATTGCATAAAATGCAGGCATTTTAAACGGAGATGCTTTAATGTAAGAATACAAATCAAGTATATAATTGAGCCCTCTTTGATCTGTATAGCACTATCAGGGGGCTGACATCTTGGTTCAGATGAAGGAAGGTCTGACCCAAGATTCTAAACTACTTGTCTGTCCCCTATACAGAGCCAAGGGGGCTCAATAAGGTATTTTATTTGTATTTCGTGCATTAAAGGATTTCTATTTAAAATGTCTACACTTTCTATGACACAAACTTTCTATTCAACATTATTTAATTGTTTCTTTTACATCGATAGTAACTATGTAAGTTTGGTTATTTCGCAAACTGTTATCGGCAAGAATTCTTGACAAAGGCAGTGCAGGCTCTATGGGTCACTTGGCTGTCTCTTTTACATATTGATTAGTTCATTGCTACTTTCACTCTCCTATGCCCAGTTGGTGTTTGTCTACTATTCTTTCTATTATGTCTTCCCCGCACGCCCTCTCACATCCTACTCACTCTCCACGTCTGTCCTGCTCACTCTCACTTTCTCTCGAGTGATTGGCGTCTCAGAAAGCTGTTGCAGGCAGTCGCTGGGTTTTTATGGCTGACATAGTTAATTGCACCAGGTGCAGTGGCGTCAGCTCTGTCAGTGAGCTTTTCACTCGTTTTCGCAGTCAAATAGTTCAAGAGGCACTAGACCCCTCTCAACTTGTAACCAGACAAAAATATTCCCCAGAAAATCAGTTCATCTGCATATCATGTTACATGTGATGTCATAACCAGGGGACACCGCAGACCCATATAAAACCTATACTTCTCTCATTTTATGCCTTTTGCCTGCCATTCGGCTAACACAATGTATAGGCAATTTTGTTATTCTCTGCGTTCACAGCATAGGCAATGTTTAGGTGGAAAAATGTAGGTGTATGAGACCCATATAGGGTTGCCACCTTTTCCTCTAAAACATACCGGCCTTGGTACTGTCTCCATAGACTTAACATTGGCCTGATGCCAATTTTTTTACCGGCCTGCCGGTAAAATACCAGCCAGGTGGCAACCCTAGACCCATATACCTACAGCAGACTCCTTTTACTGCAACATTTGGCTGAATATCTTTGCTCAAAAGTGGATTCATGTCTTCCAGTTTGCACTAACACAAAGTCTAGCAGCCTGGTCAAAAATGTGCAAACACTCATCCAACCAGAATCTACCCAAGAGCTGATGGCTGGCCGAGTGTGATGAAGCATCCTCATAGTGGAAGAAGGAAATATGTATTCTAGTTCAGCCACTCTATAGCTTATATGTTTAGAGATGTTGGCTGGGGATGATAAGACTCATTAAAAGGAAGAGCATACCTGAACTACTGACCCACATTTCCCAGTCACCTCCCCCCTCCCTTCTCTTTTTCCAATTCCTCGGCCTTTATTCCGGGTTCTTCTCCTGTCTCATCTGCAGACATAACTGACAAATGACATCAGTAGTTTATGAGGTTTTTCTTACTGGGCCTTTAGAGGGGATGTGAGTCAGACGTTTGCCTGAGAGCAGGTTATGTGAGTGTGGTAAACCCAGGAATTTTAAAGTGGAAACCCTGTGATGAGGAGAATTGGAGAGAGGCCAGAAATAGACCCCGGTGCTTAAAATATTCCAGCAACTCATCTCATATGCATTGCCTAGAGGCGGCATTTAAAGGGAAAGTATAACTAGCTATTATATATAGCATAAAAATAGGCCATTATTCTGATAAATGTGACTTGTTCCAAAGCCAGTTCTACAAAATAAAATGCATTGTAAGAGATTCTGGATCCATATGATGTTTATGGAGATATTATATCTTGGTAAACAAACTTCATGAGCAGTAATAGCCAAGTACGGTACCAGTATGGCTGACACATTTTATCTCTGCTATTCAGGGACACAGTATGTCACGGATGAGATTACATGCGGTATATAGTATATATACACGTCCGTGCCATACTTGCCAACTTTTGCACCAAGTGTCCCGGGACAAAATGGAGGCTGCAATCCCAGGATATTCTCACAATGGTACTTTATGTCCCAAGTCCTGGGCATCCCTAATACGGAACAATTCATTGACCCGGAATAAGTGGCGGTAGTCTCAGCCAATCAGGAGAGACTTCTCCTTCACACAAGCTCAGTGTAAGCTGCAGCCAGCACTAGGTCAGCAATCCGGACATAAAGTCCCATTGTGGGGCCTTGTCGGGCAATGAGGGACTGTCTGTGGCAGTCTGGTGCAGGTGTATTGATTTATCAGGAATACATTGATAGTTCCCTCATTTTCAAGTGTTGGACAGTAGAACACACTCTTAATTATGTTTACCACCATGGGTTCCACTGTTGTCAGAGTAAAAATAACATCTAAGGGTCGACTCAGTATGCAATGATTTTCGGCTCCAAAATGGTGCCTCCAAAGTATTTGGATCACTGTGGTGGCACGAAACCCCCTGAATTTCGAGCTGCTCAGCTAGCTGTGATGTGCCCCTGATTCCAGACCAATAACTCCTGACATCAAAATCAGCCGAAATGCTTTAGCTTGGACCTTGGCTATTATGAATATAGTCAAATTGCCCACAGAAGTCAATGCAAGAACTTTGACTTTAGCTGATATAGACGAAGTCCTCCCTAAATGTCCAAAATGTAATAAAATAAAAATCAAATGATACATTAAATACAAAAAAAAAGTTAATGAACATAAATAAAAACATTTTTTAAATAAAAAATTTCAAATTCTTATATAAATGTAAGTATACTATTATAATACATGACATTAATGTATTCTAATTGTATATAAATATTGTTGTGTTTAAAATATGTTTACTTTAATTCTTCTTCATTTTTCTATTCAGTTCTTCAATTAAAATCTGGAGAAAGATGATACAGGTTTATTATCCCTTATTCTAAATGCTCGCGACCGGCAGCATTTTGGATAACGGATACATTTCGGCAGCACCAGCCCTTAAATTGTTCTACATTACCTAAATTCAGTGTGAGCGACTTGCTCACATCAACTTACTCACATTGGATAAAGGTAATGTAGAACATTTATTTGAGTGGAGCTGGGGAAATTACCTGCTCCACTGTGCTGCCAAGATCATCCGTCGTCGCGCTGTAGTCCCTCGCACTTGTTTCACGAACTACATTTCCCAGGAGCGCTGGCTTTAAATGTACAGCGCCCCCGGGAGGGTGAAGCAAAGGAGCTTCACAACCGGGGCGTCAGGAAGGTGAGTATCCCTTATCTGAACTGACCCATTATTTTCAGATTTTGGGTTGTCTTGGATCTTCGGATAAGGGGTACTCAATCTTTATGGGCAAATTTTGTTTATGTTTTCGGAATTTGGAGCATTTGGACAAAATGGGTGCATATTCGGTAGCCAAAATTGTGTGCTTTTTACAATTAAATTGTCCCAATCTGAAATGTTTCTTATAGTTTGGTTTCCGAATGGGCCAAACAGCCCATCGGGTAGATCTTCTAGTTTTTATGTAGCACTTTCATTCCTGAAACATAAACAACTTTTAGTGCACACTCTCTGAATTAATCAAACCAGCAGCTGAATGATAGATATTACTATAACCCAACTTCACACTGACAATGCGGCTCAACCCCGACAAGTCTGTGTATCTGTCTGCTCATTCTGATGGAATGTGTTTTACACTTTTTGCTGCTCTTTGTGTGCTTAACGTATATTATTTATCTGGCCTTTAAATGTCCCTAGTGAGTTAGGGGACTACAGCGGGCTCTGCCTACAGCAGTGTTTGCTATAGTGTGCACAAACGTTATAACCATTTATTATTATTATTACCCAACTTAAAGGACGGCTGAGTGGCAACCCTAACCTCAGATGGATGGAGGGCTTAATTGACCCAGATATATTCCAACCGTGCATTGTGAACAGGTTCTGCAGTCAGTGTATTTATCTACTGAGATATCTGAGGCTACACTGGGTATGTGATCACCAAAACTGGATGTTCGAAGAATCAAAAAGCATTGCCTAGCCTCATAAATATTAATTTCTGCTACAACATGCAGAGTGTATTTTTTTTTTTTTTTTTAACACTCAGCGTTGGCTAATCTGTTTGTGACTTGCCTTAATTCACATCATTGTGTCTTGTATCAAAAAAAATATATATTTTTTCCTTATTTATCCATAGTTTGAAGTGATTGCATAACGTAAGAGTATTTATTACTTCCTATCTATATTCTCCCTCCCCCCCCTCCCTTCCACCTTCCTTATTTCACTCTCTCTTTCCCTTGTGCCTTTATTTCCATTTCTCCCTTAATCTATTTTAATCTAAATCTTTCCGATCTGTGTCTATCTACCCCTGTCTTCCCCCCTCCCTCTCCCTCCCTCCCTCCCTCCCCCCCTGCCGTTCCCGTAGCTCCCCTACTTCATTGAGGGAGCATGGGCTACCCGTAGAGACAATTGTACATTTCGTACCCACATATATCACATACAACACATTCATAACGCATTCACACGTCTGTGGATCATGTTCCCCGTCTTCGCATTCCGCACTTCTCAGCCCAGTTTTTAGTCTTGAGGTGATTAGTAAGGGATTGAACAAATTACCCTTATTCTTCTCCCATTTTATTTTTTTTTTTTTTTTTCCTTTCCTCCTTCCCTTTTCTCTCCTTCCTTCCTTTTTTTTTTTTTTTTTTTTCAATCTAAATGGCCTTCTTTAAGAAAATTTACCCAGTCATCCCATTGTTTATACATATCGGCATTCCAATTGTATTGCAGGACAATTCCTCTCTCCATAAGACAGTGATCTATCAGCTGCATCTTAATTTTTGCCCAGTTTGGTTGTACTATAGACTTCCAGTTCTTAGCAATTTCTAATTTTATTACTGCCATTAAGTGAATAATAAATGATACTTCTTTCCCGGTTTTCTTTGGGAAATTTAAATGGAGTAAAGCTCTGTCCGGGGTTAGGTTCCAGTCTTTACCTATATTCCGTACTAGTTTGTCAGAGATGCATTGCCAGAAAGATTTAATTATCGGACAACTCCACCATATATGTATAACATCGCCCCTCCTATTCCCACATCTCCAACAATTCGGTATATTTATCTCCGATATTTTTGATAAAATTGTGGGGACTAAATGGGTCCTGTACATCACTTTGAACTGAAGTTCGTTAAGGTTCAGGCAGTGCATTGCTTCATAGTTGTAATATAAAGACCGGTTCCATTCTCTTTCCTCAATTGTCAGATTAAGATCTTTTTCCCATTTAGTTAAAGCTATCGGTGGCCTATATTGTTTTATTGCTCTAATTAGGTCAATTGCTTTTGTAGTTAGTTTTTTAAAATCAGTTTTCTCTAATAAATCTTGTAGTATCCTTTGAGGTTTAGTAAGGCTGTCATTGCTCACCAAATCCCCAAGAAAACTCCTTACCCTCAAATATTTAAAGCTATCTTCTCCACTAAGAGAGAAGGTTTTCTGTAATTCCCCAAAGGGTTTTATCCTGTTCCCTTCCATCAGATCTGAGATATTCTTGATTCCCCTCTTTTCCCATTCCCTAAGGTCCAGACCTTCATTCAGGCTCTGGACGACAGTGAGTGGGAGAGAGGGGAACAGCCTGTCTCCCATTCCCATTTTTTTTTTTATTGTTCTCCAGTTTTTATAAATGTGTGAGAGGGGATGATTTAACTCTATATCTCTCTTCCTTCCTATATGTTTTTCTGGAGTCCAGAAGTATGCTAAAAAATCTCCCGAGAGTGAATTTTTTTCTAGTTCTAAGTTATACCAGGGTTCTTTACTTGATCTTTTATTTAATGTTAGGAAGGCCTGTGCCAATAAAGTTGCTTGTGCAACATGCAGAGTGTATTAGTGGTATCAGTGACCTGTTCATTAACAGAAAGGTACAAAGAACAAGAGGTCACCCCCTGAGACTGGAAGAGCAAAGATTTCATAGACAGGAAAGGAAGGGATTCTTTACGGAAAGGACAATAAAGTTATGGAACTCACTGCCAAGAGAGGTAGTGCTATCAACCACAATAGATACATTTATAAACGGTATGGATGTTTTTTTTAGAAAAGCCGAACATACAGGGCTATTAATAATAGAATAAACAGTAATAATAGAGCTTATTGATCCAAGGAGAAATCTGATTGCCCTTTGGAGTCAAGAAGGAATTTTTTCCCCTAGGAGGCAAAATTCAAAATGGCTTCCTATGGGTTTTTTGCCTTGTTTTGGATTAAAAGCTGGAGTGATAAGTAGAAGGGTTGAACTTGATGGACTTGTGTCCTAAATTACTAGGTTAATATGTTACTATGGTAGGACCAGAATGTAATATGCTTGAACAATGGCTCCATCATGGTTTATGTCAATGGTGCAGGCTATTGGTGGTTGTGTTGTATCTACATGTTGTAGCTGATCATGGGTATTGCTTTATGGCCACAGCCTCAAATGAATACTTCCAGCAGCACCATTTCAAAATGGTTTCATGAACATGACACTGACATATGTCTGCTCTGCATAACCACCAAATCTCAATCTACCACATCACCTTTAGCATGAGATGGAACAGAAAGATGGCACAATGATATACATTCACGTAATGAGGCAGCATATCCTCCTGATCCTGCCAAATGCAATGTTAAGTGTTTGGAGAGGTGAAGGTTACGGCGCAGATTCTAGGTTCGGTCTAAGTCGGCATAGCTCTGAGGTTTAGCTGCCACCTTGTTCAGTCCTCAACCTTTAACGTAACTGTATCACTGGGGGGGGGGGGGGGGGGGGTTGGTGCGGAGAATCACAAATTATTAATATATTTTACACCCCCCCGAGAACTTTTAATCTTTTTGTAAGCTGTGTAGTAAGTTCTTAAGTCTACAGAAATCTACACAAAAGACATACTAATAGTTGTATCCTGGTAATATCCCATGTTAAAACATTGGGGGGCACTGCTGAGTGGGGGCACAGAGGGCTTCCATACCTGTGTGTACATGCGCGGTGTTGCTGTCGGCATGAAACGTGACTTCACTGAAACTTTTGTAATAGAAATATTCAAGCCGAAAATTCAACAGGAATCATTAAAAGGAGGTTAAAACAATTACACCCGTCAGAACAAGCAGGCACAGGCTCCATTCCATTATATAGGGGAGCTGTTAGTGTGGTCGGGCCTGAGGCAGACATACAGGAATCCGTGACCATCAGCTTAATAAATAATGTGTGCTGCTCAGATCCAGATGGCCGGACCCTGTAGCACTGGCTGGAAGTGTCAGCAGCCCGTAGCATGTACATTATAAGCCATTACAGAGTTATGCACTAGATGCATCACTCCCACAGACACTGATACCCTCCAATCTGAGGCCTGCTCCAGTTAATGAGCTTGGCAGTTTGTTTCCCCCATGGTTTCGCTATGTATTCTGATAGATGTGTTAAAAGCAGGGCCCAGGAGTTTGCCTGCCCTAGGCACATTCATATTTTACCACTGCCTTCCAGACCCTTTATTCTTCTCTGTTTTCCTTTGCACATTTGACCCCAGTCTCTTTCCCTTCAACCCATTTCTTCACACACCTGTTGCTCTCTATTCCCTGCTCTCCCAAAACATCTCTTCTCCTCATGTTCCTTTCTCTCTTGCCATCCCATAGAAGTTGACCTCATTCTGTCAGTTTTATTGGTGTAACAATGCAGACTTCAGTATGTGAGACTGCCAGATATTGGCAGTGCGAGAGCATATGAGACAGGGTTGGCTATAGAAGATCCTCACTCATAGGGTACACACCATTCGAGTACTGCCTAATTCAGCTTCCAATAGTGCACGGCTTGCATTATGATAGCCGTACCTGGTAACTCAGTGCATTTTACTTGGTTTCTGAAAATCTGATAACTAATTGTTGGCTCAGAACTTTCTATTGCCAGGAGGAATAGTGGAAATTAATCATAAAGATAATTTTCCTGCTCGCTCTCACTAGATGATAGGGTGACGCTAGATTCAGAGCAGAGGACCTCCCTGGGTTTCGATCATAATCTGGTCAAGGCTTTGTCCACGGTGGTCATTTACTTTTTGATGGAAAACATAATGATAGACCTTCCCGGGACACCAGAATCCTTGGATGGACACTTTACCTATCCTGGGTCCTAACTTCTCCCAAGCACTCTTGTGGTTATATACCCCTGCAGTAAGCCCAGTAATATTTGGCGTGAGCAGTACAAATTTTAGGAACAGTGATCTCCTGGCTCTTGCCATGTGCTGCTCCATGGCACTTGTGGCATGTACCACATTAAGACTTGCAAAGTGCCTATTAATAAGTGATGTGGTATGGCATGAAGCTCCCTGCAGCTGCAGCCCTGGATGTTGCCTGTACCTGCTGGAATAACATACAATTTGATGTAAATGTGCTCTAATTTGAGACATTTTTTTACATTGCTCGGTAGGTTTGGTGGGATTTTTTTTTTACTGAACTGTTTCATACAAAGCTGGATCTTTTGAAAGGCCTGATTCTTGAAACATCCCACGTTAGTTTATATTAGCCTCTATGACGAGACTCTTTAAAAGATGTTATAGGCGGTTTTAGTTTTCTTTAAAAGCAAACGATTGTCTAGGTCTAAAGTATACGTGCTTACCAACTATATGGCTGCCATAGTGGCGATTCTACACAAGAAAGCCATGTTTGGTGATGTCATACTCTAGCTCCACCCATACTATATATATGGTCATGTGATATCTTGGTATCTATGTTAGCTCAGGATGGTGGTCAGAGCATAGGCCCTGCTAGTGCTAACCATGGTCAATATTGTTACTGAAGCCCAATTGGCAGCACACATTCAACACACTTTGTTCAAATCACTGTCAGGGGAACATTTGGGGATAGTTATCAGTCACTAGGTATGCAAATAGCCCCCCTTAGGGTTTTGATCATGGAGTAATTCATACAAACAGGATGAAGACCAACATGGCCAAACTCAGGGGGGAAATTCACCTTTCTTGTAACTTTGGACCTGGTCATATTCAATAGATTTATGGTTGTTCCTCCTTGTTGTATTCAAGATTATTGAATGTCTGAGAACTAGAGTTTCAATGAGTGGGAAATTTGCGCTTTCAGCTGCGTTATAGTTGGTATACTTGGCACTGGGTATTTGTGTAGGCATGATGTGTTTAATATGTCTTAGTATAATCTGCTTCTAATAGGCGTAGACGTGTCATCTGTTCCTGAAAATAATATAGGTCATGATATTGCCCCCTTTAACTTAACTTTTTTGGCATTTAGTATTATTTTTTACTGGCTGCGTGGCAATCCTAGTTGTGGGGCCTTCTTACTCTTTCTTTTACTGTTTCAAAAACCAGGCTATTTTAGAGAGACACAAGTAAAAAAAACAAACAAACAGCTACTTACTAACATATCTTACCCCAAAGCTGGATTCTGATTGACTGATGTTCTGAGCCAATCACTACACAGGTAGATTTGAACTTTTTAGTCACTGACCAGAAAGTGCACATCTAAGAATAAGCTAATGGAAGCCCACTGTTGCCCATAAATGGTAGACTTCCTTAAGTACTAAAATTAAAATGAGGCAAGTCCAATAATTCTTTAAATTACAACATCTCTGAATAGGCATCTCTAAACTCAAATTGACTAATTACTGTGTCTTTTAGTAGGGGACCATATTTTAATTGTCATTGTGGTTTATTCCCTAAACAGCCAATTTAGGGTAATATCAAAAATCAAGCTGACAGGGGTGAAGAGGCCATTAATAAGCATGGCAAACCCAAGAATTAGCATTAGGATCTGGACAGACTAGAAGTCTGAGTTGCTGACAAGTTTCATTAAACTTCCTATAAGCTACAAAATGACATCAGTGGAGATAATGTGGATCATATGTGTAATCATATCTCATTCTTTCCACTTCTTGTACTTAACATGGGGCATAACATGTCTGAGCTTTTACAGCACATCCGAGAAGCACTAAAAGGCGTTTCTGGATTTATAGGTTTGAGAATATATTGGAAATCTCTATATATTTACAGAATGTGTTTATGTTAAGAAAGACTTTGATGTTTCCCAACAAACAATGCAAAAAAAACAAAACAATTATAAGCTATATATTAACCCACTGAGTTACAGAGGAGTGTACTTTACATTCCATAATTAGTGTCCAATCGTATGAATAAGGAGAGATTCGCGGTTACCGAATAATGCTAACATGAGAGTGGACCAAAATCAGAAACGAATGGGTTGTTGAATGTTACCATCTCCATTGTGCACTAGTCTGTTTCGTTTTAGTAACTAGCCCACGTAAAGCATATTTACTAAAAGGTGAGTCGCAGGTAAACTGAGATATAAAATTCTGTGAAACTCTGTGAGTTTCTTAACTGGCCGTAGAAAATGCAACTTTCAAAACTCAAATTTTTAACAATACATTATGAAACATCCCAGTTTCTTCCCCCTGCAACCAGAACGCTGGGGGCGGGGCTTGGCAGGTCCCGTGTTAGCGCTACTGCGCATGCACGTTGTTAAGCCTGAATCCCAGATCAGGACATGTATTATATGGGGGATTATCCTTATCGAATGGAAGGCCTCAACCAG
The DNA here is from genome assembly GCA_036172795.1 of Pelodytes ibericus. Classification (NCBI taxonomy): domain Eukaryota; kingdom Metazoa; phylum Chordata; class Amphibia; order Anura; family Pelodytidae; genus Pelodytes; species Pelodytes ibericus. The sequence goes on along the minus strand of CM069858.1, from coordinate 198,224,739 downwards.
GTTTGTCCCTGTACAATGCATAGTTCTATTAGTGAGATACATTTTCATCTCACCTGCAACTCACCCTTAAGTGAAAAGACCCCAGAGCTTTAATGGGGAGTGACTCCTTAACCTAGTGGGACCATTCATGGTAACAGCATGGAAGCCTGTTACACAGGGTGGAGATTTGCCACGGAAAGAGGAAAAGCTAGAACATTTTTTTTTCTGAGAAATTCCTGGAATGAATGGGGATTGATCAAAATTTACTTTTTATTCATGAAAGTATTGCAGGGTTTTTTTTATTTTTAACAGTGCACTGGGGTGCAGGTATAGGGTTAAAAAAAATAACTTGTTGGCAGACAAGCTGAAAAAAGAGATGTCTGTCTGTCTTTTGTAAGTCTATAGTAATAGAGCAAGGCCCAGAGGTCTGCTGGAGAATTAAAGTGCTTCTTTTGTGCATGGTATGGCAGATCTAAGTCCTGGGGTATCCCCTTGTTCCAGTGATGTCATTTTTAAAATGACCTCACTCTGTAAATATTCAGTCTGTACATCACCCCCCCCCCCCCCCCCTAAACATACAGAAGAATCTGAAAGAGTCAGACTGGGAGTGGGTAGCTTCTGTATGTCTGGGGGAGAGGAAGCCACAGGAAAAGTTTCTATTACCAGAGATTACCTACTTCCACTCCATGGATCACTGAGAATTGGTATGCTTATATTAAATACTGTGTTAAGGTGCCGAGCGCTTCTGCAACAAGAACAATGAACAGTCTGTTCTATAAAATGATACTGCTAGACAAGAGACTGGCTGTTCCTGAATTAATAATCTAAGTTTATTTATAAAGCACCAACATGGTCTATAGTGCAGTACAATGACATTACATTACAGTCGGGCGAAAAGTAATATCAGGAAGTATTACTTTACTGAGAGGGTAGTGGATGTATGGAATAGCCTGCCAGCAGAAGTGGTAGAGGTAAACACAGTCAAGGATTTTAAGCATGCGTGGGATAGACACAAGGCTATCCTAGCTATAAGACCAGGAACGGGGGACTAATAAAAGTACTCAAAAAAAAATTGGGCAGACTAGATGGACCGAATGGTTCTTATCTGCCGACACATTCTATGTTTCTATGTTTAATGAGCGTAAACAACAGATATATATATAGACATAGGCAAAGTATCCATAGAAGGACACTAGTGAGTGTGGCCAGGGTGTGTAAATGTCCATAGAGCATCATTACATGCCCTCCACGGTTAGTGCCTACTGCTGGACAAGTAGTTCAATAGAAGGCTAGAGAAGCCACAGGATTTTAAAATTATATTGTAGAAAAATCATAATTGGGAGACTCGTACATAAAAAAGTCTGCTCCCAGCCATGTGTCCTGAGCATTTGATCATTTACCATGAGAATGCTGTAATCTACCTTTAGCCTTCCCAAGTAAAACTAATTTGTTGTGACTTGTTAGCTGCTGAGGAACTACAAATCCCATAATTCCCCATAATCTTAGCTTCTGAGGAACTACAAATCCCATAATCCCCCGTAATCTTTCAGCATTTAAGAAGGGCGAATAATGTTTTTTTGTAGTCCATAAACAGCTGGAGGGCCGCCGTTGGCCACCTAGATTTTAGCAGTACCCTAATCTGGGGTAGCGTGGTCACAATATTTCCTTCTCCATTGAACATGTACCAGAGTCACATGGTCTCTTTACTCCATTGAACCTGAGAAACAGTATCACAATAATCGCCTGTCATTAGACCTGTCATACCTGATTAACACTGTATCTCTGCCAATGAACAAGAGGAAGTGCCGAGCCCCCCGAATGTGGAGTAGTAGTTATATTGTGAATTTGGCACCATTTCGACTCAACTCAGCGTTATTCCTGCCCACATTCGGCAGAGCTGACCTAAGTTTGAGCTTTTGGGTTGGTTGTGGTTCCCTGCATAGACCACATAATGCTGACCTCCTAACTAGTGAAACAGGAGGCATTATAATGATACATAGTAACTGGATGACAGAACACTCCAATAACCAAACAAAAAACTCAACATTTTTAACCTCTCCTGCTCTCTCTCTAGTTTAGCTCTGCAAACCTAGTTGTGTAACACATGTATTTAATGGTTGCAAGGGGTAACAGGAGGGGTGCTGTAGCTCTATGGTCTTTTTGCTTACATATGCATGCAGGCTTTCCTTAGCAAACTCTTATAACGGTTTTTGATCTAGTCCTCCCTTGTCTTTTTTTTTTTTAACCTACAAGAGGATCAGTGCAGATGTACTGTACCTTCATTTTATGAGAGTGTGCATTAACAGCTTAAATAAGACAATATCAAATGCCTGTATCTTTTGTATACAGAAGTGACTGGAGGGGCAGAACAGTTGTGTAATTTCACTGCACATGTGCTGGGAGCATCCAGATGCATTTCTGCTCGAGACCAGTGAGGGGGCGCAAGAGAGGCAGCAGCAGAGTGAAAGGGGTGATAGCAGAGGCATTGCTATCGTTGTTGGTGGTACATACCTCCTTTACTCTCTTACACTGCCTGACATCTGGTCCGCCCCCAATAGATAACAAAGGAGAAATTTGGTGCAGTAGAAAGGAATATGGTGGCAAATAGTACAGCAGAAAGGTATATGGGAGCAATCTTGCTCTGTGGACAGGGATATGGGAGAAATCTTGCTCTGTGGACAGGGATATGGGAGCAATCTTGCTCTGTGGACAGGGATATGGGAGCAATCTGGCACTGTTGTAAGGTATGTGGGGGTAATATGGTGTAGTGGAATGGTTATGAAAAGAAGGGGTGCAATCTGGAGAGAAATGGATGTGACAAATGAGATTTGGGGGTGCATGAGTTTAGTCAGGCCTAGGGCAGCCCAAAACCTAAATGCACCACTGCTGCCAGTAGATGCTAATATTTTGCTTGAGCCATTAATATCCTGATGAGCGGGATCTGAGTCGTAGCTAGATCTTTCTGTGCCCTGAAATATAGTTTAATAGAGAAGTTACGAAGATGATCAGTGGTGTTAAGAAAGCTGTAAGACTGTGTCCCTAGACCATTATCATTCATCCATGCTTCCAGACGTTGACAAATACTGATTTGGGGCGTGGCAACATGGCCACATGATATAGGTTCTAGAGCATTGGGGAGATTACTTCCTTTGCACTCTGGTCTTTGCTGTATAGAGGAGCAAGTGCTGTCTATTACGGATGAATATCACTAAACCGATAGTGGATGATGATTTCTATTATATATTTACAATAAAAACAATACATGTGTAATGTAATTATTTTGTGTAATGATATCGTGATAATAACAGGCTGCCCTGTATACTTCACATCACTCTAACCCCTCTCCTTTGTTTTAGGGGTACATTCACAGGCCACGGTCCCCGTAAAAGATGCTGATGCCACACGTGTTCCTCCTCTTCCTCTCTTTCCTTGTGCCCTCCCTGGGGCAGTATGATCCCTGGCTTTATTACCCTGAATATCAGCAGCCCCAGGCCCCCCAGCCAGTATCCACACAGTCCACAAACAGTGCAACAAAGATCTACATCCGACTGGCAGGAGAGAAACGCAAGCACAACGAGGGGAGAGTAGAGATTTACTACAACGGAGAGTGGGGGACGGTCTGTGACGACGACTTCTCCCTCTACGCTGCCCATATTGTTTGCAGAGAACTGGGTTATATGGAGGCTGTGTCATGGGCACCAAGCTCCAAGTATGGCAAGGGAGAAGGTAAGCAGGACCTACATAAAATAATAACATATACTGCCCCGTAATGGTACCTACCGGGGCATATCGCCCGAAACATAATGTGAATATCTTAAAAAGGGCCTTGATCCCAGATGCTGTACCACTGCCAGCATCAAAGATGGTAGAAAGGTCTGCTTCAATAGGACCTCCCTTGATAGCAGGAATGGATATGCATGAAAAATAAAGCTCTATGGGGGTCATGTATAAATATGGTGCACACCCAGATTGTGCCAAATACTGGCGCAATGAGCATGTGCGCAAATGCATAAAGCAGACTCCCAAAAAATTTCAGTAGCCTGCGCTCTCTATGCCGAATGTGTCGATTTTGGTTATGTCGGCTCGGTGCGCCGGCGCAGCGCCTGATTTGTGTCAGGGAAGCTCGGCCAAACACAACCGCCATTATACAAAACAAACGTAGTTTGCGTTGTTTTATAGAACTCACAACACTTTGCAGGGTGGGAGATTTTTTACATAACCCCCAATATGTTAACTTGATTATGTTCTGCTCTGAGGGGTCTATTTACTACAAAAAAAAAACAAAAAAAAAACTGTGTTGAACTAACAAGTGAACTGCAAGAATCGGGCATCACTAGCTGCTAACGCCGGATTGTTGCAGTTCCCTCGTCAGATATATTTTTAGTGAATAGATCACTTCTTAATTAGTGCGAGGGATGCTCCTGAGATCTTTGTAATGTCATCTCCAGGTAAAATCTGGCTGGATAATGTGCACTGCACAGGAAGAGAGAGAAGCATCACATCCTGCAGCTCCAATGGATGGGGGGTGTCAGACTGCAAGCACAGCGAGGATGTTGGGGTGCAGTGCAGCGACCGCAGGGTGCCCGGATTCAAATTCAACAATGAACTGGTGGGACGATTGGAGGTGAGGGGTGAGGACATGTAATATGAAGACTGATAGACCACTCATGCAGCATATACTACATGAGATCATGCAGAAAACATGACTGTGCATGACAGAGTAGGGAGGCCCCTCTGGACTGGAAGCCCAGACTCCATTCCCCCAGCACACGTCTAGACACTGAGGTTACATTAATCACTGAGTTCTGACAGCTTTTTCCATTAAACACCCAGCTGTTGTATCAAACAGACCCAGTGTTCACAGTGCGCTTTGATACACTCTGATACACTCTTTCTACTTGATTCATGTAAGTTCAAAACATTGCACCTGTATCTCAAACGCCCACTGTGCATGTTACACCTGTATCTCACACCCCCACTGTGCATGTTACACCTGTATCTCACACACCCACTGTGCATGTTACACCTGTATCTCACACACCCACTGTGCATGTTACACCTGTATCTCACACCCCCACTGTGCATGTTACACCTGTATCTCACAAACCCACTGAGCGTGTAACACTTGTATCTCACACCCCCACTGTGCCTGTTACACCTGTATCTCACACCCCCACTGTGCATGTTACACCTGTATCTCACCCCCCCAATGTGCATGTTACACCTGCATCTCACACCTCGCTGTGCATGTTACACCTGTATCTCACACACACACTGTGCATGTTACACCTGTATCTCACACCCCCACTGTGAATGTTACACCTGTATCTCACACCCCCACTGTGCCTGTTACACCTGTATCTCACACTTTCATTGTGCATGTTACACCTGTATCTCACACCCCTGCTGTGCATGTTACACCTGTATCTCACACCCCTGCTGTGCATGTTACACCTGTATCTCACACCGCACGGTGCATGTTACACCTGTATCTCACACCCTCACTGTGCATGTTACACCTGTATCTCACACCCGCACTGTGCATGTTACACCTGTATCTCACACACCCACTGTGCCTGTTACACCTGTATCTCACCCCCCCCCGCTGTGCATGTTACACCTGCATCTCACACACCCACTGTGCATGTTACACCTGTATCTCACACCCCCACTGTGCATGTTACACCTGTATCTCACACCCTGCTGTGCATGTTACACCTGTATCTCACACCCCCACTGTGCATGTTACACCTGTATCTCACACCCCCACTGTGCATGTTACACCTGTATCTCACACCCCGCTGTGCATGTTACACCTGTATCTCACACCCCCACTGTGCATGTTACACCTGCATCTCACACACCCACTGTGCCTGTTACACCTGTATCTCACCCCCCCCCACTGTGCCTGTTACACCTGTATCTCACCCCCCGCTGTGCATGTTACACCTGCATCTCACACCCCGCTGTGCATGTTACACCTGTATCTCACACCCGCACTGTGCTTGTTACACCTGTATCTCACACACCCACTGTGCTTGTTACACCTGTAGCTCACACCCCCGCTGTGTATGTTACACCTGCATCTCACACGCCGCTGTGCATGTTACACCTGTATCTCACACCCCCACTGTGCATGTTACACCTGTATCTCACACCCCGCTGTGCATGTTACACCTGTATCTCACACACCCACTGTGCTTGTTACACCTGTAGCTCACACCCCCGCTGTGCATGTTACACCTGCAGCTCACACCCCCGCTGTGCATGTTACACCTGTATCTCACACCCGCACTGTGCTTGTTACACCTGTATCTCACACACACACTGTGCTTGTTACACCTGTATCTCACACCCCCGCTGTGCATGTTACACCTGCATCTCACACCCCGCTGTGCATGTTACACCTGCATCTCACACCCCCACTGTGCATGTTACACCTGTATCTCACACACCCACTGTGCATGTTACACCTGTATCTCACACCCCGCTGTGCATGTTACACCTGTATCTCACACCCCCGCTGTGCATGTTACACCTGTATCTCACACCCCCGCTGTGCATGTTACACCTGTATCTCACACCCGCACTGTGCTTGTTACACCTGTAGCTCACACCCCCGCTGTGCATGTTACACCTGTATCTCACACCCCCACTGTGCATGTTACACCTGTATCTCACACCCCCACTGTGCATGTTACACCTGTATCTCACACCCCCACTTTGCATGTTACACTTGTATCTCACACCCCCACTGTGCCTGTTACACCTGTATCTCACACCCCGCTGTGCATGTTACACCTGTATCTCACACCCCGCTGTGCATGTTTCACCTGCATCTCACACCCCGCTGTGCATGTTACACCTGTATCTCACACCCCCACTGTGCATGTTACACCTGTATCTCACCCCCCCAATGTGCATGTTACACCTGCATCTCACACCCCTGCTGTGCATGTTACACCTGTATCTCACACCGCACGGTGCATGTTACACCTGTATCTCACACACCCACTGTGCATGTTACACCTGTATCTCACACACCCACTGTGCTTGTTACACCTGTATCTCACACACACACTGTGCTTGTTACACCTGTAGCTCACACCCCCACTGTGCTTGTTACACCTGTATCTCACACACACACTGTGCTTGTTACACCTGTAGCTCACACCCCCGCTGTGTATGTTACACCTGCATCTCACACGCCGCTGTGCATGTTACACCTGTATCTCACACCCCCACTGTGCATGTTACACCTGTATCTCACACCCCGCTGTGCATGTTACACCTGTATCTCACACACCCACTGTGCTTGTTACACCTGTAGCTCACACCCCCGCTGTGCATGTTACACCTGCAGCTCACACCCCCGCTGTGCATGTTACACCTGTATCTCACACCCGCACTGTGCTTGTTACACCTGTATCTCACACACACACTGTGCTTGTTACACCTGTATCTCACACCCCCGCTGTGCATGTTACACCTGCATCTCACACCCCGCTGTGCATGTTACACCTGCATCTCACACCCCCACTGTGCATGTTACACCTGTATCTCACACACCCACTGTGCATGTTACACCTGTATCTCACACCCCGCTGTGCATGTTACACCTGTATCTCACACCCCCGCTGTGCATGTTACACCTGTATCTCACACCCCCGCTGTGCATGTTACACCTGTATCTCACACCCGCACTGTGCTTGTTACACCTGTAGCTCACACCCCCGCTGTGCATGTTACACCTGTATCTCACACCCCCACTGTGCATGTTACACCTGTATCTCACACCCCCACTGTGCATGTTACACCTGTATCTCACACCCCCACTTTGCATGTTACACTTGTATCTCACACCCCCACTGTGCCTGTTACACCTGTATCTCACACCCCGCTGTGCATGTTACACCTGTATCTCACACCCCGCTGTGCATGTTTCACCTGCATCTCACACCCCGCTGTGCATGTTACACCTGTATCTCACACCCCCACTGTGCATGTTACACCTGTATCTCACCCCCCCAATGTGCATGTTACACCTGCATCTCACACCCCTGCTGTGCATGTTACACCTGTATCTCACACCGCACGGTGCATGTTACACCTGTATCTCACACACCCACTGTGCATGTTACACCTGTATCTCACACACCCACTGTGCTTGTTACACCTGTATCTCACACACACACTGTGCTTGTTACACCTGTAGCTCACACCCCCGCTGTGCATGTTACACCTGCATCTCACACCCCGCTGTGCATGTTACACCTGCATCTCACACCCCCACTGTGCATGTTACACCTGTATCTCACACACCCACTGTGCATGTTACACCTGTATCTCACACCCCGCTGTGCATGTTACACCTGTATCTCACACCCCCGCTGTGCATGTTACACCTGTATCTCACACCCCCGCTGTGCATGTTACACCTGTATCTCACACCCGCACTGTGCTTGTTACACCTGTAGCTCACACCCCCGCTGTGCATGTTACACCTGTATCTCACACCCCCACTGTGCATGTTACACCTGTATCTCACACCCCCACTGTGCATGTTACACCTGTATCTCACACCCCCACTTTGCATGTTACACTTGTATCTCACACCCCCACTGTGCCTGTTACACCTGTATCTCACACCCCGCTGTGCATGTTACACCTGTATCTCACACCCCGCTGTGCATGTTTCACCTGCATCTCACACCCCGCTGTGCATGTTACACCTGTATCTCACACCCCCACTGTGCCTGTTACACCTGCATCTCACACCCCCGCTGTGCATGTTACACCTGTATCTCACACCCCCGCTGTGCCTGTTACACCTGTATCTCACACCCCCACTGTGCATGTTACACCTGTATCTCACACACCCACTGTGCATGTTACACCTGTATCTCACACACCCACTGTGCATGTTACACTTGTATCTCACACCCCGCTGTGCATGTTACACTTGTATCTCACACCCCCACTGTGCCTGTTACACCTGCATCTCACACCCCCGCTGTGCCTGTTACTCCTGCATCTCACACCCCCGCTGTGCATGTTACACCTGCATCTCACACCCCCACTGTGCATGTTACACTTGTATCTCACACCCCCACTGTGCCTGTTACACCTGCATCTCACACCCCCGCTGTGCATGTTACACCTGTATCTCGCAAACACATGCATGGCCAGACCACACTGCTTTCACTGACGTCACCTATGACATACCTGGACCTGTGCTACATGCGGTCTGTGTACCTTCCCAAGCTGTATCTCCTGCCCTGAAAGTGCTTATGTTGTGCATGACAGGTTGTATCCCTCTATGCAGCTCTTGCCCTACGTGTCCCTTATGCCTCCAGGCTATACACAGGCTGTTTATTCTCCCGTCTCTGTGCCAGTGCGAAGCTTTATCTGTCTACTCTCTCTTCCCGCGCTGTGCTTCCTTCCCCTGTCTGCCTCTGGCTTCCCCTGAATGCTGGGTCTGAATACCCTGGGAACCGTCTGGGTCACAAGTTCAGTCTATTCTACATGAAGGAGTTGTGTTTACAGAGTGCGTGGTCACTGCTAAAAGTGTCACAGCCGGTGTGTGTAATATGTACAAACTGTGTACAAATCCAGACAGCAGCTGTGTGTAAGTATGTCACACCTGCAACTGCATATGAATATCAGTGAGCAGGACTGCCTTTAATGTAAAAGAGCCTTTCCTCTATCCTCCTCACATGTGAATATTACCCTCTCTGCATCACTGGTTCCCTCAGCATCACCACCACCCATCCCATGAATCTTGATTTCATGTCCCCCACTGTCCAGAATCACAGCCCCCTTTCTGCTCTTTTCTCCAGCATTACATTGCCAGGGAAGGGCTGGCAAGGGGGCAGGAGGGCACTTTTCACATTCAAAAAACGTCTAGTGCCAAGCACTTGTTATCCTTCTACTCGATGATCTTGTCTGTCTATCAATTTCTGTACTTTATACTGTCAATAAATCTGTCAATATATCTGATGATAACATGTAGGCTGATGAAGTTAAACCATAGGCCATTCAATTATTTTTGTCACTTCTTTCTTATGCCAGAGAGTCAGTCCCATCACCGCTCCTCTTCATCACAACGTCATTCCACACTTCCTACCAGCGTCGCTTTCTCCACTACATCCCAGTATCCTCTCACCTATTCGCCAGGCAATATAGTTCACCCAGCCTCAGAGAATGCGCTCCAACCCCCCCCAGCATTACGGTGCCCACAGAGCTTTTCCTACCGGCCCCATGTTCTTCCTGCCAGCACCTCATCTTCCCCCAGCTACTGCCATGCTTCCTCTGCCACCAAGCATTACAGTCTCCACTCTAAACATATTTTAGCGCCTGATTTGAGTTCTCATTCAGCTGCTAATATCTCTTATTAGGGAATATTGTGAAAACTTAATGTTGGCTTTAATAATATCTATTAGTCATTACACTGACACAGTAACGTATTTACTAGAGGGCCTACTCAATAAAGAGAGACTTGCAGGGAATTAAGGTGGGAATTTCAAACATTAAGTTGGAAATATGAATGGCAGGATTTTTCCAAGCTCTTTTCCTTGCATTTCTTTGTTGATTGAGTATTGCCTCATGTTTTATGACAGGACTGTGTGAGGTGAGTCGGTTTAGGCATGCTAGCAGGATTATTGAAAGGACTGTCTGTATTCTAAATTCTAATAGTGTATACAATGAATGGGAGACAACGGGGGGAAGTGTGTGTACAGATTTCATCTCATTGCCTTGTTACAAGGTATAGTCTTCATTTTACTTGGAGATGAAGAGAAGTTAGCTAGCTAGTGGCACGATTCTAAACCCACATTTCATTCAGTAATCCCAGGCCTGACCTCTATAGCCTGAGGTCAAAGCCTAAGCTATGGGTCGATTGACTCAGTGGAGCAACCAACATGTTAGGCCGTAGCGTATGTGCCATCCTCTCCAGGATGGAATTCATTCCTTGCTTTCACCTGACATATCTGCCACTTCCACCTCATCACATCACCTAAAAGCTGTATGTTGACCTGCTTTCTCCTATCATTTTTAATAACACACATGTTACAACATGTGCAGTGCAATGAAAACTCTTTGATCCTTCTCTCACCCCCCCCCCCCCCCCCCCCGATAAAGCCTCCCAGCAGATGATCAACTTGTTAACTCTTAGCATGAGGTAGGACCATATGCTGAGGCTTTATTCGGAGATAGCAGATGCTGAGCTAGGCATTATTAAGGGTAATGCCCATGCAATAATTCCTAGACCTGGACAAATTAAATTAGAGGGTGCAGAGGTGCATCAGGTGATGTTAGGGACCTCAAAGCTTAGAAGTCTTGTAGGGGGGCGAATTATTTCGGGATGTGGTTTGTAATTAGAAGAGAGAGTGTACATTTGGTAGCCTTGGTGTGGAGATGTATTGGTGTGTTACTGGTATGCAGCTTATATATATATGATATAAATATATGTTACAAATAAAAGGTTTGGACATGTTTATACATATCCACTTGGAACAAGGTATTCACTATGTCAGATTTATACCTCATGCAATCCCAAGATCATTAGCACGCTGATTCACACACACAAACCTTAACGGAGCAGAACAAAACCCACCAATTAGACTCAGCATTCATTTAATGATTTCCAAAGCACAGTGTTTTATGATTGTGGATCTTTCCATAATAAAAGAATGAATAACATTCATTGAGGTGAGACTTCTCATTGTGTAGTATGTGCTTCCTAACTGTACATGTTCCTACATCCCTTGACAGTAAAGATATCCTTAGGCACATCCAACACTGAGGATATCAAGCCAGGAATTACATATGATTTGCTGCTTCGTGTTATAGTGATATATCAGTCAAGTTACGTTTGGTCTTTGAGACCAGTCCTGTTTGTACTAGTTTGACGGTACAATTGTATAATCAGTGTTATATGAGTAATACATACTTTCTAGACAATATATGTGGTGCAGCACATGACAGAGTATATACTCAAAATGGCAGTCTTTTTCACAAGTTACAGGGTAACTATATCTCCTGAGCCCACAAAACATGCTTTAAACACTTTGACCCAGGAAAAAGTGTGATCTGCTATAATAATATTTGGAATATGTATCTACATATAATTGTTGTCATTATCTTATTATATTATAAACAGAAACACACTGAGGCAGAGACACACCAGTAGATAAACACACTGTGCAGAGACACACCAGTAGATAAACACACTGTGCAGAGACACACCAGTAGATAAACACACTGTGCAGAGACACACCAGTAGATAGACACACTGTGCAGAGACACACCAGTAGATAAACACACTGTGCAGAGACACACCAGTAGATAGACACACTGTGCAGAGACACACTAGTAGATATACACACTGTGCAGAGACACACCAGTAGATAAACACACTGTGCAGAGACACACTAGTAGATAAACACACTGTGCAGAGACACACTAGTAGATAAACACACTGTGCAGAGACACACCAGTAGATAGACACACTGTGCAGAGACACACCAGTAGATAAACACACTGTGCAGAGACACACCAGTAGATAGACACACTGTGCAGAGACACACTAGTAGAGATACACACTGTGCAGAGACACACCAGTAGATAAACACACTGTGCAGAGACACACCAGTAGATAGACACACTGTGCAGAGACACACTAGTAGATAAACACACTGTGCAGAGACACACCAGTAGATAAACACACTGTGCAGAGACACACCAGTAGATAGACACACTGTGCAGAGACACACCAGTAGATAAACACACTGTGCAGAGACACACCAGTAGATAGACACACTGTGCAGAGACACACTAGTAGAGATACACACTGTGCAGAGACACACCAGTAGATAAACACACTGTGCAGAGGCACACTAGTAGATATACACACTGTGCAGAGACACACCAGTAGATATACACACTGTGCAGAGACACACCAGTAGATAAACACACTGTGCAGAGACACACCAGTAGATAAACACACTGTGCAGAGACACACTAGTAGATATACACACGGAGGCAGAGACACACCAGTATATAAACACACTGTGCAGAGACACACCAGTAGATAGACACACTGTGCAGAGACACACCAGTAGATAAACACACTGTGCAGAGACACACCAGTAGATAGACACACTGTGCAGAGACACACTAGTAGAGATACACACTGTGCAGAGACACACCAGTAGATAAACACACTGTGCAGAGGCACACTAGTAGATATACACACTGTGCAGAGACACACCAGTAGATATACACACTGTGCAGAGACACACCAGTAGATAAACACACTGTGCAGAGACACACCAGTAGATAAACACACTGTGCAGAGACACACTAGTAGATATACACACTGTGCAGAGACACACCAGTAGATAAACACACTGTGCAGAGACACACTAGTAGATAAACACACGGAGGCAGAGACACACCAGTATATAAACACACTGAGCAGAGACACACCAGTAGATAGACACACTGTGCAGAGACACACCAGTAGATAAACACACTGTGCAGAGACACACCAGTAGATAGACACACTGTGCAGAGACACACCAGTAGATAGACACACTGTGCAGAGACACACTAGTAGATATACACACTGTGCAGAGACACACCAGTAGATAAACACACTGTGCAGAGACACACTAGTAGATAAACACACTGTGCAGAGACACACTAGTAGATAAACACACTGTGCAGAGACACACCAGTAGATAGACACACTGTGCAGAGACACACCAGTAGATAAACACACTGTGCAGAGACACACCAGTAGATAGACACACTGTGCAGAGACACACTAGTAGAGATACACACTGTGCAGAGACACACCAGTAGATAAACACACTGTGCAGAGACACACCAGTAGATAGACACACTGTGCAGAGACACACTAGTAGATAAACACACTGTGCAGAGACACACCAGTAGATAAACACACTGTGCAGAGACACACCAGTAGATAGACACACTGTGCAGAGACACACCAGTAGATAAACACACTGTGCAGAGACACACCAGTAGATAGACACACTGTGCAGAGACACACTAGTAGAGATACACACCGTGCAGAGACACACCAGTAGATAAACACACTGTGCAGAGGCACACTAGTAGATATACACACTGTGCAGAGACACACCAGTAGATATACACACTGTGCAGAGACACACCAGTAGATAAACACACTGTGCAGAGACACACCAGTAGATAAACACACTGTGCAGAGACACACCAGTAGATAAACACACTGTGCAGAGACACACTAGTAGATATACACACTGTGCAGAGACACACCAGTAGATAAACACACTGTGCAGAGACACACTAGTAGATAAACACACGGAGGCAGAGACACACCAGTATATAAACACACTGAGGCAGAGACACACAAGCAGATAGACACACTGAGGCAGAGACACACCAGTAGATAGACACACTGAGGCAGAGACACACCAGTAGATAGACACACTGAGGCAGAGACACACCAGTAGATAGACACACTGAGGCAGAGACACACCAGTAGATAGACACACTGAGGCAGAGACACACCAGTAGATAGACACACTGAGGCAGAGACACACCAGTAGATAGACACACTGAGGCAGAGACACACCAGTAGATAGACACACTGAGGCAGAGACACACCAGTAGATAGACACACTGAGGCAGAGACACACCAGTAGATAGACACACTGAGGCAGAGACACACCAGTAGATAGACACACTGAGGCAGAGACACACCAGTAGATAGACACACTGAGGCAGAGACACACCAGTAGATAGACACACTGAGGCAGAGACACACCAGCAGATAGACACACTGTGCAGAGACACACCAGTAGATAGACACACTGAGGCAGAGACACACCAGCAGATAGACACACTGAGGCAGAGACACACCAGTAGATAGACACACTGAGGCAGAGACACACCAGTAGATAGACACACTGAGGCAGAGACACACCAGTAGATAGACACACTGAGGCAGAGACACACCAGCAGATAAGATAAAGTTCTGATTGTGAGGGACAGAAGAATAACCATGATGTCTATTCACTAAACAGTGACCTGCAGTGAATGAACTGCAAAAATCAGGCACTAATAGTAGAGCTGGAATAATTCTCCATCTTTAGGAAAAGAGAGAGAGCGAAGGTAGCTGGCACTTCTCTGCTGGTGAGAAATATAAAGCAACAGTGACTCTAGGATGCAAATCAGTGCAAATTAGCAAGTTTTATTTACCATCCGGTGCAACCACGATCCAAATGTGCAGATCAGCTAGATAGCCTGATGTGTTTCACACATGTTTTCACAGCTCAGCACTTAATCATGATGTGCACATTTTGATGGTGGTTGCACAAGAGGGTGAATAAAACTTGTGGATGTTGCATTATATTTTCTTTATAGTTCTCACCATCGGAGGAGTGCCAGCTTTCATCACTCTGTCTCTTTTTCCTATTGTTTAAAGCTGAGATGTGGGGTTTTTTCGGACAGTCACTTTGCAGTTTTGTGCTATGGCGTGCTAGCGAGGATAAGTTATTTTTCTCACGGTAATTCTCCATCTTGCCTGTCTTTCCAGCTCTGCTATTCATGTATGATTTTTGCAATTCCCTTCTCAATTCACCACAGTTCACTGTTTATTGAATAGACACCTCATTAGTTAGGTGTATTCAATAACTAGTGAACTGACCAGCTATTCCCACAGCTATTTCTGTGTTTATAAATGATATAGTATGTTTATCATGCTAAACACACACATCTCACTCTGCAGCCTTCTTCCATGCAGCTCTATGTATATGTATGTAAATATACAATAAACAGTGTGTACACGCCCCCCAGCTTAAATGAACCAAATTCTTTCCATAACTTAAGCATTTCTGAGAAATTTATCTATTAGGGGTCACACAGGGCCTTCCTTAGCTGTGAATGTGTTAAAACAACATCTGGCTAGTACCCCCTTCGCACATCATGCCTCCTCTCTCCCCCACCAGACCCCCTCCCTCACTGCACTGGTCACGTAGAGTGGAAAACTACTTTGCGTGAGTCATTTGTGGTGTGCACATGTAAGCAGGATTGTGATCAGGGAATTTTTTTTTATTTTTAAAAACCTTGACTGTACCAAAGAGCTGACAATCTGACATTTCCAATGTATGCTGCTCAGTAATGGCCTGTGTGATACACATCTCTTTATCTCTCCTCTGCTAATCCAGCGCACACCCCAGAGAGCTCTGTCACACTCACATTCTGCCCTGCAGCACACTGTAGTATTCTTACACTGACACAGTATACAGCAAGTCATGGCACTTACTACTTCTGCTTCAGGCCACAAAATGTCAGTTGCACCCCATGGGTTACTCCTGACAGGTTCAGGCAAAGCCCCATTAATATTCCAGTGGGATTTAGATACCTGATCAGCCTTTAACACACCCTCCTCTCCATAACTGCATCTTTTAATTCATTTCAGTTCACTATAGTGAGGGTCGCTTCTGAAAAATGTATATTCCCTATACGATACGACACCTGATCTATGCTGGAGGTGTCTGGCCTTCAGATTCGGTGGACATGTCCTAACATTCAATCCTACGGGCAGGCTACCCACACCAACAGACTGCAGACCCTTTGACTTTCCTTGTCCCAGTACATGAATATAAGAAGTATTTAACGACCCGCTTGCTAAATATAGAAACACTTTTGCTCCCCAAATTTTGGAAGAAAACTTGTTCCTCCTACATTTAGAGAGTGGATCTACCCCCAATGAGGAAATCCACTTCTCAGAATACTTGATCCATTCATCAGAAGGGGGAGGCCTAGCTAGAAAGTGGCTCTTTTGTTCAGAATGTCTGTCCAGTAAGGCATTCTCACCAGCTCTTCCAACTTATACCTTTTTAGAATGTGCTTCCTAATGATTCCTACTTGATTTGGTGGAGATGTTATATCAGCCACTGACCACCCCCACCCCCCCCCCCCTCCCCCCCCCTCCCCCAAAACACAACTTGATCTGTGTTAATTGTAATTTCACTGTCTGTTTTACTGATACTGGTCTAAACTGATATATGCTACTTTTTTTTTTTTTTACCATGCTGTATATTTTATTGATTGTCTTTATTAAAATAAAATACTGTAATCAATAAAATACACTGGGCTGCTTTTTATTCTGCCCTGTGCATACCCCCCAAATACCCCACAGTCCATAACTCTCAACTGCCCCACAGTCCATAACTCTCAACTACCCCACAGTCCATAACTCTCAACTACCCCGCAGTCCATATCCCTCCAACTACCCCGCAGTCCATAACGCTCAACTACCCCGCAGTCCATATCCCTCCAACTACCCCGCAGTCCATATCCCTCCAACTACCCCACAGTCCATAACGCTCAACTACCCCGCAGTCCATATCCCTCCAACTACCCCGCAGTCCATATCCCTCCAACTACCCCACAGTCCATAACGCTCAACTACCCCGCAGTCCATATCCCTCCAACTACCCCGCAGTCCATAACTCTCCAACTACCCCACAGTCCATAACTCTCAACTACCCCACAGTCCATAACTCTCCAACTACCCCACAGTCCATAACCCTCCTACTACCCCACAGTCCATAACTCTCAACTACCCCGCAGTCCATATCCCTCCAACTACCCCGCAGTCCATATCTCTCCAACTACCCCACAGTCCATAATCCTCCTACTACCCCACAGTCCATAACTCTCAACTACCCCGCAGTCCATATCTCTCCAACTACCCCACAGTCCATAACCCTCCTACTACCCCACAGTCCATAACTATCAACTACCCCGCAGTCCATATCTCTCCAACTACCCCGCAGTCCATAACTCTCCAACTACCCCACAGTCCATAACCCTCCTACTACCCCACAGTCCATAACCCTCCTTCTACCCCACAGTCCATAACTCTCCTACTACCCCACAGTCCATAACCCTCCAATTACCCCACAGTCCATAACCCTCCACAACTACCCCACAGTCCATATCCCTCCAACTACCCCGCAGCCCCCACTTTGGATATCAGAGGAGAATGGATTATGTGTAGTCATTGTGATTACCTAGTAAGGTGACCACGTTACCATATTACACAGGACGCTTATGATAAATTCATAATCCAGGGCTGTAATTAGTACAATGTAGATCTGCAGTCAATATTTAGTCTATGCTGTCCCAAAGCATGCATTATCCCTGAATAAAACAGCAATGTGATCACCTAAGGATTAAACTGGCTGTGGAGCCAGGAGTACTTATCAATGGCTGATGTACTTAAATGCTACTGGTTATTAAAAATATTGTAGTTGTTGAGCCATTAAATGGTCACTGTCTAATGAATTATAAACTGATTCCAATGCTCCCTCGTGTGGCCAGGCAGTGTAATAACAGGTAGACATTTGCTCCATACATCTATACCTTTCTGGAACCTGATTTTTTTTTTTTTCTTGTCTCATAGGAGTTAAATATTGAGGTAGAAGATGTACGCATCCGGCCCATCTTGTATGCCTACCGTAAGCGAGTGCCAGTAACGGAGGGATATGTAGAGGTGAAAGAAGATGGAAATTGGAAACAATTGTGTGACACCCATTGGGACAGCAAAAATAGCCGAGTGGTGTGTGGCATGTTTGGCTTCCCCGGGGAGAAGAAATACAACCCCAAAGTGTACAAGTAGGTACATGGACACTCCAGCTAACAGACTAATCCTCTCATTTGCTCCTAATCCTATGGAACCCAACTCCCTGGAGGAGGAGCCAACAGGTAGCTCTTTAGCTATTGCTCGTTATATATCCCATGATCATAGTGATAGAAAATCAATGGTGCTTAGTCATCAGCAAATCCCTTGAACCTAGGCCTGCATTTATCTAGGAATAGGATAACTGAGGATGATGGGAGCTGTGATTCAACATGCTACTGATTGGCTACCGGTCACTTCCTGTGCACACTTATGGGTCTATTCACTAAAAATTCGAGATTAGCTCGAGGAGGTTGACTTAGTCTCAAAAATAACTTTGATCATTTCACCCCCTATTACTTTCAATGGGGAAGATTCCAACCTGGGTGCCAAATTTGACAATCTTCTTAAGCTATTCTTGGATTTGTGTGAATAGACCCATTAGAGGACATGGGGTTTCTCAATCTCGATCAATTTGGGTTGTATAATTCCCCCCCAAAAAAATTCCCCTCCCCAGGGGCAAAAGACGATTCATTGTTACGTGATCCAATGTTCAGAACTCTTGAATCAGTACTACACAATGATCTGTAACCTTGAAAGCATCACAGACTCTATTCAGTAGCAATTAGGGTTGCCACCTGGCCGGTATTTTACCGGCAGGCCGGTAAAAAATTGGCATTGGGCCAATGTTAAATCTATGGAGACAGTATCAAGGCCGGTATTTTTTTGAAGAAAGGGTGGCAACCCTAGTAGCAATTGGTTGCTACAAAAGTGAGCAGATGTATGCTGGCTGAGGTTGATAAGATTTCAGGCCACCCGGCTGGTGTTGGATTACCTTACTGTATGGTCCTGAGATCTATTTACTTAATGGGAACTGGATCACCTAAATATTGTTTTTATTATGAATGTAAAGAATAAAAAATGATCTATACATTGGGTTAGCAAAATTGCAAGCAAATGCCTAAATCAATGGGTGTCATGTAACACGTGGAGCAGGCGCAGAGCGGTGTGTGCACCTATATCTAAAGCAGACTCCCAATAAATGTGGAGAGTCTGCACTGTGTCCTCTGGTTACTTTTGGTTGAGCCAGTGCTCGATGATCCGGCACAGCCAATGTATAAATAATATCTGACTCTATTTGCCGGAGGTCTCTCTCCCACACGGCATAGTGTCCGCATAGCAAAAAGGCACAATCGCCGTTATACAGAACAAACAGCGATCGTGCCTTTTTATACCTCTTCTGAAACTTTACAGTGCGGGGGTTTTTATTCCTGACCCCCATTGTGTTTTAAATGTGTCTGTTGAGTCTCCTACTTATGACATCACCTTTGGCGCAATATGCAAATTTATCAAGCCACAGGTGATGTCATAAGCAAGAGACAAACACATTTAAAACAAATATTTAACCTAATTTAGACATTTGCTTGCAATTCTGCTAACACAATGTCTTTAGAATAATTGCTGTTATCCTTTATTGTGTATAATGTCATTGGAAGTAGAAGCGGCTCACCTGTATTTGCCTGTAAATCCTGTGCTAAAACCTCCTCCACAGAGTCCCTGACGGTGACATCAGAGTTTTAGCGGAGGATCTGCTTGGAGCTGTCACGGACACTTGTGGCTGCTTTTAATTAGCAAGCTTTTCCCATAAAGCCGTGGGAAACAGTCAGAGCTTCAGTGGAATTACAGTGTGGCCAGACTGGAATGAAACTATTTTGTGGAACATGTGAAATTAAATGGCCTGTATTTCACAAAACACTAAGATTTCATAACAAACAGAAATGGGGGATTCTGGGTAACGGTACTCTGGGTAGTCAGAATGCTCAACACATTTCCTCAGATGGTTGAACCGAAGAAGTTCTCTGCACCACTGTTTTCTTATTTATAGCACAGGTTACTGCATACATGTAAAGAACCGTTGCGTGCTCCACATGACATGATTATTTTGAACTCTGTGGTCCAGTGTTCTGACAAAATCTGAGAGGCCGCACTGGGAATGCAGGCTATCTGCACTTTATAAATAATTATTTTTTGGTTCAAAACAGTCTTACATGTTAAAACTTGTTCATAACCCTTTAAGTGCCTGATGGTTGCCCTGTGTGAATGTAAATTATAAAATGGGGCTGTGCAGCCCCTGCTATTGTGTCATGTCTTATGTATATCGGTAGTTTTTGGACCAAAGTTCGAAAAGTTGTCTGATGAGCTGGAACATTCCACTGGTCATACATCTCAACTCTTACCCTCGGCAAATCTGGATGATGAGGCGGAGCTTTGGGAGTCGAATGTTGCACATTCGTAGTTGTCTTCACAGCGGGATACCAGATTGGGCTACCTGTGGACACAAATATGGATATATACTGTGGCTTTGATGGATATGACCAGAACACACATATCTGCACTTTCATTGCAAGTAATAATACATGTTTGTGGAAATGTTGTGTATTATTTATCACTGAGCTAAATAAAGTTAGTTTATTTTTCAATTCTAAACTACTGGGCAATTGTTTGGTCTTGAGGGCGCATGTCGGACAAAACAAAGCGTCCGCCAGTCTTTTGGGAAAAACAGAACAATTTATACTTTCAGTCTGTTTACATATATATTCATGTCAAACTTTGTATTGAACATTTGCATTTAAAGTTTGTCAGTTTTCGTATATAAGATATTTTTCTGGTTATGTAAAAACTTGTTTCCTGCCGTCTAGGATGTTTGCAGCCCGGAGGAAGCACTCGTTTTGGAAGTTGTTCCCCAATTGCACTGGAAATGAGGCTCACTTTTCTAGCTGCAAAGTTGGGGGCATCCTCTCCCCTGATCCGAAAACCAACCAGACCTGCCAGGAAGGCTCCCCCGTTGTGGTGAGCTGCACTCCAGGAAGAGCCTTTGCCCCAAGTCCTTCCACTGGTTTCAGGAAGGCTTTCCGTCAAGAGGTGAGGGGTCAAAGTTGAGAGTAAGCTACATTTTTGGCCTCTGTGTAGATGACTAGTGACTCTGAGATACTCGGACATTGCTTTCCTAACAAAGTCACATCATTTGAAATGTCGGCTTTGCTCCTGCTGTAAGTTAGGCCAAGTTTTATTTCACTTATTTGTGATATTTGGAAGAATACACTGAAATATCTCTTAGGGCTTTATTCAGGAATTGACAAGGGAACTGCAAACTTAAGGGTAAAGTAGCAGAGTTGGCAAAATATCCCAATTCAGCAAAATGTCAAACTGCTATTTTCGTTGTGACTTTTCAATTGCCTGGAAGCCCATAGATTTTTATTTGTTACATATGTCCATTTTCTTAATGTTTCTTCCAGTTACTTTTGGATGTGGTTAGGCCATACTAAATGGTTATAAACACATACATCCACAAGTAAAACACTCACCACTCACATTGCTATAAAGTGCTTTTAATTAATTGTTAGTGTCGTGGAGAATGCCACGGGAAAACACCAACAGAAAAAAGCTTAACTCGCTTCTTACCAAGCCATTCCCATTAGGGTTATTGGTAAGCATGAGTGGGCGTGAAACAGCAGCTTTGTTATTTGTTGCTATAGTGTTGTGTCAGATATGTTTATTGTATGAGAAATGTTTTTTGACAAAATATTTAATCTGTTTGAAATGCAGCAGCCGCTAGTGCGCCTGAGGGGCGGAGCTAAAACAGGCGAGGGGCGCGTTGAGGTGCTGAGGAACGGAGAATGGGGGACAATTTGTGACGATCAGTGGAACTTGGTGTCTGCAAGCGTGGTCTGCAGGGAGCTTGGATTTGGCACTGCTAAGGAAGCCGTGGCAGGGGCACAGATGGGCCAAGGTTAGAGGTTCCACCATGTATACAGTATAACTATGCATTGCACTCAGTGACTGACTCCATGTGTTCACTGGACAGTCACATATCAATCACTGGACAGCCTGCTTATTTGTCACTCAAACCTTATGGCAAACTCAGTGATGATTTTGCAGTGGAAACATCGCATTGCTCCCTATATAATCTTATTTGTTTGCATTTTGTCCTACTTGTCTGTGTTTTTAAATTCCTATTCAACCATGTTAGCCCCACTATTAATGCCTGTATTTCCCTACTCCCCAGCCATGTAACCAAGCTTCTATTTCTCTGCAGATTAAGCAGACCTTCTGTACTTTTCTTAACGTCTTTGGCCATTTCTGCCATGTCCGACTTCTGCCATTTCTCCATTTAAGCATATTAAAGGGACACTATCACAACATAAGGCAGTATAATTAAGTTGTTCCCGTGTCACCTTAGGAATGGGCCACATCCACATGAGTGAGATTCGATGCAACGGGTTTGAGAAATCTCTCATAGATTGCAAATTTAATGCCCACTCCCCGTCCTGTAACCATGAGGAAGATGCGTCAGTGAAGTGCAATATACCAGCCATGGGATTCCAAAACCAGGTGAGGCCACACCTCAGTGGAGTAACCATCCAGTTGAAGAGTCGTAACCTGACCATAAGCCTGTGTTTCTAACTGTTTTAGCAGCAGCCTCTATTAGGTTTACCAATAAGACCCTCTTCTTCCTAAGGTACGTCTCAGTGGTGGTCGCAACCCAAGTGAAGGACGGGTGGAGGTGCTGATGGAGAAAAATGGCACCCTCCGCTGGGGAACTGTGTGCAGCGAAAACTGGAACACATTGGAGGCCATGATTGTGTGTCGCCAACTGGGATTGGGTTTTGCCAGCCACGCCTTCCAGGTGAGTAATGTGTATGTCAAACACACCTTTTGTTCGTTGTATATTTGTCACTAAGGTGATCGGCCTACTTAGTCCAAGCTCTAAATACAATGGGATTGTGTCTTTACACCATATAACATTTCTTTTTTTCCTTGCAAGTAACATGCATTCAGCATTTTTTTTTTTAAATAGTCAACCTTGTTTTATAATTGTTTTTTGTTTTTTTTTACAGGTTTTAGTGCATTGTTTTCCAGTGTTGTGGTGTTATTTTCTAATCAATTTTTCTATATTTCTTCTACATTTCTATCATGCTGGGGGCTGACGTTAACAGACAGGAAGTTAGTTTACAAAACAGTCTAAGACTCCTAAAATTGGTTTTGGATTATTTGGTTGCCCAATTGTGAGACATAATTACTCCTAGTAATCTGAGACTCTATTGTAAGATAACTTGCTATCTGGTAATGTCTGTACCCAGCATGTGAGAAAAAATAGATTATAAAGTTAACACCACAGCACCAAATCAAATAATCCATATAAACCAGAGGTATTGCTAAATGAAATAAACCTATCAGGCTATTGTTATAAGACTTGAAACTAATAATTATGTCTCTTAATCTTTCTGATTGAGAATCAGAAATGAAACCAAACGTTTACATTTCATGGCTCAACTGTTATATATATAAGCATTGCATTAGCATTGAGGAAAGTAGGTTGACTTGGGCTGTATGGAGAAATCAGAGCAGCAAAATCCTTTCTGACTGGTAGTAATGATTTGCAAGCGAGCTGAATTATTGCTGGCTGCAGTAGCAGAGATCTCTCCTGCACAGCTCCCTTGTGGCCCTTTGTGTGTTGCTAAACCCTGACATCATTCCCCAGCTCCCTCAGTCACAGCTAGGGCTGCCACATGGCCGGTATTTTATCCGTAGGCTGGTAAACAAAATAGCTTTGAGGGAAATGTACAGTCTATGGAGGAAGTGGCAAGGCGGTATTTTTCTGGAGAAAAGGTGGCAACCCTAGTCACAGCTCAGGCCAGACAGAGCAGACCATGAGAGCCCTGATTGCTTTTAATACTAGATACCAGGAATAAACTTTCAGAGAGGCGCGGACGTACAACTCTAAAAAACTTAGGAAATTCCTAGGTAATCCTCAATAAAGTTTTTATTATATAAAGAAGGTTAACTTGCAAACAGCTGGGGTAAGTGGGCCTCAGTGTTAGAACATCACTCAGACTAGGCCAAAAGCTTGCGGTACAATAAATAAATCATTTATCTTGTCTTATGTTCAACGACTAACTTTAATCTCGGTTTCCTTGAACATTCCTCCCCATTTATTTGGCATTTATGTCCCGCCCTTCCACTGAAAAGAAATGTATGTTATACAAGACTCTGTTTTAATGTCTTATTCAAGCTGTGACACAGTCTAATTTGCATTGTTTAATGAAACCTCAGTTTGCCCAGGGGTGTGTCTAGACTTTTGTGGGCACTAAGTGGAAAATAAGATGGGGGCCTCTATGCACATACAAGTGGGAGTCCTAAGCAGCTGATTTATTTGCTTATAAAGTAGAAAGCCACATTGCATTACAAAGTTTAGGTTGGGGGGCTGGCAACTTTTGGCCTAGGGGGCAAAAACAATTTAGTGGGCCATTTTGTAACTTTATCCACCCACCCTTTATCATCAAAGATAGACGCAGGGCAGATATACTGACAGGTACGATACAGAGATTGATAGACAGACAGGACAGATATACTGACAGATAAGGTACAGAGATTGATAGACAGACAGGACAGATATACTGACAGATAAGATACAGAGATTGATAGACAGACAGGACAGATATAGTGACAGGTAAGAAACAGAGCTTGATAGACAGACAGATATACTGACAGATAAGGTACAGAGATTGATAGACAGACAGGACAGATATACTGACAGATAAGGTACAGAGATTGATAGACAGACAGGAGAGATATACTGACAGATATGGCACAGAGATTGATAGATAGGCAGGACAGATATAGTGACAGGTAAGATACAGAGCTTGATAGACAGGCTGAACAGATACATAGATTGATAGACAGACAGGACAGATATACTGACAGGTATACTGAACAGGCGATTGATAGACAGGCAGATCAAATACAAAGATTGATTGATAGACAGGACAGATATACTGACAGATAAGGTACAGAGATTGATAGACAGACAGATATACTGACAGATAAGGTACAGAGATTGATAGACAGGGAGGACATAACAATGGGATAGAAAGTGCTACACACTAAGCTAGGGCATTGTAAGGTGAGAACTGCATGGCATTGTATATCACTGTACAAACCTGTATATAAAGTGCATTGCTTTATAGGCCTATATTACACTGTATGGCAATGCATATCACTGCAAAGGAGTGAATATAGTTTCATTTATCCATACGCAGGGAAACTCAGCAGCTTCCTACACTTTCTCTGACGCAGGTATACTCCCAGCTGCAGTGTGGAGAGTAAATGCACCCTAGCCTTGCACTGAAGTGTGTAAAATCAAATCACCCTGTCAGGTGTACAGTGTGGGGATGTGTAGTGATCAGGTGCCAAGTCTGTGCTCACCTTGCCTCTCCTTTTCAGCAAATGACTGGTAAATCAAAATATGGTCTCAGAGACAAAGCACACAAATCTTTTATACAATTACAAACAGTGAAAACCCCCATCCATATAGCTTCTAATATTTGTCCTGAGTTTATAAATACCAATGCTTTCATGTTTTTCTGTTGTTTTTTGAAAGTCATAGGGCAATAACGTAAAGAAGTGTTTTTGTTTCCTAACCATTTTCTCCTACAGTGAACTTTTGACCCCAACCCTAAGTCATACCCTAGCACTAACCCTAATTCAAACCTTAACTCATTTGTAACCCTAAGTGAAACTCTAGCCATAACCCTAGATGTAGGGTTAGTTTTGTCCCATTTTTTCAATGTAACATTGCTGACTGCCTTTGATCACCTCCGCCGTTTTCCCTAGATACAGGGCAGCGCCATATTGGAAGAGCATGCTGCCTTCCAATATGACCCCTGTGATCAATCCAGTGTCCAAGGTAGCCAAATTTTGGTGTGGCTTAATGCCTCAACATCGAGGCTTGAGGCATTACAGCAACACTGTTTAAGAGGTGGTAGTGATCATTGAGTGCATCCGCCGCACGTTTTAACATAGGACGCATATATATGTCCAGTGTCACCAACTGCAGGGAAACACAGGATGTATGTATATTCATTCATTTGCACTAAGGGGTTAAGGGCACACTACTTCTCACTGGAGGCCTTGCCAGGTTTGAAAGCACACAGGATGTAGGAGGAGCTAAGTTTCCATTTAACTTAGTAAAGAGCAAAATCCATTTGCTTGTTAGTTTTTTCTCTTGCAGCATTGCATACATGTGTATTGCTAGGGGGTGGGGATATGCACTAAGTGGATATTGCTGCTGCATCTTGGCCCATATGTAGGGTTGCCACCCAGCCAGTATTATACCAGCAGGCCAGTAAAAAATTGACTTGATGCCACTGTTAAGTCTTTGGAGGCACCAGCAAGGCCGGTACTTTTTTGTAAAAAAGGTGGCAACCCTACTCATATATAGTATTGTCACCTTTTGTTCAGAAGTATACCTACCATGCTTGGCTTAACCATTGATACTAAAATACCAGCCTCCGATACACACAATCATTTGTCATCGTGTGGCCCACATCGGAATAAGTGTGGACACAAGTAAGGCCTCAACAGTCATTCTCAACTGAGCGACAGTGGGGTGGAGTGCAATGGTTTTCCCATCCTGCTGTCAGCTGAAGGGTTAATCTATGCTCTGTTGCATGGGGGAGTTAGCTGATTTCATTACTGCCTGGATTTAATACTTGAAATCAGATTGCTTTCAACATGTAGTTCTGCACTGTATGAGAGATGTATCATTCCATTACCGGAGATAAATGTATCTCAGATGTTGTATGCAGACTTATAGGAACCTAATGCTCTACTCCACAGCTGGAGGCCGATTGTGAAACATATCATTCTCACGGGTGTAAAGTGCGTACATGACAGTGGAGCACACTGGAAATAATGATACTAGTAAAATAAATATTCTTGTCATTACTGCCCCCTGTTTGGCCTGATTTATATGAGGTTTTATGCTTCATACAGTCTGTGTGATTTCAAAGACTCTGTCACATAAATATTACAGTATTAAAGTGTTTACAGTGGAAATGTTAAGCATACAAAAAAAATTTACAGGCTTTAAAGGCAAATGCATGGATTAAGCTTGTTTAAGACATCACCATCTGTCTTGGTATGCAAATGAATGGGACTGTCTAATGCATCTTCCAAATATTAATGCATATTAATGTGCTTTCAAAGTACTTTAAAATGCATGTTTTACATTTTGCATTACATAAAATATAAAATACTTACAGATAGATGAAATTGTAAAATGACAGCAGTTTTCAAGACGCCAGGACTGCCCACACTGCCCACACTAGATGATTCAAATGAATGGAATTTCCTGTCTCTCTAGTGATGTCATCAGACAATGTGTTGCACTGTTAAGAGGTCCTACTGTGTACAAGAGCAAGGTCACGTAGAGTAGAAATGTATTCAATATGAGGAGCACAGGAAGTGACTAAATGAAACAAAACTTTATATCATCAGTGTCTATAGAATCAGTGCTGCCGCACCTGCAGTAAACATGCAGAGTAATCACTGGGGAGGGCTTGAGTCAAATATTAAAAAGGTGATTTGTACAGAATGCCTGCATCAAATCACACAGGGATAAAAGCCTGTGCATTATACAAGCAGTGATCTTCATCTTGCACCAAAGTGAGTTTGGGGACTAGACTGTGGAGTATGTTTCATTTGCAAATCATTGTATCAACAAACAGAGTAGGACATGAAAGGTAAGCGTTAGAATAGCCCTATCAAATGGCATCTTTCTTAATCCACAGCTAGTATTTTACTGTTTACAAGAATCAGCAGGCAGATATCCTGCTAGTGACCTCTACTTCATGAATCGGTTAAACCGCTTTTCTCAATGTCTACTGTTTGTGTTTTGAGCAGTACGACCTCCAGCCTTCTAGGCCGCTCATTAATCAATCAAGCAATATGAATACAATGTTGAGTCAATTATTACTTACTGAAACAGGTTACCAACTCTCCCGGTAGTTACTCAGACCCAAACTCTTCCCCTGCAGGAGACTTGGTATTGGCAGGGTGATGTAACCGCCGATGATGTCATTATGAGTGGAGTGAAGTGCTCTGGAACCGAGATGTCATTGGCACACTGCAAGCATGACGGGGCCAACATCAACTGTCCGAAAGGTGGAGGGAGATTCGCTGCAGGAGTGTCTTGTGCGGAGAGTGAGTGAACCCCACCGATTATATATAGTGTGTGATCTGAGGGCTAGCATAGGCCACGAGTATTAATTATGGAGAGTAATTCTAATGCAATGTTATAAAATAGAGAAATTACCAAGTAAACCAATGGAACCTTAGAACCTTGCTGGAGATCTTCCTCCTCCTGTTACAGAGCAGCATTTTTCTAAACCAGTTTGGGGGTCATGTACTACGCCAGCGCAATAGAAAAAAATAGATTAGATATGACTATGGAGCAATGTGTGAATATTTGTTTCTTTCCCTGTATTTATATTTAGTGTGTGTTTTTTCCACTGTGCTACCACATAGTATTTTTGTGCACGCTAAAGACTTTTGCAAATGTTTTTATACCAGTTTTTGGCAAGTGCTTAAAAAAAGGAGAAAAATATTCACAAACGTGCCCCTTTTGATTTGCAAATATGCCTGTTTGTATTTATAATTTGCTCATTATGTACATTGCAAAAGTAACAAAGAGCGAAAATAGTTTTGTACATAAAATGTATTCGCTCTTGTTTTAAACTGATCATACGCTTCCATCTCTTTACATAAGAACATATCCCATGTACTTGGAAACATGGAACACTTTCACTTTTTCCGGATAATAAATCAGTAATTTAGAAACCACTGTGCCCTGGTGCAAAAATTGTCCCAGACCCCAAACCCCACATGCACCAAGCAAGACTACCAGTGCCATACACCTTTACTTTCCATAGTGCCAACATTTACCCCACATCACTTGTCAGTGCCAGCTTTGCCCCAATATCCGTTGTCAGTGTCTTGTTTGCCCCCAAATAGCTTGTCAGTGTTGTACTTGCTCCCTACTAGCTTGCCCAGTATAATTCTTGGTACTGCAGTGGCAGGCCCTCGTAACAGGGTAAAAATGGCAAACAAAGCTTTATACCTTTTTATTATATCGTTAATTGAGTGATACTGCTTTGACTTGCTTCTTCTACCTATTTATTTATTGCAAACAGTGACCGCATTATCAAGTATATCTGTGTTACCGTCTTTTCTCCGTCTTTTCCCTTTTCTTCTTCCAGCTGTCCCCGATCTTGTCCTAAATGCCCCATTGGTAGAGCAGACCACCTACCTGGAGGACCGGCCCATGTTTATGCTGCAGTGCGCCCATGAAGAAAACTGCCTCTCATCCTCAGCTGAGCGCACCAGCCCTACTAGTGGCTTCCGCCGCCTCCTGCGCTTCAGCTCACAGATACACAACAACGGACAGGCTGACTTCCGGCCTAAGAATGGGCGACACGCCTGGGTCTGGCACGAGTGCCATCGGTAAGAACTGTTAATGCGTATTAATGTGCTTTCAAGGTACTTTAAAATGCATGTTTTCCATTTTGCATTGCTTAAAAAATAAAATACTTACAGCTAGATGGAATTGTGAAATTACAGCAGTTTGCAAGAAGCCAGGACTGCCCACACTAGCTGAGTAAAAGTCAATTTCCTTTTCTTTTGTTTTTTTGCTGAAGGAACCATGAGACTAATTTAATTCAAATTAATGGAATGTCCTGTATCTCTAGTGTTGTCACTAGATGTTTTGCACTGTTAAGAGATCCTACTGTGTACAAGAGCAAGTCTATTAGACTAAATTAAACAAAACTTTATATCCTCAGTGTCTATATAATCAGTGCTGCCGCACCTGCAGTAAACATGCAGAGTAATCACTGGGGAGGGCTTGTGTCAAATTTTAAAAATGTGATTTATGCAGAATGCCTGCATCAAATCACACTGGAAAAAACGCCTGTGCACTATACAAGCAGTGATCTTCATCTTGCACCAAAGTGAGTTTGAGGACTAGACTGTCCCTTTAAGACACAGTTTGCAGTTTTCTAGAACATTATTCTGATATTCGTTGGGTTTTATTTATAAAAGTCAATTCAGGGGCAATGTTTAGACCACTTTTACACCTTTGCCCAGAATTCCACTTAAGGGACAAGTATTTTGGGAAACGAATGTGATGTGAAACATTTTCATTTATGAAATGAGCATAGCTTCCAGCAACTGTTCTCAAACATGGTGTATATTATAATTTACCACTGAATTAAGGGCTTTTAAGTGATTTCCCTGGAAAAAAAAACCACCCTTCTCTATGCCAACACCCAGTCCGAGAGAATCAATCTACTGTCCCGTCCATAATCATATTTACTGCTGGTCAGAATTAGATTGACTCCTCTAAATATAAAAGAGTAAATACACACAGGTCAAACCACAAAATAAATATAGCACAGGCGGCGTGGCTAGACCAAGTACATTGAGTATGTTTTGCTCCTAATTATATGTCCAAGACAGGAGGTGAAGGGAGTCAGTGTATAAAGACAGGTCAGTAAACTAGACAAGACCTCTCCACCCCTGGCACTAGAACTGGATTGCTATATAATTATGGGGAATAAGGTGAGGATGAAAAAGATAAATATGTAGGGAGTAGAAAAACCATAAAAAAAGGTTGGTTTAGCATGATATGAGTCATAGTTAACAGCATCAGCAGCTACTGCGTTTCAGTGTATATATAAAAGGTACATGGGAACAGGCTTTGGAAGGAGAGATGAGACTGCAGGCATCGTTCACCTTACTGTCTGTATATTGTTCTGTATTCCCTCTGATACAGTCACTATCATGGTAACACTCTCCTGTACACTCTCAGGCAGTCACTATCATGGTAACACTCTCCTGTACACTCTCAGGCAGTCACTATCATGGTAACACTCTCCTGTACTCTCTCAGGCAGTCACTATCACAGTAACACTCTCCTGTGTTCTCTCAGGCAGTCACTATCACAGTAATGCTGTGCTCTACTCTTTCAGGCAGTCACGATCACAGTAACGCTCTCCTGTACTCTCTCAGGCAGTCACTATCACAGTAATGCTCTCCTGTACTCTCTCAGGCAGTCACTATCACAGTAACCCTCTCCAGTACTCTCTCAGGCAGTTACTATCACAGTAACCCTCTCCAGTCCTCTCTCAGGCAGTCACTATCACAGTAACCCTCTCCTGTACTTTGTCATGCAATCAGTAACACACTCCTGTACTCTCTCAGGCATTCACTATCACTGTAATGCTCTCCTGTACTCTCTCAGGCAGTCACTATCACAGTAACCCTCTCCAGTCCTCTCTCAGGCAGTCACTATCACAGTAACCCTCTCCAGTCCTCTCTCAGGCAGTCACTATCACAGTAACCCTCTCCTGTACTTTGTCATGCAATCAGTAACACACTCCTGTACTCTCTCAGGCATTCACTATCACTGTAATGCTCTCCTGTACTCTCTCAGGCAGTCACTATCACCGTAATGCTCTCCTGTACTCTCTCAGGCAGTCACTATCACCGTAATGCTCTCCTGTACTCTCTCAGGCAGTCACTATCACAGTAATGCTCTCCTGTACTCTCTCAGGCAGTCACTATCACAGTAATGCTCTCCTGTACTCTCTCAGGCAGTCACTATCACAGTAATGCTCTCCTGTACTCTCTCAGGCAGTCACTATCACCGTAATGCTCTCCTGTGCTCTCTCAGGCAGTCACTATCACAGTAACCCTCTCCAGTACTCTCCCGGGCAGTCACTATCACTGTAATGTTCTCCTGTACTCTCTCAGGCAGTCACTATCGTATATGCAGTAACCCTTGCAGTAATGCTTCCCTTTCCTCTCTCCCTTGCAGTCACTATCACAGTATGGAAGTGTTCACACACTATGACTTGCTGAGCCTCAATGGCACCAAAATAGCAGAAGGTCACAAGGCCAGTTTCTGCCTGGA
Organism: Pelodytes ibericus; assembly: GCA_036172795.1. Classification (NCBI taxonomy): domain Eukaryota; kingdom Metazoa; phylum Chordata; class Amphibia; order Anura; family Pelodytidae; genus Pelodytes; species Pelodytes ibericus. The sequence goes on along the minus strand of CM069858.1, from coordinate 198,192,247 downwards.
GGACTCTGAGTGTGAATCAGGTGAGGGATGTGTGCGCTACATCAGTAGTATTTTTACAAAACACATATTGGCCTTTTACTAACACTCAGTTTCTCTGTTCCCAATCCCTTCTTCACTGTCATATTACAGGACAACTGTCTCCCCTACAACAGTTCTCTATTAATAAATCCTGTAACCCTGCTCTATTGTGCTGTGCCTTTCAATGGAAATCTCTTCTATGTAAACATTCTTTTTTTTTTTTTAAACCTGTTGGCAGCACTAGCTCCTCCCCCCCAGCACCCCTTCCCCAGCGCCTCCCGCCAGCTCTGCCATGTGCTCCCCTTGCTTTGGTCGGATAACTAATAACCCAACCCAAGCTACCGGCAGCCCTTGAAAGGCAGAGCACAGTAGAGCAGGATTAGGTGGTTTAACCCTTATTCTGTCCCTTTTTTAACACTGTGTGCCCTGTCCCTCCTCAGACACCCAGAAGCAGTATGTGTGTGCCAATTTCGGGGAACAAGGAATCAGTGTTGGCTGCTGGGACGTCTACAGACATGATATCGACTGTCAGTGGATTGACATCACAGACGTGCTTCCGGGAGATTATTTCTTCCAGGTAATTAATGCCGGCTCTTACTATTATTATTATTATATATCAGTGCAGTGCTTCTTGTACACGTCCTCAAGGACCCCCAATTGTCCAGGATTTATGGATTACCCAGTTGTGTTTAAATAAGACTATGTATAACAACTGGTGTGGTTTCTTAAGCTTTAGGGAACCAGACCAGGTGTTACCCAGTTGTGTTTAAATAAGACTATGTATAACAACTGGTGTGGTTTTTTAAGCATTAGGGAACCAGACCAGGTGTTACCCAGTTGTGTTTAAATACGAATATCTATAACACCTGGTCTGGTTCCCTAATGCTTAAGGAACCACAGCAGTTGTTAAACATATTCATATTTAAGCACAACTGGGTAGTCCATAAATCCTGGACAATTGGGGGTCCTTGAGGACAGGTTTAAGAAGCACTGTTCTAATACACATATGATGGATAAACCAGTTTGTTTTTCTAAATGTACTATGAGATATGTTGTGCTACTTCTTATCCCGCCATATTGGAGATGCCCAGTTTGAATGCTCAGCCATTCCACCTCCATCTGATATAATCATGAAATAGAAGAGTGAGTCTCCACTCACTGCACAATACCGATGCTCTTTTGAGGGTCTTTGGCTTTTTGTGTCATCCGGTTGGTTGATAAAAGACCACCTGCTGTACCACAAACTGAATCAATGCTGGCCGGCTATAGAGACACATTGTCTAATCAGTAGGCTTGCCTGTTGCTCTACCATTCAGTTTATAGCCAGCAGCATATTACACCAGTTATGGTCTGGGAGCTCTTGTTCTTGCTTTTTCTTGGCTCCTGCAGTAGGCATATAACATATTGATAGTCGCTATACAGTACGTGATGATATACCGCTGGTAGTATTCTCTACTGCCTCCAGCAAGGTAACTGTACTGTTGGTAGCTGTACAGAAATGCTTGGTAAACTGTATCAATGATACGATTATGGGAAACAGCAGCCACTCTGCAAGTTATAGGAGTGTAGGATTTATGTTTTAATGTACACATCCTATGTTCTGCCTATTCCAGATCATCATTAACCCCAGTCAGGAAGTGGCAGAGTCAGACTACACCAATAATATCATGAAGTGTCGCTGCAGATACGATGGTCAGCGCATATGGATGTATAACTGTCATATAGGTAAGGCGTTACAAATCCACATGGTAATTCACAGTATGGTAAAGGCACAGCACAATGGGCAACTTGGATTCAAAAATAATAATAAATAATGCTCTCTTACTGGAACATTGTTTATACAATAAATGTAGAGACTGAAAATGGTCTATACATGGTGTACGACTGGATGGCAAAATGTTTTGTAAATGTGTCTGTGGTGTCTCCTAGTTATGACATCACTTCTGGTTTAATATGCAAATGAACTGCTTTTTAATGGGAAATGTGTCATTTGCATATCAAGCCACTGGTGATGTCATACATAGGAGACTCCACAGACATTTTCTCCTAAATTAATTACTAGTCATGCTAACACAATGGATAATAGATCATTTTTTTATTTTCGTCATGCACAGTAAAAAAAAAAAAAAAAAAAAAAACAATGTTTAGGTGATACAGTCCCTTTAAATCAATGCATTTGATTGTGTATAAAACCGGCCCGCACAGAAATCTCGCCAAAAGGTTTGCGTTGTATGTGGCGGTATGCAAATAAATAATGGCGGCTGTGCCTCTTTCATACATCCAGACACTTTTGAATGTTTTAGAAATAAAACCGAATGTCTTACCAACAAGATGTAACAACTCCAAGCAAATGCTATAAAATAAACAAAGAAAATGTTAAATAATATTAAACCTTCCAATAAGTTCCAAGCAAATGATTAAAAATAAACAACAAACAAAATGTCAAATATTAAACCTTCCACCGTTTCAGAAGCTTAGAATAGGTTCCAAGCATGAGAGACTGGGAAATGCTGGGTTTTGTACAGATATGTTGTATTTAAGGTTATTAATCATATCGTCCTCTGAAGGTGGATCATACAGCACAGAGACAGAGGAGAAATTTGAGCATTACAGCGGCCTCCTCAATAACCAGCTCTCCACGCGATAGAAGACGAGGACTACCTACTTCCACATCACAAAGAGGACAAAACCAGTATCCATTTACTCCCCCCAACCTGCAGTGCCCCAGGACAACCATCAAGTCTATTGTTCACCCCCCCCCCCCTCTCTCTCTCTGCCTGTACTGCAGGGGTTGGACCCATGGTGGACACTTCCAGATAGTACTACATTCCCTTCTCCAATCCTTACTCTGAATGGAGTATGTCTTGCATTGTATCACTGTATTCATGGGCACCTTGTGAGGACGTCCAGCACAGGTGGAGCCCAGCAGCCTTGTATTGTCCTGTATCATGAGGAACGATTCCCTCTTCCACTGTGCAGATGGTTCAGTCCAGGGTACAACGCTGAATAGCCAGCTTTACTACCTAGTAACACTTCCCTGAGCCCCCCAGAGGGGTTAGCTAGCCAATGTGATGCTGTACAATGTATTGCCAGCTCCAGTGGCAGCTAAGAGGTTAATAATCTATTTATTCACACATGAGCTGCTCCATTGAGTGGTCTTCCTGTGCCCACTCTACCAGAGGTGCTGGTTTTGCTCTCTCGTGTTTATACACAGTGCTAGGCACGTGGCATTATGGTGCTATTCTTACACAGTGTTATATGTTGTGCTTTACATATAAAGTGTTATATGTCCGTATATTTGTAATGAGCAGGTGGGCCCAGTGTTCGCTTCCCATATGACTGTAGCTGCTGCCACATCTATAGGAACCCCATGCCTTGCAGTGTAAGGTCTCGCTGGGATCAAATACTACCATGCCTCCTTAAACACTTACTGCTTTTGTGGGCGGTCGTTCTAAGCATGCTGGGAATTGTAGTCCGCAGCACACTGCCCATTGGTGCCAGTAATGTATTTAGATTGCACACCTTTTGCAGCCGGTAGAGCCGATCCTATGCAGCTCTCCAGCTATTCAATGACTGTAAATGGCCTGTACGCTAGTGTAACACTGTGTCTCCTTTCTGGAAAAATGCTCTGCAGTGTTCAGCTCCTTTATGAGGTTTGACAGGATGCTCTGCAGCACCATCATGAGTGGGAGATCCCACATTCCCAGCAAGCTCATCTAATGCCTAGGGCAGTGGGATACAGTATACTGTGCATCCATCTTGCACACACAAGCCATTACAAAGCCACTGGCCACTAAATCATTGCCACTCTGTCCATTTTCACCAGAAGCCGCAGTGTGTGCTCTTCGTTCAGTATAAAAACCTCCGTGTACATCTAGGAATAAATTATAACTTATTATTATTCAAACAGTGTGTTCTCCTCACTTCCTTGCCCCCTCCGGCCTGTTCATACTGTAAGGCCGCAGGAGGTGAAGTGGGCCTGGTACATGCATGTGTGGAAAAACAGGTGCCATTACTAAAAAGGTTAAAAACACTAGCGCCTGGACAATACTTGATTCAAAGCAGTCATGGGTTTGTATTTCCCGTCACCATAAGAAGGGAAATGAGTGTAATGGGGAAATAAAAAGGTTTGTGAGCACAGACTAGTGTTATTTCTTGAATGAATGCCATGTTCCAGTCAGAGGTGGTTAGTGTCACAGTGACACACAGATAGAACAGATGGGGGATTTATAATAAAGAAGAAAAAATATATATAATATTTTGGGGCAAAAAGTGGATGGCAATTAATGGTTACAGGCAGCAGCAGCAGTTAAAGTGGGGTTTTCTTACAGAGTGCAATTATTTGTCCTTTTAAGCGCCTCTTGTCACAATTGATCGCGGCAGTAAGGGTCTCACCAGAATATGTGCCTCAACTGGCTTGTATTCCAGTCAGAACAGGTGGAACTTTACTGGTAAAACAAAATTGTGTTGTATTTTGGAATAATGATAATCTCCTGCATTTCTCTCACCCTCCCATGGCTAGTAGATTTACGGCATCAGAGGGACCTTATCTAGGTAATCAATGTCCATACCATGTAAAAACCAACATCTCGGCTCATCAGCTAGGCCTCAGCTGAGAAACAGATCGGAGCGTAAACAAATGTGCACCACTAAAGAGAAGGAGACCGGGCACATCCATGCACCCATCCATGTGTCCACCCATCCACCCATGTACCCATCCATCCATCTTTTTTTGAGCTCAGCTGAAGCAGACTAAAATCAGAGGAGATATACACCTAGATTTGGTTTTTTAAACTCTTGCTTCTGCTAAGGAGGTACTCAACCAAAATAAGTGGCCCCCTGATCACTGTGTAATATAATCCAAACTATAATAAAAAATATAAATTACACACACTATTATAGTTCAACAAGTAAAACACGGGTACACTTATTTTTAAGGGGGTAGGAAACAATAAGAGGGGTACAAAATGAAATGATTTTTAATAGGAATAATATTGAAAGAAATTGTAACAGAAATAATAAGCTACTTTGGTCTGGTATATGTGGACTACTTTCTGCATCATCATGCCACATACAGGCAACTAGACCCACCTTAAATACATATATACCCGCCACACGTGGCTGCGCATACACACTTCTAAACAGCACTTCTTGCTGCTGCCTTGTGAAAATGAGAATCGTGGCGTCTTGAACACCAGAAGAATGTCCACGGACAGAACAAGCCATTCATTCCACAGCCGGTGGATCTCTCTCACACATCGGCAGTCCCAGGGCCTGGGTCACCATCCTCTTTGCTACAGAAGAATCAATCTGAGGTCGTTCCATGAAAGGCAGGAAGTCTTCTGAATGGAACAAAGAGGGACAGTTGTGTATTATTTATTTCTACTTAATAAATCATCATAATATTTCTCATCTCTGTAAAATGGGGTAAAACAAACACCAAAAGTAAAAAAAAAAAAAAATAGGCTTTGACTAGAGTATTACACTATTTGTGTGTGTTTTTTTTTCTCTTTATCTATACCTAAGGTGCGTGACAAACTATGCAATATTAGATGCACTCACAGACCAGGAAGCAAAACAGGCTCATCAGGGTAAAACTTGTCTAACATTTTTCCAAATTTTTCTTTTTAGAAGTCTAGAAAATGAGGGTGTTGGGGATCGAATAATCCATAGAAAGGTTGTGATTTCAGATGTGACAAGTGGAAATGAGAGCAAGAGAAGCAAAGGTAGTCAGCAGACAAGGGGAGCGGAGTTGGATGCATTGGATGGGAAAAATGTGAATTGAAAGAAAGGAGAGGGGTTTTATTAAGGAAAATAAGCCAGTAGCAGCAGCAGCAATCACTGGGAGACTAGAAAGCAGGACAAATGGAGTGTGAATGAGAGCTTAGGTTGCATCGGTGTTAGGAAGAAAGGTATGAAATATGAACTAGATTTTTGAAAGACGTGTGCAGCAAGATTAGGGGATTGAACAGATGGGAAGAATGAAAAAAGATGCATTACACAGGGTACATCTCCTGACTTCACTTCCCTATTGTAATTATTTAGCCTGCCTGCCATGATATAATGAATTCATTCTGAGACTATAAGGAGAGTTTCTGCAAAAAGGCAAGCAAACCACATCAAGTTCTACACACACACACACACCAGAGTATTACTGCTGTAATGTATTGGCCAAAGCATAATTAAGCACACCAGCTCTCCTGACTACTATCCACTGGGCGAATAAAGAGGTGTACACCTGCCTCACCTGCATTCTTATGAACAAAAATCTTCAGCTGACGGTTGCTTTGAGTCAGAGGGCGGAACTTCATGGCAGAATGTGTCCTGCAGGAGGCGGCATACGCTGCAAGAAAGAAGCAAAAAAAAAGGTTAAACCGAAAAAAAAAAAAAGGCAAAGAGAAGAGAGGAAAGAATGTTTATCATACATACACCAAAATCAGCCATAACATTATGACCCTCTGCCTAATAATGGGCAGGTCTCCTTTTGCTGCTAAAACAGCCCTGACCTGTCAAGGCATGGACTCCACTAGACCTCTGAGGGTGTGCTGTGGTATCTGGCACTAAGACGTTAGCAGCAGATCCTGTAAGTCCTGTAAGTTATGAGGTGGGGCCTTCATGGATCTGACATGGACTTGGATCACCACAGATGCTCAATTGGATTGAGATCTGGGGAATTTGGAGGCCAAGTCAACACCTTGAACTCGCTGTTGTGTTCCTCAAACCATTCCTGAACCATTTTTGCATTATCCTGCCGAAAGAAGCCAATGGCATCCGGCAATGCAGTTTCCATGAAGGGGTGCAGAATGGTCTGCAACAATGCTAGGTGGTATGTGTCAAAGTAACATCCACATGAATGGCAGGACCCAAGGATTCCCAGCAGGACATTACTCAAGGCATCACACTGCCTCCGCCGGCTTGCCACAGGCGGGTGGTCATAATGTTATGGCTGATCGGTGTGTGTGTGTATATATATATATATATATATATATATATATATATATATACATACATACACACATATACATACACACATATACACACACATATACATACACTTCTTATTTACAGTGTGGTACTGGAAATATATCTCATCTATAGTCACAGAGAGTGGGTTTTTTGTGTCATATTAGTCAGAAAGCATTGGTAGTCTGCTATGAAAGGAGGTATGAACATATTTAGGGACCAGACTTTGTTGTGGTTGGTGTAGGCAAGGTAAAGAGAGGCCTGTCAGCTGGCATGGAATGCAGGGGGTTCACCAGGGCTGGCATGGAATCATGGGATTTGCATTTTGGCAATTATCTAGGACTGCACTCTGCTCAGATCTGGTGCAGAGACATAGGAATGTCACACATGGCACATTAACATCGCTGAAAGGCTCTAACCATGGATAAGCAGCTGGAGCAGAGACTGAACCCTGCTATCATTCCTTGAGACTGATACATTACAGTAACACTGTATTCAGTCACACAGATGATCCCTTGCTCCATGCTTCCATTCATCCAAAAACATACCATCTTTTGGGCTGGAGAATATTCCCAGGGCTTGAGAAACATCCACCAACTCCAAACGGAAACCCAGATCCCTGTAATAGAAATGGTATTTTACTACATAACCCTGTCTAAAATCCTTTAATAAATTAGAAAGGAGAACTGCTCAGCAACAAAGATCAGTTATGTTTAAATGAAAGAGTGCCACCCACCACGTCATCCACCCACTATGCACCCGACGCCACCCACCACCCACTATGCCTCCGACGCCACCCACCACGTCATCCACCCACTATGCCTCCGACGCCACCCACCACGTCATCCCCCCACTATGCATCAGACGCCACCCACCACGCCATCCCCGCACTATGCATCCGACGGCACCCACCACCCACTATGCATCAGACGCCACCCACCACTCCATCCCACCCCTATGCCTCCGACGCCACCCACCCCCACATTATGCCTCTGAAGCCACCCACCCCATCTCCCCTCCATCCTCCTCCGACGCCTCCCACCCCGCCATCTCCCCTCCGACGCCTCCCACCCCGCCATCTCCCCTCCGACGCCTCCCACCCCGCCATCTCCCCTCCGACGCCTCCCACCCCGCCATCTCCCCTCCGACGCCTCCCACCCCGCCATCTCCCCTCCGACGCCTCCCACCCCGCCATCTCCCCTCCGACGCCTCCCATCCCCGCCATCTCCCCTCCGACGCCTCCCATCCCCGCCATCTCCCCTCCGACGCCTCCCACCCCGCCATCTCCCCTCCGACGCCTCCCACCCCACCATCTGCCCTCCATCCTCCGACGCCTCCCACCCCGCCATCTCCCCTCCATGCCCCTCCGACGCCTCCCACCCCGCCATCTCCCCTCCATGCCCCTGACGCCTCCCACCCCCCCATCTCCCCTCCATGCCCCGTCGACGCCTCCCACCCCCCCATCTCCCCTCCATGCCCCGTCGACGCCTCCCACCCCCCCATCTCCCCTCCATGCCCCGTCGACGCCTCCCACCCCGCCATCTCCCCTCCATGCCCCTCCGACGCCTCCCACCCCGCCATCTCCCCTCCATGCCCCTCCGACGCCTCCCACCCCGCCATCTCCCCTCCATGCCCCTCCGACGCCTCCCACCCCGCCATCTCCCCTCCATGCCCCGTCGACCCCTCCCACCCCACCATCTCCCCTCGATCCCCCTCCAACACCTCCCACTCTGACGCCACCCATTACGACATCTAATCTCCATATTACTCCATAAATACTCTCCCATTAACACCACCTAAATCACCCTGTAACCGTGGCTCCAAATAATTCTTATTGCCACACTTAGTCATTTACTCGTATTATTTTAAAGTTACCTATAAGCCGTGAAAGGTTCCATTAGATCTTCAGTGCTGAGCTCTGGTGAAAAGCCATATACTTCAATAATATGACCAAACTTTCCTTCATCTGTCTGAACTTCAGCAAACTCAGAGAAGTTCCCAAGGAGAGGCTGAATCTGCACATCTTTTTCAGACACATGGGTAAGGATCTTACAGGAAGAAAAGCAGTACATTACAGTGATTGGATGCACTACTCCTACATAGCATGCAAGGTTCACTATAGCACTACCCACAATTTACCACTGGGTGGCAGTAGAGTATTATGAGATACTCCCCTATATAGTCCCCTATGTATGATTTGAGATATAAACAGATCAATTCTGGTTCTAAAAATGGCGCAATCAAAAACATTGCAGTGGTTGCCGCTCCACTTCTAGAGCTTTGCCACACAGCTAATTATTAATTAAGACATTTGACCTATTCCATAAAACACTGAATTACTACAGATTGTAGTAATGGAAAAGGAACATAAATATCACTTGGGTGACCAGCATTTTTTTTCAGCAAGTTCAGTATTTACCGCATTTGCTCGATTATAAGACGACCCCCCAAACTTTGGATATTCCATTAGAAAAAAACTAAAAGCCTGAATATAAGACTACCCTATAGGAAAAAACTTGTATATATTCACATTTAAATTGCTTTTTTAATAAAAAATATAAAAAAATGCATTTCTTGTTTTTATTTCCTTTTATGTGCCAATGCTGCCTCCCTCTTTCCCTTTCCCCCATCTTTCTCTCTCTCCCCCTCCCTTCGTCTCCCCCCTTGTCTCTCTCTTCCCCCCCATCCCTCCCCTTGTCTCTTCCCCCCCTCCCCTTGTTGCTCTGGTCCCCCCCTCCCTCCCCCTCACCTGTTTCATAATCATTGGTGGCTAGTGGGGGCAGCCGGGGGATGTCTGCACGATACGTGCAGACATCCTCTATGCTGCCCGACACCTCCGTCTATTATAACGGACAGCTGGTCTGTCATAATAGACTGAGGTGTCGGGCAGCATGGAGGATGTCTGCACGATGAGCGCAGACCTCCCCTACTGCCGCCCGGTACGACTTCTGTGACGAAGCCGGAAGTATCCGGCTTCTTCATAGTAGCCCCGGCGGTCGTGCCGGGCGGAAGCAGGGGAGTCTGCGCTCATCGCACAGATATCCCCTGCTGTTAGAGAGGGGGATCCAGGTTCCCTGCAGCTCTGCTGGGAACCTGGATCCATGTCTTATAATCTGACCTCAATTTGAAAATAAAAATCTGAAAAAAACCTTGTCTTATAAATCGAGCAAATACGGTATTTGGTTTACATTATTTATATTTCCTGATTATCTGGTTTCTCTTCTGAACTTCTATTGACCAGCTTGTGATGGTTCACACCTTTTAACATACCCCATTATTTGCACCCACCATCTACCCATCGTTTCCCTTGCGTTCCTGGTCCTGTTTTTGCAGCGCATGATTATACTTCTAAAAGCTATAGCTGTTTGCTGCCCGCTCCAACAACCCTCCAGCTCCATGACATTCCACTTGGTCTCCTGCTCTCCAGCTCCACCCACATGGTCTACACTCCCAAACTGTTTGCTCATCCTCTAACTCCACCCCATTTGGTCTCACTCTGTTCACCTTCACTCCATTTCCCCATTTACCAGCAACTCCAGCACTGTTTAACTCCATTGTTACTCCTGCATTACATTCTACCCTTCACCGTGACCTCTTGTGCGATGGCCAGTTCATTGTGCGAGAGGTCATCACAGAGTGTTCACCGTGGGACAGTTCATTGCGGGAACATGTACAAGGGGAGTATTATTAGTGTTAGGGTTTGGTGTTAGTATTAGCGTCCGGGGAGGGTTAGCTTTTAGGAGGGAGGGGGGTTATTTATTGGGCTGTTACTCCGATTGTAAGCGCTGACAGTTCAGCGCTGAACTGTCAGCACCTATATTGCCGCGGTGAAACGGCCGCACTGCGTTTCACCGCTCAAAACTGCCGTACTAAAATGTCAGCGGTGAAACAGCTGCAACAAACTGTCCTAGATGTCTGCTCTTCATCCCCTAAATCAATTACCATTTTTTCACTCTCACTTTAAAATATTTAATCCCCTGGACCTCCAGCTATGATGCTAATTTTCACACTTCTACTGCTTGCCTCCCATCGCACTGACCGTTTGTCCACCACCATCTAACCTGCTCGCTTTAATATCCACCCAATGGTTGCTATTTCATGCACTCCAGAACCTGCATGGTTAAACCCACACACACACACTCACCTCCTTCAACATCTTCTGCCTTAGATTCTCCTGGTCTTCGGCTATCCAGTCACCGGTCAGTGAATTAACATCTTGCTCTCCTTTACAATGCAGACCCTCCATATCTTTCCTCAGCTTGGCAACATTGTCTTGACATTCAAGTCCTTTGATTTCTTCTAAAATTTGCTTATCTTCAATTTTGGTTTCAGGGTCCCCTCGTATCTTCTCATCAGTCGTTGCGTCTGGCCAGTTTCCCTTTTCTTCTGCAAGAGCACATTCTGCTCCTCTGCACTGCATATTATCGGAGGCATCTGGGCTTTTACTACCTACCTCAATGGGGGCTTTTAGTTCACTGCCTGAGCTTTTCATCTCTGGTAATGGATCACTTGCCACAAGCTCTGTAGCCCTCAAATCTTCCAACAAATCCAACGCTTTATGTCCCTGACCTTCATTTAAAGCTCCTGCAGCCCCCACGTCGCTCTCTGACGGAAGTGAAGCCTCTGTCCAAATTTGACCTCCTGCTTCTACACCCCACTCATGCTCTTCTCGTTCACCAGGTTTATTTTCCTTTTCTTCCACAGATACTGACCACTCCTCCACATGCTTCATTTTTTCCTTAGCAGCCATCTTCTCTCCCTCCTCTAGTTCCACACTCCCATCATCCACGGTCCATACGCTCATTCCAACTTCTAATTTCCCCCATGTGTCTAATTCCTGTGCACCCAAATCCTTTCCCTCCTCCTTTAGAAGTTCAGTCTCCTCTTTCTTCTCAAAAGCTCCATTATCCTGTCTTAGGTCCCAACTATCAATTCTAAACTCTCCCACCTTCCAAACATCTCCATCACTCTCTGCCACTCCCTGTGGATCTCCACTAATCCTGGCCACCTCCAGAACACAGCTGCTTGACTGTCCTTCATGTATATTGCTATCGTCTCTTATAGTCACTTCACTATCTTCAGAGCATCCACTTGACTTTTGTTCTTCCCATTTCCTTCCATATGATCCTCTGTTACTCCTCTCTTCTTTGAATTCCCCACACTTTGAATAGTCTCTTCTCTCTTGTCTTCCACCTCTTCCCCAGGATCGGTCATTCTTTCTGGGTCTGTAGTTTCCCTTCCCTCTTCCTGTCTTGTTGTAGGAACTCCAACCCCAGCTACGGTTTGTTTCCCGATTACGGACTTTAGGATCTCCTTCAGAAGAGGGTAGTCTAGAGAGACGACATATGGAGATTTATACACATTTCCATACTGGAATATCTACGCGTGTTAGTACAAGCCATACATTCTCACCTAAAGCACTTTATTCTACGCTTCCTCACAAGGTCAAGATGGACCTTTATTAAAACAACTGAGAAGCATTTCAGCCCCAGCTTTTTAAAACCACTTTGGTCTCTAAACTTTAAGCATAACTCATAAGAATAAAGAAAATGACCAGCCCGACTTGAAAACTTTTTTTTCCCATGTACTAAAAGAATTCCGTTCTCAGCATTTGGCTGGAGCTTGGATGGAAAATAGCAACAAGTGTTTCAAAAGTGAAACAAAATATCCAAAATTTACAGTGTGTGGATACATAAATAATACAGATGTCTGTACAGAGGAAATGTCCATCATATGCCATCCATACACACATTTATAAAATAAATTATACACACATACACACACACTCTAGAATGAAAGCCGTGTAGTGATACGTGCTAATAGAAATAAAGAAGTGCAGCAGACACTGGTGTTATCCCAAACACAAAAATGCAATAAATAAAATAAAACATTTGTTGGTTTATGTTCTGTTTTATGTGCTCGATTGGAACCACTACAAAGTATCTGGATAAGTATTGATTTAAATTATATTTTATGCACTACACTTTTTCTTTTATATACATTCATATGACAGTTATAGTTGACGTACAGAACTTTTCCAGGCTCCCTTGCAAACGTTTCCAGGGGGGGAACTGGAGAGTTTTATCAAGGAGGGGAATCCATCGGCATAACCATGATTAACTAACCAACAATCCCTTTGAACAGATTGGCATTATAAAATCTTCTAGGAGGCACAAAGTTTTATGGTTCCCTCAAACAATCTATCGTACAGATGTATGCTTGGAATAATACGAAGGTGGATTTGAGGGCAACACATTATTATAGCAAGCAAACATTAACAATCCAGATTGGATTATAAAGAAGAATAGTTGTTTAGGGTACAACTCCGCTTGTGAACAGCAAAAATCAGCCATTAATAGCAATTGGATCTCAGATATTTATTCTACTCTTATCCTGTGTTAAACTGTATGTAAAAAAAAAAAATGTACTCTTCATAGTGGCAAGGGGGTAGAGGAAAAGAAAGGCAACAATGGAAAGTAGTCTCAACATATACAAGTAAACAAAAGAATCGTACAAAGTGGAGATGTATAATCTCATGCTCACCTGATATCAGCATGGCAGATAACCGTGCGACGCTGCCATCCCTCTCCTACTGAGAAGCTGCTGAGGGAGGTATGAGACCCAGTAACCACATGAATTAGGTACCGCAGACGGCTTGAGACCGGGGGGAAGAGCAGCACTCTAATGAGATAAAAACAAAGTGTGAGAAGCATTTACGGACATGTCTTCATAGCTACATAGGAGATCTGTCATGGAAAGGGGAGTGTGTAAAGCATGCAACTCCATCCCCAGAGGATCCAGCTCAAAATGGCCACAAAACCTGGGAATTGAAAGGTAAGAAAAGCCAAATTGTTAACACAATGGAGAGCATACCTATGAGTTGGATACTAAAGAAGTAAATGTAATAAAGCAGGTCAGCAACAGAGGGAGTGTGGTTTTTCGAATATATTGGTTGTGAAATTGAACACAAGAGTAATAGATACATTGAGTAGCCTGCTAGTGAAAGTGGAAGGGACACATTAATAGATCATTCAGTTAAAATAAAACAATGCAAAACAATCCTGTTGCGGCTTGGAATGCCCAGCGTTGAGATATCCAGGTAACTAAAATATATTATATCATAGCAGCTCCATGAATCTCCGCAGCCTAATACTAAGAGCACTGAGGAACCAGGGAGATCCCATAACTAGTTTGACAACATATATGTCACGAAATGGATTTGAAGATCCACTGTGACGGGGGTTCTTGGAGGGGCCTGGCAGCCAGAAGACTCCCTGTAGACTATGGACCCTGTCTGTCAATATATTAGTTTGATGGTACACACTTTGAGGGCGCCAGGTGATTCCCTACAACGGGCAGAGGGTCTACTACATCTTGTAGACTGTTTGTTACAATATACCAATATTATCAGCCGACACAATTGGTTAGAATAATATAATGGATATAAAAACAACCCATAAAACATTGGATTGATTTGGAAGACACGGACACTAACATTTTCATACAGGCCCTTCCTTTCTATAGACCCATTATATGCTAGGAGATCAAAACACACCCAACATTAGTCCATACGATCAAAATCCTCCATTCTACTAAATCCCAAACCGCTACAACGTACCCATCCCCGATGGCTCCACTGAGGAGATGCTCTGCTTTCCCCTCTAGATACACATGCTCCGGAAATCAAAGGACTATACCCACAAAGTGCCCCACATTTCAGAGATATACCACAACATTACAACCTCAGTCCCCTTTCGCACATGCTGGAAAGTACTCAGACACACTTCCAGCAGCACCACAATTTAATAAGAGATTGGACATGGTTTGGATGCACTTCTATTCCGCTAAAACATGAAATAACTCACAAATACCTCCAACTCGTCCCACCCAATAATGCTTCCACCCCCCCACGGGGGTAAGTTCTGAATACGCAATGTGGTTGATAGGGCATCTCCTTGGAAGCTGGGGTAGGAGAGGGGAGGGGACTAATGTGGTTTATATTTTGATATATTCAAAAGATTTGTATATTGTAAACTAGATAGTACTGTACTGATCTCCCCCTCCCTCCATTTTTCGTTATGTACCCATATTCCCCCTTCCCTACCCACCCATTCTTGATGTCGTCTACCCTGTATTTTCTTTTCTGTTATGTTCAAAATTGAAAAACGTAATAAAATGTAAATATATATATATATATATATATATATATATATATATATATATACTTGATGGACTACATCACCATTTAAAACACTAGTTATGCATAATAGGTATTACATCCCTCTCCCAGGTTTCTCACGTTTTGTGGTCCCCCAGGTGCACGAAGTTGTCCAGCTCAGCAGACACCACTTTGTAGAACTCATTCTCCAGGTCGGAGAGTTCCAATTCATCCTCACGATTCTCCAGGATGCCACGGAACTAGTGACTACTTAAACAGAAGCCTAAAAAAAATACAACAAATATTACAATCCAATCATACAGCAAACTGTATTAACATTGCAAGAACTTGTGATTCCAGTGAAGGTGTAAAAAAAAAAAAAATATATATATACACACACACACACACACACACACACACACACTTTCTAGCCATTTAACATACAATACATAGGACAATCAAGCCTAGTATCAAACCGATATTGCATGGTTATTTAACGTTAAACAATTTATACCCTGCTTGGTACAGAGCTTAAACGGGTAATAAAAGCTACTTATTGTAAATACACAGATGCCTCATCAGTAACGTACAGATACAGGGCAGACAGCTTACCTTAGTGTAGACATACCTTATTCTAACATTTTAGTGAGCAAACAAACAGTGTTAAAAACAAAACAGTATTTTTTTTTTTTCTAACAAATATAGTACCCAGTAATTACCACATACTTAGCATAAAATAATAGGCATCTGGATTACTGCTTGATCTGCTCAGTAACAGAAGGCTGGGGGGGAGGGGGACACTTGCTGTATGATAGGATTATACAATTTTAAATGAGACATCTTTAGAAAGCCATGGAGGCACTCCAATATATACTTGAAATGTGTCATTGCATCTCCACCCATAAACAGGTCCTAAGCAGGAGAACACCACAGGCATGTGTAAACATTTTTCCTTCTTACTCCATGTATTTGATTGCAGTGCTGCTAACACAATGTATAGCTATGTTTTTATTGCTTGCATTCACAGTTTATACGGTGTTTAGGTAAGAGACCCTTAAAAGGAAGGGCCTCGTTGGGTATTGGCTGGCTAAGCACAGTAAGAGTTGCAGTTTAACAACAGACTGCAGAGCTAATACCTGGTCCAATCCAAGACAGACAAACACAGGATGCCTCTTAGGGATGTACAATGTATCTGCACACAAGGGTCACTGAAAGCATTGAGAAAGTTGATGAGCTCTCTGCAGGCGTGCTATGTATTACTACAGAATGCAGCATTCCAGGGACATAGCCTGCACTGCACCCCTGCCTGGGCTATAAGCACAATGCAGTTATGGCTAACATTTGGCACTGCAGCTTCACATGAAAAGCATCATGGGTAATGTTATCCATAACAGCTGGAGTGCCAGAAGGTTACCCACCGCAGTTTTAAATCGTTTCACACAAGGCAAGTCTGTCTCTTACAACGAGAGTCTCTCTGCAGTCTGTCTGGGTTTTTGCCTGGCTGCAGTCACTCTGTCTCCCTTTTGAGCACTTAATGTGCCACTGTCTGTCCCAGGTGTTCTGTGTCACACTCTCTCTCGCACCGCTTTATAATGTTCTTAGTGACAGATGGCCGCTCTCGCTCTCTCTCTCACCCGCAGCGGCCGTTAAACTCACAGCGCCCTCTAGTGGCTCCTCTAGGTGTCGAACTAGCTGCACCGGCATCTAGTGGCCAGAGATGGAAGAGCAGGATCTTGATATTTCAGGGTAACACTGGATGAAACAAGGATTGCATCTTACGCAGGGACTGTTAATGTCACCTGAATATTTTTTTTTTACTGTGCAAAATGATCTATGCATTGTTTTAGCAAAACTGCAGGCAAATGCCTAAATGAAGTGAATATCACCTGGGTCACGGTATGCAAATTACACATATATTATTGAAATGCAGTTAATTTGCATACCGTGCCACAGGTGATGTCATAAACAGGAGACTCCACAGACACATTTAAAACACATTTTCTCCTAATTTAGGCATTTGTTTGCAGTTTTGCTAATACAAGGCATTGATCATTTTCAATATTTTTTTGCTCTACAGGCACAGTAAAAACTATGTTTAGGTGATACAGTCCCTTTGACGTATAGATTTCCTGTGTGTCCTTGAATAGCTTGCCCTGATCGTCAGATTGCTTTTTCTGTTGGTTTTATGTGATGCAGTATGCATGATGACTGTTTATAGTGTAGATAACTTGTTTGGTGAATAACTGTTTTAATATCTCCCCATTCCTCTTTCCCTACTCTCTATAGACCAATAGTTTTTGTGCACTACAGTGTCCAGCAAGCTATCCTGTAAATCCCCTGCAGATGTTACTTTGATATTTTAGCCAGAATAACAGTTAAAGGGACAGTAAAAGAAAAGTTCAATCTCCTGCTCAACAAAATGATGTTATTGTTCTCCACTGCTCAGCTGGCTTGGTGGAAGGGGGTGGGGACTCGGGGGGGATCCCTGGTGGTCCAGTGCATGGTCTGAGAGATGTGTTTGTCACAAAATGAATTTGGAGATCCACTGTGACTGGGGTCCTTGTAGGACCCTGGGGCCAGAAGACTCACTGTGGACTATAGACCCTGTCTGTGGATATACTACGTTTGGGGGTAGAAACTTTGAAGGCACCAGCAGAACCCAGTTTTCAGCTGGACATCAAACACAGTCTCACTCAGGATGTCAGCCAGGATGTGTACCCTGAGAGTGCCAAGCCTTTATCCCATTCATTGTGTTTCCCCAGGTTTAGATTGTATCTCATCCTGTTTACTCCTGTCATTATCTCACCTTATCCATTATCTTTATGTAAGTTATTCATTGTCCTGTTGTATAGTGATGTCCCTCAATTAACAAGTTACTTTAATTGAGTGTACTCCCATTGTAGCTGAACTTGACACCTTTGTATCCTGAAAGGTGTGAGGCAGGATTTCCCCATTGTTTGTCCCCATTATAGTGTAAGTATAGTGACTCAGTTAATTGGAGGACCTAGTGGAGAACCATGCTTAGTTCCACCCCCCCCCCCCCCCCCCAATTGTATACTTATGTTTGTGAGATCATGTTTGTGTGTATATAAGTCTGTGATGTTTTCACAAATGAAGGTTGTTCATTCTTGCTATAACTAACTGCTAGTGATCCTGTCTGCTATTTGGGTACAAAGAGCTAGGTTCCAGGGAAGACTTGTTGGGTGGATGCTGAGCTATAATCGGGGGCTAAGGAGATGATTTTCCACAACGGACAGGGGTGCTACTGTCCTTGGGAAGCCGTCCCGTTACAGTGTTCCTCTTCCATCGGTGCAGACACTTCATCATCTATTCTTACGTTGAGTAGGGAAACTGTGTTGCATGGACTGCCCACGCTTATCCTTCCCCCACTGTTGACGCCAGTGTTGGGCAATGTCGCTGTTTTTCGACTGTCAGTCCCAGAGAATGAACTGAGTGATGGAGGCTGAGAGCAAGAATAGTGCCCTTTATGGTTGTATTCACATTCACAGGAAACACACAAAAGCATGCTCCCAATGCATTCACAATAGTTTCAACACGTTCTGGAGTATTCGCATTCACAATGTCATCGGCACAGTAGCCTGTCTGATAGGCTGGGACCAGGGACTGTCAGTTATTGGTCTATGAAATATCACAAAGTACCAAGACATGAATGGGCCGTCATTCCAAGATAATGTTAGGGTTGATTGTTTCAGTGAGAGGTACAGGTCAGCAGGTGATTGGGAGTTGGAGGCAATGCTTGGGAAAGTATGATGAATGAGCTCTTCCAGTAATCATGGTGCTGGGGGGGCAATTCTGTGACATCTGGGGCTATATACAAATACACTGCTTCTGAATCTAAGCGGGATATGGGGAGCCCAACGTGCGGCCCACTTGACTTAAATATTCATATCCTCCCTAGCCCTATAAAGGCATGGTTTTATGTGAGTACATTTGATATAAACTGTTTAGACTGTTTTTATTATACTGCTAGACAATTTTTCTATGGCTAACAAGCCATTCTTCATCATTACTGTAAATAAGAAAAATGAGTACAGCCTGTTACACATATGTATATCTGATCATGTGGCCCACTTCAGATAGAACTTGGACACCCTGCTTTACTATGTTTTTGCTCCTGTGCCTGTGTAATGTCTATTGAGCTATCTGAATGGGTTTTATAAGTATGAGAAAAAAAGACACAATTGTTAGTCTGATTTTTTTTATTTTGTGTGTGTGTACTACAGACAGTTCTTTACTGTTCCCTTGTAGTGGATTTGTCCCACATACAAATTTTGGACTATGTGAAGATATATGAGTGTTGCGCAATAGAACACAATACTTATCTAGACAGTTGGTTCGCCAGAGTTACATAAAAAAAAACATTATCAGTGAAGATATAAAAAAAAAGAAGAAATAAACAAAAGTACAATGTGAAGACCTGTACACCTGAAGTACAGGATAAATGAATAACTCCCCCAAAGGAAATATACTCACACTTTACAGAGCCAAGTGTTACCAGCTCTGGGTGTGAGAAGAAAGTGGACTATAAGTCCTATAACCCTCCAGATCTTTAGGGCTCCTCTCTGCTCATTCACACAGGGGATGATGTTCTTGTTCAATATACAGAAGGAGGCGATGGAGTGTAGGTAGATTTCCAAACGATATAAATACTTTAATAGCCCCTTAAATATCTTTGGAGGCTTTAAAAACGGATTATAAACAACATACTTGTACTGAAGCAACAATACAGTAATGATGATTCCACCGCAGGGCCGTCTTTAATAGTGATTGGACCCTGGGCAAGCATTTGCTTGGGCCCCCTGGACCCTGCCCCCTCCCCTGCATGCAAACCCGCCATCCATCGCAATGTTACCCCCCCCCCCCCCCACACACACACATATGCCATAATTGTTGTGCCATTCAGATGCCAGTAATATTGTAACTTTCGGATGCCAGTAATATTGTGCCAGTCAGAGCCCAGTAATATTGTGCCAGTCAGAGCCTAGTAATATTGTGCCAGTCAGATGCCTGCAATATTGTGCCAGTCAGATGCCTGCAATATTGTGCCAGTCAGAGCCCAGTAATAATGTGCCAGTCAGATACCAGTAATATTGTGCCAGTCAGATACCAATAATATTGTGCCAGTCAGATACCAGGAAATGTGTGCCTGTCAGAGCCCAGGAATATTGTGCCTGTCAGATGCCTGTAATATTATGCCAGTCAGATGCCTGTAATAGTGTGCAGTCAGAGGCCAGGAATATTGTGCCAGTCAGATGCCTGTAATATTGTGCCAGTCAGATGCCTGTAATATTATGCCAGTCAGATGCTTGTAATAGTGTGCCAGTCAGAGGCCAGGGATATTGTGCCAGTCAGATGCCTGTAATATTGTGCCAGTCAGATGCCTGTAATATTATGCCAGTCAGATGCCTGTAATATTGTGCCAGTCAGAGCCCAGTAATATTGTGCCAGCCAGATGCCCAGTAATATTGTACCAGCCAGATGCCCAGTAATATTGTGCCAGCCAGATGCCCAGTAATATAGTGCCAGCCAGATGCCTGTAATATAATGCCAGTCAGATGCCTGTAATAGTGTGCAGTCAGAGGCCAGGAATATTGTGCCAGTCAGATGCCTGTAATATTGTGCCAGTCAGATGCCTGTAATATTATGCCAGTCAGATGCCTGTAATATTGTGCCAGTCAGAGCCCAGTATTATTGTGCCAGTCAGATGCCTGTAATATTGTGCCAGTCAGATGCCTGTAATATTATGCCAGTCAGATGCCTGTAATATTATGCCAGTCAGAGCCCAGTAATATAGTGCCAGCCAGATGCCTGTAATATTATGCCAGCCAGATGCCCAGTAATATTGTGCCAGCCAGATGCCCAGTAATATAGTGCCAACCAGATGCCTTTAATATTGTGCCAGCCAGATGCCCAGTAATATAGTGCCAGCCAGATGCCTGTAATATTATGCCAGCCAGATGCCCAGTATTATTGTGCCAGCCAGATGCCCAGTAATATAGTGCCAGTCAGATGCCCAGTATTATTGTGCCAGTCAGATGCCCAGTATTATTGTGCCAGCCAGCCCCCCCCCCCCCCCCGTACTTACATGAAGCTGCTCCGTGTCCCCCGCCGGATGTCTCCTCCGTGCAGTCTTCCCTCTTGCACGGAGGAGGGAAACAGACACCGGATGTGACGCGACGTCACATCCGGCGTCAGTTTTTTTTTTTTTCCGGCCGTCGCATCCATCGGATGCGGCTTGCCGGAAAAAAAGCGTTCACAAGCGCAATGCGCTGTGAACGCGGCAAGCAGGGCTGGGGGCCCACGGGACAGCTGCCTTGGGGCCCCCCAGGAGTAAATGGGCCCAGGGCAGCTGCCCCGTTTGCCCCGCGTTAAAGACGGCCCTGTTCCACCGTTATAGAAGTCCAGTGTTAGTAGCGACCAAACAATTCTCTGTTGAGTTTCCGGATTTCGCGGGCAAACAGAGTCTCTAGCGTGGACGTCACAAACTGCGACGCGTTTTCGCCCAATCCGGGCTTCATCAGGGCAGAGACGTCCTAAGTCCTGAGACTCTATTTATCTTAGTCACACCTCCCGTTTCCATGGTCACCGGAGCATTCAACACCCAGATGGGAGGGTCTCCAAGTGAAGGACATCCAACGGGGATGTATACACAGAATAATTCCATTTCACAGACAATTGTTAAAATGAATATATAAAAGAGATCAGAATACATAAAAAATATATAAAAACTAATAATAGTAAACAACCATAAAAAATATAAACATATACATATATATAAAATATGAAAGTGACCCATTTTACAGAGAGCATCCAAATACTAATTATTATGTTTCCCTATATACCAGAGGAAAAGTTTACATTCTGCAGGATTTGATAAATCTACCAAAGAGAAGAAGAGAATATAAATATAAGGAAAAACAGAATACATTAAATAAACTCAATCCCTATAAACATAAGTCATTCTTTGTCAGGTTCCCAACCTAACAGAATCAATACAAAAATAAGGTTTCCAACTGGATGGTAGCAGAGTGTTTTTCATGTGCCGATGAATACAGATTTTGAATTATATCATTTATTTTAAAAACACTCTGCTACCATCCAGTTGGAAACCTTATTTTTGTATTGATTCTGTTAGGTTGGGAACCTGACAAAGAATGACTTATGTTTATAGGGATTGAGTTTATTTAATGTATTCTGTTTTTCCTTATATTTATATTCTCTTCTTCTCTTTGGTAGATTTATCAAATCCTACAGAATGTAAGCTTTTCCTCTGGTATATAGGGAAACATAATAATTAGTATTTGGATGCTCTCTGTAAAATGGGTCACTTTCATATTTTATATATATGTATATGTTTATATTTTTTATGGTTGTTTACTATTATTAGTTTTTATATATTTTTTATGTATTCTGATCTCTTTTATATATTCATTTTAACAATTGTCTGTGAAATGGAATTATTCTGTGGTATACATCCCCGTTGGATGTCCTTCACTTGGAGACCCTCTTATCTGGGTGTTGAATGCTCCGGTGACCATGGAAACGGGAGGTGTGACTAAGATAAATAGAGTCTCGGGACTTAGGACGTCACTGCCCTGATGAAGCCCGGATTGGGCGAAACGCGTCGCAGTTTGTGACGTCCACGCTAGAGACTCTGTTTGCCCGCGAAATCCGGAAACTCAACAGAGAATTGTTTGGTCGCTACTAACACTGGACTTCTATAACGGTGGAATCATCATTACTGTATTGTTGCTTCAGTACAAGTATGTTGTTTATAATCCGTTTTTAAAGCCTCCAAAGATATTTAAGGGGCTATTAAAGTATTTATATCGTTTGGAAATATACCTACACTCCATCGCCTCCTTCTGTATATTGAACAAGAACATCATCCCCTGTGTGAATGAGCAGAGAGGAGCCCTAAAGATCTGGAGGGTTATAGGACTTATAGTCCACTTGCTTCTCACACCCAGAGCCGGTAACACTTGGCTCTGTAAAGTGTGAGTATATCTCTTTTGGGGGAATTATCCATTTATCCTGTACTTACAGGTCTTCACATTGTACTTTTGTTTATTTCTTCTTTTTTTTTATATCTTCACTGAGAATGTTTTTTTTTTTTTTTTTTATGTAACTCTGGCGAACCAACTGTCTAGATAAGTATTGTGTTCTATTGCGCAACACTCATATATCTTCACGTTTTCACTATTGTGTGCCTTTTTGAGGGAGTGGCACTTGTGTTTGCTGCACTTTCTTTAGATTAATTTCTCTTCACTTAAAGTGCTAGTCACTTTTTTATTGTGAAATTTTGGACTATAATTGCACAGACACCTTTTTCATGATTCTGAGAAATTTTGATTTGTTTTATCAATATTAAACCTACTTTCTTAATCACAAGCGACATGAAATGAGAGTGCTGCATGTTACATTTTCTGTGTGTGGCTACTGTGATATTTGGGACTATTGGACTTCTTACATATTAAAATTGGTAATGACATATGAGCCAGTATATGGAAAAGAAACAGAAAACGGGCGCCAATACAATTATTGATAAGTGAATACTTAATTGATTAATAAGAATCTAAATGTGCTCAGCTGCAATCACTAGTGTGTTACCCCCACAAAAATACAAACCAAAAGATGCGCTAAAGCAAAACTTTAAAAAATAATATATATAAACTTAACACAAGTTGTCAAAAATGCTCCAGAGTCCCAGAGTGTACATGTAAAAAAAACGATAAAGCAAACAATGTGTAAAATTGCTAACACAAAAATGGAAGACCAAGTATGTACCCCCCTGGTATCCCACTTATATATACCAGAGCTCTTAAACTAGGCTCTAGTCTAAGGCTCTTGGGTATAACCAAAATCCATCTGCCAGTATTTCAGGGATTGGATAATAGAAATATAAAAGGAGATAGCTGGCTCCTCCAAGCAGCTAAATAAAACCTTAATAAGGGATCACAAGGAGTGCAGCATAGTATAGACTTAATAACATATACATGTATTGGCCCCCGTCCTTTAAGTAACTGGCCCATTGGCACCTTTTCTACAAGTAAATATTTTATACATATGTGAGCAAATTATTTTAGAGACTTTTTTTTTTTTACTACAAGATACCCATGCGATGGACAGATACTAAGGCAGTCGTAGTGCATGTAAGAAGGTAGTTTTTACATTGGCCAAAAAGGCCAAATTTATCAGAATCATTAAAAAGGTGTCTGTGCAACTATAGTCCAAACATCACTGTGTGAGTTAGAAACACCACAAGCAAATAGTACAGAAAATGACAAAACTACAACAGGAGCATGGCTAATAACAGGATAGAATGGCCAAGCTCTTGTGTTGAATAAGATTCTATATTTCTATATGGCAGCCATACTGAGAGTTTAGTACAGAGTAATTATGGAGCATGGTTATAAGTGCTAAGCAATCAGCAGGAACATCCTATTGGTTTCCATGGTGATTATACCATATTATTTAACTTTGCTCCATAACTGCAAACTTACTGAGGTTTTATTGACACACATTTAAATGTAAATACAGCATGTTGAATGGGTTAGTCAGAATTTATTCTAAAAGAGGGTTATGGGTTAAATAGGTAAGAAGAGTAATGACTGGGTGGGCCGGGTGGACCTGCTGTCAAAGTCTATGTTTCACTGTAACAGTAGTGTGGCTAAGGTCACACAAGTGTGACAGCTCCATCTCGCCCTGTAAAAGGATTCTGTTGATTCGGGGGTAAAAAGAAATTGGAAGGATTTGGGGAGAGACAATAAAGTCTCCTTTATGTGCAGCTGAGACACACACAGTGTGCTCTCTATGTTCCCACAGACTCCATTGGGGAACAACTTAAATTACCCGCGTTCAGTGGAGCAAAACAGCCCTGACAGCCAATTCTCAGGACCCCCCAATAACGGGCATTGTAACTCAACACTGAGCAAGGAGACTGAGGCCTGTGTGTAAGTGAGCGGTCTAGGATGTTACGACCTTGACACAAAGGTCATTCATTCTCACTGCAACATTCTTATCCAGACACAGGGGCTTAGACCAGGGGTCCGAGGAAACAATCCCCACAATGTCTATCAGGACTGACGGGGGTTTCAAATAACCAAATACACTCGGCATTGCCTAAGATCTCACCTTCTATACGTTCTAAACATTTGAAGGAATTGAAAAACGTGGAAAAGGCAATTCTGAAATAAAAGTATATAAGCCTGAGATTTCATTATAGACCAATTGGTTCTCATCTGTTGTCACACTCTACTTTCCATATGTTACATAAATTCGTTTCTCAGTTTAGTTTATCCCTAATTCCTTTTTGACACTAAAAGCCTCGAAAAATGTGCGCTCAAAGCTTCTGCATGCAATGAAAACCCATGTCCTGGCCCTCTGAATTATCTTATCCAGCACTGCTGGCAAGAGGGACAGAGGATCTGTACACATACATTTACATCAGTCTGTCCATTATATAATACATGGGCCTGCGTACAGAGCAATTCTGGGGGAAGTTATAAAAGTAGAGCTATCCTAAAACAGCAAGGTGCTGATGCATACTCCTCTGTATCCCCAGATATTATTATTGATACCGGTAATAATCAACAGAATGTGTGCAGCACTCAAAAATAATGGCAAATATGAGCGTTTAAAAAAAATAAATAAAATGTATATTTTGTCAGAATAAAAGTATCTTTATGGTGTAGACAAAAATAGTCCAAAACAATGTAAAGGATGTCCAAAAAGCTAGAAAATATTAATGACGTTAAACTATGCAAAAAGTCATCCGAGTAAAACAGTCCTCCTCCCTTCCCCCCAAAAAAAGTTTAAAATAAAGACAATGCATTATTGTACATTTGGTAACTGGTTCTAGGCAGGCATTTATGATATCAATCATCATTTTAGCACCATCAGCATTTTTTTAAAATGTCATTTTCTTTTATATATACTTTTTGGCGACTGTATGACTGTTTTTTTACCCCCTTTTTTCAACTTCATTTTTTTTGACTATATATTTTTGGACATCATTTTTTTTTTTTGTAGCTTTCAGTTACTTTGTATATTATTACATATATTATATGAGTGCTGCACACATTCGGTTTATTATAAATGTGGAGCTATCACCAAGGAAAGCTATATGATTGTTCCTGCTGATTGCCCCATGTTTAGTACTTTGTCCAAGAGTAGCCCCCCCCCCCCCCCCCCCGACCCCGTTTGTTTAATTATGATAGGAGAGAAGAATTTGGAGCATTCATTTTTTTTAGTGGTTTATCATCCAGACTCTTAGAAGCTAACCTCCCGTCTGGTAATGCTAGCCCTAATGACGACAAACAGATTATAAAATAATCCCACAGCACTATAAAACTATGCATATAAACCAGACACATTGCTAACTGAAAACATAAGCAGCCATCATGTTAAAACAAACGGGAGAAAGCTCCATTACACAATCTCCAGCTACCACTACTTCTGAAAAATGGCATGCACCATCCATGAGAAGGAATCAAACCTCCTCCACCCAACAAACCCATAAATGTAGGAAACATAAGATTGGTGTTGTCCAAAATATCCATAACTCCCTATAACACTCAGCACAGAGATGGAATTCTTTAAAGGGACTCTGTCACCTAGACATCATTACTGTGAATGGAAAATGGTCTATATATTGTGTTGGCAAAATTGCAAGAGAGACTATACCCACCTGCAGACTGCCATGTAGCAGAGTTGGCTCTCCATGCTGGAAGTGCTGACCGGTGTGCAGTCTCTCTAATCCCAAACATACCTTCACCGGGGGTGACACACAGACCACTCGCAGAGAGCGACAGTCCTCATTCGTGGCCTTCTGTCTCATTAAAATAAAAGTTAGGGTTTACGCTCTCTTTAAAAGAAAATGTTCTAGTAAACTCTTCCCTATTTCTAATGTTATTCATATATTTTGAAGCGCTGACCAAGCTCTTGGGTTAAGCTGCCCCCCAACACACGGTGCTCCATATATAGCCCAGATTGCATTATGAATTGGTCAGTTTTTTTTTTCTTCCATAGTCGGAAGGCATTTTGGTCCTTTGTAAGTATTGTATTTGTGAGATTAATCTCAGTTAGATTTCGGGTCTCTAGGGTGATCTCAAAGGATCTTTAAATCGGCTCATTCAAGAATCCCCGAAGTGAGTCTGAGTATGGGTGAAAATAGTATATTATGGCTGATTTCGGGCAGACGTTTCAGCGGTCTAACTACTCCGAATTTCAGCTGACCTAAATGGTAGCTTAGACCGCTCCCATAGACTTCTATGGGAAGATTTTGGCTACTGTAAAAATAGACAAAATCCTCCAGAATTCCCTCAAATAAAATAAGATTAAAATAAATAACAACTATATATTAAGGTTATATATATTATAGTAATATTGTTAGTTATATATTATATATATATATATATATATATGTCAAAAATAAATCATAAAATTAGAACAAATATGTAACTAAATCATAATATAAAAACATATATTTTTAATATACATATATAAATATATAAAATACTAACAAATACAATAATATACTAATAAATACATACATCACATATAATATGTAATACAAGTACAAGATATAGGTCAGCATCACATCACCGATTATTGTTCATCGTTAATAGCCGTTATGTGCCCTCCCGCCATGTGTATAACAGTACAGACTTAAGTCTACTGTGTGGATGGCAAAACTGATTGTCATACGGTACCTTTACATTTGTGAGTGAGTGTTTAGGCAGTGGCATGAATAGAAACCACGTGCCATTGTGGTGGAATTGCCACGTGACCCTCTGACCACATAGCACATCACCACAGGATCCCAAATGTCCACACATCACATGTAAGTAGCGGTTGCAATGCAACTGGACCGGCCACCCTAGGTGACTCAGGTGACCTTTGCACTTACAAATGTTGTGTGGACAAATCTGGTATGTGAACAGTGGATGTCTAGAACATACTGATGTGCTACATGGTCAGAGGGCCACGTGGCAATCTTACACTCGTGACAGACATTTCTATTCACGTCAGGATGTGCGTGGCATAATGGGAGAGCACATATAACAGCTGCTGAGGGCGATCATTAACGAGTGATGCCAACACTATAGCTGGCATGACATCACCAAAATAATACGTTACTGTATGTTCATATGCACACCTGGCAATTCCCTTTTATTGGCGTATGTGTGTGTTTTATTACATGATTGAGATGGTAATTTCACCATTTATGCCATAACACCATTTTTTTTTAAAACTAAATCTGGTATTATGCCATATATTAAGCAATTTCCATGTCAATTAACCAATACAAATATTCTGATGCACTTAAAAGTTCAGTTTTCCAATATTTATTTGGCGAATTGAAATGCCGAAATTCGGTCATTTTTACTGAATTCAGGCCAGTTCTGGTCCTTTAAGAAAATGTGAAATCCTCCAGATTTCCCCAGGTCAAGTTTCCCAAACCAAAAAGGACTGAACTTTTGGCCCAAATTAGGTGGAAGACGCATGGAACATCGGCCATATGTTGTATTTCTCTATAATGGCCTATAAGCCATGGTTTGGGGCCAATTTTGACCAAGAGCGGCGCTTTTTGAATAAACCCACTAATGTTATGACTCACCGATATTGGAAGCACTTTAATGCAGTGGTGGGCTAAGCATATGACCCTCCATCTTTACCATGTAATCATGAGTCTGCTGATCCCTTTGTATAATGTATTAACAGGACACACCATATAAAAAATATAATTTTTCTAATTTCCGCATTTACTTACATGCATGGAGTGCACGCCAAAGATTAATCAGCTATATGAATCATAACCATTAAACTAGACAGGCCTGTTCGTCTTGACTGCAGCCTCCCCAGAGGGGTAAGCAGTGCTTCACAAACATTTCACAATCAATAAAAAGGACTTCAGCCTGAAACCATCGTGTCCCTATAAATTATGTTTATTTATAATAAATTCAATGCATAAAAGCACATGGTTTGGTACAGTGACTTATTATACACAAGGCAGGACCACTCCAGAGACACAGATTTCTACTACTCTGGACCAGATCAGCGTGCAGTCAATGCCACACACAGAGTAGATCTGTTAACCGTTGTCCTGCTAGGAGCTTGCAAGGAGGAACTGCTGTTCTAGAAGTGTGCCTAAAGCTTGGGGAAACGGATGTGAAAATGCAACGCACAAAAGGGGAGAATTAGATGCATTTTAGGCCGTAGATTGCTCGGACTTCCTGTAATCTGTAAAAGGTGAGGTTTTAGATGAAGGACCCGCAATCAGCAGACTTCCAGCTGCTGGTGGCATACATTTCCCAGAATGCTCTGTCAGTAAAAGGACTGGTAGGGGAGTATGGGAGATGTAGTCCACCAGAAGCTAGAGGCATTGCCTGATGTAATCATCCATGCCCTGTCTGTAGTGTTCTGAAAAAAATAATACTCTAGTACTGCAATACCAAATGCTTTTAGAAATGAAATAAACACCACCAACCTCCTTTGTGCCACTGCTGTATATATGATACATAACCCAGATATCAATACATAGAATACTTTCTCTACTAATGCTTTAAAGGGCTGTAGAATTAAAAATGGAGGTTGATAAAAAAAAAATATATTTTAAGAAATAAGGTTATTTACAAAGAGTAATAGGGAGTTAATGGAGGTAGGGAAAGAAAGGAAATGTAAATTTAAAGAGAAATGGGATGGAAAAGACTGTGCCAGCTAAACTAGACAGAATCTGGGAATCTGGTCATTAACAATACATGGGAAGAGACAATACAATAATATAGAAAATGGCACAAGTCTTACTGTGTGGTGTTAGGGAAATTAAACACAAAATAAAAAATCTGGTACCAATAACATTTCCTTTTCCTCCCACTGCAATGACACCTACTCTCTGCTCACCTCCCACAATCTTTCCCATGCTATATTCCCTTCCCAATGCAATGATACCCAATCTCTCTTTCCATATCCAACACTACTGCAATGACACCTACACTCCTTCCCTTCGGCTGCCATTCCATGTCATCACTTCCGAACTCAAACTATTCTCTCCCACCCCCACTTAACTTTTTGGCTGTACATCGCAGTGACCGATTTTAACACACTTATAGCTAGGAAAAAAGGAAGAAAAAAAAAGATCCTAGGGTGTGGTCTGAGCATCCATGACCCCCTGCAATATACAGAAAATTGGCACTTTCCCCAAGCTCTGGATGGACGAAGCCTCCGATATTACATTTCATTCCTTTTCCCGTCATGTCCTGGAGAAGTTGGGAATCCTGGGAGTTCAAGGAGATGTTTAATCTTCAGCCAGTCCCAGAGCAGGTTGGCACAAGGTGTATAAGGTCTGTTACGTACAGTGTGCAGGAGCGAGTGAGGCAGGTGCTGCAGACACAGGAATGGCAAATGAAGGAATGTTGGGTGGACGATCTCTGCGGCCGAGAGAGTTATATACACAACTAAAAAGGACTGACCACCTAGGAATGACAGAGGCAACAGATTATAGTGAAAGGCTGCAGCTTTATCACCTAAAACCAAAATACACAAAATAAAAACATGTTTTTTTTCCCTGCAAGATGCAAAGAAATATTTAAGCTTTTGAGGTGCCAGGATTGATGCCTGTTTGGGATTATTATTTTTTTTTGGTTGTGTCGAAGTCTTATGTCAACAACAAAAAAAACCCCACACAAATACATTGAAAAGCAAACCAAGTTACCAGGTCAACAAAACAGATCATTAACTATATTAGTGTGAGGATAGTTTCTTATTGATAAGCCTCCTATGTGCGACAGTGTCTACAGCCTTAACTTTTTTTGCTAGTACACCACTAAGTTTTTAATAACTTTGGGTGTATCCCATCAGAACACATCAACTTGTTTGTCTTTACTCGAGATAGCTGTAGTAGAATCTCTTCCTCCGTAAACTCACATGGATCAATGTCTTTTTTTCCCTGAAATCCCTTTCATTCATTTTTACAAACTGAACAAAAAATAAATAAATTTCTCTTCTTTAAACTGACTGGGCTATTTTCTCTTCTGCATGTGTTTTAGAAGCTCTTCTAACTTGCTTTGTCTCTTTCTGCCCAATTGTATAGATCTTCATCCCTCTGGTTCTATTTTAAAAAATTTTATTTACCAAATGATAACTTTCTTTACTATTTTGGCCACTTCTGCAGAGTACCACAGTGGTTTCTTCATTTTTTTGCGCTTACAGACAAGTCTAATGCAGTTTTCTAACTTTGCATAATCCCATTTCTTCTGGACTCCATTTAAACTGCTCACCCACACGGGGGGTGTGGGGGAGTTTGTTTGTTTTTTAAAATCTAAAACTTTTGATTTTGTGTGGTGTCACAGTCTTTTTATTAAACCAGACTGATTGGTTATCACTAGATTCTAAATTTTCACCTACCGTAATATCCAATACCAAGTCTCCATTTGTAACACCTAAATCTAATATGGCCCTCTCACAAATAAGCTTCTCAATTACTTGCTTTACAGATAATCCCATTAAAATAGGGTTACCCCTGGCACAATTAGCTATTTTGGTTTTTCACTTCACATCGGGATGATTAAAGTCACCCATGATGATCACTCCCCCCTTCAATGTGATTTTCACTATTCCCTCAATTAGTACATTATCTAAATCCTCAATTTACCAAATTCTACCATACCCCAAACTGACTCTAGGGACTATTCACTAAAGGGCAAGTTGGAGTGAGATTAGGTTATCTGAGGAGCGATTAATTTTTAATCTCACAAATATAGCTATACATTGTGCAGGTACAAATCTTGTTAGTTCCCCCACTTAGCAAACTTACAAGGTTTTCTCTGCACAATGTATAGCTAAATTTGTGTGATGAAATGTTCATCTTACCTTTACATACAGGGCCACCCTCCCTCTTTCTTGCCTTCTCTGTATAAGTGTTTTTTGGAGGTGTGATTATCTGTACCACATCATCAAGGTGATTATTGGAGCGTATTTCCCTTTCTGACACTATACCATGGTTTATACAGGCTGAGCTGGACAGTCCAATGCTGTATTAATGATACTTAACGTGTGTGTGCATTATCTGTATGTACTGTGGACTCTGCCTTGGAATGCATTGAGTTCCTGGAGAAAGCTCTGCACAGGTTACCTGCAGTGTCCTATCTTCCAGTCAGACTTCTGTCCTCATAGATTGTAATCTCAATCTGCACAGGTTTTCTTAAGGAAAAAAAGAATGACATCAGCACAAACAAACAAAATGGAAGCAGTTCCCTCGAGTAATACAATACATCCTTACATTTCCCAGCTATTGCTGCCTGATGGATACCATTGCTGGTTTAAATTTCAGGAGAAGCACTGCTTATAGTCATTATACCAGCTGAAGAAAGTAAATCAGGATTAGACACCAAGTGGACCATCCAATACTCGAATTGTTCGAATTAGATTTAATCTGATTATTTTTTTTAAATCAGTAACTCCCTGTTGACGGGCAACACATTTGAAGAGGGTTTAAAAAAAATGGTCATGCAGTTCCAAATTACAGCAAAATTAATTTTAACTCGGCGTGTTGAAAAGTCCATAGGGAAGATTGTAGTATAGCAACTTATGGAAAGAAAATGTATAGGTCACTCAATAACAAACATACTTAGTTGCCATGTTTTACAGGTAAGGGATAATGATCCCATACATTCATTTTCCAGGTACTCTAGGTTTCTCAGATTATCCTCGTTTGATAAAGCCACTTATGTAAAGGTCAAAAGAATTTAAGAGAAACCAACAGGCTACTGTAAATTCTGAATGTTTGGGTCATTGGAGGGTAGTTTAGAAGATTTAGGCGGATAGTGCATATGTCAGACAGCTGCCACTTTGCTGTGTATTCATTGGATGACAGGTATAATCTGTTCAATATGTGTAAAGGATACCACTCGGAGACCTCTCTCTATCGGGTCAGTCAGGAGAAGCCCTTGCGGAGCATAAATCTTCTCATTCTGCTCTTGGATGTACTTTGCAATTTTCTTCAGAACCTGTGTAAAGAGAGGGGGAGAGCAAAGGGATTTGAGGAATAAGTGGGAAAATAAACATCAAAGAGAATACCACTCTGTCCCCGTATTTAAAACATAACTTTTAATATAATTTGTCTAATATAGTGCAAGACAAACGCTAACTTTTCATAGGAAATGTAGTCTGTAGCAGGCATCACAGCTCTAGCGTGCAGCAGCACGAATTACCTATCCAGCCACTGTTGGGGTCTCTACTGCTGGGGCCAGTGCCAATCTTATATATACATATAAATAAATTATTTGTATTACTTTTAAATCTAGAATATAGACAGCACTGATTGGCTGTCACAGTGAGGACACATGCGTAATTTCGTGTCTCTGCTATTGATGGGACTGTCTTAGTATTTAAGGCATCCAGAAACAGGGTTTACAGTACTCCGATATCGCTAGGAATAACGCTCAGCAGATTTCAACCCAGGATTTTCCTTGCCACTATTATGTATTCACGAAATAGAAGTACATGATGGAATGAAATGTCCTAAGATCATTAAGGAGTTAACTTTTACATTGCACAGGTTTGGTGGATTACAAAAACATCCAAACATTCCTTAGAGACATCTTGCAAGGTTCCATGCTCTAGCCTTTCCTCTGCTTTTGCTTCATGCAAGAGGGTCAGTGCAGATGCACTGGGCCATCAGTCAATGAACATGTGCAGTAACAGCTTCTATTCAGAAGCAAGGAACTTCCTTCTGTTTTTTTTTTGTCATGAATCTTTATAAGGAGCACACTGATTGACTCCAAGGAGATGATCGAGTCGAGCTACTTGTGTTGTGGTGTGCTGAATTAAGACAAGGAGATGGTAAAATGTTTTCAGGTTATGTAAAAACAAACAAGAAAACTGAAATAATTGCATTTTTTGGGGCTTTAATATGCATTTCTTTGCCTAGGCTTTTTTAATGCGATCCTCTTACTCCAGCGTGATTATCTTCAGCCTACACTTCTAAAATAATCTACTGACGCGTGTGCCGTATAGAATGGCAACGTTTCAGCTTTGTCAGGGAAAGTAATAATCAACTGTCTGATAATAAGAGTAATCATCAGCCTGTGACTGACTGGAATTCTGACAGCTCCCATGGCACACAGATCTTTATCACGCTACATACTGGATAAATATTGTAAAGACCACAGCATTTGTTTTCCTTAAATATATCTCATGTTTTCATTTCAAGTCCCGGTATTTTAGAACATTTCAAGCTTTCCTGTCCTCTTCATCAAACAGGGAAAGTACTTTTAACCTTTACCATTTCAGGGTCAGAAAATAAAGGACTGCTTTTCACACAACTATAGCACCGAAAGAGTTAATGGGCCGATATTACAATAAAGGGAGTCCAAAAAGTACACATTCTGCCAGCTCAGATCCTTCTATTTTAAACATCTGGGCAGAAGCACACAGCCTAAAAGGCAACTAATAGGTGTTTTAACCCTTACTTCCCTTTAGGAAAAAATATATAGTGTCTACTCCTTGAAGTAACCCCGACGCGTATCTTAAGCGATACACACGGGTTTGCGCTCTGCCTCAAAGCAGTCAGAGCGGGGGCGTCTGCAGAGGAAGACAGTCGCCGACCTGACTGGGCTGCCGGTTTCCCAGGGAAGCATGGCTGCTGCCGGTCAGAGGGAAAAGTGGCTACTGTACTATTAAAACTCATACTAGAGACACTCATTTTTTCATTTGTGCTTCTAGATCGTACAGATCATAATGGGAGGATATTTTTCTTTTAATTTATGCATTTGTGGGCCATATAAAAATGGTATAAAAACATGCTCTCCGTTCTCACTACAATTAGTTCAGAGCTGAAGATGGTGGGTACCGGCGTTTAGAGGATGATTAAATGGAAGACTGGATTTGAAGGGCCGGTTCCACCTTTAGTGTCCTAAAAACTGCTAATAAAGTATAGACAAATATTATTGGTGTTGTGATGGCAACAGTCCTGCCTCCGTTTCCAGTCTTGTGTTCCAGTAAAAATAAAAACATTTCATACATGTACAAGATAGGGAAAATAGGGTAAGTGTTACTGTTCCTTTAATGAACATTCATTATGCCGCGCCCCCCCCCCCCCCAAGCTATGTTCGAGGGTGAAAAACTATACAGCAATCAACGGAAAGAGGATTAAAAGTATTATAAAAGTAAAGTATTATAAAACTGAATAAAGAACATGATTTCAGAAAGTGACGTGATCGATCACACAGTTACATGAGAATACATAAGATGCATCCATTTTATAGGATGCGGATTATAAGATTTGGGATGGGAGAGTGTCCCTTTTGTTCATTGTGCAGGTAATGGGGACAGTAAAACGGGGGGAGGAGATTACAAAAAAACTCTAACCCTAACCATTGTTCAGCAGAAAAATGAGAGGGTCTGATAAGCTGCCCACTGCCAGCCAGTCAGGCACCACTGGGCACGAAGAGTAGAACATTCATTAAAGTGAAAGACCCTTAACCCGTGTCACACTAGAGGCCTATAAGCCTTAATATACAACATCTGGTCAAGGATGAGTCTTCTAAGCCATTATCCATTGCAATCTGTACCAAAATACTATTTCAGTTCTCCAAGTCGCTCCAGCACTTGTGAACTACAGTTCCCATGTTGCTCCACTGAGAAAAGCTGGAGTTCCAAAGGTCAGCAGTCTCTGTTCTGGGCACTCTGCGTTTAGGGATTGCTTTTATTAATTAGTCTGCTATCGCCCCTCTCATCCTTCCTGTGGCACATGTCAGAAGCATTTTAAGAGCAAGCTGAGGAACCAAATCATTGGACATTCTCTCTCGACTCTGGGTGCGATTGAGCTTTCAACAAAACGATCCACCCATGGGAATTTGGAGAAATCATAGATTTCTTGCTCACCGATATACTGAGCGGGCTCAGACAAGGCTAGACAGACGGCACACTGGCATGTTTGAGCTACGCTGTCCATGTACACATACAGAAAATGGGAGTGTGGCATGTTCAAGGGTTTTCAGGAACTGTCCTTGGTCTATATGGGTAAAGCCCATGGCTGTGTGTACTCATGGATTCACCCTCATGTACAGGGGGGTTATATTTTGCATGTAACTAGTGACCTCACAGGTAATAATGTAAAGTGGGTTCTATAGCAGCTGAAGCAGGCCATGGGATGATGGAGTAAAAGAATAAGGTTGGGATGTTTCTATAGACTACCCGAAGTACAAAATGGCTTTTTGATTTCCACATTTCTATACAAAGCGCACACTGCATACCTATAATGTCAGGCAGGATACGGGTTAACCACCAGTATTGAGCAGGGGAGGAGTATAAATAAATGAAAGCCCAATTTATTAACAGTAGGTTTGTGTGTCTGCACCATATACCGCTCACAGAGGTGAATTCATCCAAATCGTTTGCTCTCTCAGACCACTTAGCTGTCCAACAGCCCAATATTTACAGTCGGCTTCAGGAGGGGCTGAGGACACGGGCCGGCTCCTTGTAACCCCTTTGGTGCCAAGCCGGGATGGGCATCTGCGTGGGAATCCAGGTATTAAATGTAACTTGTGGCAGGGAGAGGGTTTGACGTTGCTTCGCTCTGCCTGAATAAATAAATCCAGGATCTGTCTGTACATTGCAAAGCATTTCATGTGAAAGCTGCTGAAAGGCCTCAATTCATTCTCCTTACAAACCTCATCTAAACACAGCTGACCGGGAGAAAAATGATTTGTTTTAGATCAGCATTGCAACCCGCAAAAAGGCCAGTTTGCACGCCCTTAAAATCGAGGTAAGGGTAGGGGGGGGGGGGGGGGGGGGGGGCAGCCGCTCTATAGCAATAAAATGGCTAAAACTCCAAAATGCTATAGAAGTGCCCATCATTTGGGGACTACCATTTACTAGAATGTCACTTAAAGGACAACTAAACCTTTTCTTTTCACATAGAAGCACAAGAGGGAAAAAAAATGTATTGCCCTTGTTATGGAGGATAAACTGGCAAGTACTTGTACCGCACCAGCTTATCCTCTGACAGGCAGGAAGCAGGCAGCCCAGTCATGTCGTGACTGTCTCTCTCTGCTAGTGTACAGGCAGGTCCGCTCTGAAAACAAAAAGGTCTCTCACTGCACTAGCAGAGCTCGACCAGACAAGACACCAGAGAAAACCCAGGTGTCTCTTTATAAAAATACATGTTGGTTTTACTTGGGGGATAAAAAGGGTTAAAATATATATATATTTTTTTTAAAACACCCCAAAAACTACATTCCTTTAAATTGAACCGGTCATTGTTCGTCATCTTTTAGCAAATGTAAAGATAAGACTGACCTGCAACCTCCAAGATAGCTGCCGAAACAGTCACACGCATCCACCTGACCCCAAATTGTGATGTTAGCATCCCACAATGCCTAGTGTGCAGGCAGCAAGCTAAACGTTAGGGTTTGCTATAAATCACTAGCTGGCAAAATTGTGAATTTGAAGGGGGAAAACAAATCTATCCATTTGCTAGATTAATAGAATGTTTGCCATTATCTTGACACGGTTTGCTAGTGGTATAATATAACAGTATGAGAAACAAACACTGATCCTCTTCCAGCACATTCTGAGTGAGTTACTGATCCTTGCTCACAGGTTGGTTGCTCTCACCTTCTCATAGTGTGTTTCCATGCACATGAATATGGTATATGCAGTAAGGCAGGCAAGACAACCTTCTAGATAGGACTGTCCTCCCAGCTTCTCCGCCTCGGCATACAGGTTATTCAGTGTCCGAACAGTCTCTTCAAACTGCTGCCTGTCAACCTGAAAATAGAAATAGGAAACATGCTTTACATAACAAGCAGCAACTTGACAAGTCCCACAAGCCAGGGCATCTGAACTCGCCACTACGCCACTGGCTCTTGCTTTACATAGAAACGTGTTGAAGTACCTCCTCCCTGGCTCCTACATATTAGTAGGTTGGCTCCTAAGGTCTACAGACATTTGTCAAGACAAATTTCTCTCTTTCCTGCTCTAGGAGATGATGACCGTCACAGACCAGCATGGAAAGAAATCTCTCACTGTGAAGTGCAGAAAATATGTACATAAAATACTGTAGTGTAAAATATTGTAGTAATTAACAGAGGTTCCAGTCCCCTTAGGAAGGTATATCTGCTCCCCCTAAAAAAATGGACATAACGAGCTGTGCAAATTTTAGGGGATTTGGTGAAAGGACCTTTCATTCAATACCATAAAAAGGCCCAAGCCAGGGGGCTTGGTTGCAGTGAACCTAGAGCCTCGTTGGTTCTTCTGTAATGATGTCACTGGACAGGAAATCCCGTGGATGTGGAATCAGATGTGAAACCTAGGAATGGATTAACTGTAGCCCCAAAGATCAATCATTAGGTCACACAACATTAGCTTGACGTCTCATGCCAAGCACTGCCACCATGGACAGGGCGAGTGGGGCTACAAAATAGCACAGCCACCACCTTGCTATTCAAAAGTGTAAATCTTTATTAGATAATTTACACCGTGCTTCACAATCAACTGCTCACAGATACATATATTTCACTATGTTCCGTGCAATGTCCAAATTAGGAGTGACTCTATACACATCTATAAATATATAAATGCTTGGAAATAGGGGAGACACTCAAGGGCCTTGGTTACTGTAGGACATCTCTCTCCTGTATGTGCAAATACATACACCTGCTAAGATAGGCTCCATGAAGTGGGAGGCTGCGCCACAATCCATCTCCATCACCAACAGAAAGCAGAGGGAGCGAGGATGAGCCACAATCCATCTCCATCACCAACAGAAAGCAGAGGGAGCGAGGATGAGCCACAATCCACCTCCATCACCAACAGAAAGCAGAGGGAGCGAGGATGAGCCACAATCCACCTCCATCACCAACAGAAAGCAGAGGGAGCGAGGATGAGTCACAATCCACCTCCATCACCAACAGAAAGCCGAGGGAGCGAGGATGAGCCACAATCCACCTCCATCACCAACAGAAAGCCGAGGGAGCGAGGATGAGCCACAATCCACCTCCATCACCAACAGAAAGCCGAGGGAGCGAGGATGAGCCACAATCCACCTCCATCACCAACAGAAAGCCGAGGGAGCGAGGATGAGCCACAATCCACCTCCATCACCAACAGAAAGCAGAGGGAGCGAGGATGAGCCACAATCCACCTCCATCACCAACAGAAAGCAGAGGGAGCGAGGATGAGCCACAATCCACCTCCATCACCAACAGAAAGCAGAGGGAGCGAGGATGAGCCACAATCCACCTCCATCACCAACAGAAAGCAGAGGGAGCGAGGATGAGCCACAATCCATCTCCATCACCAACAGAAAGCAGAGGGAGCGAGGATGAGCCACAATCCATCTCCATCACCAACAGAAAGCAGAGAGTCCCTCACTTTATTTGCAGCTTAGGCTGAGCCAAGGAAATCAAATCTGCTTAAGGTTTTGCACAGAGAAAATATTAGCTTTATGCACGGGATATTGAGAAGCCCTGAGGCATCATGAAGAGAGCAGGCTGGAATGTGGAGGAAAAACACAGGGGAAACAGGGGGGGGTGGACGGCTGGGATTATACATGCAGTGCACTGTCACAATGGGATATTCTTCATCACAAGATATAAGCATGATCAGTGCAATGCTACACCAACCATCCTCACAGTACTGCCGTAACCCTCTCTAACAAGGTATTAAAGCAACAGATCATCCAGAAACAGATTTAACAACACTTATAAAATATATATTCAGATAACCAATTTAAAAAAAAATTTAAAAAAAAAAAGGACAGACATTTTGCTTTTACAGCAGACTACAACTCAATTCACTTAACAATATCAATAAGTTTCTTTTCTTTTACATGATATACTTTTATATGATATACTGCAGAACAATGGCCACTCAAGCTTAAAAACGTTTATCACTGCTCCAGATTGAATTGCTACTCTCTGCGAATTTCCATTGCTTTTACTGGGAAATATGCTTTGATTGTACATTGATTTCTGAGAAGAAAAAAAAAAAAAAAGTGTACAAGATTAACTATAAATCGCCCTTAATTAAAAGAGACAAAAGTTTTCTCGAAAGAAGCAAAAGCTAGCCGCTGATTTTGTAATTCCATTTCTTTTCTCATTTTGAAGACGTAGATACAGTTACATTAAAGACAATGTGCAACTGGAACATGTCAACTGATTTTAGCAAATAGAAAGAAAATTGTAACCAGAGACGAAAAACAAAATTAGTTTAAAAAAAAAAAAAAAAGTATCTGGTATTTAAAGGGACACTGGTCACATAAACATGTGTTATATTGTCAAAGTAGCGAATAAAAAGGGATCATTAATGATATATAAATTGTGTTAGCGGAATTGCAATAAAATGCTTGAACTACTTTTCAATGGAAAATGTTGATGTGCACTTCAATACCACAGATAAATGTTTTTTTTTTTTATGAATCTATGCATTTGCTTGCAAATCTACTCTACGACTAATAATTTGTCGTTCTCTTTGTTCACAGTATAAACAATGTTTCGGTGACTTGTCCCTTTAAGCTATAACAGTTTTATATTTTAAATATAAAGATTAATCCTTCAGTTACTACCCTGTCTCTGTTATGTTACCTCAAACTGATAACTTATTGGTTTACATGGAACATTCCACAAAATTAATGCATTTCTGGGTTTAGGTTATATCCGTCCTTTGAAAACACACAATGTATGAGGCCTACTAGAAAAAACAACCAAAATGACCTGGTTTTAGTCAGCCAAGAGTAACAATTGATTAAATCTTTGGGATACAGATTTACTCCAGAACACAGAGGAGACTGTATGAAGACCAGTATGCTGGATTAGAGTAAGGTGGAGGAGAGTGTATGATCTATAATTACACAAATATATAAACTATACAAAATGTATTAGTTCATTAGTGAAGCATCAACATATAGCACAGCACTGAAGAATGGACACACAGCAAGTATTGATGACCACATAAAACCTTTAGATGTAGGACTTTATTTATAAAAGAGAGAATTGCAGGCAATGGAGACGGACATTTCAAACTTTAGGCCAACGTGGAAGAGTTGGAAAAATTCTCCAATGCAGCTGAAGGTTCTTAAAGGGAAAGTCTAGTCCCCAAACTCACTTTTGTGCATATTGTAGACTACTACTTGTAAAGTGCACAGGCTTTTTTCCCCAGTGTTATTTGATGCAGGCATTCTGCATAAATTACATTTTAATTATTTTACTCGAGCCCTCCCCAAGTATGATAAGTGTCTCTATAATCAGTGCTACCACACCTGTAGTAAACATGCAGAGTAAAAGTTTTGTTTCATTTAGTCAGTTCTGGAATAGAATACATTGTGTGCACTGTATGTGACCTTGCTCTTGTACACAGTAGGATCTCTTAATAGTGCAACACATTGATGACATCACTAGAGAGACAGGAAATTATATTTATTCGAATTAAATTATTCTCATTGAAAGGAAATGAGCTCAGCTAGTGTAGGCAGTCCCGGTTTCTTGCAAACTGCTGTAATTTCACAAATTCATCTAACTGTACGATGTTATATATTTTAAGCAATGCAAAATGTATTTTGAAAGCACATTAATATTTGGAAGATGCATTTTGGGCAGCAGTCAGTCACTTCAAGTTTGAAATTCCCGTCTCAATTCTCCCAAGAGCAAAAAAAGAAATTTGAAGAAGGAAAAAAAAAAGTTAAAAGAGCCCTGCTTAAACAAGCCTACAGGCTACACATGTAGTAAAAAGAAGAAATGTGCAAGGGGTCAAAACATATAACAATCCCATGAATAAAGCCAAGCAAAGTTTGCCAGCCGCCTCGCCCAGGCCCCTTCAACATGCACGCTTGATCATTTCTTCAGCAGCATCCAGATTTACTGCTGGCTTAATCCAGGAGATTTAGTGTCCTACTTCATTGGAAACATCTGCCTCACCAGCCAACATGGTCATGGGACGAGTTTCCAGCCAAAGCCATTTGGTAAAAAGCCTCAATCCTAATTGACCACTTCCATCATTAAAAATCTCTCAAGCATGCTGCCTGGGGGACATGTGATTGAAGATTAGGCATCGAGAATGAAGCGATTGCAGAACTGGTATTTTATATTGCCACAAGGCAATCCCCAAAAGAAATTTCTATTAAAAACAAATTGTTTATTAAGATGTTCCAAGCTTTGCTTTTTGTTAAGATTAATGGGTTATTTTCTCCAAATACTGCAGCCATGTTTGTTTTCAGAATAGCAAAAGGGTCACAAAATGAATGTATTTAATTTTTGCTGGGAAGATCAGAATTTAGAACTCAAAAACATTTAAAATGAATATATAGGAATCATTATGGAAAATATAATAGCCCTACTGTCACCTTAGTGCACCTTACAGCAAAGCAGGTAAGTAAAAAGGTAGACCTGACCACCACGCTAACTGGTCTAACACCTTATGCAAATTCTAACTATACACTCAAATGAAAGACTTTAAGGTCGCCAGGACATCTGGCATATGAACAAGGCTTTTGTTTAAGATTTTGGGTCCAATCTAAAGAAGGGACATTTAAATACATTTTCATTGAATACCTGGTACAGAAATAAATATCAAAACTTTGAATCTGCCATATCCCTTTAAGGATGCATTTGAATGCTCCTATGCAAATCTTTTACATAGTAGATTAGGTCTGAAAAAAAGATTTGCGCCTACCAAGTCCAACTCTTATCCTAATCCTTGTTTACAGCTGTTGATCCAAAATAAAATTAAAAAAAAAAAATATATATATATATATATATATATATATATTTTAGCAATTTCAAATTCTGCTTTAAGTGGGGGAAAAAAAAAAAAAAGTTCTTCTGGACTCCAGCATTCAAATCATTGGAATCGGATCATTCAAGCAACTTTGACAATTAAATAGCAACCACATGAACTATGGAAGGCAAGAATGATGTCCTTGTTTTCCGATGCAGCAGATGAGACCTGAAACTCTGCTTTCGTCTTTAGACAATGAATTCCTTCTATGACTCCCAGCATTATTATTGGACACAACACCAGAGCTTTCCCGACTGAGTAATCAGCTCTTCCGAGGTTCAAACTGGGCCAATTACCGTATTTTTCTGTGTATAAGACGATATTTTCCCAAATTTTTTTAAGTTTAAAATTGGGGGTCGTCTTATACACGGAATGTTGCAATTGCGGTTGCTTTAAGAGGTTCGGCCCCGGCTGCTTTAAGAGGTTCGGCCCCGGCTGCTTTAAGAGGTTCGGCCCCGGCCGCTTTAAGAGGTTCGGCCCCGGCTGCTTTAAGAGGTTCGGCCCCGGCTGCTTTAAGAGGTTCGGCCCCGGCCGCTTTAAGAGGTTCGGCCCCGGCCGCTTTAAGAGGTTCGGCCCCGGCCGCTTTAAGAGGTTCGGCCCCGGCCGCTTTAAGAGGTTCGGCCCCGGCCGCTTTAAGAGGTTCAGCCCTGGCCGAAATGCAAGAGCCAGCGCTACCATTAAAAGGCGAACGAAGAGTTTGCCTAAAGTGCCGGCGGCTGCTGCAAGGGGCAGCCTTGTTTGAGTGTATTTCTTCTAAATAGGGGTTATCTTATACACGGAAAAATATTACTCTGACATATGCCAGATATCATTCCAACAGAGCACACTATAGAAAACAAAAACTTTACAGAGGCGCAACAATATTAAAGAGGAAGGGTTATCTATGGCAGTGTGACATGTCTCCGAATGAGATGTTCTTTGAAATAAGCTAGATTTCTACCTTTAGAGTCGAAACAGCCACTTCCTGTAATTACAAAAAAAAAAAAAGTTTTATATATTTTCTCCTTCTGCTAAGGACATGCAGTAATGTTTGCTCCAAATCACTACAAACAATGCTTCTCCGGAAAACATTTATAAAACGATCAAATTTCAGTCTAAAAATGTCCTTTCTGCGTCAGAGCAGAACCCAGCGTACAATCCTTTAAAATCAGTCCTCTTCCTT
Organism: Pelodytes ibericus; assembly: GCA_036172795.1. Classification (NCBI taxonomy): domain Eukaryota; kingdom Metazoa; phylum Chordata; class Amphibia; order Anura; family Pelodytidae; genus Pelodytes; species Pelodytes ibericus. The sequence goes on along the minus strand of CM069858.1, from coordinate 198,148,148 downwards.
ATGCTGAGCAATACTTCTGCTAATCAGATGCAAAGGTACCCTACAATGAACAGCCGAATGAAAAGAAGAATCCCATCACATATTATTCCTATGGAAACACAATGATAGCAAAACAGTGCATGCTTAGGGTTGCCACCTTTTCTACAATAAAATACCAGCCACCAAAGACTTAACACTGGCATCAAGCCAATTTTTTACCGGCCTGCCGGTATAATATTGGCTGGGTAGCACACAGAGTCAGATATTGTGATTCCCCCCCCCAAAAAAATGGGCTTAATAGAGGAACAGCGAATTCTATCCTCAGTATTAATTTGCACCCCAATAGACGCCTTAAAATGCAGGAGATTGTGTAATTCAGTCAATATTTGGTGTAATCTTACTGAGCTGTAGTTATACGTTTGTTTCTTGTGCTTCACCTGCGCCTCATTACTAAAAATCACTATCCTTATCCAGACACATAAGGGTTCATTCTTTAAAAGGGAGAGAAGGACAGGTCATCTGACTAATTCAACTATGCATTGTACAAATTTGGCGAGTCACTCTTGCTAGAAGAGCTCAGCTGGCCATGAATAAACTTTACAAATGCTCACTTTATAACAATGCATTACACAGGGGCAGGTAGATATAGATTATACATTGTTATTCTAGCAGGAGGAACTCACCCGGCTTTTCTCTGATTAACGTATATTTATGTTAGTGAGATGAAACTTTTCCCTCACCTTTGCTGTCATTTTCCTCTCTCGCTGAATGAACTTACACATATTATACACTGTTTTTACCTACATAAGAAAGAAGATATGCTTTCTTAAGATACTATTAAATCATAGAATATGGGGAAAAACTAAATTCACACTTTTTCTAACTTTGACCAGAAAAAAAATCTATTACACATTTACAAAATTTAAAAAAAAAAAAGAAAAAATAACCCAAGCTAAATAGTATATAGTATTTGTCCTTAGTACCCAATGTTTAGATGTGTTTGGAAAGTTATAGGGTAATAACCTAAAGTATCAATATTTTCCCCTACAGTGACCTTTTGACCCCAAACCCTAACTAATGCTATTTTTTTTTTTTATTTAATTTATATTTTACAAATACCAAGAAGCAAAGCTCTGGTCATTTAAGAGGAGAAAACTCAAAGATTTTTGTTAACATTTTTTATACATATGAAAGGCCATTTCTGGAACGTACTATTAAAAAAAAGATATCCCATAGTATCAAAAAGGTTTGAGAAAAATCATTTTGCGAAGCTACTGCTCACTGGAAATGGTTCAGCAACCATCGGTCACTCCTAGTGGTGTGTATGTGCATCATATAAGAGTAAGCTAGGAGAGAGGAAATTACGTGTGAATAATAGGCAACTAGCATGACACTATAGAAGGAGGGACAAAGCAGGCAGTGAGAGACACAAGATGTCAGCACTGTAGTATAAAAGGAATACAGAAGATTTATAGGCAAGTTGTTTGTTCCACTACTTCAGACCAGGATAAAAAAGTTTTTGCTTTTTTATACAGACAAATTTGAATCGTTATGGTTTAATCCCTCTTTAAGGAAACACAGATATACATTTGGTTACATATGTCTACATAATAAGCTTGCGTGCAGGGCTCCCTACCTAGACTGTTTGTCTAACTTAGTGTGTAATCCCCCTCCATGCTCAGTACATAGTGCTACGTAAATTATACATTTAATTAAAAAAAAAAAAAGTTAATGTAATACAGCAAAGGAATAAAAAACAGTTTTGTACAACGTATATCATTTAGTTTTAGCATCTACTGCTCAAACATACCCGGTTCTCCAGTTCAGAGGGAAACTTTGTCTGAAACTGACACAAGGTGCCATTAGTATAGTCTCTCTGGATGAAGACTTTCCCAGCCACAGCTGCCTGCGGTCGCATAGCCATGGGTGGCAGAACCTAGTGGCAAAAAAGGGGAAATGCAAACAAACATTCATGCAACTTGTTAGACTGTTTATTTATATTTACATTTGTAAAAAGGTATTTAACATGCTGTTCCACATTAATTTTTTTTACACTTTTTTTTTTCCTTAGATCAGTGCGTACTCTTGTATGCGTGTCAAAAGACTAATCTTAATTTCAAAAAAACTTTCCCTATAGTATGAAATTACAGCTCTAGCTTTGAATTTCTCCCGGGATTGCATATTTTGTCACTCGAGTTCCTTCAACCACTGTGTGCTTTCCCATATCTGACATCACCACAAACAAAGCTTGTAAGGCGTGCACACTTAGAAGAAGTATCTGAGCTCTCTTCCCTACTGCGCTGACATCTGCCCTGCTCAGCTAACTGCACCTTGAACTCTGTAAGTAGCTAGTGTGTATATTTGTGTGAGTTCATACAGCAACCCAGCTTTGCAAGGGTCTGCAGTACTATTCTCACAATTACACAGAGCCTTTAGCATTGCAGTTTAAAATATACTGTCTCTACATTAAACGGACATTGCTTAGGCCTATCTATGCCATCTACTTAGCTAAAGTTAGCTATTGTTTGGGAGTCAAAATAAGCAGGAACAAGTTGATAGTCCTGACGTGCAAAACTTAAACACAATCCAGGCCTTTGCACCATCTATCCCTTATGTATTTTTGTGACACCTTCGTATACATGCCATCAACCCCTTTCACTGGCGGTCTTTGGGAAAGCATTTTACATGACATAGGATGACAGGAGGTGGGAGGAGTTGTAGTTCTCCTTGCAGTGATGTCACAGATATGGGAGGGATGTGGGTGAATGGCAGGAACCTGTTGCTAAGAAACCCTAGGAACTTTCTATACTTTATCATTTTTTAAAAGAAAGGGAGCATCTTGACAATATAAAATGCTGGATCTGTTTCTTTAGCTTCCTTTAACATGATGCAGCACTTATTTGCAGTCATGTTACATGGAACAACACCCTTATAAACACACAGTTATCACCAAAGCTTGTGATCCCGGTGTAATCTGATGTTTACACAATTATTATATAAATGTATAGTGCATTCCAAATTATAAACACAGAGATAAAAATAAATGAAATCGGTAGTTTTTGAAAATTGTGGGCAACCTATTTATAAGCTGATAACTGAGGTTTATACAAGGATGACCATACTGTGTTGCTATAGTGCTGGGGAGGTACGAGGGGTTGGGGTGGTACTAGGGGTATCAGGAGGATGATCAGAAAATACAAACATATTATATAACTGTACAAAAAAAATCCAGTTTATATCTGTATATAAAGAACTTCCTCATACAGACTAGATCAGTGATGGTTCTCCTTTCACACTACACCCAGCTGACTGGCTGAGTGTAATAGGACCAAGCTGGAGTGTGAACGGTAAGCCATCACTAGGTTATATTACTAAGAAAATCTACAAACAGACATTAAACACAATAGTATAACATATACACACGGACTGGGTGAACACCTGTACTAGCATGAACTAGCGACCACTTACACAGATAGACGCAGTTAATGTTCCTCTAATTCGTACAGCCACCCCCTACCGATCATCTTTACACATAAACAAACCGACAGACCCCAGACTCACCCACTTCCGTCTGCTGGAGCCAGCGGTGCTTCACGGCAGCCGTAAAGGAAGTAAGAGGGCTGGGGAGGGACACGTGACTGTTGGTCACGTGGTCCAGCCAGCATTCCAACCATCCGCTGAAGCTGCACAGTGCCTTCGTTCATGTGGGTGATATCATTGAGCGTCGCTAAATGGTGCCTCTATGAATGTATACGTGCGCAGTCCTTCACATTGTGACATATGCACTATTTAATAATGGCCATTTAATGATGGAGCCCTATAACCTCTACATTGTAAAGCAGGCATCTATGGCACTAATAAATGGCATTGTACATAGCAAGACTTATAGAGAGGTGCATAGATTTTAAATACAGTCTATGTGCGGAATTCACTTTCCAGAAATATTTATGTATGACTGCATTCAAATCACTGCATCAATTATTTAACTAACACGGGTGGTATATAGGGTTGCCACATTTCTTCAGAAAAATACCGACCTTGGTACTGTCTCCATAGACTTAACATTGGCCTGATGCCAATATATAATATATATATATAATATAAAATACCGACCAGAAGGCAACCCTAGTGGTATAATCAACCGGGACTGGGTGCCGGATCCAAACATTTTCACTTATAAATGATGTTATTGTTGCATATTTAATATAGAGAGAGATGGATCCTTCCAGCTCTGTGCATATTTCACATTTAAACAACCGGATCCACAAATATTTCAAATTTAATTATAAAGATTTTTATTATTAGGATACAAATCAGCGCTGCTTAATACTTGATACACCATAGTGGAAACAAATGTAAACATGTACACTACGATCCAGTACACTTCTATCATTACGTAACAAAAACATTCTTTTCACTGGAACCTTATGTAGGAACTTTCCCTTCATAATAATACTGCACATTGTATCCCAATTTTTTTCTGTGATCAATATATAAACCAAGACATACAGAAAGACAAACAGGGGAAGAAATAAAATAAAAGACAAAAACTGAAAGGAATTGGGGGGGGGGGGGGAGGTACGAGATCCCAATTGGTGGAGGAGTATTCCTTTGGCCTCACTTCACTTGCTTAGGGTATTTCTCCCACAAGTCCATAATGACCTGGTATTTCTGCAATCGGTTTGTGGAAGCATAGAACATTCGTTCCATTATCAAATTGTGTGTTATCAGGTTATAGAGCTCCGCCACCCCAGGTGCATCTGGGTCTTTCCATCGTCGACTTATAAGAACCTTACTCGCCAATAATATATGTCCTAGTAGTACTTTCTGTGCATGGTTAATATTTCTCGGGAGGACATGGAGTAATGCTACCTCCGGAGTTCTGGGGATAGGAAGTTTTAAAGATTCCGTAACAATGTCGAAAACTTTAGACCAGTAAGGTTTGATTCCAGGCCAATCCCACCAAATGTGTAGCATAGAGCCCAGGCAGTTACACTGTCTCCAGCATAAGTTAGAAGATGAGGGGAACATTTTAGCCAGTCTGGTAGGGACCAGGTACCATCTGTATAATATTTTTTTCGTGAGTTCAACATGGTTTGCGCTGTGGGAGACCTTTTTAGGAAAGGTGATTGCTTGTTTCCATGAAGACGGGGGCAGATGGCTTTTCAGTTCCGCTTCCCATGCTACAATGAAGGGCATCTCCACTAACAGAATAGGCGAAATATTTCAAATTTAAACAGTCGGATCCACGAATATTTCTCATTTAAACAGTCGGATCCACAAATATTTCTCATTTAAACAGTCGGATCCACGAATATTTCTCATTTAAACAGACGGATTCACGAATATTTCACATTTACACAGCCGGAACCACAAATATTTCCCATTTAAACAGCCGGATCCACAAATATTTCACATTTACACAGCCGGAAGCACAAATATTTTACATTTACACAGCCGGATCCATGCATATTTCACATTTAGACACCCGGATCCACGCATATTTCCCATTTATACAGCAGGATCCATGTATTGTTCACATCTATACAGCCGGATCCTTGCAATTGTCACATCTATACAGCCGGATCCTTGCATATTTCACATCTATACAGCCGGATCTAAGCATATTTCATATCTACACATCCGGATCCTTGCATATTTCCCATCTACACAGCCGGATTCTTGCATATTTCACATCTATACAGCTGGATCCTTGCATATTTTACATCTATACAGCCAGATCCTTGCATATCTCCCATCTATACAGACGGATCCTTGCATATATCACATCTACACAGCCGGATCCTTGCATATTTCACATCTATACAGCCGGATCATTACATATTTCACATCTTGCATATTTCACATCTATACAGCCGGATCATTACATATTTCACATCTTGCATATTTTACATCTACACAGCCGGATCCTTGCATATTTCACATCTACACAGTTGGATCCTTGCATATTTCACATATATACAGCCAGATCCTTGCATATTTCACATCTATACAGCTGGATCCTTGCATATTTCACATCTATGAAGCCGGATCCTTGCATATTTCACATGTACACAGCCGGATCATTGCATATGTGTGCGTATATCCATCCTACATACTGCCGGGCTGCACTTTGAATGCTCTTTTTGCAGCATGTGGAATAAATATGTCCTTTTGCCACTGATCGGCAGTTACTGATTGCTATACATGCGCGCAAACAGCTTAAAACATTTTTTTTAATATAATTAACCCCTACAAAAAAAATTTCTGCTGCAGATCGCTGCTTAGGGAGTGACAGACCTTAAAAGAGGTAATAAACTCCAAAATGTATATATTTTTTAATATTTTTATTTTAAAATATTTTTCTATGGACTGCCATTCAATAAAGATCCCATCATTATTAGAGAAATAATTTTATGAAGCTGCTGCTTCACTGATTCCATTGACCAAGCATCAGTTGCTTTTAATGGCATTAGTGATCTGAGCTGCGGAGGAAGGCAACTACCTTTGGTGAAACAGGATGCTAAATAAATGGGACCAGTTAGGAACAATGACCATGAAGGTGGATGCTGAGGAGAATGTGATCAATTAGGAAGAGTACGAGTGAAGTAGGAGAGAGCAGATGGACAAGACGAAGGAGACAGAGAGTTGCACAAGATGTCGGTGCTGAATGAGAAGATGGAGCACAGAACATACTAAGGTAAGGTAAGTTGAGTGTTCCAGCACATTGCATAAGGTAAGTATTATGTGAACCCTTTAATAGCTGTAGCAAAAAGTGTTTTGGCACGGAGAGTTTATCTTTTTACCCCCCTGTGATATTTCCTCTAATATCTGCCAGAGTGTTAGTCTAACAGACCATACCCACAAGCACATAATGGAGAGAAGCAGGTGTCATAGTTCTTGATTTTGCTATAGTAAATCAGTCATATCTTCTAAACCAAACATGATAACTTAAAAAGTGAAAATGTCAGCAAAACACAGAAATGTTTTCAGTTTTTGAATTTTAGTATTACTCTGTGTTTAACTTGCTTTAGAGCCACAGAGGATTCCAACAGAATGGTAATAACAAACAAATATTGTGCAATATATCCAGGAATGGTTAAACAGTAAAACAGAGCCATTATATTATATGTCAGCACTGTTCTCAGCAGGTCCACCAGCAGACGGTATGCAGACTCCTTCCCCCGGGTTCATTCTTCTTCCCACAGACCCCCTACTTGTATCTGAAACATATGGCTATGTAGACATTCCATATCATCCTTTCTGTTCCACTGCACTATCTGTCAAATAAATACTTTGTTTTACAAATTGCCTTTGCCCTTCCGTTACCCTTTGGAGAAAAATCATCTTCACTCCATAAAAAATAACAGCTCTTTTTTGTTTAACCATGAAGTGGTCGCTGGCATGTCTCATACTGGAGGGTGTGGAACTCTGTCTTAGGCATTCTAGAGCTTGGCTAGTCCGAACCAGTGATGGCTAATCTTGGCACTGTAACTCTTTAGGAAGTACTTTTCCCATGATCCTCTGTCGGTCATAGGACACACTTTAATTTTAATAAACTGGATCTGTTTTGCAGATTTTTTTTGAAATTCCTGTTTTTATTAGTTTTCAAGAAAGGCATAGGTAGCATAAACTACCGTACAATACATGCTAACACATTTGCTGTTAAGTTTGATGCAAAGGAAGCATACATCATTGTGTAGAGTTATAAAACAATTGAATTTTGTAGTACATAATGTATTGCTCAATATATTTATTTATTTTGAGGCAAGAAGAAGAAGAAAAAAAAGAGGGGAAATAGAACGAAAGGATGGGAGAGGGATCTATGTTGCTTCGGAGTCCATATATAGAATGTGAGGGCATCTGGGCACATGCGTTCGTTCTCCAAGTAGACTCATCTTGTGTTCCCCACTATAACATGCCAAGTGACTATTCCAGAGAGTTGTGCTATAGTATAGTATTTGTGGAAATCCAGCAGGGATAACCCTCCTGATTGTTTTGGATGTTTAAAATTGTTATTGAAGGTCCCATCCATATGAAAGTTTAAAGTCAGGAAGATAGATTGGTATGGGAAGTGCTTGAAAAAGATACAGTAGTCATAGTCTTCTTATCCACAATAAATGAAGAAACTGCCATTTCTGTAAGTCAGTTCTGAGTTTGTTTAGGAGCGGAGTATAATTTGCAGAATATAATCATTTGTTGTTCGATGGTATACGTAGGCCTAGGTATGGAAGGGGTTGGGTAGAGATTTTTAGGTCAACGTTTATTTGCAGTTATTTGAGCATGGGTTTGTTTATTCTGAGTGACAGGACTTGAGACTAATCATCATTAATTTGGAATCCTGAAAATTTGGCAAATGTACTAAGTTCTTGGAATAAAAATGGTAGGGATGTTAAAGGTTAATAATAGAAAATTATCTGCATACTCTGCTATTCTGTTTTGGGAGCCTGTGTTCTGACGAATTACTGTTCTGACGAATTACTGGAGCAAATTCTCCTGCGCAATCGCAGGAGAATTTGCTCACTGCGCATGCGCATAAAGTTACAGCTGATAACTCAGCTGTAACTTTATGTCCACCGCGCATGCGCGAGCTGCGCAACCCACATCCCGCCCCCCGCACACCCCTTCTTACCAGCTGATCGGACAGCGGCGGTACACAGCGCATGCGCGCGGCTATCAAGCCGTGTGGGAATGCGCTGTGTCTGTGGCTGGATTCAAACAAAACGCTGGTAAGCCACGGACACAGCGCATTCCCACACGGCTTGATAGCCGCGCGCATGCGCTGTGTACCGCCGCTGTCCGATCAGCTGGTAAGAAGGGGTGTGCGGGGGGCGGGATGTGGGTTGCGCAGCTCGCGCGGTGGACATAAAGTTACAGCTGAGTTATCAGCTGTAACTTTATGCGCATGCGCAGTGAGCAAATTCTCCTGCGATTGCGCAGGAGAATTTGCTCCAGTAATTCGTCAGAACACCGGCTAAGGTGAATCCATGTATGTGTTGTTTTTTTTCTTTTTTATTGGAGGAGAGGTTCTAGATAAAGGGCAATAAGTAAGGCATAGGCGTTCGCACGGGGTGTGCCGGGTGTGCCTGGGCACACCCTAATCAAGCCTCAAAATTGAGGCTCTCTCACCTCCAGGGCCGTCTTTAACGCGGGGCAAACGGGGCAGCAGCCCTGGGCCCATTTACTCCTGGGGGGCCCCAAGGCAGCTGTCCCGTGGGCCCCCAGCCCCTGCTGCCGCGTTCACAGCGCATTGCGCTTGTGAACGCTTTTTTCCGGCAAGCCGCATCCGATGGATGCGACGGCCGGAAAAAAAAAAAACTGACGCCGGATGTGACGTCGCGTCACATCCGGTGTCTGTTTCCCTCCTCCGTGCAAGAGGGAAGACTGCACGGAGGAGACATCCGGCGGGGGACACGGAGCAGCTTCATGTAAGTACGGGGGGGGGGGGGGGGCTGGCTGGCTGGCACAATATTCCTGGTATCAGATTGGCACAATATTACTGGGCATCTGATTGGCACTATATTACTGGGCATCTGATTGGCACTATATTACTGGGTATCTGATTGGCACTATATTACTTGGCATCTGATTGGCACTATATTACTGGGTATCTGATTGGCACAATATTACTGGGCATCTGACTGGCACTATATTACTGGGTATTTGGCACTATATTACTGGGTATCTGATTGTCACTATATTACTTGGCATCTGACTGGCACTATATTACTGGGCATCTGATTGGCACTATATTACTGGGTATCTGACTGGCACTATATTAATTGGCATCTGATTGGCACTATATTACTGGGTATCTGATTGGCACTATATTACTGGGTATCTGACTGGCACTATATTACTTGGCATCTGATTGGCACAATATTACTGGGCATCTGATTGGCACTATATTACTGGGTATCTGACTGGCACTATATTACTTGGCATCTGATTGGCACTATATTACTGGGCATCTGATTGGCACTATATTACTGGGTATCTGATTGGCACTATATTACTGGGTATCTGACTGGCACTATATTACTGGGCATCTGATTGGCACTATATTACTGGGTATCTGATTGGCACTATATTACTGGGCATCTGATTGGCACTGTATTACTGGGTATCTGATTGGCACTATATTACTGGGCATCTGACTGGCACAATATTACTGGGCATCTGGCTGGTACAATATTACTGGGCATCTGGCTGGCACAATATTACTGGGCTCTGACTGGCACAATATTACTGGGCTCTGACTGGCACAATATTACAGGCATCTGACTGGCACAATATTACAGGCATCTGACTGGCACAATATTCCTGGCCTCTGACTGGCACACTATTACAAGCATCTGACTGGCATAATATTACAGGCATCTGACTGGCACAATATTACAGGCATCTGACTGGCACAATATTCCTGGCCTCTGACTGCACACTATTACAGGCATCTGACTGGCATAATATTACAGGCATCTGACAGGCACCATATTCCTGGGCTCTGACAGGCACAATATTCCTGGGCTCTGACAGGCACAATATTCCTGGTATCTGACTGGCACAATATTATTGGTATCTGACTGGCACAATATTACTGGTATCTGACTGGCACATTATTACTGGGCTCTGACTGGCACAATATTGCAGGCATCTGACTGGCACAATATTACTAGGCTCTGACTGGCACAATATTACTGGGCTCTGACTGGCACAATATTACTGGCATCCGAAAGTTACAATATTACTGGCATCTGAATGGCACAACAATTATGGCATATGTGTGTGTGTGGGGGGGGGGGGGTAATATTGCGATGGATGGCGGGATTGCATGCAGGGGAGGGGGCAGGGTCCAGGGGGCCCAAGCAAATGCTTGCCCAGTGTCCAATCACTATTAAAGACGGCCCTGCTCACCTCCGTGCTGCACTGCCGTCTGCCGCCCGAGTTTGTCTCCTAATCCGATCCTTCACTATGCGAGCGGAAGCGCCGCATATTGAAGGACGGACTTTCTCCTCCCTCAGACCTCCCCTGTAATGTACGCGCGTTCCGTGACGTCACGCAGAGGCGGAGTCACGGCAACGCAAGGGTGAGGCCCAGCCACAGTGCCAGAGGAGAGGGTGCAGAGCGGAGCACAGGCACATCGTTTTTTCCCATGAGGGGTTCTGGGGCGGCCGACTGGCTGGTAAACTTTAAGTAAGTTTAAATTTGATTGATTGATTTCTGAGGCTGCAGGTTTGATTTCGTGTTTGAGGTCCGGCTATATTATTTATAGTTCTGAGATTGAGAATTAAATAGACACACACCTGCATAACAAATGTGAAATGTTTGTTTACATTGCTAAATGCTTAATTAATAAAAAAAAAAGTTTTAATACAGTTTTTAAATGTTTGTTTATATTGATAATTATATGAATGCGGGTCTGTATGTAAGTATGCAGAGTGCATTTGTGTATGTGTGTGTGTGTGTATAGATATATAGATAGATATATATCTATCTATATATCTATACACACACACGTGTGCGGCGTGTGTGTTTGTGCTTTAGGGTGCACACCCTAATGCAATAGGCTGCGCACGCCTATGAAGTAAGGGGTATAGGGTGCAGCCCTGTCTAGTGCCTTTTTTAATGGGGACATTTACAGTAGGTGAATTCGGTATATTAATCTGGGAGGTTGAATTTTGGTGAAATTCTAATGTAACATAGTGATTTACATAGTAATTTAGGTTGAAAAAAGACACAAGTCCATCAAGTTCAACCCTTCTACCTATCATTTTAGCTTTTGATTCATAAGAAGGCAAAAACCCCTAAGGAAACTATTTTGAATTTTGCCTCCTAGGGGAAAAATTCCTTCTTGACTCCAAGGGGCAATCAGATTTCTCATTGGATCAATAAGCTCTATTATTAATGCTTATTCTATTATTAATAGCCCTGTATGTTCGGCTTTTCTAAAAAAAACAACATCCAGACCATTTTTAAATGCATCTATTGTGGTTGATAGCACTACCTCTTTTGGCAGTGAGTTTTATAACTTTATTGTCCTTACCGTAAAGAATCACTTCTTTTGTCATTCTAAGAAAAAAACAGTTTAGGCAATTAAAGGCCTTTTCTGCATCTAATGAAATAAAAACTGAGGGAGTAGAATATCGGCTAGCTATCCAGAGTATGGATAGAATAAAAGATGATTAAACATTAACTACACGTTGTGATAGTAGACTAGAAAGTACTGTGCTTACACGAATATAAGACAAGGTTTTTATCAGAGGAAATACTCTGAAAAACACCCTTCGTCTTATATTCAAGGTCATCTTATAATCAGACCTCAAAGAGAATTCTGAATATAAGACTAGGATCCAGGTCCCCAGCAGAGCTGCAGGCAACCTGGATCCTCCTCGCAAGTCCAGGAACTGTTGGAGGGCTGCTGTGGAATGCCAAGGACCCAAACCAAGTTGAGAGTAAAATAATAATGGCTAATAATGTTGCAATTTCTGTGTGCGCCAATGCACAAACGTCAGAAGTTTGCGCTCCCCAACTTCTGTGTTGCGTCTGTGCTCTTAGCACTGGCTAAGAATTCAGTAACTGGGAACATCTAGCCACACATCATTTGCAACATAAAACCTTGTTCTTATTCAGGTGCAAAAACGAATGCAGAATGGCGCAATAGTAGTTTTCCTCCTGAAGAAGCCGTGTATTTTCCGGTGAAACGCGTCGAGGTGCAGGCAGATCCAGCCTTCAAAGCATCACAGCCACTTGTTTTCCATCTTTATGAACTCCCGTGATATGATGGCATTTTCTAATTGACTTTTATCTATCAACAGTCTAAATCCAATTAAAAATCTGAAAGAATACCATTCTTCATCCTGAAATGATTTCCACTCACGTATGTTTGTGAGTGCAATTTTTCACTAAGTAACTTTATTGTATTTATGTTTAAAACAATATCGCACTATTATTTGTGTATTTAATTCAAGGTACCCACTACTATTGCGCCATTCTGCGTTCGTTTTTGTATATTGATTGAAAGTATCCCAAAGATTACTTCAGAGGGCAGCATTGTTGGTGTGGTACAGCAAGTATTATTAGTATTATTATATAAATTTGCACAGGTCCATTTGGCACATTTCACTTTACTTCTCTGCACTATTATTTATCTTATTCAGGTGGGTGAGAGTTGAAGCACCGGGGGAAAAAAAGGTATATAATCATTAATTTTCACACTATCCTACAGACCAGGCTAAAGGGTTGTGCACCCTCAAAGATGTCACCGATAACGGTTGTCTGAGCTAGATAACAGTAGAAAGCCAAAAACAAACACATTTCTCGGTATATCCATGCAGTGGATGAGATTAGACTGGAGTCTTGTAGAGATATCCTCCATCTGTGTCCCTCGTCTTCAGATTATTAATACATCTTTCTGTGTGGTGAGACACTAACACAAGAACAGTGCTTTGTAAGATGTTGTGGACATGTGGAGAGAGTCATGTACACACTAGGGCTGAGACACCAGGTAAAATCATGGAAAATAGTACAACATAATGATATTTGTTTAATTCCCTGATTGTCTTCCAAAATCATTCTTATGACTGGAGCAAAAGAACTGTAGAGGTAATAAAAAGATGTCTACAAGAAGATATGGATATTCCTAAATAAAACAACAGGGAGGCTGCATGGCCGTTTTTTTTTTATATATATAAAAACTTATGAAATAGAAATCCCGATTTCAGGGTTGTTATCAGATATGTACACAGCAGAGTTGTATTGTTAATCTATAGGGCAAATATATTTCATTATACTTTTTATAAGACAGGTGCATGAGTTGCAACAACGTCCTATGATATATATATATATATATATATATATTTATTTCATTTTCAAACCTAAAAAAGAGTTCGTTTGGGAGACTTAGGAAAACAAAAGATGTATGAAAAAGTCAAAAATAGCTATAACGGGCATGATTAAAAAGTTAAAACTATGGTATTATTATTTTTATACGAATATTATTAAAAATACTAAATGCATTTAGACATAAATATACCTCCTATTATTCTTACCCAGCGATGCAAAATACACTAAGTGTGGCCTTGGGAACACATGTAGTTGGGTTGCCAAGCAATGTCTTAGATGCACAGTAACCGGCGCACATGTGCTGCACAGTAGCTCAAATGGACACGTTGGTTTGTATTGAATCAGGAGGATGAAGTGGGGAAGTGGTCCTGAATCTGTTGTGTGCTAAGTGGAAAATTTGGGGGCATAAACATGAAATAATATGAAGAAATATTTACCAGACAACTGGGGCCGGTTGCAAGACTTTTTGCCGCCCTAGGCAAACACACACTTACACTCTGACACACACACACGCACTTACACTATGCCACTAACACACTCTTCCAATCACACACACACTTACACTCTGCCACTAACACAATCACACACAAACACAGAACAAATCATATTGACTTGCTCAGCATCCAGATGCAGAGTTCAGCAGCCTCTGCCTAGCTCCCATGCCGCTACGCTCCCCGCCACTCACTGTAGTCATAGTGCCATGAGGTCACGTGACCTCTGACTTCCCCACAAGTGCGTGTCAGGCGCAAAGAGAGCTGGTGAGCCAGCTCCTCTAACCCAGGGGGCGCCCTGACGCACATTTAAATATTTTTTTTTTTAAAACGGGGGCTGCCAGCAGCGGGATACATGTATCCCACAAAGCAGATGGCACCCCCCAGAGTCGGCGCCCTAGGTGAACACCTAGTTTGCCTACTGGTAGCGCTGGCTCTGGAGACAACCAAACACCTTATTTCTCAGCAAGATGGGCAGTTGGTTCTTAGAAGTCAAACCAGCCGTGCCTAAGCAAGCACAATCATCTTATTATTCCTTTATATATAATATATATATATCTTTGTTTAGTTTTCTGTACATATACAAAAAAGAACAACAGGTGTATAAGGTACATATTCATATACAAAAAACACAACATACATATAGCATTCAATCAGTAGTGCAAAAAGTGTATATCCACAGAGTAACACGAGCTGTAGCAGAAATGTTTTTATCAGACGGACCTGAGGTAGAACCAGAAGAACAAAGAAAAAAATAAAAGAAACATATATCTTTTTATTAATGGGTTTAATTTTTTCCCCTGGTTAGAGATTTTTCAGTGTGCCCCTAGGGCACGGAGTGACACTGGAAGACCTCTGTCACCCTTACACCCTCCCTGCCCATGTCTGGATTTTGTTTTGTTAGGAATCTTAAACTCTGAGAATTGGGCGACCTTCAAGCATTAGGTCCTGAGTGTGCTCTGCTGATAAAACCCTTATCACGGGAAAGGTTAACCTCTGACCTCTTCCAACTCTCTGTCTGAAAAGCTAAAGTCAGCTTTTCAAAAACAAAGAACAAAAAACACAGACGCAGATTACCACTGGCTATCAGTATTACCACTGGCTATCAGTATTACCACTGGCTATCACTATTACCACTGGCTATCACTATTACCACTGGCTATCACTATTACCACTGGCTATCAGTATTACCACTGGCTATCAGTATTACCACTGGCTATCACTATTACCACTGGCGATCAGTATTACCACTGGCTATCACTATTACCACTGGCTATCAGTATTACCACTGGCTATCACTATTACCACTGGCTATCAGTATCACCACTGGCTATCACTATTACCACTGGCTATCAGTATTACCACTGGCTATCAGTATTACCACTGGCTATCACTATTACCACTGGCTATCACTATTACCACTGGCTATCAGTATTACCAATGGCTATCAGTATTACCACTGGCTATCAGTATTACCACTGGCTATCACTATTACCACTGGCTATCAGTATTACCACTGGCTATCACTATTACCACTGGCTATCAGTATTACCACTGGCTATCAGTATCACCACTGGCTATCACTATTACCACTGGCTATCAGTATTACCACTGGCTATCAGTATTACCACTGGCTATCACTATTACCACTGGCTATCACTATTACCACTGACTATCAGTATTACCAATGGCTATCAGTATTACCACTGGCTATCACTATTACCACTGGCTATCAGTATTACTACTGGCTATCACTATTACCACTGGCTATCAGTATTACCACTGGCTATCACTATTACCACTGGCTATCACTATTACTACTGGCTATCACTATTACCACTGGCTATCAGTATTACCACTGGCTATCAGTATTACCACTGGCTATCAGTATTACCACTGGCGATCAGTATTACCACTGGCTATCAGTATTACCACTGGCTATCAGTATTACCACTGGCTATCAGTATTACCACTGGCTATCAGTATTACCACTGGCTATCAGTATTGCCACTGAAAGTCCACATCACGTCATTGTGTATCATCAATATAAACCTGTACTGGTAAACCCTGTATAACGCCGGCGCATATCAATGTATACCTATACTGGTAAACCCCCATATAACGCGGCACATATCAATGTATACCTATACTGGTAAACTCCCGTATAACGCCGGCGCATATCAATATATACCTATACTGGTAAACCCCTGTATAATGTGGTGCATATCAATATATACCTACACTGGTAAACCATTGTATAACGCGGCGCATATTGATAAATACCTATACTGGTAAACCCCCATATAACGCGGCGCATTTCAATATATACCTATACTGGTAAAGCCCCGGATAATGCGGTGCATATCAATATATACCTATACTGGTAAACCCCCGTATAATGCGGTGCATATCAATATATACCTATACTGGTAAAACCCTGTATAACACGGCGCATATCAATATATACCTATACTGGTAAAACCCTTTATAATGTGGTGCATATCAATATATATCTATACAGGTAAACCCCCGTATAATGTGGTGCATATCAATATATACCTATACTGGTAAACCCCCGTATAACGTGGTGCATATCAATATATACCTATACTGGTAAACCCCTGTATAACGCGGCGCATATCGATAAATACCTATACTGGTAAACCCTCATATAACGCGGCGCATATCAATATATACCTATACTGGTAAACCCCTGTATAACGCGGCGCATATCGATAAATACCTATACTGGTAAACCCCCGTATAACGTGGTGCATATCAATATATACCTATACTGGTAAACCCCTGTATAATGCGGCGCATATCAATATATACCTATACTGGTAAACCCCTGTATAATGTGGTGCATATCAATATATACCTATACAGGTAAACCCCCGTATAATGTGGTGCATATCAATATATACCTATACTGGTAAACCCCCGTATAATGTGGTGCATATCAATATATACCTATACAGGTAAACCCTCATATAACGCGGCGCATATCAATATATACCTATACTGGTAAACCCCTGTATAATGTGGTGCATATCAATATATACCTATACTGGTAAACCCCTGTATAATGCGGCGCATATCAATATATACCTATACTGGTAAACCCCTGTATAATGTGGTGCATATCAATATATACCTATACAGGTAAACCCCTGTCTAACGCGGCGCATATCAATATATACCTACACTGGTAAACCATTGTATAACGCGGCGCATATTGATAAATACCTATACTGGTAAACCCCCATATAACGCGGCGCATTTCAATATATACCTATACTGGTAAAGCCCCGTATAATGCGGTGCATATCAATATATACCTATACTGGTAAACCCCCGTATAATGCGGTGCATATCAATATATACCTATACTGGTAAAACCCTGTATAACACGGCGCATATCAATATATACCTATACTGGTAAAACCCTTTATAATGTGGTGCATATCAATATATATCTATACAGGTAAACCCCCGTATAATGTGGTGCATATCAATATATACCTATACTGGTAAACCCCTGTCTAACGTGGTGCATATCAATATATACCTATACTGGTAAACCCCTGTATAACGCGGCGCATATCGATAAATACCTATACTGGTAAACCCTCATATAACGCGGCGCATATCAATATATACCTATACTGGTAAACCCCTGTATAACGCGGCGCATATCGATAAATACCTATACTGGTAAACCCCCGTATAACGTGGTGCATATCAATATATACCTATACTGGTAAACCCCTGTATAATGCGGTGCATATCAATATATACCTATACTGGTAAACCCCTGTATAATGTGGTGCATATCAATATATACCTATACAGGTAAACCCCCGTATAATGTGGTGCATATCAATATATACCTATACTGGTAAACCCCCGTATAATGTGGTGCATATCAATATATACCTTTACAGGTAAACCCTCATATAACGCGGCGCATATCAATATATACCTATACTGGTAAACCCCTGTATAATGTGGTGCATATCAATATATACCTTTACAGGTAAACCCTCATATAACGCGGCGCATATCAATATATACCTATACTGGTAAACCCCTGTATAATGCGGCGATTATCAATATATACCTATACTGGTAAACCCCTGTATAATGTGGTGCATATCAATATATACCTATACAGGTAAACCCCCGTATAATGTGGTGCATATCAATATATACCTATACTGGTAAACCCCTGTATAATGCGGCGCATATCAATATATACCTATACAGGTAAACCCCTGTATAATGTGGTGCATATCAATATATACCTATACAGGTAAACCCTTGTATAATGTGGTGCATATTAATATATACCTATACAGGTAAACCCCCGTATAATGTGGTGCATATCAATATATACCTATACAGGTAAACCCTTGTATAATGTGGTGCATATTAATATATAAGGAGGATCGCAATGTGATTCTTTGGACTCTAAGCATTCCGAATGCACAACTTCTTTCCACTCTCACCTTAAACTGGAATTAATAGGAGGATCGTGAGCCATCAAAGCACCACACTATGGGTGGAACTTCGTTATAACTCAGTGAGGTACCATTTGCATAGTACCATAGAATTCCTCTGCGACTGACAATATTCAAAGGGAATAACAAAACTAAACTTATCAGAGCATTGTTCCCATCACAGACAGGTCAACCCGTATTTATCACAGAAATTCCCAGTAAATACGCTCATACAACCACTCTTGGTTTAATTGCCATACCTGCAATGTATGTATTTCCAATATTCTGACCCTAATCAGACTCCTCTTCTGAGCCAATCAGAGCTAACCTTACAGTCTTACCATTTGTAATTGTATAAAAGATTTTTCAGGTCAAAGTTAGAAACGGTTTTTAAAAAACAAATTTCATCACATTTTATAGTAAATTGTATAAAATTATGAAAATAATGGTATCTTAAAAAAAAACCTCCATATTCTGGTAAAAAACATTATATCATTTATGTGGGTACATTAAATGAGAAAGAGGAAAATTACAGCTAAACACAAACACTGCAGAAGTGTTAAAATAGCCCCTGTCAGCAAGGGTGACACAATATAGTCTGGCCACCAAGGTGTTAAAGAAAATGTTTGTTAAGCTGAACTCATCTGTCATTAAGTGGTTAATTAGCTTTTAAGGTAGTGCCAGCCCTGCGGGTAGGTTAAGACAGGCGTGAATTTGTACAATGGATAGGAAATGACAGCCTTAGTTTTAATCTTTCCTCCATTGGCATGGTGGTGCTTCTTTCTAGTGAAGCTCATTTGTTATAAGAAAGAAATCCCTCTTTCCATTTCCAGACACATAGTATAAATATCCCATTAGTAACGTGGTATCAAACAGAGTGTCAGTACAGCGGGATGGATGGCTTAAAACAAAGTCAACTTCTCCGGGAAGATGCATCTGTTCCTTATCAGTCCTGGGGGCCAGTGTTATGGAGGTGAGATCACAGTTTACCTCAAACCAGAATCAAGAGCTGGCTTCAGGGAAATGATATGCACACTGGAACTAATCAAATGACAGCTTTTTTCCCCCCCTAAACTCAGAAATTGATTTTAACCCTTCTGCGTCCAAGCAAGGCCTGGAACCAGTGGTGTATCTTGGTTTTGTGCTGCCCTAGGCAGACAAAATTCTGACACCCCCTCACCCATGTTGCACACCTACGACATGCCCCATCAGCGACGTTGCACACCCACGACATGCCCCATCACCCCGTTACATGCCCCCATCACCCACATTGCATACACACACTAAATGCCCCATCACCCCCATTACATGCCACCATCACCCTCATTTCATACCCCCACCACCACGTCCATTACATGCCCCCATCACCACGATTAACTGGAAGAAGCTAAAGCTCGCTAAACGGTAGAGGATGGAGCGAAAATGTTTCAAGCACCAGAAGTGTGCTTTAACACCCTCTGGCAAAGTGCCGCCCCAGGCAAGTGCCTTGTTTGCCTTGTGGAAGATACACTACTGCCTGGAACCCATTGTGAGACCTTTCATTGTGTCTAGAACGTTGATGATTCCATGAAATAATCTGCTACCCAGAAATCAAGGAATGCACACAGTTTTTCAGGTTAATACTATGCTCAGACATATACTTTGCTAACTGTAAAGCACACACATCAGCTTTGACAGGTAAGATGAGGCAATTGGAAGCCCCTCTAGTGTAATACAGTAAAGTCAATAGAGAACTGTTGATCATATTAACACATGCCAGACCTGCTGTTCCTACAGATGTCCCCAGATGGAAGTGCTGTCACCACTGCAAGGACTTCTGGGTAAGTTTATGCATATAAGACCAACAGTAGTTGTAATTTTTCTTTAGAAACAGGTCTAGTGGCTGATCACCTCACAGTATTGCAATTGATATAATAGGATATCAGGGTTAACTGGATCAAAGGCTAGGAAACCAGATCCTGCAAGCTCAGCTAGTTCCTTGCCACTCGATAGAATTGCATACATTTAAGGGGAAAAGTCATAATGAAGCAGAATTGGAAAGTTGGACCATTTACAGGAATGGTTTAGGAATATTTTTAGAGACTTTAGATAGGATAGGGAGCTACAAAATAGGGTTGTAATCTGCGATCAAGTTTATATAAGCATTATTCTAGATTGGAACAACACAAGATTAAATGTTTCTAGCATCTGTAACCATGGAATGGTCCTTTTTTTGTGTGAATCCTGATGTGTTTGATATATTTTGTTTATAGCTTTGTTGTAACAATGTTATATTGATACATATGTGGTTGATGCTTGACGTTATACATTCAAAGCTTTGAGTTTTTTTAATCTGTCTTATAACTTGATGGAGTTTAAAATTGTTGATGGTTGATATAGACATTGGAAGTTGAAAAAAAAAATGATTTGTGTTCTCTTTAATGCCATTTTTTTTCTTATTGGATCTGATGACTTGTTTCCAATTCCTAACGAAAACAATAAATAAAAAAGCCTTTCTACTATTTCTGTGCACTATGTACACTATGAAACCCTGAAAAGTTAAAATAGGGCTGTGTTCAGGGGTAGGCACCAACAGTGTACATGGTGAACATTTACTGAGCTGTGTGACAGACAATTTAATGGTGTCTTTGGGCCACAGACCTTGGGTCACTAGAAGGATCCAGGTGATGTAGGAGGTGTTCAGGAGTCACACTGCAGATATGAAGGAACTGGGCCTGGTGCAGGGTAACCACACCAAGCCCAGGTTGACCCTCCCAGGTTGGTGTGGCCACATACTAGCGCCCTGAGGTAGCAGCAGATACCTTGAAGCAGGCATAGAACACAACATCACTGACACCACTGACCATCAGGATGCTGGAGGGCAGGTCTTGTTGTAAAGACACTGCTGTCCTTATATGAATACTTTGCCTATCCCTGCTTAAATTTTACCTGAAAACGTTGGTGAGTCTTATTCTACAGAAGGCAGTAAGGCAGATGCAAGGACAGATGACTAGATATTGCATAGGCTAAAAAAGGGGGTAGGGTTAATTTAAACTTTCCACCTTTTACTTCCCTCTTTGCCCCCTGAATGTGTTCCCCCTTGACTGTCTTCAGCCTTCAAAACCAATTCTACCTCCTATTGCGATGTCTCACCTTTGATCTTACGGTTTAAGCAATGTGTCTGTGTCTCTGCTGGCACAGATCTCTGTAGCATTGCTCCTTTTCCTTTATGTGATACAGTGTAATTCCCGGTTGGTCTGATTTGTTACACAGAGCAATGGAAAGTAAGATACATTTCGGAGCTGCCTATAATATGTTGCTGAATAGAGAAACTGACCTGAGAGTATTGCTACGCGCTATCTACAAAAGTACTCGTGAGGCCTAGTCAAACATGCAGGCCTCGATTTGGACAATAGTGCCCTATTCCTGAAAGGTAACAAAATATTAAGAATATGAGCGGTGAACCACCAAACTAGCGCAGGTTCCAACCAGGATTTTACCTTCAGTCATTCTCTGCTGTTAGCTACAGACAAACAGCATGGATATGTGTCAGAATTACTGACAGGCACAGACTGGAAGCAGATAATATATTATGTAAATAAAACTCACAGTGGAATCATCTATTACGGGTTTGTTTATCATGAGGCTGGATAATGGCATTTTAATCGGAGTACTGATCCCTTAAACGTGAAACAGAAGTAGTTAGGTGGAGGGAGGAGAAGGAGACCTGTAAACAAACATGGGTCTGCTGATTTGTGTCACACAAACGTGTTCTGTATGAAACAGATTGTCTGGCAACACACAGGCCCAGAATGACGCAATTAGACAATGTTATCTTTGTGCACATAAACAACATCCCCTCAGCTGCCCACGGACTGCAACTCCTATCACTGTGTTTTTCCACCAGGCCAGTATTTTCTTGGAAGTCTATTCAAATAAATCACTGAGCCAGTAATGGATAAATACATAGCAACTATCATAGTTAAAAATTGGAAAAAAAAAGCAACCCCAACCTAGCTATGAACTCTTCCTGATGGGGTAATGTGGCCTGTCTGGAAGTAATACACAGTACAAGTTTGAAGAACTGAATTACATACAGGTTTAGCTAGATAGATGGATGGATGGATAGAGAGAATGACAAATCTCAAAAGCCATATAGCCATGGCTACCAAAATCCCTAACTCTAGAGAGGTATATCTTTCCAGCTATTAATAGGCTGACTTTTGCAGGCCAATCGGCAGTTCCATATCTGCCCAAAGTCCTGGATTTGTTGGGACAGTCCTGTCTGGACTTGTGGCACATGGCTGCAAATTTGTGCATCAGAAAAAAAGTTTGAACTTGTTTTATCAATAACACATACATTTTTATTGACCCTGTAGACCCGCAGGTACAGCTCAGGTTGCTGTCAGACCCCAGGAGATGGAGAATGTAATGTACATTAACATCATTTTATACAGTGTACCATATTGTACAGTATAGTGTGACATCAAACTGGCTTGGTCACGCCTCGACCGCGCCACGGCAGGTTACCCACACGTCGGCACTTCTGTTGTTTAGTTTTAGTAATTAGTTCCCAAAGTTTTTTTTTAAATTATTATCTTACCATATGTCGCCATTTCTTGTCTAAGTAAATGTGATTGTTGCTTCATGAAAACCTAGAGGAGACGTTCACTCTCAGAGTATTTAATGGCGGCTTATTTTGCTAGTTTATCACGGATCTGTAATCCATGAATACAATGCCCTAGATCTTTATGATTCTTTGGTTCCGTTCAGACAGAAAGATACTTGATAGGTTATTTATAGAACACATTTCTAGGGCAAAGTTCTAGAAGTGATCTAGACAACAAGAACATTCCATCAGTTGACATGGTGACTGCTTCACTTCTAGAACTTTACCACAGAAGAGACTTATTAAAAAATTTTCATAGTGAAAATGTGCCGAGTTTATGTGCATTTGGAAACAAAAGTTCCATATATATATTTAAGGAGATATAAGGTCCTTCAATATTATTACCTACTAAACTTCTAAAAGTGGTGCAGTCACCAGGAATGTTTCTGCTGATTAGATACACTTTGGAATTTTTCTTCAGAAATTTACTTAATATGTAATCCACAGAGTATCTGTTGCAGTGTATGTCCCACTTGATGAATAAAACCCTTGGCATTCTGTTCCTTCATCACTCATCACTCCTTCACCACTAACTCTGGGCTCATACAGTGAGATTTCAGGACTTTGACAGATCACACATTCTCTGGCTTATCACTAAGATGAACTAAAGTGAGAGGAAGATAGGAATGTTAGAGAGTGAGGATGTAGTAACCAGGCCACCAGAGAGATAGCTAACCTTGCACTGCACATGTTTAGGACCCATGTGTCCCATAATCCAGCACTGCCTTTGTAATTTGCAGTCAGATCACCTTAGACTTGAGTAGACAGGGTGCATCTGCCGTGTAGTGTCACACAATGTAGCATGACCCAGGAGTACATGACACCATTTGACGACATCCAACATTGCCTGACCAGACACCCTGTACAGAGACTGGGTGCCTGGACTTCTTTTCTCTTTGTTTAGACTGTACACCTTTTAGACATACACATTTTAAAGACAATGCTGCCTGTGCACAGTATTAATTCCAGGACAAACCTGAATTTGACAGGACAGGGCCCCAAATTAACCGGATTTTCCTAATCGATCAGCCATAACATTATGACCACCTGCTTAATATTGTGTACCTCCCCTTTTGACGCCGAAACAGCCCTGAGCCATTGAGGCATGGACTCCATTAGACCTCTGAAGGTGTGCTGTGGTATCTGGCACTAAGACATTAGCAGTAGATCCTTTAAGTCCTGTAAGTTGAGGGGTGCAGACTTGTTAGTCCAGCACATTCCAAAGATGCTTGATTGGATTGAGATCTGGGGTGGTCAAGTCAACACCGTGAACTAGTTGTTGTGTTCCTCAAACCATTCCTAGACCATTTTTGCTGGCACATTATCCTGCTGAGAGAGGCTCATGACATCAGGGAGTACTATTTCCATGAAGGGGTGTACATGGTCTGCAACAGTGCTTAGGTAGGTGGTATGTGTCAAAGTAACATCTAGACATGTGCATTCGTTTTCGGATGAATGCATTTTCGTCCGAAAATAGCATTTTCGTCCATTCGTCCGAAAAACGAATAACGAAAATGCTAAACTAACGAAAGACGAATGAACGAATGGTTAATAAACGAAAAATATTCGTCCATTCGTGCTATTGGCATTCTATAAACCGAAATAGAGGCGGTTTATAGAATACCAATAGCATTACATATACATTCCATAAACCGACATAATGAACGACTTTCGGTTTATGGAATGCATGTAATACTATTGGCTTTCTATAAACCGAACTAGAGTCCCCATTCATAAGAATTTCTTATGAATGGGGCTCTCGTTCGGTTTATAGAAAGCCAATAGTATTACACGTATTCTATAAGACGAACGAATAAAACGAAACGAAAATAATGAACGAATTTCGCCTGAAACGAATCCAGTAATGAACTAAATTTGTTTTAGACGAAATAAATAACATTTTCGTCTGAATGGACGAAAACTAAACGAAAATTTTAGTTTTGCACATGTCTAGTAACATCCACATGAATGTCAGGACCCAAGGTTTCCCAGCAGGACATTATCCTCCACCGGCTTTGCACCTATCAGTAGTCATAATGTTATGGCTGATCGGTGTAAATTTGGGAATGTTAACAACTACGGGTTAGATATAAACCCAACACTGTCTTAGCCTGTCCTAATGATAATTACTTTGTGTTATATTAAAAACCCAGTTCTGACAGAGCCTGCTTTTTTAGTTATCAGTCATAAACAATGTTGAAATGATTGCCATATTTCCTGAAATAAATCTGTGAGTGTATTTTATGAAAAGAGTGAAAGACTTGCAGGCAGTTGAAGAGGGAGGTCTGTGTGTGCTGTATTACAGGAAGATTTACAGCCTGTAATAATCCCTATATTAGAAGGGAAGTGGCTGTACCACAGTGGATATACTTGTGCAGAGATGATCTCTTGGCAGCCAGGATCAAGTCTCCAAATACCAAATGAGCTCAGTGAGGTGAAGTCTGAGGGAACCATTCACGTAAAGGTGAGTTACAGGTGAGTTAAGGTGAAATGAGGTGAGATGACCATTTCATCTGACTATTTTATCTATACATTGTGCAGGGACAAACATGGTGAGCTTCTCCTGCTAAGCAAACACACCAGGGTTGTCCCTGCACAATGTATAGCTAAATTGGTGAGAGGAAATATTCAGCTCACCTCAATTCACCTGCAACTCACCTTTTAGTGAGTGACTTGCGTGGTAAAGTCGGAAATAAAGTACTATACAGACTTATTAAACTCTTAGAGCGTCAGCTATATTTTCTTTAAGTCCCTGCAGCGGGATCCACACTCAGCTCATCGCAGGGAGCCGAGGGAAATGAATGGTAAAAGATGTGAAAGGGAGATAAGACGCCATCACAATGTACAGACAGGGCCCCGCTTGGCCGTCCACAGTATTCTGCATTGTTTATGAGATTTGACACGTTTCGTTTTATGTTGCCCTTTTATGATTCATTCTAAATATTTGTTGCTTTTTCTTAACCGGAGAAATGTTTTTATTTATTTTCCCCAATTGTCATATGTTATAATGTTGATTATTTCAAATGTACTAATTCTCTTGGTAATGTTATATTATTACACATGGTTTTGAAAAACTCAATAAATAATAATAAAGGATTTATGTTTTGTTAAAGCTAAGTAAAATCCTTAATGAAAAACATCATTGACTACATGTGGCACGGTATATAAATTACACATTTCCCATAGAAAACCAGCTCATTTGCATACCGTGCCACAGTTGATCCCTGTAGTCCTGCAGTAAGAGTGAGAATGGCAGTGAATGATGTCCGTACAGGTGTACGCTGGTGTTTAGTTAAAAAAAAAAAATAGAAGCAGTAAATGCATGTATTACGTGCAAGATTCCATACAGCCGAAGCCCGGTACGATAATGCAGCTCCAGGCTAGGTCCTCCACATTCCCAGTTCTTCCATGTTTCTAATATGGCAGAGATGCTATGCCTCCCAAATCCCTTCACCCTTGTATTCACGTTGCATGTCAGGAGTTGCATACTGTGATGGACACTCTGGTACACCAGCTGGGTAACTCCGTAAGACTCTGGAACCAGCCAAACCTGCTGGATATCACAATCTACCCCTATCATTAGACGACACCAGTGTGGGGATAAAACAGGAACAAACTGTATTGAAAGGACATACAGGTTATATACACACAATCAGATAATCATCATAATCATAGTTTCTCCACTCACCTTAGACAGCCAGGCGCGGAGCAGACCCAAAGCCAATACATCCAGGATGCCTCTCAACATTGCCTCTCTTCTCCCCAAAGAGAGACGTGATTGGGTGGTTGGGGAAGAAGCGACAGCCCTCGGAAGTTTGGGCAGATCCCTACATGTTAGTGATCCACCAGAGAGTTCCAGGGCCACGCTGCTAAAGTCCGTTAGGGTACGGACTGGAAAGAAGGGCACAGAGGGCCAGGGCTGGTACAGGGAAGTACATTAAAGCAGAATAGAAATATTAACACTGAGTATTGTGCCCACTTAGCAGGAAAACAATCCACTGGAAAGTGCAAGATCTGATAAGACAACTTTTATTGAAGACAATCATAAAAATATTTATGGAAGCCCAATAAGAGGTAGCAATTCCTTACGTGCTTCAGATGGATTTAATTGTAGACCCCAAGCCCAACACATCACCGGATGCCTCTCACCATTGTTCCTTCTTCCTCAAAGAGCGACATGACCATATGCTTGCGGAAAAAACAACAGTTGATGGTAGTTTTAGCGGATCACATCAGGGAATATCGCTGTCCTCCAGTCAGACGAGGCAGCGGTGGCAAGGCACGGATATTATTTTGGGGTGGTTGGTTGTGTGACAAGCCCTTTTAAGAAAGTGTGTACATGCAATAGTTCCTGCAGCCTGGTTTCCCATGACACATGCTTTATCCTCGTTACCAAGCTGATCAGGCAAACAAAGTTATAACTACTATATAAGATGTCACATTTAAATGATATACATATAATTTATGAATGTGCATGTGTAAGTTTATACATACACACACAAATTAATCTAGACCACCATTTTATTCAGGGATATGCATAAAAAATACATACTCCAGGGATACACTGGAAGAGAATAGAGCCTGCAGATCTCGTACCTCCCAACATTGCCCCCCCAGGTGAATTCGGACGCCGGGGGCGGTGTCTGGGGAGGTGAGTGACAGCGGTGTCACTGTCCAGTTAAAGCTGGCAGATGAGGTTAGGAGTATTACTGGCGATGTGATCATCCTAGCTGGATCCGATAAAGAACCAGTTCGGTGACAGGGAGGGGTAAACAAAAAAACAAAGTTATTATGAATGGAAGGCTTTAAGAAAACAACATATTAAGTATGTACACAAACGAATAACAGCAACAAAGAAAATAAAGTGAGACGGAAGCATACCTCCCCACTGCTGCCCCTGGCGAATCGAGGAGGTCGAGTTTCACTCACACTGACAGTGCTACGTTAGATGCTAGCTATATTGCACAGTTGTCTTGCTCTATTTTGGATGGTTTTCACTTAATTGGACAAATACATTAAAGAAACCTCCATGTGTCCATATTCAGACTTTAGCAGAGGTCTCCGCTAAATGCAGAACTCCCTTCATTAAGAAATGCTATGTCAGTAGCTCCTTCCACCCGTGGTGTAGCTCCTGGGTGACACTGCTTAAAGGGACATTGCTACTTACATAAGATGTAACTAGATAACCTGGTCATTTAAAATAAACACATAAATAAATCATATGCCACTGTTTTTTTTTTTTATATATGATTAAATTAATTGAACTAGTTTCACTTTACAACTGTGGCCAAAGCCTGAATGATGATGTCATAAGACACACCCCTGCTCTCTTACTGGCTCCTGTGTATCATAGTGGGCAGGACTAGGTGGCTGTGTACAACTTTTTTTTACCTGCCTTCCAACACAAAGAGAGGAGATTAACCCCTTTGTGACGTTAGGACGTACTATGCCGTCCTGACTTTAAGTGCCTTCAAGTCGTTAGGACGGCATAGTATGTCCTGTACTAAACAGCTCATTGTGGCTCCCTGCGATGAGCTGTTTTTGGATCCCGCTGCAGGCACTTACAGCGGGATCCCACCTGTCAGATGAGGCCACTTTAAGTGGCCTCAGTCTGACAGGGAAAATGAAGCCAGTGCTCAAAGCGAGCACCGGCGACATTTTGCTAAATCGCGCTGTGCCCGAAATTCCGGTTTTGGGCACGCCTCCGTGACGTCACACGTGACGTCGGGAGGTCTCGCGATTTTTTGGCAGGGACCCACAGGGTCTATTAAGACCCTGATCGGGTCTTTGCCAGAGTGTTCCTGGCTACCGATCACCTTGTGATCGGTGGCCAGGAACAAATCGTGACGTTTTGGTGCTTGCGTCGTTTGGGACGCAAGCACCATGCGTCACAAAGGGGTTTAGCTGATCAAACAGGATCATAACTCCGCCCCCTTGTGATGTAATAGTGACATTATCCTCCAATTCAAAGTCTATGATCAGAATTCTGACTTATAAATTGCATTCTGTGTCCCCAGCCCCAAAGTGAGAAATTTGTGCTGTAAAGTCACTAGAGGGTGGCACCCAAAAACACTGTGACGGGTAGAAATAGAATACACTGCGCCTTTTATGTGAGACGAGTAGCAGCACCGAAACACAACCAGTGCTTCACTCCTGGTAAAAATTACAAACAATACACACAACGTGAACAGTGCGCTTCCCAACAACACTACACACTCGTATTTACCCTATACGTGGAGGCAATCCTCTCCGTAGTATGCAAAGGGAAAAAGATAAAAAACTCTTATAGTGTAGTATATTAAAAAATATATAAAGTGATATAAGTGCGTAAACAAAGACACACTTACATTTTACTGAGCAGTATCCTGCTCAGTCTATAGGGTGTTCGGGAGCCCCTCGTGGGGTCTTGGATAAAATAAGATTCCGAAGTAGCTCCAAATTCAAGTAGATGTGATGGAACAGGGGAGGAAGGAGATGTATTCTTAGTAAAAACACTTTTAATAATACACAAATAAATTTAAAATCTTACATAAAAACAGGCAGCATCCAGCTTTTAAAGTGCAGAGAGTCCCAGTTTTTAAAGTGCAAAGTGTTCTTGTAAGTTGCTCCTTCTCCATACACGACGCGTTTCTCCTTTAAAATAGGCTTTTTCAAGTGTATTCCTGTTCCTTGTCTTCTTCTTTAAATAGTCCCGTTTTTTGAATTTTCCCGCCAACTTCCGGGTGTCGAGTCACGTGACGTCACGTGATCGTCGCATCCCGTGACGTCACGCGCTGGTCGCACTTCCGCGTTCCACCGCTTCTGGTGGCTTATAAACAATCTCTCCAGCTGTCTCCATGCGTTGTCATGGAGACCAACCTCGGCATACACATTTTATATATCGGGGGAGAAGGGGGAGAAAAGGAAAACAATATTTAGGGCAGTTTTGCCTCATAGTGTAACATATTCACTTTAATCCTCCCAAAAGTAGTTGCTATATTATAATAATAGAGACCAGAAATGAATAGTCTCTTTTGCTTAAAAAATCATAATACATTATCTATAGAAATAATAAATGTCATATTATCTATGAGGATAGTTAGAAAGGGATTTGCCCATTATCCATTACTGTGCATCATCAGATTCATACAGAATATCATAAAAAATAACAACTAAAATGTCACATAAATATAATTATGTGGGCTACATTATTGTACCTCTGTCAGGAGGTAACTCCCTGAAAAAGGTATAAAAATTAAGTAAAATTCATAAAAAATTAAAAATTTTAATAAAAAATTAAAAAGATCGAATTCTGCATTTAGTCCACTAGGGTTAAGAGTTTTTAATTCGTGCACCCATTTCATTTCTAGTTTTCCTAAACCCTTCCAGGAGTCTCCTCCCCTCCAGTGTTTTTTATATTTGTCAATAGCCATAAAAGTTAACTCTTTGGGGTTACTTAGGTGTTTAAGAAAATGTTTGGGTACACTGTGGGTCAGCATTTTTTTCTTTATATTGTTGCAATGTTCACCCACTCTTTTAGATAATTTTCGTGTGGTGCGTCCCACATACTGTAGCCCACATGTACATTCAAGTAAATATATAACAAAACTTGTGTCACAATTCATAAACTCTTTGATGTTATATTCTTTGCCTGTTACCCTCGATCTAAAGGTATTTAATTTTTTCGGTTGATTTTTGGTCTGTTTACAAGCATTGCATATATTGCAACGGTAAAAACCTGGATTTTGTGTCAAAAAAGTGTTTTTTTCTTTTATTTTTTCTTTAGTATAGCTTTTGGTTATACATCTCCGCATATTCGGAGCTCCCCGAAAGATGATATTGGGTTTTTCTGGCAGAATATCTTTTAAGAGGTCATCCTTCCCTAAGATAGACCAGTGCTTATTTATTATTCTCTTTAAATGTTTATTTTTGTTATTAAAATCTAAAATTATAGGGAGGGTCATTTCCTTCTTATCCTCTTTTTTCTTTTCCATACAAGTTAGTAATGACTCTCTTTCTATCGCATCAACCTCTTCAAATGCTCTAACGATATTTTCTTCTGGATAATCTTTATGCAATAGACGTTCTTTTAAAATTTGCAATTGGTCTTTGCAAACATTTTCATCCGTGCAATTTCTCTTTAATCTTAAAGCTTGACTTTTCGGAATACCATTTAGCCATGGGAGATAGTGTCCACTTTCATAACTAATGAAGCTATTGACATCCACCTTTTTAAAAAAGGTTTTGGATTTAATTATGTCATCTTCTATATATATTTCTAAGTCTAGAAAGTGGACACTATGGCGATCGTACTCTGTATTAAGCTTTATTCCCCAGTCATTATCGTCTAGGTGGGCCAAGAAAGACTTCAACTCTCTCTCTTCGCCCCTCCAGACGAAAAATAGATCGTCTATATATCGACGGTATGTGACCAGGTTCGCTCCCCAATGATGTCCTGACCATACAAACTGGCGTTCCCATTCTGCCATAAAAAGGTTTGCATAGCTTGGAGCGAACCGTGTTCCCATAGCCGTTCCTCTCTTCTGTAAGAAAAAGCTGTCGTTGAACCAAAATAAATTATTCTGTAGGATAAGATTTATACCCTCTACTATAAAATCCACAAAAGTTCCACCCAGTTCGTTATCCCTCATTAAGATATCTTTTACTGCTTTGCAGCCCCTTTCGTGCTCAATTATGGTATACAATGACGTGATATCACTTGTAACCAACCACATCTCCTTTTCCCATGTGAGTTCTTTCAATATGTTAAGTACACTTGCGGTATCTTTAAGGTAAGATGGGATAGATTTTACAAAGGGTTGTAGATTATAGTCCAAGTAATGTATTAAGATATGTATTACATATTAAGTATGTACACAAACGAATAACAGCAACAAAGAAAATAAAGTGAGACGGTAGCATACCTCCCCACTGCTGCCCCTGGCGAATCGAGGAGGTCGAGTTTCACTCACACTGACAGTGCTATGTTAGATGCTAGCTATATTGCACAGTTGTCTTGCTCTATTTTGGATGGTTTTCACTTAATTGGACAAATACATTAAAGAAACCTCCATGTGTCCATATTCAGACTTTAGCAGAGGTCTCCGCTAAATGCAGAACTCCCTTCATTAAGAAATGCTATGTCAGTAGCTCCTTCCACCCGTGGTGTAGCTCCTGGGTGACACTGCTTAAAGGGACATTGCTACTTACATAAGATGTAACTAGATAACCTGGTCATTTAAAATAAACACATAAATAAATCATATGCCACTTTTTTTTTTTTATATATGATTAAATTAATTGAACTAGTTTCACTTTACAACTGTGGCCAAAGCCTGAATGATGATGTCATAAGACACACCCCTGCTCTCTTACTGGCTCCTGTGTATCATAGTGGGCAGGACTAGGTGGCTGTGTACAACTTTTTTTTACCTGCCTTCCAACACAAAGAGAGGAGATTAACCCCTTTGTGACGTTAGGACGTACTATGCCGTCCTGACTTTAAGTGCCTTCAAGTCGTTAGGACGGCATAGTATGTCCTGTACTAAACAGCTCATTGTGGCTCCCTGCGATGAGCTGTTTTTGGATCCCGCTGCAGGCACTTACAGCGGGATCCCACCTGTCAGATGAGGCCACTTTAAGTGGCCTCAGTCTGACAGGGAAAATGAAGCCAGTGCTCAAAGCGAGCACCGGCGACATTTTGCTAAATCGCGCTGTGCCCGAAATTCCGGTTTTGGGCACGCCTCCGTGACGTCACACGTGACGTCGGGAGGTCTCGCGATTTTTTGGCAGGGACCCACAGGGTCTATTAAGACCCTGATCGGGTCTTTGCCAGAGTGTTCCTGGCTACCGATCACCTTGTGATCGGTGGCCAGGAACAAATCGTGACGTTTTGGTGCTTGCGTCGTTTGGGACGCAAGCACCATGCGTCACGAAGGGGTTAACCTGATCAAACAGGATCATAACTCCGCCCCCTTGTGATGTAATAGTGACATTATCCTCCAATTCAAAGTCTATGATCAGAATTCTGACTTATAAATTGCATTCTGTGTCCCCAGCCCCAAAGTGAGAAATTTGTGCTGTAAAGTCACTAGAGGGTGGCACCCAAAAACACTGTATTTCACAAAATGGCGGCGCCCAGTCACACTTGTTTAGTTAAATATTTTATTAAATAAACTCACATAACAAAAACAAAAGACATATCTGAAATATACAACAATACAAAATAAAAAAAAGCAATCATTTTCATTTTTTGGTGGGGGTGTCCCTTTAAAGGGGCTAAATACATATTTTCAGATACGTGCTGTATCATGTAAAGGAAAATAAACAGATCTGTCTAAATCAGTTTTTCCTCCACTCTTCCTATGTCCTAAAACTGCAAATAAAATGAATAGATTTATTGTTGTTTCTATAGCAACAGTCCTGCCTATGTCTTTAAGCCCTCCTTATTGGATGATCAGTGCTGCCTATCTCTTTAAGCCCTCCTTATTGGCTGTCACTGAATCTAGAGGCCCTGGCGAAATTATTTTGAATATAAAACTACAGTAGGACAACAAATTGTTTTAAAGTAAAAATAGGTGTATTCAGTGGCCTCCCGAGGGGGGGGCGGGGGGGGGCGGCCCGCCCCGGGTGCCACTGACTAGGGGGGTGCCACCGGTGCTGCCGGCACCCCCCACGCTGCTTACCTTTTTTTTTTCTTTTTTTCAGGCGGCCGCATCCTCTGGATGCGGCCGCCGGGTGAAAAAAAAAAAATCACAGCGACCGGATGTGACGATACGTCACATCCGGCGACTGTGTTTCCCTCCTCCGTGCAGGATGGAAGACTGCACGGAGGAGTCGTCCGTCCGGGAGAAGCAGCGATTTGGTAAGTGATGGGGGGGGGGGGGGGGGGGCTCTGAGTGGCACACTATTACTGGGCTCTGAGTGGCACACTATTCCTGGGCACTGACTGGCACAATATTCCTGGGCACTGACTGGCACAATATTCCTGGGCACTGACTGGCACAATATTCCTGGGCACTGACTGGCACACTATTACTGGGTTCTGAGTGGCACTATATTACTGGGTTCTGACTGGCACTATATTACTGGGCACTGACTGGCACACTATTACTGGGTTCTGACTGGCACTATATTACTGGGTTCTGATTGGCACTATATTACTGGGTATCTGATTGGCACTATATTACTGGGTATCTGACTGGCACTATATTACTGGGAATCTGGCTGGCACTATATTACTGGGCTCTGACTGGCACTATATTACTGGGTTCTGACTGGCACTATATTACTGGGAATCTGGCTGGCACTATATTACTGGGTTCTGACTGGCACTATATTACTGGGAATCTGGCTGGCACTATATTACTGGGCTCTGACTGTTACAATATTCCTGGGCTCTGACTGGCACTATATTACTGGGTTCTGACTGGCACTATATTACTGGGTTCTGACTGGCACTATATTACTGGGTTCTGACTGGCACTATATTACTGGGAATCTGGCTGGCACTATATTACTGGGTTCTGACTGGCACTATATTACTGGGAATCTGACTGGCACTATATTACTGGGTTCTGACTGGCACTATATTACTGGGTTCTGACTGGCACTATATTACTGGGAATCTGGCTGGCACTATATTACTGGGTTCTGACTGGCACTATATTACTGGGTTCTGACTGGCACTATATTACTGGGAATCTGGCTGGCACTATATTACTGGGCTCTGACTGGCACACTATTACTGGGTTCTGAGTGGCACTATATAACTTGGCTCTGACTGGCACAATATTCCTGGGCTCTGAGTGGCACACTATTACTGGGCACTGACTGGCACAATAATCCTGGGCACTGACTGGCACACTATTACTGGGCACTGACTGGCACACTATTACTGGGCACTGACTGGCACACTATTACTGGGCTCTGACTGGCACTATATTACTGGGCTCTGACTAGCACAATAATACTGGCTCTGACTGGCACAATATTCCTGGTATCTGACTGGCACAATATCACTGGGTTCTGAGTGGCACACTATTACTGGGCTCTGACTGGCACATTACTGGGTTCTGAGTGGCATTATATAACTGGGCTCTGACTGGCACACTATTACTGGGCTCTGAGTGGCACACTATTACTGGGCTCTGACTGGCACTATATTACTGGGTTCTGAGTGGCACACTATTACTGGGCTCTGACTGGCACTATATTACTGGGTTCTGAGTGGCACTATATTACTGGGCTCTGACTGGCACACTAGTACTGGGCTCTGAGTGGCACACTATTACTGGGCTCTGACTGGCACACTTACTGGGCTCTGAGTGGCACACTATTACTGGGCTCTGACTGGCACAATATTACTGGTATCTGACTGGCACAATATTACTGGTATCTGACTGGCACACTATTCCTGGTATCTATAATTGTACAATTTTCAAACATTGAAAAAATTGTGGGTGTTTTCTTGCATTTTTATGGGGGGGGGGGGGGGGGGTTAGGGGGGGTGCCACACTCAGGGTCCGCCCCGGGTGCCACATGCTCTAGGTACGCCCCTGGGTGTATTTCACATATATTTAACACATATTCAGTATGCAATCAGGAAATCGGCATTAGATACAAACCAAACACTCTCAGCCTGTCCTGATAATATTTTGTAGTCAAAGAATCCCCTTAAATTACATACAAACCCATCACTATCTTAGCCTGTCCTGATAATCTGCAGTCACAGCACCTTACATTAGATTACAAAAACCAGCACAGGCTGACCCCTACCGAAAATCAGCTCAGTAGAACTGCCCCTTTAAGGATTCTTTGTATTTGACCTTTGACTTAAGCACTGCTATGTCTTCAGGTCCTGACCTAGTTTGTCTACTGATCCTGGATCTTCACACACCAGTTTTAGACTCTCCAGTGACCTTTACTTCTGTGTCTGTCTGCAATGTTCAGTATCGGAATTTTGTTGACTTCACCCAAGGTCAAGGTGCAGTGATCTAGCCCAACCTCTATTCCTAACTCTATATCACTTGAGAAAGACAATGTGTCTGTGCCATTGTTTGCGAAGTCTAGTAAACAAAAAGTGTTGGTGCCTAACCCTGTTTATCCCACATTTTGGGAAATATAAAAACAATGCAACAAATACTTTAAATGGTTTTGTAGACAACAGACTTGGCAACAGTGCACAATGTCAATCAGCAGCTTTAAAGGCGAATAAGATATTGACATATAAAAAGGGGTACTGATTCATGGGAGGAGCATCATCTTACCTGTTTACAATCAGTGGCAAGACCTCATTTTGAATAATACTGGGCACTGGACCTTAAAAAGGATATAATGGAACTAGACAAAGTGCAAAAGTGGGGAAATGGAAGATCTAAGTTATGGTGAGAGACTAGAAAGTTACATTGGCATAGTGTCAGGATGGTCTTATAGCAGAAGTATGCACACCTTTGCAGAAACCCATCACTAACTGAGAAATCCTGGCATGGTACAGGGTCACAGCCAGTAAGCGACAGCATGGGATGATAGACAAAGACAATGAAATACCGTATTTGCTTGAATATAAGACCCTGATTATAAGACTACCCCCCAAACGTTGGATATTCCTTTAGAAAAAAAATAAAAGCCTGAATATAAGACCACCCTATAGGAAAAAAGTTTAACTTGTAAATATTCACATGTAAATTGCTTTTTCATATTTAATAAAATTTATGATAGCAAAAAATGTATTTCTTGTTTTTATTTTCTTTTATTTGCCCATCAGTCCACCAGACTTAGCCAATGCTGCCCCTACCCCCCTCCATCCCCCAGACTTGCCAATGCTGCCCCTCCCCCCTCCCTCCACCAGACATAGTAACATAGTAATTTAGGTTGAAAAAAGACACAAGTCCATCAAGTTCAACCCTTCTACCTATCATTACAGCTTTTGATCCAAAAGAAGGAAAAAAAAAACCCTAAGGAAGCTATTTCAAATTTTGCCTCCTGGGGGAAAAAAATCCTTCTTGACTCCAAGAGGCAATCAGATTTCTCCTTGGATCAATAAGCTCTATTATTAATGCATATTCTATTATTAATAGCCCTGTATGTTCTGCTTTCCTAAAAAAACATCCAAACCATTTTTAAATGCATCTATTGTGGTTGATAGCACTACCTCTTTTGGCAGGGAGTTCCATAACTTTATTGTCCTAACTGTAAAGAATCCCTTCCTTTGCTGGCTATGAAATCTTTGCTCTTCCAGTCTGAGGGGGTGACCTCTTGTTCTTTGTACCTTTCTGTTAATGAACAGGTCACTGGAGAGCTCCTTATATTGGCCCTGCACAAATTTATATAATGTTATCATATCCCCTCTGAGACGCCTTTTTGCCAATGCCAATGCCAATACTTTTTGTTAAATAGTAATAGTAGCAAAACACTGGTCTCAACATCAACAGTGTTGAGACGACTCAAGGATCCTGACCTTTTAGAATTGCAAAGAAAAAGCCATATCTCAGTCTGGCCAAAAAATGTTTTTAAAAAAAGATTAAGATGGGAAAAACAACAGACACTGGACAGAGAAGGATTGTAAAAAAAAAAAAAAAAAAAAAGTGTTATGGACAGACAAGTCTAAGTTTGAGGTGTTCTGATCACAAAGAAGAACATTTGTGAGACGCAGACCAAATGAAAAGAAGTGCTTGACGTTATCTATCAAGTGTGATGTAGGCAATGTAACAGTCTGGGGGTGCTTTGGTGGTGGTAAAGTGGGAGATTTGTAAAGGCTGAAAGGGATCTTGAAAAAGGAAGGCTATCACTCCATTTTGCAAAGTCATGCCATACCCTGTGGATTTCATCCTACAACAGGACAAGGATTAAAAGCACAGCTATGAACAATGCAAAAACTATTTAGGGAAGAAGCAGTCAGCTGGTGTTCTGTCTATAATGGAGTGGCCAGTACAGTCACTGGAGCTCAAATCTATTGAGCCGTTGTGGGAACAGCTTAACCGTATGGTACATAAGATGCGCCATTATATAGTCAATCCAAATTTTGGGGGGTGCTTCAGGAAGTATGAAGTGAAATCTCTTCAGATTACCTCAACAAATTGACAGATTGAATTTTTAAGTCTGAAAATTTCATAGACAGCAAAGGCTTCTTTATGGTAAAGTATAGAATTCACTGCCAAGAGAGGTGGTGCTATCAAATACAATAGATTCTTTCAACAAGAGTCTGAATATTACAAATACGGAACATAAAGGGTTATAAATAATTGAATCAACATTAAGAGGACAAAGTCTTAAAATGGAGGGGAAAAGGTTTAAACATAATATCAGGAGTAGAGTTGAGCGGACAACCCCGAAGTCAATGGGGACACGAACTTTTGGCCACTAAAATGCCTCTAAAAAAGTCCTGGAAAGGGCTAGAGGGCTGCAAAATTAAGTAAAATGTGGGTAAGAGTAGGACAAGTACCCTGCAAGCAAATAGGGAAATAACTTAAAATAACATAAAATATATACAAATTACAAATACAGCTGAGCCATAAAATAGCACTAGATGGAATCTTTGATTTTAGCTTTGGAAGTACATAAATCTAAATCTAAAGCATGGCTGCCAGGAGGATCAACAGAATTATCCATTTGAGAGAGGGTTGGAGTGCAGGGTATTCTCTTTCAGTTTATACTAAGTGACCCATAGGTTGAGGAGGCGGTGACCGTGGCGGTGTAGGTGGAAGCGGCGCTGGAGGAGGACGAGGAGGAGCTAGCCAGAATTTTTCAAAGTGCGCTGTAAGCACAGTATTGGACTGTTCTGTTCGACTCTCAGATATGAAGTGCACCGCAAGACGCAAATGTACTATTTAGCACCCAAAACAATTAGAATTGTTCAATGTGTGCTGTAAGCACAGTATTGGACGGTTCTATTTGACTCTCATATATGAAGTGCACCGCAAGACGCAAATGTACTATTTACCACCCAAAACTATTAGAATTTTTCAAAGTGCGCTGTAAGCACAGTATTTGACGGTTCTATTTGACTCTCAGTGCAGGACGCAAATGTCATATTTAACACCAACAAATTGCAGTATTTAAAAATGCCTAGATGTTGCCCACTGAGCTAACAGAACAGGATTAAAGTCATGTGCCTGGCACACATGCAGTTGCAAGTGCACTGCACTCTCTGTGGCACTGGGCTCAGGGCAGGGTACAAATATGTAGTATAGCACCCACTAAAATAATCACTGTAATTTGAATAATCGCTGTAGGATTATGCCCCTCAATATGCCAGGATTATGCCCCTCAATATGCCAGTATAATGCCTCTCAATGTGCCAGGACTTAGCCACCCAATATGCCAGGATTATTATGCCACTCAATATGCCAGGATTTTCCCACACAATATGCCAGGATTATGCCCCTCAATATGCCAGGATTATGCCTCTCAATATGCCAGGATTTAGCCACCCACTATGCCAGGATTATTATGCCACTCAATATGCCAGGATTATGCCCCTCAGTATCCCAGGATTTTGCCCCTCAATATGCCAGGATTATGCCCCTCAATATGCCAGGATTTTGACCCTCAATATGCCAGGATTATGCCTCTCAATGTGCCAGGACTTAGCCACCAAATATGCCAGGATTATTATGCCACTCAATATGCCAGGATTTTCCCACACAATATGCCAGGATTATGCCCCTCAATTTGCCAGGATTTTGACCCTCAATATGCCAGGATTATGCCTCTCAATGTGCCAGGACTTAGCCACCCAATATGCCAGGATTATTATGCCACTCAATATGCCAGGATTTTCCCACCCAATATGCCAGGATTATTATGCCACTCAATATGCCAAGATTTTCCCACACAATATGCCAGGATTATTATGCCTCCCAATATGCCAGGATTATTATGCCACTCAATATGCCAGGATTTTCCCACACAATATGCCAGGATTATTATGCCACTCAATATGCCAGGATTTTCCCACCCAATATGCCAGGATTATTATGCCACTCAATATGCCAAGATTTTCCCACACAATATGCCAGGATTA
The DNA here is from genome assembly GCA_036172795.1 of Pelodytes ibericus. NCBI lineage: Eukaryota > Metazoa > Chordata > Amphibia > Anura > Pelodytidae > Pelodytes > Pelodytes ibericus. Next base: position 198,107,684 of record CM069858.1, on the reverse strand, counting down.
TTATGCCTCCCAATATGCCAGGATTATTATGCCACTCAATATGCCAGGATTTTCCCACACAATATGCCAGGATTATGCCCCTCAATATGCCACGATTATTATGCCTCTCAATATGCCAGGATTTAGCCACCCAATATGCCAGGATTATTATGCCACTCAATATGCCAGGATTTTCCCACACAATATGCCAAGATTTTGCCCCTCAATATGCCAGGATTATGCCACTCAATATGCCAGGATTTTCAAAACACAATATGCCAGGATTATGCCCATCAATATGCCAGGATTATGCCCCTCAATGTGCCAGGATTATGCCTCTCAATTTGCCAGGATTTAGCCACCCAATATGCCAGGATTATTATTCCACTCAATATGCCAGGATTTTCCCACACAATATGCCATGATTATGCCCCTCAATATGCAAGGATTATGCCTCTCAATGTGCCAGGATTTAGCCACCCTCTTCCTCCCCCCTTCCGCCTTACTTACCTCCTCGCTGCTGCTCTGTCTCCCGGTGCTGCAGGTCCGTGGCTGTGAGGGAAGCGTTATGCGTTCCCGTCCAGCCAATGCGCATTCAATAAAGTTTGTTTAAAAAAAAGTTTAAACAAACTTTATTGAATCCGCATTGGCTGGAGGGGAGCGCACAACGCTTCCCTCACAGCCACGGACCTGCACCGGGAGACAGAGAAGCAGCAAGGAAGTAAGTAAGGGGGAAGGGGGAGGATTTTTTTTTTCACGGTTCTGGCGCCCCCTGGTAAGTTGCGCCCTAGGCAGGCCCTGCCGAACCCCGAACTCCAACACGAACATACAGTGGAATGTCCGTGTTCGGGTCCGGGGTCCAAAAACCGTAATGTTCGGTACGAACCCGAACAGTGCGGTTCGGGTTCGCTCAACACTAATCAGGAGGTATTACTTTACTTAGAGAGTAGTGGACGCATGGAATAGCCAGGGACTAATAATTTGGTCATTTTTTAAAAACCTAAATGATTATGTTATTGTGTTCCAGCACCGTATACTTGCTGTCCCATACCTGTGATTCGGAGAATATGTGTATTTATTTTAATCTGAGCTTTAGTTGCTTAAAGACTTTTATCAATAATTCATTGTTGCTCTTTAAGAGGTGTGTCAAAGTCTGGCCCTCCATCTGCTTATCAGCTACATCTAACATAATTCTCTAGGGAATACTGGAGATGAAGTCCGTCAACAGTTAGAGCAAAATTGGCAAGAGTCCCAGAGCTGAACCCAGCGGTGTCATGTAACCCAACCCACTGTAGGCTCTGTCTCTGGGACTCTTTTGGGTCTATTCACTAAAATTCGAATTAGTCTCAAGACTGTCACATTGGGAGATTGTATGTGACCTCCGAACTCGGCTGCCTTAACGGATTTCCATTTTGAACTCAACTTTCACTGAATGCAAGAAAAATTGCTATTAATAAAATTACTGCACCTGTTAAATAAATACACAAGTAAAAATTTAAAATAAGTCCAGTCCCTAATGAATATTGGGGCTAGGTGCTGGGCAACATGCCACAGACCCACTCCCCCTTAATCTCAGGGGCCAGGGACAGCGTATGATGCCCTTAAATAAATTGATCCCAAATACTCCTTGTCACCCATAAAAGAAATGTGAATAAAAATTAAATAAGTGCCCTACCTACCCACCTATATCTAAGTTGCCCAGGAAGGGGAAAATACATTGTTTATAATGATTTTTTAGTTAACGGGGGTGTGATAATGATTTTCCTTTAAATACCAGAGGGCATTCATTTTAATGGGGGAAGGTTTTTCAAAGTGAGTCCAACTCGACGGCCTAAAAACCAGTGTCATTTCTTCCCCCATTAACATGATTGGGAGGCAAGTTTAACTGAGCTCCTCTCCATTTAGCATGCCTTCACCACAGCTCCAACTCCCAAAAATGCTTAGTGAATAGCACTTTGCGGGGTTGAGTTGGAAGCATGCCGGGGTAGCCAAATCTGTCCGAGTCCGGAGTTCGAGATGAGCTTTCATCTCAAACTCCAAACTTGGACTTTAGTGAATAGATCTCGTTGGCAAAGATGACAGAGATGTACAGTTTGAAATCCCTGGTCTACATTATCCATTTGAAACGAATGAGATTTGTGTTTCATTAAATGTACTTTCAGGAATGGAAGTTTTTGCCTTCCAATCCTGAATCCAGTCTAAAATACACATACTTCTCATATTACCAAAAAATACCCCCCAGTGAAACTCCTTTCCCTCCGGATACATCTATTTACTCCACTCCCATTTTTTTTTAAAATCTAATTCAATTTTGAACCCACTGTTCCGTTCAGGAGAGGGAAGATGTCATATTAATTGACCCTCTCCTATCCTTATTGCTTCATGTAGCAGCAGTCAGACGAATCAAGCAGTGCCTCATTTAGCCGTAAGGTCACCTGCTCTTTGGGTTTGTTCACAAAATAGTGAACATTATTGCCCAAATATAAATAATGACAAACAACCCTATTGTTGGTAAAAATTCACATCTTCATTTATAAATCTCATCACTCTACAATGTCAAATTAAAACTGGATTTGTTGTATAACGAAACTTGAGTCTGGAAAGCACTGGCTTTTAGAACTTCTAGCAACAGAGACAAAAGGTTTAAAGGGACTCTGTCACTTCAACAATAGTCTATACTGTGTATGCAGAGCACGAAAAAAAAGATCTATCGATCGTGTTCAAAACATTGCAAGCAAATGTATACATTAAGAGAGAAATGTGTTTTATATGTGCCTCTGGTGTCTCGTGTTCATGACATAAGTTTGTCACATTACAAATTTTACATTTGCAAGTAGTTCATTTGCATATCAAGCCACAGGTGATGTGATGTCATAAACAAGAGACACGGATTTCATTTAAAAACACATTGTTTCGGTATAAGAAGTGGAACGGGGTAAAATTGGAATAGTGAATGTAGTAAAAGAAGAAGTGACAAATTGAAAACATAGTCTACTATGAGGGATTCTAACATTTGAGGGGAAAAATTAGGAAAGAAAGGGAGGAAGAAGAAGGGGAAGGGAAAGGAGAAGAGGTTAGGTAGAAGACATTTAAGTGGCAGAGGTCTGCTGCCAACAGTGACTGTGAACCCAGGTGAAGGGACAGAGTTTGAGGGAGGGAAGGTAATCAGTTCTGTTTTGGAAAGGTTAAGTTTCAGATAACGCTCAGACATCCAAGCAAAGATGGCCGACAAACACTCAACTACACGTGACACTAGCGAGGGAGTGAGGTCAGGGGAGGAGAGGTAGAGAAGTGGGCCAAGGACCAATCCTTGTGGAACACCAACAGAGCGGAACAGGTGACAATGTCACTCCAGCAAGCTACATGGAATAGGAGCGCTCAGATAGGTACGACTAGATCCAAGAGAGTGCCATACCACCTATGCCAAATGAGGATAATCTGTTAAGAAGGAGGTGGTGGTCAACAGTGTCAAAGGCAGCAGAGAGATCTAAAAATCATCACTGAGAAGTGGCCTTTAGTTTTGGCAGAGAGCAGGTCGTTTGATACTCTAGTGAGGGCTGTTTCAGTAGTGTGTAAGGGTCTAAAGATTGAAAAGGGTCAAGTAGGTCATTGGCAGTCAGAAAGTCTGTCAGTCGCGAGTGCACCGCGAGTGCTCCAGCAACTTGGACACAAAGGGGAGAAGGGATATAGGACAGTAGTTAGATGGAAGAGTGGGGTCGAGGGAAGATTTTTTTCAGTACAGCTATGATTAGTCCCCCGGGAACAAGCGCAGCTAGGTGGGAGGGGGCCATGTATGTGTGAGGGGTTGTGAAGATGTGTGAGTGACAGGTGTATGTATGGTGGGGGCGTGATGGCCAGCAGAGGGGGTATAAAAGGACTTCCCCCTCTGTCATCCGGCAGCCATTTTAGGTCCGGACACAGCAAAAGATAATTTTCTCTTGCTCGTGTCTATACTGAACGGCTGCAGGATGAACATTGAGGATGTCCTCGCAGCTCTGAGGGCAGAGGCCCTCCTGGACGGTGGGGCCCACCTCCAGGCACAGATGGCTCGGTTGCGGGTGGCGCCGGCGGGAGCCCCCACCGCGGATGGCGTTCGCGGGTCGGGCAGGCGTGTCTCGCGCCCCCCCGCCCGTCTCAGCCCTGACGTAGGCCCGCTCTCCTACCGGAGTAGGAGTCCAGGGGAGAGGACACGGAGGCGGCGCTCGTCTCCCGCGAGGCCGGTAAGTGGATCAGCGGCTGCTGTACCCCCTCCCCCGTCACGCAGAGTGCGCTCGCAGGCCGCGAGGCCTGTATGTCCGTCCCCACAGCCTCCTCGGCAGGCTAACAGAGGGGCGAGGCCTGCACGGAAGGTGAGGCCCGCCCGATCAAGCACCAGGTTGCTCCCCTTCTCCTCCCCGCTCCCAAGTACCTCCACCCCGGGTAGGGCCCTGCGCTCCAGTGGTGCTCACATCTCCGGGGGCGCTGCTAGGCCGGCAGCCCCCCTAGGCCCTGCCACGCGGTTAGTGGTCCCATCACGCTCCCCCAGCGGTGAGAGCAGGCCCCGGGCACGCAGAGCAGCAAGTGGCAGGCGGGCAGTAACACGGAGGGCACCTGGCTCACCTCCTCCTCCCGTTTGGCCTGATTCCCCATCCGATGGCGCCATGTCGCTCCAGTCGGATGACGAGGAGGTTCCCAGCACCTCTTATTTTAACCCCCGCTCCACTACTGCAACGCAGGCTGCCGAGTTGCCGGCCACAAGGACAGCGGATCAGGCTAGGGGAGGGAGGGTTGTTCACCAACCTGTTTCCTCTTCACAGCAAACCTCAGCACGTGCCATCCCGGCCGTGCTCCAACCTCTGATGTCTCCCATAGTTCAGGCAATCTCTCTGACTGGATCGTCACCATCTGGCGTGGGTCTGTCGCCCGCCGATGCCTCGGCTGCGGGGTTATCTCATCATCCCGGTGAGTTCGGGGACGAAGGGGTGGCGGGTTCGAGTACTTTAATGCCAGGTCTTAGTATGTCGCCTGCGTGGGACGGGTTATTACGGGGGTTGCAGGCTTTATTAGTGCAGTTTGCGGCGCCAGGGGGTTCGGCGTCACATACAGTTGCTAAGACAATTGAGGCGCAATTAAGGGGGGTCTGGGAGGCGGCGGGCTTGCCAACGGCCGACCCCTCTCCTCCAGTAGTGGCGGTACCGGTTCCTCCTTTACCGGTGCCATCATCATCTGTTAATGCTTTAGCCGGGGTTTCAGGGACTGATTTGGGGGTGACGGAGGACCTCTCCCAGGTGGGGTCTTTGGTGGCCCCGGTAGCACACGGCGCTTCTTATATGTGCTGGTCAGGCCCTCTCGGCCTGCACCTGAAGCAGGAGGTCAAAGAAAAGATCTGGAAAAGGGAATACCTTGAGATATTCTCCCTTATCCCTCTGGAGGACGTTCCTCCTCCAGAGAAAGATCTTAAAGAGTCCGAGAAGGAGAAGGAAAAGTATCGTTACCGGAAGATCCCAAAAACTTTCGGTAATTGGATACGTGCCTTTTCTATCATGGCTAGCGTGATAGGGGAAAAGTACCCGGAGCGGTGCTCATCCCTATTCTGCTACCAGGACCAGGTCTGGACTGCCTGTCGAGTGTATGGAGGGTTAAACTGGTGGCGCTACGATGAGCAGTTCCGCCAGCGTTTAGCCGTCCGCCCAACGCTGACGTGGGATCAGATGGATATCGGGCTCTGGTTGGCGATTATGACTCGCCCCGCATCAGCTCAAGGGGGCATGTCCTCCTTTCTCGGGGGGGCCGGCGGGATGGGATCCCCCACCCCGTCGGCCGCACCACGACGCTCCGGGTCATGCTGGCAATACAATGACAACCAGTGTAAATGGGGGTCAAACTGCCGCTTCAAGCATGAGTGCTCGGGATGTGGGGGTAACCACCCCGCTTCCCGGTGTTTCAAAAAAGGAAAAGGGGGAGATAAGTCAGACATGGGCTCAAAGGGGGAGGACGCCGGTGGACGTCGCCGCGATGCGCCCATGGCTAAATAGATATAGGAACAGGAGGGCGGCGGATATACTTTTGGAAGGTTTCGGTGAAGGGTTTTGGATCCCTTTTCTGGACCGGCCAGCAGTTGTATCCCATAGGAATTTACGTTCGGTTGCAGATCACCCGGGGGTGGTGCGAGAGAAGTTAGAAAAAGAAGTAGCACTGGGGAGAATGGCGGGGCCTTTTCAGGATCCACCCCTCCTCAACTTACGGGTTTCCCCGTTGGGGGTGGTTCCCAAAAAAGAACCGGGCAAGTTTCGCCTCATTCATCATTTATCATTCCCACACGGGGGGTCGGTTAATGATGACATTGATGCGGAACTGTGCCGCGTGTCTTACTTTTCTTTTGACGCGGCTGTGCGGATGGTTAGGGCCGCGGGCCCGGGGGCACTAATGGCGAAAACGGACGTGGAGGCGGCATTCCGTTTGCTTCCGGTACACCCGGAATGCCATCATCTCCTGGGGTGTTTTTTCGAAGGAAAATACTATGTGGATCTGAACCTCCCAATGGGTTGTTCGATCTCCTGTTTTTACTTCGAGTGCTTTAGCACCTTCCTGGAATGGGTAGTGCGGGAAGAGTCTGGGTGTGACTCAGTACTGCACTACCTAGATGATTTCTTGTGCGTAGGCCCGGCGCGGTCACACGTCTGCGCTCACTTGCTGCAGTCGGTGCAACAGGTATCTAGGCAATTTGGGGTACCGTTAGCTCCTGACAAAACGGAGGGCCCTGGGACGTGCCTTAGCTTTCTCGGCATTGAAATTGATTCAGTGGCGGGAGAGTGTAGGCTTCCCAGGGATAAGTTGGACGGGCTCCGATTGGCGGTGAATAAGGCACGGGGGATGCGGAAGATTCAGCTCCGCCCCCTTCAATCTTTATTGGGGAAATTGAATTTTGCGTGCCGCATCATTCCGATGGGCCGAGTTTTTAACAGGCGTTTGGCAGGTGCCACGGCAGGCATAATGCGTGCGAACCACTTCGTACGGCTTACCAGGCAATTGAGAGAGGATTTGGGGGTGTGGGACCATTTCCTTGACCAATTCAACGGCAGGTCATTGTGGCAAGCCCCAGAAGTGTCCAATCAGGATCTCCATCTCTTCACCGATGCTTCGGGATCGGTGGGCTTTGGTGCTATCCTGGGGTCGCAATGGAGCTCGGGGGTCTGGCCATCTGAGTGGCGTGTATCAGGGTTGACCAGGAACCTGGCATTCTTAGAATTGTTCCCTATTCTGGTGTCCTTGGAACTATGGGGAGCCACGCTGCGGGACCGCAGGGTGGTTTTTCATTGTGACAATTTGGGGGTAGTCCAGGCTATTAACAACCTAACGGCATCTTCCCCCCCGGTTATTCGGCTCTTGCGGCGTCTGGTGTTGCGGTGCCTGTGCCTCAATATTACTTGCAGGGCAGTACACATCCCAGGGGTGCAAAATGTGACGGCAGATGCCCTCTCTCGTTCACAGTGGCCGGAATTCAGGGCAGCGGCCCCAGGGGCAGAAGAGAGGGGTTTGCCCTGCCCCCCGGATCTGTGGGACCTTGGTCTGGCCGAATAGCTGAATGGGTTCGGGGGTCCGTGTGCCAGGCCACTTGGGATCGGTATGGTAAGGCTTGGACGGAGTGGGAAAACTTTGAACATGCCCGGGGGGGTTTTAGAGACTCAGAGGAGCGGCTTCAGGGCTTATTGTGGCTGTTGTGGCATTGGGAGGCTTCCGGTCTCTCCCCGGGGGCGGTGTCCGGTAAGTTGGCAGGTTTAGCATTTGGCTTCAAGCTCCGCAGGGTCCCCGACGTTACGAAGGATTTTGTGGTCCGCCAGGCCCTAAAGGGCTGGCGTAGAACTAGGGTCTGCAGGGATTCCAGGAAGCCGGTATCTGGAGCTTTGCTGTTGGGTATGTTTCACACACTGCCCTCCATTTGTGAATCTGCAGCTGAGGTATCACTGTTTCGTCTGGCTTTTGCATTGGCATTTTTTGGGGCACTACGGATTGGCGAACTGGTCAGCCCATCCAAGGTTCGGCAAGGGGGGATACAGTTGCGGGACGTTTTGCGGGAACCAGGGTTTCTACGTTTTAAAATACAACGGTCCAAAACTGATATGCTAGGTAAGGGTGCTTGGGTTACGTTGCACGAGGTGGTTGGTTCGGTGGTTTGCCCGGTGACATGCATGGATAACTACTTAAGGGTGCGTCCTGCTGCCTCAGGATCCCTCCTTATCCATCAAGATGGGTCCCCGCTGTCTCGCTTTCAATTTATCAGAATTTTCAAGAAGGCGGTTGAGGCGATGGGCATTCCAAGTGTGGATTTTGGGGGTCATTCCTTTCGGATAGGGGCAGCTACGGAAGCCGCCAGGGTGGGATTGTCAGATAGGGCAGTGCAGCGTATTGGGCGTTGGGAGTCTCGTTGCTTTCGTTCCTATGTGCGGCCTGCAGGCCTAATTTCTCACACCTGTCTGTATCCTTCTAGGTCATTCCCCGGTTAAGGTGTGGCTGATCGGCCACTCTTACATATACTGGGCGCAGCGGCGTGCAGCAGTGCGCCGGGGTGGTGAGCATTTGGGGTTCTCTCCTCTTCAAGCTGAGGTGAGATGGTTCGGCTATAGAGGTATGAGGTGGGTGAGATTTCTTCCGGAGGTCATTCAGCTGTCACGGCTGTTGGGCCCTCCGGATTTGCTGATAATTCATTTAGGAGGCAACGATTTGGGCACAGTGCCAGTGTTAAATTTGGGGGACACAATTAAACAGGACTTAGCCAGGTTGAAGGTGCTTTTTCCTGAGGTTTGCTTGATCTGGTCTGAGGTGGTTCCCAGGAATTTTTGGAGGTATGCACAAAATCAGAGGGCACTGGAGAGGTCCAGAATCAAGCTTAACAAGAGGGTATCGAAGTTCGTTTTGGGCATCGGGGGTATTACGGTACGCCACAGGGTTTTTGAAAGAGAGGCTGCCGTCTTTTTCAGGAGTGATGGGGTTCACCTGACAGAGGTGGGGTTAGATTTGTTTAATTTGGCGTTACAGGAGGCGTTGGAGCAGGCCATGGCGTTGGGTGGGGGTCACTGCTGATTTAAGGGGTTAACCAGCAGTGCCTATGGCGGGGTTTGTCCTTGCCAATCCAGTTTAAAAGTGGAAGGAATAAGACAGACGGATCGATTGGGGGGCCCCTCCCCTAACCTCTAGCATTGAGAAGGATGATAATGGTCGTGCCCACCAAGCTAACAGCCGGCTGGTGGTTGGCATCAGGTTTGAAACATGTGGTAAAAGAATATATGGCCGAGGGGGGAGGGGCTTAACCCTAGGAGGGGCTCAAGTTAGAGCTAGTATAGTTATGGATGTATGTTATTTGATTGGCAAGGACTAGTTAACTGTATTTGCACTACATTATTGTTTTATGGTTAAGGTTCGTATATATATATGCATAGATGTTCGTATATATATATATATTAATTTATATACATTGACGATTAAGTCATATATTTTAAATAAATAATAAAGTAAAATAAAGGAGAATGTGGTCATACAGTTTATTTGGATTGTAAATAAATGCTGTGGCCTATTTAACTCCATCTACGTCTGGTGTGTCTTTATTGGGTTCGGGGTTTTTATGGTATAAGGATGAACTAAGTCCCATCTACTACATACATGGGCCTGCTTGAAGGTTGACTGTACTATTCCAGAGGACAGAGAGAGGTTGATGAGATGGGTTAGAGTTGGACAGAGTAGAGGGGACAGAGAGGATACAAGGTGAGACGGGATGGGATCTAGCGCACAAGTAGTAGATCTTGAGCAGGAGACCAGATCGTCTACCTCTTTCTCAGCATCTTACAATTACAGGACAGTTAAGGAATTTCTTTTTAATTTATGCATTTACATACAGATCATTTTTGATATTTTTTTTTATTCCCTACATTCGTAGCCTACACAAGTTTTAGGTGACAGTCACCAACAATTGCCATGATTCACCCCCTAGTGGAACAATCTCTCTATTCTGCACACAGCTTACCTTGCACGTGTAATACTCAGGGTTAATCTGCTGTCTGGCCGAATTTAGATAAGTATTGGATGAACATGTGGTTCCAATAAGCTTAGTGTTTATGTGAAAGTGATCTGTTTATTGCTTGGAGCTTAACTTATGTTCTCTGCAAAAATAACATTTTTCCATTGTGGGGTGTAAGACTAGACAACCAGTGAAATCGGTTATAAAATATACCCTTAAATTAGGATGTTGGACGTATATCTGTATGTGTTTTGTAGTTTTGCAGAGATTCCCTGACCTCAGGTACACAAGGAGCCTGGATATCAAACTAAATCAGGACCAAGTGCCTCACAATTAAAGGCAGAGTCAATAACAGGTAATTAGAGGAAATTACCTGCAGCCTTTATTGATTGCAAACAAACAATCAAGGCAGAGTGTGCCCCCAGGCAAGTAATAGTAGTCATGAATACCATGTTTAAGCCTCCACATAATATGCAGACAAAGTAAGGTGACCAAATACCCCCTGCACTCCTCTATAATAACCTGCGTGCCTCCCTTCCCGTTGTCTGATCCGCTTTCTTTTTTACTTCTTTCTCTTACATTCTCCCTTCCGAAAAAAATAAATAAAAGTATGACAGTAGCTAAAAAATCAAGTTGCCCATCTAGTCTACCCATTCAATCTCATACGTAATTTACCTATTTGCTTTAAAATGGCACTACATTTGAAAATGACCTTTGCTTTTCCATTATGAAGGACCAGGGTGAGAAAAATATGACTTCTCCTTCTTACCCTCCTGCCAGTTGTCTACTTTTCATGGGTTTGGGTCTGTTGATTTGTCTGGGTTGTGTATATATGTTCATCAATGTTAACAGGGACTTTTGATGTCCCATCAATTTCAGGTGTGTCCTGGCTTTACCACTGTCTCCCGTTATCTGTACCTGGTCAGCTGGAGCTCAATCTCATAGGGTCATGAATCGTAGCATCAAATCACGTAAACCCCACCCACTTTAGGCTCAGTCCCCACCGTATCCCAGGAGCCTTCTTCAGAAAGCTGACCGGTATGAACTTGAGATCCTGTGACTGGGAGGACACAGCCGTAAGCTGAATTCTCTACCATTTTTGCTGTACTATTCATGGAAAAACCTACTGTTATGTTGTGAGGTATAATCCTGCCAGTAGTGTATCTTCCACAAGGCAAACAAGGCACTGGCCTAGGGCGGCACACTTCTGGTGCTTCAAACAGTTTCGCTCCCTCCCCCACCCTTCAGCAAGCTTTAGCTCTTTCCAATTAATCAGGGTGATGGGGGCATGTAATGGGCATGGTGAGGGTATGTAATGAGGGTGATGGTGGCATGGAATGGGGGTAATGGGGCATTTAGTGTGTATGCCATGTGGGTGATGGGGCATGTAATGGGGTGATGGGGAATGTTGTGGGTGTGCAACGTGGGTGGGGGAGTGCCCAAATTTTGTCTGCCTAGGGCAGCACAAAACCAATATACACCACTTAATCCTGCTGCATTCAACCTGCAAATTTACCCACTGCTGTGAATCCGATTTTTATTGATGTTCAGCTATTCCATGGCATTAAAACACTGACCATATTGTATCAAGGGCCCAGAGGAATGCCACATACATTATCCCCACCACCACACTACAATTGTTGACACGTGCTATGATGGATGTGTGTAGTCCTGTGGTTTTAGCCATACCCCATTTTTAGTTAGAAACAGCAGTGACAGGGATTCATGAGCACAGGCAACTTTATGTTCTGTTTCTTTTTGGAGGGGGGTTTCCATTGCAAACACAGCTTGTTGTACTTTTTAATTTTTTTTTTTTTTTGGGGGGGTGGGGGTGGGGGGGGGGCAGATCTCTGTTAATACCCAGCTGATGTAATTCTGGGTTGTTGGCAGGTATTATTGTGTGATGTCACTGGTGGAGACAGTTTGAGATGCCATAAGTGAAAATTCTACAAAAGGTAAGTTTCCTTTTTGTAACTTTCATAAAAAAATGAATGCATATTTATTCTAAAAAGTGTCAGATTTAATGTGAAAAACAGGGAAAATGTCAAGTCTCAATATTATACACATAAACATTTACATTTAGTTAACATTTATTTATATAGCGCCAAAAATGTATGTAGCCCTTGGCACAGATCATAAAGATAAACGGCATATTACCGTATTTGCTCGAATATAAGACGACCCTGATTATAAGACGACCCCCCAAACTTTGGATATTCCTTTAGGAAAAAAACTAAAAGCCTGAATATAAGACTACCCTATAGGAATTTTTTTTTAACTTATTCACATGTAAATTGCTTTTTAATATTTAATAAAAATTATGATATTAAACAAATGCATTTCTTGTTTTTATTTCCTTTTATGTGCCAATGCTGCCTCTCTCTCTCCCCCCTGCGTTGTCTCTCTCTCTCCCCCAGTGTTATCTCTCTCCCCCTCCCATGTTGTCCCTCCCTCCCCCCAAACTTTTCTCGCTCTCCTCCCTTGTCTTTCTCCCCCCTCCCCTTGTCTTTCTCTTCCCCTCCCTCCCCTTTTCTTTCTCTTCCCCCTCCCCCCTTGTCTTTCTCTCCCCCTCCCCCCTTGTCTTTCTCTTTCCCTCCTCCCTCCCCTTGTCTTTCTCTCCCCCCCTCCCTCCCCTTGTCTTTCTCTCCCTTCCCTCCCTCCCCTTGTCTTTCTCTCCCCCCCTCCCTCCCCTTGTCTTTCTCTTCCCCCTTCCCTCCCTCCCCTTGTCTTTCTCTTCCCCCTTCCCTCCCTCCCCTTGTCTTTCTCTCCCCCCCTCCCTCGCCTTGTCTTTCTCTTCCCCCTTCCCTCCCTCCCCTTGTCTTTCTCTTCCCCCCCTCCCCTTGTATTTCTCTTCCCCCTTCCCTCCCTCCCCTTGTCTTTCTCTTCCCCCTTCCCTCCCTCCCCTTGTCTTTCTCTCCCCCCCCTCCCTCGCCTTGTCTTTCTCATCCCCCCTCCCTCCCTCCCCTTGTCTTTCTCCCCCCCCCCCCTTGTTTCTTGATCCCTGGTGGCTAGTGGGGGCAGCCGGGGGATGTCTACAGGATACGTGCAGCCATCCTCCATGCTGCCTAACCCTTCCGTATTATGACGGACAGCAGGCACTATCGTGCAGACATCCCCAGGCTGCCCAAATATCCCTGGTGGCTAGTGGAGGGAGCTGGAGGATGTCTGCACGATACGCACAGACATCCTCCGCTGCTGCCTGGCACTTCCGCCGGGACTTTTATAATGAAGCCGGAAGGACCCGGCGATCGTGCCGGGCGAAGGGGAGGATGCCTGTGCGCATCGCGCAGACATCCCCTGGCTGCTTTAGAGGTGGATCCAGGTCCCCTGCAGCTCTGTGGGGGACCTGGATCCCTGTCTTATAGTCTGACCTCGAATAGAGGTAAGATTATAAGACGATCTCGAATATAAGAAGAGGGGTATTTTTCAGAGCATTTGCTTTGAAAAAAACCTTGTCTTATATTCAAGCAAATACGGTATGTTAGACTGATACATGAGGTAAAAAATCCTTCTGGCAACCTTACAATCTATAGGGAGTGGGGATCAGGAGACAAATGCGGTGAGTGAAGAGGTCAGAGGGGAAGGTGGGGGCAGTACCTGTCTTTGGGACAGTTAATGGGTTTGACCATGGCTAATTAATCCGTGTTCTAGTTGGATGAATAGTAAGTTTCCTTTTTCTAACAGTATTTGGGATCAATGAGAGCTAGGTGGGTTTGGATAGCGGTTAATTAACGGGTGTGCTAGCAGGATGAGTAGTAAGCTGCCTTAAAGAGGTGAGATTTGAGGGGCTTTTTGAAGATTAAGAACTGATTGCATGTTTTTTTTTTTATCAATCCCTGACACTTAGCTCCACCCTAGTGTTGTATGTTACCCCAATAGCAGATAGCTACAGTATGGGAACAAAGCGATTTCTCCAGGAAACCATGCTGGGTGATCCTGCTGATTGCTCCACATTGCGAACTCTGCAAAAGAATTACATTTTTTTTTTTTTTTTTTTTTAATGAATATACCCAAAGCAGTGTGGGGGTCATGTATAAAAACTCCCACACTGCAAAGTGTCAGGAGTGGTATAAATAGGACGCAATCGCTGTGTGGGAGAAGGACCTCTGCCAAGCAGTGTTCCCCAATGCTTTTTAGCGCCTGATTTTTTTAAATTTATCGCCGGTGCTGGCTCAATGAACACCAGCACAACCAAAAAGTACATAACCAGCGAATACAGCGTAGATTCCCAAAACTTGGCAGGAGTTTGCTTTATACAAAGGAGAGCACGCAGATAGTACCAATATGTGGAGCGACCTGCATTAGCGCCATATTTAGACATGGCCCCCTGTAAATCTAGAGGTAAAAATTCTCAAAGTGATAAATGTTATATAAACTCTATGGAAATGGTGGTCTTGTTTGCTAATGACTGCTCTGGCACCTTCTCCAGTAGCGCACTTATTATTATCTGTATTATATTATTTAGAAAGTGATTTACCCAAATGATTATTTTTTTTGTTATCAAATGTATACTGTTAACATTTAAGCATACATAAAAATCAAGATGTGTATTCCAAATAGTAAGTTATCTGTGATCAGTATGGCCCGTGGTGTGTAACGTTGCTTGCTGCAAGGGTTAACCTGCTGATTTAAAAGTTATTTGTGAATCAGGTCTAAAGAAGAAAAGGGTGAGAAGGATGTCAGGGGCATGAAGGGCAAAGCAAGGGAGAGGAGAGGACAAATGGGGGGGGGGGTAGCGTGAGTTGATGGGAGAGGACAATGAAAGTGGAGAAGGGGGGGAGTGTGAGTGATGGAGGGGGGAAAGGGTGGGAAGGGTAAAGTAGGATAAGAGAGGCAATAATTGGAAGAGAATAGTGAGAAAGTTAGAGAAGGGAGAGGGATTATAACAGTAACAGGCAGAGGAAAGAGACAGGGGGTAGATGAGTGTGACAGACCCAAGGAGAGGGAAAGGAGGAGTGAGAAGAAGAGGAGGGTCTGCACAGCTCTCATTGGATCTCCCTGCTTCACTCCTGGCTGAAACACTTTGCTTCCTGCTCTGCAGTATCATTCTCAGCTTGCACACAGAGGAGACTGCTTGTCTCTCTCATCCTGGGATACTGCTCTACTGCCCTGTCAGTGCTATATATTACCTTAATGAGCCGGGATTATAACTCACACTATTATTACAGCGACTTAGAGGCGCTCTAGACGAGATTAGAAAACTTCCCACTTAATCATTTTTTATTATATTTTAAGGTCAATTTTTTTTTTTAGCGTTTTGGAAAGCTATGTTGTCAGGTGGAAGCATTTGGCTTCTTGTAATGCTTTGGGTCACCCCCAGCCTACTCTCCCGGGTGTCCCAGCCTAGCGAGTACGACTATGTAAGTTTCCAGCCAGAGCTGGGACGGCAGTACCAGAGTGGACGGTTTTATTCCCGACCAGCACAGTGTGTGGATATCCCGCAGGACCTGTCGCTGTGCCATGGAGTGGGCTACAACAAGATGGTTCTGCCCAACCTTCTGGATCATGAGACCATGGTAGAGGTGAAATACCAGGCTAGCAGCTGGGTGCCCTTGCTCAGCAAGAACTGCCACCCCGGTACACAAGTGTTCCTATGCTCTCTGTTTGCTCCAGTGTGCCTGGACCGGCCCATATACCCGTGCCGCTGGCTTTGCGAGGCTGTCAGAGATGGTTGTGAACCAGTCATGCAGTACTTCGGGTTTCCCTGGCCAGACATGCTTCGCTGTGACCAGTACCCACGAGACGACGTTTGTATTGCCGTCACATCACCCAATGCCACCCAGGCCCCACGTCCTCGGAGTGAGTATAACCTTAGTGCCATTGCTAGCTTTAACGTGATCACCTGTTGTGTAGCGACTGACACTTCTTGTGTGTCACGTGGTACTTTTCCACTTATCCTGCATGTGTACCGTCTAACCACGTAACATTACAGTTGTCTTCGCTCTGACTCCCTGTGTGTATGCGATAATGTGGCACCTGGTGACATTTTGTGTTCCCGGCCCGGTTACTACTGAGCATTTATTGCGTGTATTCTTCATCGTGACTGTCTCTTTTGTTCTCTGACCCCTGGTATATGGCTATAACAGTCTCCAATAGCTCCGTTCCATTATTAGCTCTCCTGTTGTTTGTGCTTTTACCCCCCATGCTACACCCTTCTCCTGCATAATAACCTGCATGCCTCCCTTCCCGTTGTCTGACCTCTTTACACTTTCTTTGTGACTCCTTTCTCTCCCTTTCTGACCTTTCTCCCTAAAAAAAAACCCCAAAGATTGTGACAGCAGATAACAAGCAAGTGACCCATCAAGTCCACCCATTAAACCTCATACTTATGTGACCTTTCTTTCTGGGTTAGCCTTCTATGCATTTTAACTATTCTCATATTCCTTCACAATGAACACCAACTATTTCCACTGAAACACTATTCCATGTATCTACAACATTTTCTTTACAGTTGCATTATCCCACAAATTCTTTCCCCCACTTTTATCTCTTTTAATACTTTTCCTTTTCGAATTCTAATCATCTTAGTTTTTAGCTAATCACTTTGCATTTCAAATTTTCCATCTCCCTTTCTGGCTTCCAAGAGGCACATATTACAGTATTTAATCATGTCATGGTATGTTTTTTACAGTCGTTTGTTAGTGGTCCTTTCATCCTCTGAAATCCACTATATCCTCGCTCCATCTCTAATCTTCATTAAGTGAATGTGTCCGTACAAAAAAAAGTTTGGCAAATGAAATCAGTAGTGTTATTTGGAATGAACGCTCCTAAACCCACCTTTAGCCTGGTCGATGTGGACATATTTAGACTAAAACTCCAGTGCCAGGTTTGTTATCTGCGTAGAACCACTATGTATATAAGAAGATCTTCCTGAGCTTGAACGATTCGATCCGCTTGGGGGGAAAAAAAACGAAAAACTCAGGTTCCATTTAACCCTTACTATGAACACCTTGCCCTTCTGACAATTTTAACCATTGAGAGCTTAGAGTACACAAGAGATTCATGCAGCTCTCCAGCTCAATAAAGAGCTGGAAGGAAAGAGGGCTCAATAAAAGGTACTTTATTTTTATGGCAGTATTTCAATTTAAAATGCCTGCACTTGATGCAATCTTTCATTTAAACAAGTATCTGTGGTACACACTTTGGGAAATTCTATACCCCGGTAGCCAGGTTTTCTAAGATCCACCCATTACACTAAAATGATATCTATTTTGGAAAAGGGAAACGCCATGATGGCAGCCATATTTGTTAAAAACACTATGCATTCTAATGGCATCCATGCTTTTATAAACATGAATTCTGTACTGGACCAAACTCCATTTTCCCTAATATAACCATAGAGTTGGTGTGAAGTTTCCCAACTCTTCCTGGGTCCAGAAACTCCAAATGAAGTCCAAAAATGTTGGGCAAAAGTAACATCCCAGGACGTACTTGGAAACCAAAGTATCTGAACATACCTTTCCTGGTTACATACTCTGTTAGTATTATTATTATTAATGATGTTCTATGGACCTTCACAGACCTGGACACCTTCCCTATCTCTGTCCTTTATCGGCTAAGCGTTTAATTGCAAACCTTCATGACCAAGTTGCTAAGTCCCTTCCTCAGGCTTCAATGCAGCTGAAGGTTCCATGATGCTCTGTCAAACTGAGTGGTTGGACTCTTCTCCAGTCAATGAATATCATAGGCTGCTATAGTCTAACGATGAGATAAAAACCAGTGATCACTCAGGTCATTGCAGAAAGCCCGATTATAGTTCCACTACACCTGGAGAGCTAACTGTTGGCTAGACCTAGTACTGGGTCGTCAGCTTCTGAGAAGACACAAGTGATATCAATAATGTAATCCCTTTTAGAGAAACACAAGACAAATCTTTAATGGCAAAATAATAGATTGAGATCCACACTCTCTGGAACTTAAACAGCTGCCTGAGCATGGGAGGAGTAGTTTAAACCAGCTGGAATATAAATGGGGGTGTCATGGGTGGACTTACCGGGTACAGCTGGCACGACCCTTCTGCTCCCCTCCCCCCCCCCCCCATGCATACACCTTTAAGGGGCATTGTTTTATGTCCCGCTGGCACTTAAAGGGTAAAGCTTCTAGGCCATCTCTGATTTGCAGTAATACTCTCTATTCTTAACCCCATTATGTAAATCTCTAGTGCCATGAAATCCTATTATCAACTACCTCAGCTGGGAGGTTATTCCATGTATCCACTACCTTTCCCTTCATTTTTACAGTTCCTATGATATAATCAGGGAACTTGATGTTTCGTGCTCTTGCACGCTGCTGATTTATCCATGTATTGTGCTTATTTGTGCAGCTTTTATTCGGTATAATTAAAGTGCATAACTGAGGGATAAAGGCTGGCTGGAATTCTTTATCCATTGGAGACTGTTACCTCCCCCTGCTGTGTACAGATCTCTCTTTCCATTCACTGTAAATCAAGGAGAGAAGGGAAGCATATCTCCGAGAACGAAACGTGTTGGATGAAGAGGTCATGCTCTGAGGCAAGGCAATACTGGCATGCAGGAAGGCCTGTGGGGGAGATAGATCTGTCACTGGGGCAGAGAGTTAAGCAACAAACCAATATGTACAGTAAAAATCAGCAGCAGAATAAAAACTAGTTCAAAAGCTGTTCCAAATTTGTAACGCAAATGTAAAAATTAGGTCGATATTTACCTAAGTGGTATAAAAATTCTGCAAACTAGAAGCTTCCTATAGAAAATTCCTATCTGACCGGCCGCAATCAGTATATCTGTATGAAACCCATTAAGGGATCTTTAAATTTCTAAACATACAACCAAGCGTAACAACAAACAAACAAAAGAAAACAAGTTTAGCTTTCAAAATAGAATTTTATTATTATTATTTTTTTAACACCTCTGTGGGTGGAACAGCCACCCAGCACAGGTGGCAGTGCTAGTTTAATGATCCAATTCTAATCTGTTTTTTTTTTTTAAAGCTATAATTGAAATTGAATGCAATCAGTGGAGATATAAGGTTGACTACTGTATCACTAAATTACTTCTGCTATTGACAGAAACAATGTCATCAATCACTGATCAACTATGTGAAGGGAAAAAGAGACTCCACGACACCCAGCTGTGTTAGCACTTTTAGGGTTGGGGGGAGGGGTGGATACCAAATCTATTCACATCACTGGCATTGAGAGGGTTAAGGAAACAGCTTTTCGACTTCAGAATGCAAAGCTATTTAGCATCATAGGGGGGAAAAGGACTTCAGTGAATGTGTAACGTTTTGTAAGAAAATACACACAATAATTAACCACACAACTCATTGTTTATAGATATTGAGCACTTGATACATTTCTTCATGGGTGCATACTAGGGTTGCCACATATAACTTTTTCAGGCTGCTTTGCAGTATGTAGAAGTCATATGTGATAAGAAGGAAATCAATTAACTAATCAACGTGGTTCTGTGGAATCCACTACTTGATTAGTTAATTGATTTTCTTCGGGTCACATATGCGATGCTGCCAACATCGGTCATGTTTCCAGGGACACATATTTGTTCCGCATGCAGCAGAAAGAGCATGCAAAGTGCAGCCCGGCAGTATGTAGGATGGATATACCCACAGACACAATCCAATTATTTAATCATGGTAGGTCTTATGAGATCTCCACCCTAATTAATTAATTGGATGGTGTCTGTGCGTATATCCATCCTACATGCGGCACTTTGCATGCTCTTTCTGCAGCATGTGGAACAAATATGTGTCCCTGGAAACATGGCCGATGTTGGCAACTATGCATATGACTTCTTCATACTTCAAAGCAGCCTGCAAAAGTTAAATGTGGCCAGTAAAAAAAAATGGCAGTACATTGAGCAGTATGTTCGTCACCTATAATAGTGTCCGAGGCTATATAGATGGAAAACAAAAAACTAACATTGGACAATAAATGGTATACATGAAGAAAGGTCACTGTAAGTTTAGTAATCTATGCAGGAAAACATTCAGCAAGGAAGTAATTATGTTTATTTGGAAGATTGCATCAAATGTAGACATTTTAAATATGAATGCATTAATGAAAGAATCCAAATAAAGTAGCTTATAGAGATATGATTGTTTGCATGGCTCTATCTGGAGGCAAACATGTTAGATGGGTCAGATCTTCCTACGTCTGAGAACGCGTCAGCCCCCTGTTAGAGCTATACAGCGCAAAGAGGGCTCAATAAAAGGTACTTTGTTTTTATGGCAGATTTTCAATTTAAAATGCCTTCACTTGATGATATCTGCCAATTAAACATAAATTCCTTTTTTGCCGACAGTTGTTTTTTCAGGGCACTGGTGGGCAGAGCTTTCTATAGTGGTTACCTCTCCCCTCAATCTCTCCCATATTTACAAAATATCCCAAGTAAATGTTTATATATTCCCTTAACATTTATTTATAAAGCGCCAACTATTTACTAGGTACAGAGCATAGAAGGGGACTGCATACTAAATTAGACGAACTAGAACAGGTATGAGAGCCCTGCTCACAGAGCTTACAATCTAGAGGGAATGGGGGCCATGAAACACATAAGGGAGTGAAGAGGTCAGAGGGATCGAAGTTGTAGTAACAACAGGGCCAGCCCAAGACATTGGGAGAAAACCAAGATGCTGCCCCCCCCCCCCCCCCCACAAAAAAAACTAAAATAAAACTTATCAGGAAGTGATAATTTAATGAAAGAGCACCTTTCTATATGCAAAATTATATGAAATACTGTATTGGCCAGAGTGTTGGCTGGCCATGATGAAAATGTGTACCCTAAATGTTTGAGCATTTAAACTTAATGTACAATATTTGAACAAGTCATGTTAAAGGGCAGTATACAACTAATTTTCAGTTTCCATAATAATGTTTGTTTTACCATTTCTTCCTTTTCCCCTCGTGGGTGAGCTTTTGGAAAAACATATTTTATTTTATATGCCCACTAAAGCACTTCTTATATAAATAATAAAATAAAAAAAATTTCAAAGAGCCCACCCATAAAGTTAAAAGAAAGTAACGGTAAAATATTATTATGATAATACCCTGTGCAATTCCCTAAAACATAATGTGACCAGTGACCTATACTAAAATCCATATAGATATTGGCAGTGTTAGAGGAGTTAACCCCTGGATTGGATCTCATATATAGGCAGTGTCAGATGAGTTAACCCCTTGGGTGGCTAGACAGATATAGGCAGCGTCAGAGGGATTAACTGCTTGGGTGGCTAGACAGATATAGGCAGTATCAGAGAAGTAGGAAGTTAACACCTTGGGTGGCTAGACAGATATAGGCAGAGTCAGAGGGATTAACTGCTTGGGTGGCTAGACAGATATAGGCAGTATCAGAGAAGTAGGAAGATAACACCTTCGGTGACTAGACAGATATAGGCAGTGTCAGAGCAGTAAACCCCTTGGGTGGCTAGATAGATATAGGCAGTATCAGAGGAGTTAACCCCTTTATCCACACACTCACTCACACACATACACGTTGACTCATACTGACATACATACATGCTCAATCACACTGACATTCACATACACTGTCGGTTTTTACCTTATCTGGTAAGAAAAAAAAAGCTGCACGGAGCAGCTAAGTGCCACCTCTGCCAGGCTGCTGCTGGGTTTGGCCAAGGATTAACTGTGTGCGTTCTAGCTGGATCATTTGTAAGCTACCTGATACTGTCAGAGGACAGCAAAAGCTAGGTGGGATAAACTAGAGGTAAATTACCCGTTATGCTAGTGGGATAAACTAGAGGTAAATTAACCGTTATGCTAGTGGGATGGTGGGATAAACTAGAGGTAAATTAACCGTTATGCTAGTGGGATAAACTAGAGGTAAATTACCCGTTATGCTAGTGGGATAAACTAGAGGTAAATTACCCGTTATGCTAGTGGGATGGTGGGATAAACTAGAGGTAAATTACCCGTTATGCTAGTGGGATGGTGGGATAAACTAGAGGTAAATTAACCGTTATGCTAGTGGGATGGTGGGATAAACTAGAGGTAAATTAACCGTTATTCTAGTGGGATGGTGGGATAAACTAGAGGTAAATTACCTGTTATTCTAGTGGGATAAACTAGAGGTAAATTACCCGTTATGCTAGTGGGATAAACTAGAGGTAAATTACCCGTTATGCTAGTGGGATAAACTAGAGGTAAATTACCCGTTATGCTAGTGGGATGGTGGGATAAACTAGAGGTAAATTACCCGTTATGCTAGTGGGATGGTGGGATAAACTAGAGGTAAATTACCCGTTATGCTAGTGGGATGGTGGGATAAACTAGAGGTAAATTACCCGTTATGCTAGTGGGATGGTGGGATAAACTAGAGGTAAATTACCCGTTATGCTAGTGGGATGGTGGGATAAACTAGAGGTAAATTACCCGTTATGCTAGTGGGATGGGTCTTCTTTAAAGAGATGAGTTTTGAGAGACTTTTTAAAGTTTGTAAAGAAAGGAGAGAGCTGGATGCTCTGCAGAAGGGAGTTCCAGAGAGAGGGGGGCAGCTCGGGCAAAATCTTGGAGACGCGAGTGGAAAGAGGTGGGAAGACAAACTGTTACACCCCTTCTCAGCTGCATTTTCCTCGATGTAAAACCCTGGTTAACTAGTTTCGTCGTCCTGCTTTGTATCAGTATTGGTACAATTGACCCCAGGATTAGAAATATTTGTGCCCTTAACGCTTGTTTCCACTTTCTTACTTTCCCAACTTTTGTTTTGAACATTTAGTTCTACTCTTGGGTGCAACTTTGGAACCCTAAAAAAAGGTGGGCTCTGGGCAAATTGTATGCCTAAAGACAACTTGTTTTAATCCACCATTTGGACAACATAACAGCCATGGCACAACCATTTTAATGGTGGAGTGCAGTAAATTAGACAAAAACATGTATCTGTGATACACACTTTGGGAAATCCTGCCCCTGAAAGGCAGGTTTTCTAAAGCACCCTTCCCAATATAGCTATATTGGCAAACAAACACCATGATGGCAGCCATATTTATTAGGATCGCCATGCATTCTAATGGCATCCATTTTTATTTTTTTTCTAGACCAACCTCCCTTGAACCTAATATAACAAGAAGCTGATGTTTGTCTATTTTAAGGATCACTGAATAAAATGGGGGTCTGGCCAGCCCATCCTGGTGACGAATAGAATAAATCACGATGTAACATTTTGAAATTGTTTCTCCCACAGCCGGTTCCAAATTGCAATTTTACTAAAAACTGCAATTCTTGAGGTTGTAAGGGACGTGGATATTGTAATCCTACTTCCATAACCCATCACCCTCTCCTGCACACACACCTTATCTTCATACATCAGGCAGGATAAACATTTACATTTTAATGGTAAGAGGTAGGGAGTGTTAGTGGAGAGGTGAGAAGAGGATTTTACCTCTTCATATCTTCAAAGCCTTTACTAACAGCTGAGTAAGGCAATTAACCTGTGCCACAAAACTGCCTTTCTACATCTTCAAACCACTAAAAACAAAACAAGAAATAGTAACAGCAGCGCCTACAACTTTTCTGTCTGTGTTTGTAGCCACTCAAATTATTCAAGATTAGACTCTAAACTGAAATTGTTGATCAATTGTCATAAAATTCATTTTTGGGCCATATTTATCAAAGCAAAACTGGTTCAATTCTGGGGACAAGTGGTACATGTGGAGCTGTCACCATGGAGACTAATGGAATACTTCTACTGAATGTGGGCCATACCAATCAATCATCGAATCTGGGAGAAATCAACAGGAACATTCCATTGCTCTCCATGATGCTTGCTCCACTGTTTGCCCCAGAATCAATGCTGTAGAGAAAAATGTAGAAAACTGTGAGAATAAAAACACAAGTTGTGACAGCTGCAGCAGAGCAGTGATCTGGAAAGTGCTCAAGCATAGTGTTGCAGATTGTACAATGGTCAGTACAGGGTACAAAACTCACAATGTCAGAATAGAAAGTTACAATGGTGCCCACTATTGTTAAAAGGACAACTCCCTTGTACTTCTAATATAGTACATGCCAGTTTTCCCTTTTTACTTATGCTATGGCAGAGATTGACCCTCAAGATATACGTCGATTTACTTGGGATAAGGGCACACTATTTTTTAAATCCATGTTTCCTCTAAGGAAGCAAGGGTTGAAAAAAACTTTAGTTGTCCTATAATATGAGGTTTTATGGAGTAGCCAGTTGGTTCTTAACTGCCACCATAATCTAAGGCTATTATTCATGAAAGAGGGAGTTGTGGGAAATTGACAAGGGAATTGCAAGAGTAAGCCCAACGTAGTTTGAAGTATAGCTACGTTGGAGAATGTTTCCAACTTGGTTATTTTCTGCGATTCTCTCTGTATTTTCTCTCCTGCCACCCAGGTTGGAGAACTGAGATGGGGAAGGGGAGGGTTTAATGTCAGTCACGGAGCACTGCAAACACACTGAAATTTAAAGAAAATACTTGGCCTTTTGCTCACTGAAACACAAAGCTAACTGATTGATTACATTTTAATTAGAGTAATCCTAAAACCCAGTTAAGGACCACAAAAGGTCCTGTTTACACACATGCCTTGGAGCTTGGCTACCCGCCTCAAAAAACAGACATGACCTCTTTTGATTATCTCTCTACCATTTGTGCTGGGAGTATAGGCAACACACACACACACACACACACACACACACACACACACACACACACACACACACTCACTCACTCACACTGACATATACACACACACACACACACACACACACACACACACACACACACACTCACTCACTCACTCACTCACTCACACTGACATATACACACACACACACACACACACACAATTATTAAATAGGGTAGTGAAAAGTTGTTAGTGCCACCTGGCTTGTGTTGTAATATATGTAAATGTACATGTTTCACAATTCTTGTCTAGTTTTACATTGAAAATAATTTCACAAAGTCCTCTCAGTTCAGTGACATCCAATAAGGAAAGCACAGGACTGGTGCTATGGCATCAGGAATTTATAGGATTTACTTTTTTGTTTACTTTTCATTATGTGACATGATGCAGTATGTATCTGAAAATGTTTTTTTTTGGGCACTGTAAGTGGAATTGCCCTTTTAAAAAACTTGGTACAAACTGCAGTCAGGATTAGTGCCATGTTCTAGAACAGGGTTCTAACCCACACCACTAGTGGAGGGAGAGAAAGGTCATTGAGGTAGCTCAGTTGGTTACTGCTCTGTTTGCAGTTCCATCCTGAAAGTCACAGGTTCACTTCCTGGCAGGATCAGCTCAGTCCTTCATCTTTCTGTGGTCAAAATGAGTGCCATTAAGTTGGTTTATGATAAAATATATATGCTTTGTTGGGTAAAAGGGACTGTATCACCTAAACATTGTTTTTTACTGTGAAAAGTAGAGAATAACAAATAATTGAAAATGATGATAGTAAAATTGCAAGTAAATGCCTAAATTAGGAGAACAATGTATTTGAAATATGTCTGTGGAGTCCCCTGCTTATGACATCAACCGTGGCTTGATATGCAAATGAAATGCTTTGCAGTGGGAAATGTGTAATTTGCATATAAAGCTACAAGTGATATCAGAAGCAAAAGACTACACAGACACACTTTTCTCTTAATTCGGGCATTTTCTTGCAAGTTTGCTAACACAATGTATAGGTCATTTTCAATCATTTTTTATTCTCTACATTCACAGTAAAGGCAATGATTAGGTGATACAGTCCCTTAAAGTTCTAGAGTATAAGCTATAGTACGTGAGTGAATGCCCCTGTAAAGTATGATTATTTTACTAGGACTATTACCAAAGCTAGGAAGTCCCCCTTAACACCTTTGGATTTGTGTGGCAGCATTGCACTACGCAATTATATTGAGTGGTTTGGTGGTGGGCGACAGTAATAATTGCCTCAGTCCATGGCCACAGGGTGATAAAATACTGCTTTGTAGATTATGAGAGCAAATAAGAAACAAATGGCCTTTACGGTCTGGATATTGTACACACCAATACATACCACACTACGCATTGACATTAATGGCCACTCAGTTCTTATTAACCCTTGAATGAGCTCACAGTTCTCCCATTCTAAGGAATATTGCTGTAGACTGGCAACTCTTTCCCATCACTGCCTACACTGAGCTCAGCCTATTTACGGGAAGTGTTCACCACGCATTTCGCAATGTGTTTTCAATAGCTCTGTTTGTGGTTTAATAATAGCTTTATTGGCCACTATGTTGGTATTTACCACCATCCCACTGATGATTCATAGATCACCTCTTCAGTGCAGTCCTGCCATAAAATATAAATTTAAACCATGTACATTAAATAGAAGTGTCCTAACCTGCACTTCCCCTGTTTTTTATTGTTGCCCCACTTAGATATTAAACTCTAAGGGAGTAACAACCTTTAATGTCTGCATCTCTATAGTACAGGGACGCCCAACATACGGCACATGGGCCAAATGGGCCCCATCTGGCAGCAAGGTGCAGCCCAAGTGACTTACTAACCATATGCTCATCAGCCCTTATAAATGTGGCATTTTCTTTGAATAAAAAGACTGCTAAACAATCAAACTTTTTTCTACGGCTGGCAAGTTATTCTTCACTTTCACTGGAAATGAAGAAATGTAATATGTGCCAATAAACACATTCATTTCTGATTATGCAGACTTTTTGAGAAAAAACTTGGACGCCCCTTGTATAATGCGGTATACTTTACTATGCCTTCCCTATACTTTACAGTGCTGAATTCATGTTTAGTTGCTCTATAGATAAAGAATTTATAAACATCTGTTTCACAATGATGTTCCCTCCATGGGTCAAGCAGAATAAGGGTCAGATTACCCTTGGTCAGCGTTAACTTCTAATCTCCCCTTGGTAAATTGCTGCAAAGTATCACCCTCACGCCCCGAGTGTGATGTGTTAAAAGGGCTCACTCCTGCTTCCTGCTCCATGTTTTAATTCCTAACACATCAGAAGACAGCTGTGCTTCACATGATGACATCAAATGCGGTGACACCATAGAGAGCCATGGTCCCACCTGGCCTGCAATATCTAGTTCTACCAGGCTTCCATAGCCTTCACAGTGTCAAACTCTGTGTGCCAACCTGCAAACAAGAACCAAAGAGCCCATCTAGTCTGAGTGAACGCTCAGATTTTTCCGGAGAGCCTTGTGCACATAGAGGAATTAATTTACTACTTCAACTCTTTCTCAAATGACATGAGAGAGGAAACTTATTTTATCTATTCACTAAAAAGTGAACTGCATGAATTCTCAAGTTGGAAATGTAGAATGTATCATCTCAGCTATTATTAAATAATATTTACTTTTCACTGGTTTTTGCCTTTACATTTGCCAGATTACCAGGCAGAAATCTAATTTGTTGGGTTTTTTTCCCTTCACACAGAGACGGAGGTGTGTCCGCAGTGCGACAGTGAAATCAAGGCTGACATCATGTATGAACACATGTGTGCCAGTGAATTCGGTAAGAGAAATGAACAAATATATTAATTCCAGTACAGAATAGTTGGGGTTCTGTGGCAAAACACTCAGGGACCACTTTCCAGAAGAAACATAGAATGTGTCGGCAGATAAGAACCATTCGGTCCATCTAGTCTGCCCAATTTTCTAAATACTTTTATTAGTCCCCCGTTCCCGGTCTTATATCTAGGATAGCCTTGTGCGTATCCCACGCATGCTTAAACTCCTTCACTGTGTTTACTTCTAGCACTTCCGCAGGAAGGCTATTCCATATATCCACTACCCTCTTAGTAATATAATTCCTGTTATTACTTTTGAATTTTTTCCCCTCTAATTTAAGACTATATCCTCTAGTTGTGGTAGTTTTTCTTCTTTTAAAAATACTCTTCTCCTTTACCTTGTTGATTTCCTTTATTTTTAAATTAACAAACAAGAATAGAAAACTAACAAGGTTTATTCCCCCATTTTGTTACTTGTGCCTTAAGCAACTAACCTTCTTAACCTCAACTTCTAAATAGCTACCGATGTCATCATATTGACCTAAATAGATCTTAACTCCACCCACTGTCTGTTTCTAAAGAATTCACATAATACAGCTGTATACCTGGTAGACAAGCTGCTCTATACCGGCTCCTGTGTGTGACGCATCCACCCATTATCACTACGATTATCATTTGAGACTTTTTGGGGGGCGTTATTCATAAAATTGCTGGAAATTAAGAAGGGAATTTCTAACTTAAAGGGCAACTGCTACACAAATTTTGAAAGATTGCATCAAGTGAAGGCATTTTAAATATAAATATCTTAATGAAAGAATACAAATAAAATACCTCTGTATAGCATTATTGCATATAACATTTTGTTCAATATCATGATAGCTGTACATTAAAATATTGCTCAGTAAGATACTTTATTTATATTGTTTCATTTGACAAATTCTACATACAAAGCCGAACACTTGATACGATCTTTCAATTAAACCTAACTTATTTCATGCCAACTGTTTAAATCCAAATAGCCGAGCTGATGAAATTCTCCCATTCAGCTGAATGAAGGCCTTTGTTTTCCTCCCAGTTTAGTCAAATGCTGGAGAGCTGAGTGGGAAGATCAACAGAAGCTGCACAATTGATATGCATCATTAAACACATTTAGATCACAGATACGGATATTGTAATAACACCATACATTAGT
Source organism: Pelodytes ibericus (assembly GCA_036172795.1). NCBI lineage: Eukaryota > Metazoa > Chordata > Amphibia > Anura > Pelodytidae > Pelodytes > Pelodytes ibericus. The sequence continues at coordinate 198,079,059 of CM069858.1, read as the reverse complement.
ATTAAACTTTAGTAGACTTTAAAACGTTTTCAAATTTTTATTTTCAGGCCATTTAACTTGAAAGCACAGACAGTCCCATGGGGTCCCGGATAGGGATTAGCAGTAAATATACCCACCTTGATTAGGTTTTCATGCACATTTACCCAAATTCCACCAGCATTTGCATGTATATTTTAATATTCTCTGACATTTCTTATGCATGGAAGGTTTATCGCTGTTATTCTATTCATACTAATGATTTGCTGTAATCAAGAGGGTCTATTCATTAAAAAGGTGGGTTGAGATGAGATGGACATTAAATCGTGCAGAGTTAAGCTTGGTGAGTGTCTCCTGCAACAAGGGCTGAGCTGACCATGGATAATGCATTGCTAAAGCTCAAAGGGACAATACCACTTATATAAGATGTAACTAGATTACCTGTGCATTTAAAAAGTAAAAATAAAATTAGGTGTCTGTCTCCAGCATCCATTTTGCGAATTTTACCCATGATGCAACATTTTCCAAAATATTCCAGCAAGTCTCACTTTACAACTGTGGCAAGAGCCTGCATGATGATGTCATAAGATACATCCCTGCTCTCTTACTGACTCCTGTGTATCACTACTGGGCAGGACTAGATGGCTGTGTACAACTTTTTTTTCTTCCTGCGTTCCAACACAAAGAGATGAGACTGAACAAACAGGATCATAACTCTGCCCCCTTGTGATGTAATAGTTACATTACCCTCTTATTCAAGTCTATGTTTAGAATTCTGACTTACAGACTGCATTCTGTGACCCCAGCCCCAAAGTGAGATACTAGTATACTCTTTTTAACAATGCGTGATGCAGGGTCGACTCTGTTCTTCTTATGAGAGGAGCTCACCAGGTTTGTGAGCTCCATGTATTATGCACAGTTAAGTGGATTCTAAATGTACACGAAGATCAACCTGACATTTATTTTTAGAAAAGTGGAAGCAGTTACAGGTCACAAAACTGGCTATAATTCAGGCAGAAAATAACAAACATCAGCAACAACTCCTTCCCCCCCCAAACTCTTCTTCTGGTTTATTTCTGTTAATTTTTAAAGGACCTAAAAATATTCTAGCTTTTTTTATGCATATTAAAAGTTAAATAATTATAAAGATCTATATAACCAGTATCTATATTCTAAATGTTACATTTAATCACAAATATCAGGTTTGCAGCTTCTACTGACCCTCCCACTCAGCTCTCAGAATTTGACTGCAGTGGGATGAGGGCAAATGCAATATGTTAAAGTGTTTCAAACATGCAAAAGATAACTATGCTTGCAAAGTGTGCATAAATATATTGGACAGGATCCTAACAATGCACACAGTGTCTAGAGGAAATCAATTAAAGAGACTGTATCACATGAAAATAATTTGTACTGATTCTAGGGACACATATTTGTTCCACATGCTGCAGAAAGAGCATGCAAAGTGCAGCCCAGACACGATCCAATGAATTAATCATGGTAGGTCCTATGAGATCTCCACCCTGATTAATTAATTGGATTCTGTCTGTGTGTATATCCATCCTACATACTGCCGGGCTGCACTTTGCATGCTCTTTTTGCAGCATGTGGAACAAATATGTGTCCCTGGAAACATGGCCGATGTTGGCAACTATGCACACACTAGTGGTGGATGAGCATCTTTGGAGTTGCAGAATACATCATATTTACAGTAAATGAGGAGCGTAAACATTTTGCGCAGATTGACTGCCTGTCATCTCAAGAACATGTCATGCAGGAAGCAGAAGGGTTAACTAGTCCCAAGATGACATTGCTCCACCCCGAGATGATGTCTCTTTTTTTTGTTTATTAATGTCCTCCGTCCATCTTGCATGTTCTAGACCAGGGGTTTGCATCCTTCAGCACTCCAGATGTTGTAGACTACATTTGTACAGTATTATGGCTGTAAGAGCATTCTGGGAGATGCAGACCCCTGTTCTAGACAATGCATTCAGCTGCACTGCTCCCCTTCCAAGGGATTTAGAACGGATTAAAGCAGTAGGAATTCACCCCCCTCTTTAATCAGAACCTGACAACAGGAGCTGGCTACTAGGAAAAAGGGATAAAAAGGGCAAGTTAAGGCCATATTTTAACCACACAACTACTGATAGTAAATATTAAGCAACTATTATTGTTTAGACTTCCATTAATGTTATAATAAAGCCAGCACTGTCTGAGCCTGTCCTGATATCTACAGACAGATCACCATACATTAGAGACAAACCCAGCACTGTCTGAGCCTGTCCTGATATCTACAGACAGATCACCATACATTAGAGACAAACCCAGCACTGTCTGAGCCTGTCCTGATATCTACAGACAGATCACCAGACATTAGAGACAAACCCAGCACTGTCTGAGCCTGTCCTGATATCTACAGACAGATCACCTTACATTAGAGACAAACCCAGCACTGCCTGAGCCTGTCCTGATAATTTGCAGTCAGATCACCTTACATTAGATACAAATCCAGCACTGTCGGAGCCTGTCCTGATAATCTGCAGTCAGATCACCTTACATTAGATAGCACTGTCTGAGCCTGTCCTGATAATCTGCAGTCTGATCACCCTATATTAGATGTAAACCCAGCACTGTCTGAACCTGTCCTGATAATCTGAAGTCAGATAACATTACATTAGATACAAATCCAGCACTGTTGGAGCCTGTCCTGATAATCAGCAGTCATATCACCTTATATTAGGTATAAACCCAGCACTGTCTGAACCTGTCCTGATAATTTACAGTCAGATCACCTTATATTAGATATAAACCCATCATTGTCTGAGCCTGTCCTGATAATCTTCAAGCAGATCACCTTACATTAGATGTAAACCCAGCATTGTCTGAGCCTGTCCTGATAATCTGCAGTCAGATCACCTTACATTAGATACAAACCCAGCACTGTCTGAGCCTGTCCTGATAATCTGCAGACAGATCACCTTACATTAGATACAAACCCAGCACTGTCTGAGCCTGTCCTGATAATCTGCAGTCAGATCACCTTACATTAGATACAAACCCAGCACTGTCTGAGCCTGTCCTGATAATCTGCAGTCACATCACCTTACATTAGATACAAACCCAGCACTGTCTGAGCCTGTCCTGATAATCTACAGTCAGATCAATTTACATTAGATACAAACCCAGCACTGTCTGAGCCTGTCCTGATAATCTGCAGTCACATCACCTTACATTAGATACAAACCCAGCACTGTCTGAGCCTGTCCTGATAATCTGCAGTCACATCACCTTACATTAGATACAAACCCAGCACTGTCTGAGCCTGTCCTGATAATCTGCAGTCGCATCACCTTACATTAGATATAAATCCAGCACTGTCTGAACCTGTCCTGATAATCTTGAGTCAGATACATTATAATAGAAACACACCCACCACCGTGTGACTGCCCCGGTAATCTTCAGTTAAAAGGTCATCCTAAGTAAGACTTTCAGATTTGTATCTGCTATTTATGAGGTCTTCATTAGGTAAACACAGGATCAAAGGAACATTAGATCATTTATATTAGTGTTTGTCCTGGGATGGGCAGGCTTAAGATATGGGGTGTAAAGTAGCAATTTTTAGAAGGACACTCATGGGAAATATACTAATATGTATGCTGTATGGGGGTAATCATGGTGAGAAGTGCACTGCAAACATGAGTTGGTTGGCAAAAGTAATGAGAAAAATGATCTAACTTGTCTGTCTTTCCAACTTAACTCTTTATACGCTTGAATTTTTTTGGTCAGTTCACTTTTTAGAGAATAGACCCCTATGTAGCTAATAATAATAATTATACGAGGTGTCTACTTCTTGGACCCTCAAAAACCCAAACAAGACAAGAAAAATCAATCAGGTATCAGGGACTAAAATATGTCTGTCACCGTTAGAATAAAGGGTGATACCTTTAGATAAATCAAGTACTCAAATCTATGTATATAGGAATCTATATCCAATGGCAGTCACCATGACTGCTCACATAACTGGGATATTGCTTATAAAAAAAAGGCTTGACAAATGCTTGGAGATTTTAGAACTCAAACAGACCAAACTATTTTTATGAGCCAGGGTAATGGTGCTTGGCTCCTGGGATTTGTCAAGCCCTGGTCTAGCATTCTTTGATAAATGTATAAGTCTGTGTTGTAGAGTACTGTGAAATGTATATATACTGTATATAATGCAATATACAGTAGCTACGTAGCTGTACTTAGATGATATTACTGTAGATTAATGGGACATTTTGATCATTTCATGCAATATTGTAGAAACTCTTACTATACCATTACCAGGTTAGAAATAACTGGGGATCTATCATGCATGTGCGTCTGACGTCACCCTCATGTGCATTGTAACTTAAAGGGACACCCCCGCCACAAAATGAAGTTGGTTTTTTTTGTGCTGTTGATTTCAGATGTATCTGTATTTAATAAAATATGTTACTAAACAAGTGTGACTGAGTGCCGCCATTTTGTGAAATATAGTGTTTTTGGGTGCCACCACCTGGTGACTTTAAAGCACTTTGGGGCTGGGGACACAGGTTAATCTCCTCTCTTTATGTTGGAAGACAGGTAAAAAAAAAATTTTTTTATACAGCCACCTAGTCCTGCCCACTATGATACACAGGAGCCAGTAAGAGAGCAGGGGAGTATCTTATGACATCATCATGCAGGCTTTGGCGCCACAGTTTTAAAGTGAGACTGGCTGGAAGATATTGGACGATTTTGCATTGTGGGAAATATTCACAAAATGTAGCCAGTAGATAAACACCTAGTTTTACTTTTCCTTTTATGTGCAATTAATTCAATCATAAAAAAACAGTGGCATGTGATTTATATGTGTTTGTTTTATATGACCAAGTTATCTATTTACATCTTAAGTAAGTGGTAGTGTCCCTTTAACCATAAGTGTCATAGCACTAGGGTTACTAAAGAACATTTTCCTAACAAGCTGGTAAAAACTGAATCATAAACCATCAGCAATAACACAGCGGGTATCTTATTTTTCCGGTATCAGCAATATTTATTGACACACTTCTATTTACCAAAATAGCAGCAACATTTAACGTGCTCTAACACCCATTATTTCCCATTATCAATGATATTTTATTTTTTCCCCATTAACCATCTGACTTCTCGCCTCCATGCAGCTCTTAAAGTCACCGTGCGAGAGGTGAAGAAAGAAAGTGGAGATCGGAAGCTGATTCTCCGGAAAAAAAAGGCTTTGAAGAAAGGACCCATCGTGAGGAAAGACTGGGCGGACCTGGTGCTCTACCTAAAAAACGGAGCCAATTGTCCTTGTCACCAGCTGGAGCAGTTAAATGGACAGTTCCTTGTGCTTGGGCGGAAAGTGAAAACCCAGCACATTCTTACCGCCATCCACAAGTGGGATAAGACCAACCGAGAGTTCAACCGCTTCATGCGCAAAGTCAAAAAAAGCAAGTGCCCTAGGCCCCACTCTGCCTTCATGTGAGCTCCCTTCTGGTTTCCAAAGACAGTGCGCTACATTTCACTGCTGCCGTGTCTCCATTTCTGGAGCTGGGACTCTGAACCAAAAAAAGAGGGCGCGGCTTTAAGGTGATGGCGATAGAAACGCCTCCCTTCATACATTGAGCAGACTTTCAGACCAACTGAGAGACTGAAAGTGCGAACAGCAGAAAAGGCAAAGAGTGATAGAGTGATATTATACCTGCTAATTCACTCACTCAAGCCAAAAAAAACAACAGCAAATAGTTAATTTAGCAATCCAGCCTCTAGAAGCTGATCATTCATGGTAATATTCATTCAGTAACCCAGCCTTTCATACTCTATAAACAGTCCCTCTTCCATTCACTCAGAGGTGCTCCTTTCAGCCTATCAGTGTGCGTTCTGTGTGTCACATGACTACAGCCTAGGATTGCGCAGTCATAGCGGGGACGAGGGATGAACTGACCAAAATTTGACATTAAATAAAGATTTGTTGTTTTTGTTTTCTAAGCAGCATTTGGACATATTAAAAGGGTGATTTAACTGAGCATAGGATATTGCTATATTTGGATTTATAAACTATATTCTTTTCAGTACAGTTGGTGGCAGTCTGAAAATAACATGGATATAGGCACTGTGTCATTTACTTTGTAAAGGCACAGGCTCACCATTCAGTAACTGAATTAAAATGGATGCCAGCTTTTCACTATGCAGGTGCAAAAACAAAATGACTACTTGTAGCATAGTGACGTAGTAATCTAGAAATTACTGATGTAGGTGTTCTATCAAGTGGTTTAAAGGGATCCAGACATATGCTATTCCCTATTACTCAGTTGTGTTTCTTGGTTTTGTGCCGCCCTAGGCCAGTGCCTTGTGGAAACACTACTGCTGTTACTAATGGTTTATGTTATTGGGGAAAAATACTTCACAACTGTATTTTGGTTAACTGCAGACTGGTCTGCATTGCACTGGTTACAGACTCAGCATGGACATTTTCTATATCGTTCCCTTAAATAATGGTTATGTGGCCATTCTTTTTATTCAGGAACACTAAGGAAAATTTCAAAAACGTTTGTGGGTTTTTCACAGTCCATAGAAGAGTCTAGCGCCAAATCACACACCCACCATTATTCCACATGCAGGAAAGAGCTGTGGAATATTTATGAATCCAAGCCAATCGCAAACGTGCAAAACAAGCAGCATTCACCACCAAGAATTGCTGAACATGTAGTTTCTTTATTTATAATCCATTTAAAAAAAAGCAATCAACGATTAAGTGTCATAGAGAGAAAGGTGAGATGGTGAAAGTCCTGCAAGGCACCTGCCATGTAATACAGATATCCATTATCCAAAATGATCTGTTATCCAAAAATATTGCAAATTTCAGAATGAAAACAGTTTATACAGTGTCCCAAGCCTTTTGGACAAGGGATACTCAACCTGTATTCCATTTTTAAATAGATTATAAATATAGTAGCTACTTTTTTTTAAGTTCTTGGTGGTGAGTGCTTCAAATAATAGTTATCAATTATTGTGTCCCTCTTTAACTCCAGTATTAATCCCTGATTCTCACACTTCACTTATTAGTAAATAGTCCCCAGTATGTAAAATACTAAACGTATAGCTTGCGATCTATATACACACAGTGTATGAATAAAACAAATTACAAAATGGCTTTTTCATGTAGGATAATGTACTTTATATGATCCCCTGCTACATCAGATTTGTAAATTAGTTTATTTGATATATCATTCTGGAGTAACTGCTGCAGTCATCATTCCACAGGACACTATTAAAAGGTACTTTGTGACCTCAACATGTTAACAGAATTACAAGCAAACGCATGGATTAATAGAAAGTTGTTTTTAAATTGTCTGTGGTGTCTCCTGTTTATGACATCACCTGAGGCTTGATATGTAAATCGGCTACTTTCATTGTGAAATGTGTGAATCAAGCCCCACTGTGATGTCATAAAAAGGAGACACCACTGACACATTTGAGTCCTGTTAAGGAAAGTATCCAGATAGTCACCGTGTGCAGTATTATTATTGTGCAACCTTTCCATTCATTGACTAATCTTATCAGTACATGGCCCATCATGCTCAGAGCCATTATACAAATATCCTGAATTTCCCAATGAATTTACTAATGAATTGATAACTTACCTGGAGCAGGTGAGTACACTGGGGTTTATTTACTAAACGTTGATCTGCAGTGTGCTGTAAACTGAATTGAAAAACATAGTCCAACATGAAGCCAGAAAAGGAATTCTTCAGCTTGGCTATTTTGGTCCATGTTTGGCAAATTGGTTTGCAGATCACCACAACTCACTGCTTAGCTCATAAATCCATGTTTCAGTCCTTGAATACTGTCACTTTATTTACTAATCAACCAATGTGCCTGCTATCTGCATATATCATATCATATATACAGTGATCCTCTATTTTGGCCTGTGCAGCCTGTCAATCAAGCAATAAACATTTGTGTTGCAGGCTCTTGAATTTATGTGATGGTCCCATTCACCCATTTACCCTGGTCATCCAGCATCTGCACCATCATGGGCAAGTTGATACTTCCCCATCCAATTAAATCACACATTTTTTTTTGTTAATGCATTCATTGTGTGATCCACAAATATAAAATTTAAACAGACTGTCTGGTGCCCAAAATGCACATGACAAATGTTAATGCAGATTAATGTGCTATCACAGTACTTTAAAATGCATGTTTTACATTCTGTATTGCTCAAAATTTTAAATACTTACAGCTAGATAAAATTGTAAAATTACAGCAGTTTGCAAGAAACCAAGTCTGCCCACAATAACTGAGTAAAAGTTCCAGATAATATGCAAAGTTATCACTGGAGGAGGACTTGAGTCAAATATTAAAAATGTGATTTATGCAGAATGCCTGCATCAGATCATACTAGAATAAAGCCTGTGCACTATAGACGCAATAGTCTTCAACTTGCACCAAAATGAGTTTGGGGACTGGACTGTCCCTTTACATGGCAAGTGGCAACAATAATTTGATAAGAAGAGTATTGCACTTAACAATCAAAGTGCACCTTTTCACTCATTTTAATTCAAAGCATGCCCTATATATTTAAAGGTACTCCGTTACCTAAACATTTTTTATACTGTGACCTGTAGAAAAAAAAAACAATTTGAAAAAATGATCTATAAACTGCATTGGCAAAATTGCAAGCAAATGCATAAATGTAAAGTAATTTGAATGTGTCTCCAGTCCATGACATCACCCATGGTCCCCTAATTACACCTTTCCCACTGAACAATAGTTCATTTGCATATCAATTCACAGGTTGTACCATAAAGCATGATTATATTTAAAATGATTCATGTGCTTGTATTTCTGATAAACATGGTATAGATCATGTTTATATTTTATATGTTCACAATATAGGCAATATATAGGTGACAGCTGATTTCATCCTGTCTGGGTTTCATTCATTTTACTGTCTGCTCAGTTAGTACTGTTCAGTGTAGACAAATTCACAACTAGGGTTGCCACCTTTTCCACAAAAAAATACCGGCCTTGCTGGTGCCTCCATAGACTTAACATGGGTAGCAAGCCATTTTTTTACCAGCCTGCCGGTAAAATACCGGCTGGGTGACAACCCTAATCACAACTGATGTTGAGCAAAGACAGTGGAAGAGAAGTGATCATTGTGATCTTACGAAGCTGTGATAGTCTGTTATAAGTTGCTGTCATGGGTTTAAGTGTTAAATACCATTTATATGTCATGGTGACAAACTCTGTGCCTTTTGTAAATTAAAGGACAAATATCTATAACTTGTGGGAGTAATTTGTAGGTTTCCCACCGTATTGGCAGAAAAAATAGCAGCCAGGCCATTGCCTCCATAGACTTAGAACCGTAAATAAATTAGTCGTTACTGGTCCAGGACTTGCAAAGCAACTAAGTGAAGGTAGAACGTTCTGTGGAGGGGAAAATAACTAACACAGGGCCCCCGTCTGTTTTTTTACTTAAAGACCCCAAAACCTACATATAACCTTTCTCTCATGTACTGTATACACTGCGGGATGCTAGTCTTGTGTGGTTTACATTGCCGGATGCATGCACCCAGTGGTGTATTTTCTGCCCAAGGCAGACAAAATTCTGCCCCCCCCCCCCCGTTGCACACCTATGACATGCCCCATCACCCACGTTGCACACTGACACCATGCTCAATCGCTCACATTACACACATATTAAATAACCAATCACCCCATTACATGCCACCATCACCCTCATTACATACTCCCACCACGTCCATTACATGCTATTACATGGTGTATGCAGGATGCATACACCATGCTGCTCATGTGCTGTATACACTGCGGGATACTAGTCTTGTGCAGTTTACATTGCAGGATGCATACACCATGCTGCTCATGTGCTGTATACACTGCGGGATACTAGTCTTGTGCAGTTTACATTGCAGGATATACACACAATGCTGGCCGTGTCCTGTATACACTGCGGGATACTAGTCTTGTGCAGTTTACATTGCAGGATATACACACAATGCTGGCCGTGTCCTGTATACACTGCGGGATACTAGTCTTGTGCAGTTTACATTGCAGGATATACACACAATGCTGGCCGTGTCCTGTATACACTGCGGGATACTAGTCTTGTGCAGTTTACATTGCAGGATATACACACAATGCTGGCCGTGTCCTGTATACACTGCGGGATACTAGTCTTGTGCAGTTTACATTGCAGGATATACACACAATGCTGGCCGTGTCCTGTATACACTGCGGGATACTAGTCTTGTGCAGTTTACATTGCAGGATATACACACAATGCTGGCCGTGTGCTGTATACACTGCGGGATACTAGTCTTGTGCAGTTTACATTGCAGGATATACACACAATGCTGGTCGTGTCCTGTATACACTGCGGGATACTAGTCTTGTGCAGTTTACATTGCAGGATATACACACCATGCTGCTCATGTGCTGTATACACTGCGGGATACTAGTCTTGTGCAGTTTACATTGCAGGATATACACACAATGCTGGCCGTGTCCTGTATACACTGCGGGATACTAGTCTTGTGCAGTTTACATTGCAGGATATACACACAATGCTGTTCATGTGCTGTATACACTGCGGGATACTAGTCTTGTGCAGTTTACATTGCAGGATATACACACAATGCTGGGCGTGTGCTGTATACACTGCGGGATACTAGTCTTGTGCAGTTTACATTGCAGGATATACACACAATGCTGGCCATGTCCTGTATACACTGCGGGATACTAGTCTGTGCAGTTTACATTGCAGGATATACACACAATGCTGGTCGTGTGCTGTATACACTGCGGGATACTAGTCTTGTGCAGTTTACATTGCAGGATATACACACAATGCTGGCCGTGTCCTGTATACACTGCGGGATACTAGTCTTGTGCAGTTTACATTGCAGGATATACACACAATGCTGGCCGTGTCCTGTATACACTGCGGGATACTAGTCTTGTGCAGTTTACATTGCAGGATATACACACAATGCTGGTCGTGTCCTGTATACACTGCGGGATACTAGTCTTGTGCAGTTTACATTGCAGGATATACACACAATGCTGGCCGTGTCCTGTATACACTGCGGGATACTAGTCTTGTGCAGTTTACATTGCAGGATATACACACAATGCTGGTCGTGTGCTGTATACACTGCGGGATACTAGTCTTGTGCAGTTTACATTGCAGGATGCATACACCATGCTGCTCATGTGCTGTATACACTGCGGGATACTAGTCTTGTGCAGTTTACATTGCAGGATATACACACAATGCTGGCCGTGTCCTGTATACACTGCGGGATATTAGTCTTGTGCAGTTTACATTGCAGGATATACACACAATGCTGCTCATGTGCTGTATACACTGCGGGATACTAGTCTTGTGCAGTTTACATTGCAGGATATACACACAATGCTGGTCGTGTGCTGTATACACTGCGGGATACTAGTCTTGTGCAGTTTACATTGCAGGATATACACACAATGCTGGCCGTGTCCTGTATACACTGCGGGATACTAGTCTTGTGCAGTTTACATTGCAGGATATACACACAATGCTGGTCGTGTGCTGTATACACTGCGGGATACTAGTCTTGTGCAGTTTACATTGCAGGATATACACACAATGCTGGCCGTGTCCTGTATACACTGCGGGATACTAGTCTTGTGCAGTTTACATTGCAGGATATACACACAATGCTGGCCGTGTCCTGTATACACTGCGGGATACTAGTCTTGTGCAGTTTACATTGCAGGATATACACACAATGCTGGTCGTGTCCTGTATACACTGCAGGATACTAGTCTTGTGCAGTTTACATTGCAGGATATACACACAATGCTGGCCGTGTCCTGTATACACTGCGGGATACTAGTCTTGTGCAGTTTACATTGCAGGATATACACACAATGCTGGCCGTGTGCTGTATACACTGCGGGATACTAGTCTTGTGCAGTTTACATTGCATGTATGTATGCAGAGGGGATAGATGCCCGATTCCTGAGACATACCATAACCCCACAGTCACCCATAACCATACCAGCCCATGTTCCCCCCAATAAATGGACACGAGACTTGTGATGGTACAACAAGGCCACAGCACTTCTTTATTAAACACATATCAGGCTGTATAAACCACCACCATCCTTTAATACTTATATGTATAAAACTGAATACAGCCTGACAAATTGACTAAGCCCTTGCCAGTAAAACCATTTTAAACTTCCACCCATATATTTACATATGGCCACTTTTTTCCAACCAAATCCAGAATCCAGAAGCTCGCCTCCCCTCCTCGTCCCTTGAGATGCCATAACTCCACCTGGCCCATCTCTCCCACAATGCTTACCACTAGCCGACTCACTTAGCTCAGTGGGCACGTCCACTACAAACAACTTCCATGTTGCTTTTAAGGTTAGGGGAGGACCCGAGCACCATTCTCCTTGTAATAACTCCAACTCCATTTTCCAAAACATATCCCCTACTGGCAAGGACAGCCAACCCCCGCCACAGACCCGCTCGTTTAACACCTTAAATCAGCGGGGACCACCCACCACCACCGCCATGGCCTGTTCCAAACCATCCTGCAACGCCAAGTTAAACAGATCAAGGCCCACCTCAGTTAAGTGAACTCCATCACTCCTGAAATACCTTGCCGCATCGGACTCAAAAACCCTATGGCGTATAGTCACGCCCCCCACACTCAACACAAAACGAGACACTCGTTTATTCAATTTTACCCGGCTCCGTTCCAGCGCCCTCTGATTGAGCGCACACCTCCAATAATTACGTGGCACCACCTCTGACCACACCAGCGACACACCAGGAAAGAGCTCCAGCAGCCTCGCCAGATCCCTTTTTATGGTATCCCCCAGGGTCCACACAGGGACCGAACCCAGATCATTGCCCCCCAGATGAATAAGTAAAATATCAGGGGGCCCCAACAGCCGAGACAGCTGAACCACCTCGGGTAACAAGCGTACCCACCGCATACCCCGGAACCCGAACCACCGAACGTCCGCCACGGCTCCCGGAAAGCCCAGGCACTCTCCCCCAGGTCGCACGGCAGCCCGACTCCGTGCCCAGAATATGTACGAGTGGCCTATAAGCCACACCCTCCTAGGCGCAACATCTGTGAATTTAAAGCAGAGGAAACTGAGATCAGACCAGCCGGACGGACATAAGATAGAAACCTGCGGGATTCCCACCGCCCAATCTGCCTGATAGCCCGCTCAGTATAACCCAGCCTTGCGGCCTCAGACGCAGTGCCAATCCTGAACGAGTGACCCCCGAACTCCCGGCTAGGAAGGCCCAGGGCCTCAACTGCCATCTGGAAGACCCTGATAAACTGGAATCTAGACAAAGGAGTCGCATCAGCGTGCACCAGCAATGAATTGGAACCGGCCGGTCGGACCAAACCGTACCGGTCAAAACAAGCCACCGGGCATACCATAGAACCGGGGACTTCCCGCAGGGAGACCCACTTCCCAACCCCAAGTACATCCGTTTTGGAGCGCCTGATCAAAAACCTCACCAGACAAGGTTCCCGCACCATATCAGCCGCCAGTATACCCCCTGGCTTCGTTTTTGCCTGGCTAACCAATTCCCCAATACGCAAAGCCCCAAAAAATGCCATGGAAAAAGCTAACCGAAACAGATCCACCTCAAAAGGCGAGTGGCAAACCACCGGCAGTATGTGGCACAGGCCCAGCAACAAAGCCCCGGACACCGGTTTACGGTAATCCACGGAATGAACACCCCTCCTCCAACCCTTCAACGCCTGACGCACTAAAAACTCCTTAGTCACGTCCCGTAGCCCAGAAGCTCTGAACCAGAAACTGAGGCTTGACATCCGTGCCGTTACCGCCGCGGGCGACAAGCCAGCCGCGTCCCAATGCCACAACAACCACAGTAAACCTTCCAAGCGAGCCCCATCATCCCTGAAACCCCCACGAGCCGACTCCAGATCCAACCATTCCCCCCAAACTTTACCGTAACGCTTCCATGTGGATCCAGCGACAGACTGGCTAACCCACTGTGCTATTCGCCCAACCCAAGGTCCCACAGCGTCGACGGGCACGGGATACCCTCCGGGTCCGCCCATGGTGCTGCCGCCCGGAACGTTGCCCACTGCGAACGAGAAAGTGCATCCGCAATTACGTTATGCACCCCAGGGATATGAACAGCACGAAAGGTCACATTAAAATCAAGGCAGTTAAGGACCAGAAGCCGCAACAGCCGAACTACCGGCGGGGAAGAAGCCGTCAGGTTATTCACCGCTAACACCACTCCCATGTTGTCACAGTGGAAGACCACCCTGCGATCACGTAACGTAGTTCCCCAAAGGACCACTGACACCAGAATAGGAAATAGCTCCAAAAAAGCTAAATTCTTTGTCAGGCCCCCCGAACCCCAGAACGGGGGCCAGGTCTCGGCAGACCACTGGGACCCCAAAATTGCCCCGTAGCCCACGGATCCTGAGGCATCCGTGTACAGATGGAGATCTGCGTTGGACACCTCCGGAGCCTGCCACAACGACCGTCCATTGTACCTGCTCAAAAAATCATCCCACACCGCCAGATCATCCCGTAGGGGCCGAGTGAGCCTGACATAATGGTGCGGCCGGCACACCCCCGCCGTAGCCCCTGCCAGACGTCTGCTAAACACCCTGCCCATTGGCATAATTTTACAGGCAAAGTTGAGCTTCCCCAATAAAGATTGCAACGCCCGGAGCTGAATTTTTCTCAAGCCGCAAGTCTTGGAAATGTCCGCCCTAAGGCCCAACCATTTATCCAGAGGAAGCCGGCATTCGCCGGCCAGGGAGTCAATCTCAATGCCCAGGAAGGAAATACGGGTAGTCGGGCCCTCCGTTTTGTCTGCTGCCAATGGGACCCCAAACGAAGCCAGAACCACCTGGGCCGTCCTCAACAAATGGCCACAGACGTGCAAACCCGAGGGACCCACCGGCAGGAAATCATCAAGGTAATGCATCACTGAGCTGCACCCGGACTCCTCCCTGATTACCCAATCCAAAAATGTGCTAAAGCACTCAAAATAAAAACAGGAAATAGAACAACCCATGGAAAGGCACAAGTCAACGTAAAACTTCCCTTCAAAATGGCACCCGAGGAGGTGATGACAGTCTGGATGAACCGGAAGAAGCCGGAAGGCCGACTCCACATTCGGTTTTTGCCATCAAAGCACCAGCCCCTGCCGCCCTCACCATCCTAACCGCCGAATCAAAGGACGCATAAGACACCCGGCACAATTCTGCATCAATGTCATCGTTAACCGACTCCCCATAGGGGTAAGACAGATGCTGGATCAGCCGGAACTTTCCCGGTTCCTTTTTGGGAACCACCCCCAGGGGAGAAACCCGTAAAGCGGCCAACGGGGGCGAATCAAAAGGACCCGCCATACGGCCCAGAGCCACTTCCTTAGCCAACTTATCCCGCACCACCTCAGGGTGCTCCGCCAACGAACGCAAATTACGCAACCGCAAACAAACCTCCCGCTCCTGAAAGGGGATCCTGAAACCGAACTCAAACCCGTGCAACAAAATGTCTGCCGCCCTACGATTCCTATACCGGCTTAGCCATGGGCGCATTGCCCCGACGTCCACCGGCGTCATCCCCCTTTCCGCCCACGTCAGACTTATCCCCACCTCTCTGACGCTTAAAGCACCGGGTGGCGGGGTGGCTACCCCCGCAACCGGAACACTCATGTTTGAAGCGACAACCGGCGCCAAACTTGCACTGACCCTCATTAAATTGCCAGCACCCTCCCGGTCGTTGTTGGGTCGTGGCCGAGGGCGAACCCAGTCCCCCGACCCCCCCAAGAAAGGACGTCAAACCCCCCTGATGCGAGGCTGGCCGGGTCATAATGGCCAGCCACAGCCCCACGTCCATTTGATCCCAACCCAAAGTAGGCCGTAAAGCAATCCGTTGCCGGAATTGCTCATCATAGCGCCACCAGCTGAGACCCCCATAAATCCTGCACGCATTCCAGATTTGATCCTGGTAACAAAACAAGGAGCAACATTTTTCGGGGGATTTCTCCCCAATGACGCTGGCCAAGATGGAGAAAGCCCGAATCCAATTCCCATAATTCTTTGGGATTTTGCGATAACGGTACTTCTCCTTTTCTTTCTCGGCATCCTTCAACTCCTTCTCAGGAGGAGGAACGTCCTCCATGGGAAGGAGCGAATAGATTTCCACATACTCGCCCTTCCAAATACGCTCCCTCACCTCCGGTTTAAGATGAAGGCCTAAGGGGCCCGACCAACATAAATACGCGGCCCCATGCGCCATCGGCGCAACTGGGTGTGTCAAATCAGCCGCCCCAACCAGCGACGCCGACGTACTCGGTGCCGCCGATGTACTAGGCATTGACAAGGGAACCGCAGGGAGCGCCGCAGCAGTGGCCGCCGGCAGCAACAAAGGGGCGGTAATAAGGGGGACTGTGGGACCCCCGCCGTGCCCGGCAAACCAGAAACCACCCCCGGTGAACCCCCCGTGGAACCCCACACTCCGCCCATCGTACTATCGATGCCCTGCAGGGCCGCACTACCAGAAGGCCCAGCCACCCGGCTCACTTGCTCGATCGCCCCCCGCAAGCAATGCAACAAATCCACCCATGGCTGACTAGCAGGAGTAACGGTAGACCCCACCCCACCCACCCCCGAAAACCCCGCCAAAGGTTGCCCCGTGGACTCACCAGTGTCTCCCTGTACCGCACCCAGAGCCGGCGTGGAGGCCCGGGAGGCCGCTGAATCACCCGCAACCTGGGAAGCAGGATGGGGGACGTGGAATGGCACAGCACTAGTAGCTGGAGCCTGTGAAGGAGAGACAGGTGAATACAACGCCAGATCAGGAGGGGAGAGAAGCCCAGCCAAGGGAACCTGGTAAGTAGTGACAGGGGTAGGAGTAGGGGACGGGGTAGGGGGCAGTAAGAGACCCAGGGCCGGATCCTCATCCCCAGAAGACCCACTGCAGCTGCCCACAGCCTCCCCGCTGCCCCCCGCCCGGGAGGGTAATCGAAGGGACCCCCGTTTTAGGCCCTGAGGCCTACTCACCACCCTGGCCTGCCGATCCGTGCTCCTCCTCCTGCTAGGCCCCGCATCCGGACGCGGGGGGAAGGTAGCAGGGCTGTACCGGACCTGGTCACAGCCCTGGATGTCCTCCGTCCGTCGCGCTCCAAACCCCAAGGGGAGGGGCGCGGCCTGCGATCCCCGCTCCCACCAGCCACCGGGGATGGTCGCGTGGCTGCACTAGCAGGCCCGCCGCCGGACGCAGCGGGCCGCGCGGCCGACGGGCGAAGGCCACTTCTTCGCCCAGCTCCACTCCTGCTCCGATGAGGCTGGATGGAGCCGGCATCCGGGCTCAGTCGAGCGGGCGGGCGGGACACCCGCCGCGCCCCGCCACGAGGACCCGCGGGAGGCGATGCCACCGCGGGTGTAGCAGCCTGCAGCGCTGCAAACTGCTGCCTCAACCGTCTGCCACCATCTGTAAGGGCCTCAGCCCTCAGGGCAGCGAGCATTGCCTCAATCTCCATGCCTGGGCCGTGAAATGAAACACCAGAGCTGCAAAAATTGCTACCAGGTGCGTTTACAGATTAAAATGGCTGCTGGGGAGAGAGGCTCCATGGCTTTTATCAACTCCCCCCTGAAGCCCCTCCCCCCAGCCCCCGTCAGTCATCTCTTGCCTCCCCCTCGCCCATACATGTCCTGTACAATTAATTTGCATAATTTCCCAGGGTTCTGGATATACACACAATGCTGCTCATGTGCTGTATACACTGCGGGATACTAGTCTTGTGCAGTTTACATTGCAGGATATACACACAATGCTGCTCATGTGCTGTATACACTGCGGGATACTAGTCTTGTGCAGTTTACATTGCAGGATATACACACAATGCTGCTCATGTGCTGTATACACTGCGGGATACTAGTCTTGTGCAGTTTACATTGCAGGATATACACACAATGCTGGCCGTGTCCTGTATACACTGCGGGATACTAGTCTTGTGCAGTTTACATTGCAGGATATACACACAATGCTGCTCATGTGCTGTATACACTGCGGGATACTAGTCTTGTGCAGTTTACATTGCAGGATATACACACAATGCTGCTCATGTGCTGTATACACTGCGGGATACTAGTCTTGTGCAGTTTACATTGCAGGATATACACACAATGCTGGTCGTGTGCTGTATACACTGCGGGATACTAGTCTTGTGCAGTTTACATTGCAGGATATACACACAATGCTGCTCATGTGCTGTATACACTGCGGGATACTAGTCTTGTGCAGTTTACATTGCAGGATATACACACAATGCTGGTCGTGTGCTGTATACACTGCGGGATACTAGTCTTGTGCAGTTTACATTGCAGGATATACACACAATGCTGGTCGTGTCCTGTATACACTGCGGGATACTAGTCTTGTGCAGTTTACATTGCAGGATATACACACAATGCTGGTCGTGTCCTGTATACACTGCGGGATACTAGTCTTGTGCAGTTTACATTGCAGGATATACACACAATGCTGGTCGTGTGCTCAGCCCATTAATACAAATCAGATGTATCCTGGCAGGAGGGATGGAGCAGGAATATTTCTTGTCTGAGCCATTCTTCCAATCCTATGCATTCCAGTGTTAATTAATATGCCGGACAGTAACCCTTTCCTATACAGAAAGCTGTTGGTAGAAAGGCAATATGCAGTGTAAGTACATGTGATTCTCTGTATAGCAAATATTATATATACACACTTGTGTATTTGCTCTAGTGAACAACATGTGCATGAGATGGGGGCTAGAGCAATTAAATGCACATGCTAGAGCCCCAGACCAGATGCACCTGCTAGAGCCCCAGACCCCATGCACGTGCTAGAGCCCCAGACCCCATGCAGCCCCAGACCCCAGGCACGTGCTAGAGCCCCAGACCCCAGGCACGTGCTAAAGCCCCAGACCCCAGGCACGTGCTAGAGCCCCAGACCCCAGGCACGTGCTAGAGCCCCAGACCCCAGGCGCGTGCTAGAGCCCCAGACCCCAGGCGCGTGCTAGAGCCCCAGACCCCAGGCACGTGCTAGAGCCCCAGACCCCCAGGCACGTGCTAGAGCCCCAGACCAGATGCACGTGCTAGAGCCCCAGACCAGATGCACGTGCTAGAGCCCCAGACCCCATGCACGTGCTAGAGCCCCAGACCCCATGCACGTGCTAGAGCCCCAGACCCCATGCACGTGCTAGAGCCCCAGACCCCATGCAGCCCCAGACCCCAGGCACGTGCTAGAGCCCCAGACCCCAGGCACGTGCTAGAGCCCCAGACCCCATGCACGTGCTAGAGCCCCAGACCCCATGCACGTGCTAGAGCCCCAGACCCCATGCACGTGCTAGAGCCCCAGACCCCATGCACGTGCTAGAGCCCCAGACCCCATGCACGTGCTAGAGCCCCAGACCCCATGCAGCCCCAGACCCCAGGCACGTGCTAGAGCCCCAGACCCCAGGCACGTGCTAGAGCCCCAGACCCCATGCACGTGCTAGAGCCCCAGACCACCATGCACGTGCTAGAGCCCCAGACCCCATGCACGTGCTAGAGCCCCAGACCCCATGCACGTGCTAGAGCCCCAGACCCCATGCAGCCCCAGACCCCAGGCACGTGCTAGAGCCCCAGACCCCAGGCACGTGCTAGAGCCCCAGACCCCATGCACGTGCTAGAGCCCCAGACCCCATGCGCGTGCTAGAGCCCCAGACCCCATGCGCGTGCTAGAGCCCCAGACCCCATGCGCGTGCTAGAGCCCCAGACCCCATGCGCGTGCTAGAGCCCCAGACCCCATGCGCGTGCTAGAGCCCCAGACCCCATGCGCGTGCTAGAGCCCCAGACCCCATGCGCGTGCTAGAGCCCCAGACCCCATGCGCGTGCTAGAGCCCCAGACCCCATGCTCGTGCTAGAGCCCCAGACCCCATGCGCGTGCTAGAGCCCCAGACCCCATGCGCGTGCTAGAGCCCCAGACCCCATGCGCGTGCTAGAGCCCCAGACCCCATGCGCGTGCTAGAGCCCCAGACCCCATGCGCGTGCTAGAGCCCCAGACCTCATGCACGTGCTAGAGCCCCAGACCCCCAGGCACGTGCTAGAGCCCCAGACCCCCAGGCACGTGCTAGAGCCCCAGACCTCATGCACGTGCTAGAGCCCCAGACCCCCAAGCATGCCCTAGTAGTGTTGCCACCTTTTCTTTGAAAAAAATACGAGTCATGCTAGTGCCTTAACATTGGCCTCAAGCCAACTTTTTACAGGCCTGCTGGTAAAATGGCAGCTTGGTGGCAACCCTATGATGGACTACCAGGGACGAAAGCCTCTTCACATCTCTCCCTGGGCTAAGCAGGTAGGCAAGTTGTTTGGGAGGCTCAACTGAAACAAAGTTTGAAAGTTTACTCATGTTAACATAACACTGGACAGTCATCTGCTCGAAGATGCGAGTTCCCCCGACATTACGTGTGACGTCACGGAGGCGTGAACGAACCTGGAAGTTCGGGCACGGTGCGATTTAGTGCAATGTAGCTCTCTGTCAGACTGAGGCAACTCAAAGTGGCCTCCTCTGATAGGTGGGATCAGATCCGAGCACAGCTCATCGCGGGGAGCCGCAATGAGCTGTTTAACGCCTGTTTAACATGTCTTTTAGCGCTAAAATTAGGATGGCATAGAACTTCCTAGCATCAGGAGGGGTCAGTGGCGTAGCGTGGGTTGTCAGCACCCGGGGCAAGGCAAGTAATTTGCGCCCCCTAACCCGTGGATTTTAGCACTCGAGTCTCTTCTACTAGATTAGTTAAAGAAACCCTTACCCCCCAAGCACATGTATTGTTTGTTATGAAAACGTCAGACAGGGAGGAGAGGTCACCAGCACCTAGGGAGCCTGGCGCTGGATTAAGGTAAGTAACTGAAGGGAATTTAACCCCTTCAGCGCCACGGGAGTGGGACCCTGAGGGTGTGGGCACCCTCAGGGTACTAAAGTGTCAGGAAAACCGCTTTGTTTTTCTGACACTATAGTGATCCTTTAAGAGTTTAAGGGGTTATTTTGGCCTGGGGAAGCCAAATGGTTATACACCTATGCTTTAAACCAGGAGTAGACATCCTTTGCCACTCCAGATGTTGTGGACTACACCTCCCATGATGCTTTGCAAGCCTTAATGGAGATGTAGTCAAAAAACAAAGGGAGTGTCAAAGGTTACCTACCCCTGCACTAAACCAAAAATATATAATACAGTTCCAATCCCCATAAATATAATATTTAATGCTATGATATTTAATGCTCTCATCCAACCCCCTTCCCTCCACAGTTCCTAATAAATATATTACAAATATAATTCCCTCACCCCTGTAGCCCCACCTATTTACATTTCCTTCTACATACACACATATATATAGATTATTCATTAGGCCACAAATGTAAAAAATATAATCATTGCCTCATCTCAAATTCCCAAGTCAGATCTTTCCCATCCTCCCCCTCTTCCCCTAATACACTGCTGACCCCCCTCCCCCTAATACACTGCTGACCCCTCCCTCCCCTAATACACAGTTGACCCCCATCCCCTAATACATTACTGCCCCCCTTCTTCCCTTCCCCAATACATTACTGCCCCCCTTCTTCCCTTCCCCAATACATTACTGCCCCCTTCTTCCCTTCCCCAATACATTACTGCCCCCCTTCTTCCCTTCCCCAATACATTACTGCCTCCCTTCTTCCCTTCCCCAATACATTACTGCCTCCCTTCTTCCCTTCCCCAATACATTACTGCCCCCCTTCTTCCCTTCCCCAATACATTACTGCCCCCCTTCTTCCCTTCCCCAATACATTACTGCCCCCCTTCTTCCCTTCCCCAATACATTACTGCCTCCCTTCTTCCCTTCCCCAATACATTACTGCCTCCCTTCTTCCCTTCCCCAATACATTACTGCCCCCCTTCTTCCCTTCCCCAATACATTACTGCCCCCCTTCTTCCCTTCCCCAATACATTACTGCCCCCTGTCCCCAATACATTACTGCCCCCCCGTCCCCAATACATTACTGCCCCCCTCCCCCATACATTACTTCCCCCCCTCCCCATACATTACTTCCCTCCCTCCCCCATACATTACTTCCCCCCCTCCCCATACATTACTGACCCTCCCCTTCCCCATACATTAAATGACCCCCCTCTCCTCCCCCATACATTAAATGACCCCCCCTCCCCTCCCCCATACATTAAATGACCCCCCCCTCCCCTCCCCATACATTAAATGAACCCCCCTCCCCCATACATTTAATAAACCCCCCTCCCCCATACATTTAATAAACCCCCCTCCCCCATACATTTAATAAACCCCCCTCCCCCATACATTTAATAAACCCCCTCCCCTCCCCCATACATTAATGAACCCCCCTCCCT
The DNA here is from genome assembly GCA_036172795.1 of Pelodytes ibericus. NCBI lineage: Eukaryota > Metazoa > Chordata > Amphibia > Anura > Pelodytidae > Pelodytes > Pelodytes ibericus. The sequence continues at coordinate 198,056,597 of CM069858.1, read as the reverse complement.
CCCCATACATTAATGACCCCCCTCCCCTCCCCCATACATTAATGACCCCCCCTCCCCTCCCCCATACATTAATGACCTCCCTCCCCCATACATTAATGACCCCCCTCCCCTCCCCCATACATTAATGACCCCCCTCCCCCATACATTAATGACCCCCCTCCCCTCCCCCATACATTAATGACCCCCCTCCCCATACATTAATGACCCCCCTCCCCCTCTCAATACATAATACAATAGGTCCCCCAAGCCCCTTTACTCTTACCTTTACAAATTCCACTTCCAACAGCTCAGGGAAGAAAGGCCGCGATGCAGTTTCAGAAGAGCCGCCGGATGTGACGTCACGCCGTCATTTGCCGCTCACATCCGGCGGCTGACAGGAAGTATCGCGCGGTTGTGGCTGCGGCCGTGCGGCCGCATAGGGCTAGTGCGCCCCCCCAGATATTGCGCCCGGTGCGGCCGGCCCCCCCTGCACCCCCCACGCTACGCCCCTGGGAGGGGTTAAAGAGTCCCACTACCAATATTATTATCCACTTCTATCATCATCATCTGAATAATGAGGGAGGACTAAGCATGATTTCTGGTCCAGGAGCCTGAATAATACTTTATTTATTAGAATTCAGTTTTTCAGGATGCCTGTGAGGTTCAGGTCAGGTGTCTTTAAAAAGACAACGCTAGGTAAAAATACATATGTTTAATTTAAAAAAAATTGCATCAAGTGTAAGCATTTTAAATAGAAATATTATAACTCTATCAAGGGGGCAGACATGTTGTTTAGAATCTTGAGTCAGATTTTTATTCACCTTGGGTCAGATGACCCAAGATTCTAGACAACATGTCTGCCCCCTGATAGAGCTATGCAGAGCAAAGAGGACTCCAAGAGGTACTTTATTTGTATTCTTTTATTAGAGAAATCTACAGAAACCATCTTCAACCAATGTAATCTTTCAATTAAACAGATATATTTTGCTACAGATGTCCTTTAAAACAATCTGTATTCCTGTTTACCTTTGGCTGAAAGGTAGCTACACAATTACATCTCAAACAGCAGCTGGTCTATAGAACTGTAACACATCCTCCCTAATAAAATGTTTACTGATTGCAGCTTCCCTGGGGTAAATCATTTTATTTTGTTGAAGTTTGTTTCTAATAGACAGAGATCTTGAACTGATTAATCTCGGCATCCCACCGACGACTGACCCCAATGCCATATCTATTTCACACAGTTCACTTAGCCGGTAATGATAGACAATCAAAAGGTCATGACCCAGAACACACGTTCTCACCAGATTATGGACGAATATTAACTTCTACAATTCAGTTTGACATTAGGGTAAAAAAAATGGATTTCGTAAGAGCTGGCGAAATAATTCAAATCCAACAATGGCCAAACATCTCTGTATTGTACACAAGTGTGGTTAACCTTTACATTCCGTATAATGCCTCAATAATGGGTTCCATACGTACTCCAAATGCCACTTATGACCATTAACCCTATATTCACTACGAGCCCAGATTAGCTAGCAGACAAACAAGAAGGGAGTGCAATTAACCCCAAATTACTTATTAGCAGTAAGCCATGTCGGTATAAGCTGCAGGTGTGGAATAAACCCGTCTGCTCTGCTCTGTGTAAGAAAAAACAAACAAACCCTGCGCAAAGAATAACCCGCAAAAAATTCTAGCATGGAGCAAAGTCATAACTAGACAAACCAAACCAGTGCATTACAAATCATAAACAAACAAACCAAACCAGTGCATTACAAATCATAAATAGACAAACCAAACCAGTGCATTACAAAATCATAAATAAACAAACCAAACCAGTGCATTACAAATCATAAATAGACAAACAAAATCAGCCACAGCCAAACTGCCCATTATTATGCCATCAGGACCCCCACAATAACGATCACACAGGAATAGGGTCCATTTTTTTAACCCCTTTCCGTCTGATGGTGCTTTGGTCCTTAAGGGTGGTGTCTTTTTGTGCCTGCCCTGACCACAGAGACCTGATCAGGCTATTTACAGACCCTGGGTTTCCCTGCCAAAATAGCGCAAGACTTTGCAACGTCACATGTGACAAGCTGGAAGAAGTTCCGGCACGTCGCTTTTGAGTAAAATCTAGCCAGCGCTCAGCTACACTTTCTAGGTCAGACTGCAGGCACACAAAGTGTCCTCATGTGACAGAGGGGTCTCTGCTGCACAGCTGATTGCGGGGGGCCATGAAGAGCTGTTGAAGTCAGGACATTCAAGGCACCTGTAATTTAGGACAGCATTGGACATCCTACACTCGTGAAGGGGTTAAACTGAAGTAAAGGCATTTTTAGATTAATTTGATTTAGCAACCGACATAAATAGTGACCAATTGGCCAAAAAATCCAATTACAGTGTTGCACTAATAGACAAACCTCCTGATCCTTCCATAAAAACAAAACTGTCCCTCTTTGGCCCTTCAAAATGTTGGGAGGTATGCCATACCTACCAACAAATTAATTTTACATTACACATAATCCAATATTTCATTATCAATAGAACATAAACATACATTTCAATACATGTTCACTTATATTGGAAATAGAAAAATATTTCAAAACACAGCAAATAGTAATACATAATATAATAGTATTCCACAAAAGCTAGGGTCATATTACGAAATTGACATATTATATATGAAATAAAAATCATGCTTAAAGGAGCTTACAGTTTTATAAACTGGTATATTTGTATCCTAAATATGCTGACTATATAAACAAATATCTGGTTTGCTTCTAGTGATTCTCTTGTTTAGCATGCTAGCAAATCATTGGTGCGAAGGAGCAAGGAGGAGAGAAGAAGAAGCAGCAATCAGAGCATCTCAAGTGATAACTGTACATGCAGTATGTATATATGAGGTGCAGAGTATGGCATGCAGGGCCGATCCTAGGGTCACAGGCGCCTGGGTGCAGGTTTTCCTTTGGCGCCCAAGGGTGGGCGTGGCTATATTATGAACCCCTCCCCTTTAGACATTTCTGTTCCAGACATGCCCATTTCAATATTGGGGAGAGGGGAAGGAAAAAACTTTATTTTAATGTAAAGGACCAACGTTTATTTTAAATAAAGATATATATTTTGCCATAATACTGTGTAGTGGTTTTATTTATTTCTATGATGCTCAGCCAGCAACATGAGAGACTTTTTGCTGGCTAGCAGAATGAGTTTTTACTACTGTTTTACTACTGTACTACCCATGATTCCCAACCAGCCAAAGTCTCTCATTAGTCTGGCTGAGCATCATTGGAAAAGAAGTACACAAGGAGTGATAATATTCCACCAAGTCAGTCACTCACGTGTCTCTCTCCCCATACCCTCATGTCTGTCTGTCTCTCCCCGTACCCTCATGTCTGTCTCTCTCTCCCCGTACCCTCATGTCTGTCTCTCTCTCCCCGTACCCTCATGTCTGTCTCTCTCTCCCCGTACCCTCATGTCTGTCTCTCTCTCCCCGTACCCTCATGTCTGTCTCTCTCTCCACTCACGCTCCATGTCTCTCTCTCTCTCCATTCATGCTCCATGTCTGTCTCTCTCTCTCCACTCATACTCCATGTCTGTCTGTCTCTCACTCTGCACTCATTCCACATGTCTTTTCTCACTCTACACTCATTGCCCATGTCTGTCTCTCTCTCCACTCATACCCCATGTTTGTCTCTCTCCACTCATACCCAGGGCCGGACTGGCCCACCAGGATACCGGGAAAAATCCCGGTGGGCCGCCTGCCCCGGGGCCGCCTTGGCCACTTAAAGTGAAGCGGCGGCGGCCGCCACTTTAAGAGTTCGGCTGCTGCAGCATCCGGCGGCAGCAGACGAATTTCATAAAGCGGCGACGGCCGCCGAATTGCTTAAAGCGGCGGTGGGCTACTTTAAGCAATTCGGCGGCCGTCGCCGCTTTAAGAAATTCGCCTGCTGCCGCCGGATGCTGCAGCAGCAGTTCCGGCGGCGGGATGGGGAGCAGAGAACGCAAGGTGAGTGAGACATACAGGGGGAAGGGGAGGGGGTGAAAGACACTACAGGGGGGGGGAGGGGGGGTGAAAGACACTACAGGGGGGGGGAGGGGGGGTGAAAGACACTACAGGGGGGGGGAAGGGGGGGTGAAAGACACTACAGGGGGGGGGAAGGGGGGGTGAAAGACACTACAGGGGGGGAAGGGGGGGGTGAAAGACACTACAGGGGGAGGGGGAAGGGGGGGTGAAAAACACTACAGGGGGAGGGGGAAGGGTGGGGTGAAAGACACTACAGGGGGGGAAGGGGGGGGTGAAAGACACTACAGGGGGAGGGGGAAGGGTGGGGTGAAAGACACTACAGGGGGGAAGGGGGGGTGAAAGACACTACAGGGGGGGAAGGGGGGGTGAAAGACACTACAGGGGGAGGTGGAAGGGGGGGGTGAAAGACACTACAGGGGGAGGTGGAAGGGGGGGTGAAAGACACTACAGGGGGAGGTGGAAGGGAGGGGTGAAAGACACTACAGGGGGAGGTGGAAGGGGGGGGTGAAAGACACTACAGGGGGAGGTGGAAGGGGGGGGGTGAAAGACACTACAGGGGGAGGTGGAAAGGGGGGTGAAAGACTGTACAGGGGAAGAGGAGGGTGTGAAAGACTACAGGGGGAAAGGTGTGAAAGACACTAAGGGGAAAGGTGGGAAGAGAGACGCCACAGAAAGGACAGAGAGAGAGAGAGAGATGCCACAGAAAGGACACACAGAGAGCGAGACGCCACAGAGAGCGAGATACCCAACAGAGAGAGAGACGCCACAGAGAGAGAGAGAGAGATGCCACAGAGAGAGAGAGAGAAAGAGACGCCACAGAGAGGGAGAGAGACGCCACAGAAAGGACAGAGAGAGAGAGAGACGCTACAGAGAGGGAGAGAGACGCCACAGAAAGGACAGAGAGAGAGAGAGAAAGGACACAGAGAGAGAGAGACGCCACAGAAAAGACAGAGAGAGAGAGACGCCACAGAAAAGACAGAGAGAGAGAGACGCCACAGAAAAGACAGAGAGAGAGACGCCACAGGAAAGACAGAGAGAGAGACGCCACAGGAAAGACTGAGAGAGAGATGCCACAGAAACGACAGAGAGAGAGACCCCACAGAAAAGACAGAGAGAGAGACGCCACAAAAAAAAAAAGACAGAGAGAGAGACGCCACAGAAAAGACAGAGAGAGAGACGCCACAAAAAAAAAGACAGAGAGAGAGACGCCACAAAAAAAAAAGACAGAGAGAGAGACGCCACAAAAAAAAAGACAGAGAGAGAGACGCCACAAAAAAAAGACAGAGAGAGAGACGCCACAGAAAAGACAGAGAGAGAGACGCCACAGAAAGGACAGAGAGAGAGACGACACAGAAAGGACAGAGAGAGAGACGCCACAGAAAAGACAGAGAGAGAGACGCCACAGAAAGGACAGAGAGAGAGAGAGACGCCACAGAAAGGACAGAGAGAGACAGGCTACAGATATGCGAGAGACAGGATATGTCTCACACACTGCCCTGATATATACCTCTGCACAGGGCAATTCATATAACTCTGTGTACATACTGGAGGTATATATATTGCCCTAGACAGGCTTATATATCAGTCTTATCTATAAATAATACACTGTTCAGATGTGCTTTTTAAAATGCATGATTTTCCCTTCTATGAATAAAAAAATTATATTATGCTATGGGCTGGTTTAAAAATCTTATGCAATGGGGCTGGTATATAAATTTTTTCCAGGGCTGGTTTTTGTTCCCAGTCCGGCCCTGCTCATACCCCATGTCTGTCTGTCACACCCCATATCTTTCTCCTATACCTCCTACCTACCATGTATTTGTCTCTTCCCATGTCCCTTTTCCATGCCCCCTACTGACCTCATCTCAGAACTCAATTAGCGCTGCCTTGATCTCCCCGCACATAGTGATGACTTTGACCGTTATGTTCCGACGCTCTAAGTCATCACTGTGCACGGAAAGAGCAGAAAGCGCTGACTGAGGTAAAAGGGGAAACATGGCGCCGATCTACAGAGCTGGCTCTGAGAGGCAGCAAAGCAGCACATGGGCAGCCCATTTGCAGAGGTGTACTTAGGGTACACTTTTCCATTAACATAAGCAACAGCCAGTTTGCCTATTAAAAATTCTACAGTTTGCCCAATAAAAATGCCAGTTCATCCATTAAAATACACCAGTTTCCCAAGTAATATGCCAATTATTTTGCCCATTAATATGCCACAGCCAGTTTGTCCATTAATATACAACAGCCAATTTGCCCACTGATATGTCACAGACAGTTTTCCCATTTATATACCAATGCTAGTTTGCCAATTAATAGGCTACAGCCAATTTGCCACAGTTAGTTTACCCAATAAAAGCATAATCTCCTCTCCTGCCTTCCCCAGTACTCACCTTGCTGCTGCTCTCGCGTCCCCGGCTGTCTCCTCCGCACAGTCTTCCCTCTACGCACGCTGAGTGCAGGAGGCGGGAAATAGACGCCAGCTGGATGGGGGCTGGTGCCCTCCATGTGATAAATTGATGAGCGCGGTGAGGGCCCCGGGCAAGAACACACTTACACACAGCCACACATAAATACACACAGTCATACATAAATACACACAGTCACACATAAATACACACGGTCACACAAACACAGTTACACACTTAGTCACCCTCACAGACATACATTTACACAGACACCCTTATACACACTGTCACACATACATAAATACACACAGTCACACATAAATACACACAGTCACACATAAATACACAGTCACACATAAATACACAGTCACATATAAATACACACAGTCACACAAACACAGTTACACACTTAGTCTCCCTCACAGACATACATTTACACAGACACCCTTATACACACTGTCACACATACATAAATACACACACAGCCACCTTTACACACTTAGACACAGGATACACGTGCACAGACACTCATGTACACACACTTACACAGACAGTAACACACACATAGTTATACACATTGACACACACATACACACTTATACACATACACACACACACTTACACAGACAGTAACACACACATAGTTATACACATTGACACACACATACACACACACTTACACAGACAGTAACACACACATAGTTATACACATTGACACACACATACACACTTATACACATACACACACACTTACACACATACACACACACTTACACAGACAGTAACACACACATAGTTATACACATTGACACACACACATAAACACTTATACACATACACTTACACAGACAGTAACACACACATAGTTATACACATTGACACACACATACACACTTATACACATACACACACACTTACACAGACAGTAACACACACATAGTTATACACATTGACACACACACATAAACACTTATACACATACACTCACACTTACACAGACAGTAACACACACATAGTTATACACATTGACACACACATACACACTTATACATATTCACACACACTTACACAGACAGTAACACACACATAGTTATACACATTGACACACACATACACACTTATACACATACATACACACACACTTACAGACAGTAACACACACATAGTTATACACACATACACACTTATACACATACACACACACTTACACAGACAGTAACACACACATAGTTATACACATTGACACACACATACACACTTATACACATTCACATACACTTCCACACTGTCTTTCTTTTTTTATTTTACATTTTAACAACTCCCCCAAACTGTTATCACCTCCTCCTCCTCCTTGTTAATCCAAGCACAGAGCAACGGGGGAAAGCTCCGCCCCTGTCGCGTTCTGTGATTGGCTGCAGGGAGGAGGATGTTCTCTATGGTGTCTTGGCAGATACTCTAGAGAACGTCCTCCTCCCGACAGCAGCCAATCACAGATCGCGACGGGGCGGAGCTTGCACCCGTCGCGCTGTGCTTGCTTTAACAAGGAGGAGGACGGCAGGGAGAGAGCTCCCTGCTTCAGCGCCTCTCTGCCTGGGCGCGGTGCACCCCGTGCGCCTGGGCGCGGTGCACCCCGTGCACCCGCCCAGGATCGGCCCTGATGGCATGGATGGCCAACAAGTGTACAAGGGAAAACAAACAAACAAACAAACTAATAATAACAAACAAATTATGTAACAAATAAATGCAAACTATGTAACCAAATAAAACCCCCCCTTTTCTGAATTAAACATGGATAAGGACATTGGAATAGACATCTGTCCTTCCTGCTTAGCATTCTCTGTCCAAAAGTAGAAAGGACTAACCAAAACTCTCAGGTGTATGGGCTCAGTAATCCCAAATGTTCAAAATCTATGCCTTTTTAAATATCAAAAAATAGAGAAGCTCATTGCGACATTTTTCTCTGTATACCTCAAAACAAATTAGCCTTTTGTGGCACTTTATAGAACCAAAGTAACCAAAAAGTTAAGTTATGTTTAATTCAAAGATTACATGGTGTATGCATTTCAAATAAAAACACTTTAATGGAGAAATATACATGAAGTATCTTCTGGACCTTCTTTGATTGTTTCACAGTTATCCACAGTTGTTTCAAATCTTGCGTCACCTGGATCGGTCCTTCCCTTATCTGACCCAAGATGTCTTTTCATTTCACATTTTTTGCTGACTTTAATGGACAAAAAAAAAAGAAATCCTTTCGATAGACTTGAGATTTTCATTTATTGTATATATTTATGATGCATTGGTTCATTAGGTCAGCGCTCCGCTACAAGTGTGCTGCACACTGGTGCGCGGCTGGATAATGGGAGGTGTTCTGCAAAGCTGTTAGCCTCCGTATGAATATATATTTTTTAACTTTCTTAAACTAAGACTTAGACAATCATCGGGCTCTCCTCTCAGGGCCTGGATGCGGCTGCCGGAAAAACAAATTTAAAAAAAAAATCATTGCCATCAGATTTGACAGTACGTCTGTGTTTCCCTCCATGGAGGAGATGACCGGGGACACGGAGCAACAAGGAGGTGAATACTGGGGAAGGAGGGTGGCATGTTATTGGGAAAATTGGCAGGGGCATGTTATATGGCAAAATAGTACTGGAATATTATTTGGCAAATTAATCGGGGCATATTAAACGTCAAAATAACACTGGTATATTATTGGGCAAATTGGCTGGGGCATATTAAATGGCAAAATAATACTGTCATATTATTGGGCAAATTGGCTGTGGCTTATTAATGACAAAATAACACTGGCATTTTATTGGGGAAATTGGCTGTGGCTTATTAATGGCAAAATAACACTGGCATTTTATTAGGCAAATTGGCTGGGGCATACTAATGGCAAAATAACACTGGCATATTATTGGGCAAATTGTCTGGGGCTTATTAATGGCAAAATAACACTGGGATATTAATGGCAAAAGTAATACTGGCATAATAATGGGCAATTTGGCTGTGGCTGATTTTGTTTGTCTATTTATGATTTTGTAATGCAATGGTTTTGTTTGTCTGTTTATGATTTTGTAATGCAATTGTTTTGTTTGTCTATTTATGATCTTGTAATGCACAGGTTTGGTTTGTCTGTTTATCATTGGTAATGCACTGGTTTGGTCTGTCTGTTTATCATTGGTAATGCACTGGTTTGGTTTGTCTATTTATGATCTTGTAATGCACTGGTTTGGTTTGTCTGTTTATCATTGGTAATGCACTGGTTTGGTCTGTCTGTTTATCATTGGTAATGCACTGGTTTGGTTTGTCTGTTTATCATTGGTAATGCACTGGTTTGGTTTGTCTGTTTATCATTGGTAATGCACTGGTTTGGTTTGTCTGTTTATCATTGGTAATGCACTGGTTTGGTTTGTCTGTTTATCATTGGTAATGCACTGGTTTGGTTTGTCTGTTTATCATTGGTAATGCACTGGTTTGGTTTGTCTGTTTATCATTGGTAATGCACTGGTTTGGTTTGCCTGTTTATCATTGGTAATGCACTGGTTTGGTTTGTCTGTTTATCATTGGTAATGCACTGGTTTGGTTTGTCTATTTATCATTGGTAATGCACTGGTTTGGTTTGTCTATTTATCATTGGTAATGCACTGGTTTGGTTTTTCTGTTTATTATTGGTAATGCACTGGTTTGGTTTGTCTGTTTATCATTGGTAATGCACTGGTTTGGTTTGCCTATTTATGATTTGTAATGCACTTGTCTTGGTTTGTGCATTCGTTATTTATTTTGCACACTTGTTTGGTTTTAAAGGTAAATAAGGCATCTAGTTCTTATGTTCTGTGTATGCACTTGACTTTATAACTTAATTTTTATATATTTTTGGTTGTGGTGTGCCACGGAATCCTGGGAAGGGCTTTGGTGTGCCCGGGGTGAGAAAAGACTGAGGAGCGCTGCATTAGGTCACCTAATAGATACATTTAAGCAGCTTATGCTGTTGCCAAAGGTGTCAAAAAGTCTCCCAAAGACCCAACCTCAGCTAAAACTCCTTCTGAGAATTCCCCCCCACTAAACTGCCTTTAAACCATAAAATAATTCAATAGAAGACAGTTTGTTACATATTAAAAAGAACACAGAGAATTTATTATAATTTAATACGAATTCAGTGGCTACTTTGCAAGTTCCATTTAATGACGGCCAGGTTTTTTAGGATATTTTAACTCACCACTACTTGTTTATTCAGAAGCAGGGATATTCCCCCCCTCAGATAAGTGAATTGTGGTCAGAAACTGAAATTGGGATTTTCTGTAGAATGAGATAACTGGCCACCAGAGGTCAGTGGTGTTCCAAGTGTCCCAAGCAGGAATAGATAGATACAAAACTATTAAATTTGCCTTTGTTTCTAAAAAAAAAAATAAAAAAAAAAAGGCATATTGGAGGCATATAGGCAAGTTCTTCTTACTAAATTTCCAATTCTATCAAATTAAACTCCATAGATGCCAACAGTCCCAGATTTAATGGGACACTCCCGTTTTCTGGTGCTCTCTGTACCGTCAAATTTGGGCCTGTCCCAGGATTACTGCTGCCTGTGCACAAGTAGAATTGCACTTAAACTATGTTTGTCTAGCACGGGGGCGGAGCAATAGAGGGTGCAGCAGGGGCAATATACTCATGCCTGCCCTTTTGAAAGGGTCCATGACAGACACTCTATCTAGCATCAGTCACAGATAGACACTTCACAAACCTCCCAATTTGCTGGGGGATGGCCCAAGGACGCTGGGAAGTGTGTATCTCAAATGCATCTCACCTTTTACTGAAAAGGTCTCAGATAATAGTTAATTGTTGAGTGCAGTTAATCCCTTCACGCCACAAGACGTACATGTATGTCCTGTGTCTAAATGACAGTGATCGTATGCACCATACCTGAAAGGCAGCTGCCTCTCCAACATGGCACTGCCCTGTTGTGGGCAAGAGCTTCAGAAGCTATGAATCACCATTTCCGTCACTCTGTTGTAGTTGCTACACTGACTCTGCTAGGGTTGGGTCTAGAGTTAGGGTAAGGTTTAAAGTTAGGGTTAAATTTATCATCAAGGTAGGGGGTTAAAAGGTCACTGTACAGTGTTGGTTTTTTTTTTTACCATTTGTAATTTTTTTAGGTGAAAGTAAGAAACGGTATTTTTAGTTATTTTTCATCAAGTTTTATGGGTTTTTTTTATAGTCATTTCTATGATATGATGAAAATAATGGTACCTTAAGAAAGACCTTCTTATGGACATAAAACAGTATATAATGGGGTCTACTCAATGACCAGAGATAATTTATCTCACGTCATTGAATCCTATAGACTGCAGTAGAAAAATCTGAGTAAAAAACCTGTACAAAGTACTATTTTGTGTTATTTTTGTGACCCAATATGCGTGGGTAGATTAAACAAGAAAGAGGAAAATTACAGCTAAACACAAACACCGCAGAAGTGTAAAAACAGCCGCGGCCACTAAGGGGTTGAATTGCATCAGTGATGCATGTCAGAGAGAGGGTGCTGACAATATGGCATCACATGCAGTTCTTTCTTTCTGTCATGAAACAGCAGTGGTATAGGGAGTCCTGAGTCACCATGTTTGGAAAGCATCCTAAAACTGCTCAAGCAGGCAGATAATCAGTCGATTTCACTAAACACAATGGACAAATAATAAATATTTATGTACACTGTGCTTGTTTTTGTTCTCCCATCTTGATGATAACAACTTATTAATAAAATTAAACAATTCCAGCCAGTTTTTCCCAGTTTCCATAAATACAAGGTTTGCTTACACCGTACATGACCTCAGATAATGCCTACAGGGCGACGGACTGGAGGGAAACTTCAGCTTGTTTCTCATGTCGTTTTTTTTAATCAGCAGAACATGGATTTCCAGATGTTTTGGGGATTAGTGGTGGAAAACGCAGATTCTTTTGTTTCTCAGGAAAATGAAACATTTGGGATCTCTTATTATCGGAGAGGAATTGCGGGACAGAGATACATATTTTACAGGAGCAGAACACTAAATCAGACATTGTGGACGTTCTCTTCTGAAAAAGTGGCTTTTCGATAGTTTTTTTGTAATGGTGTCAGGTCCAGATGCCTGACAGTTGTGAAAAGGGGTGCAGAGGCAGGGGGGTACACGCCTGTGTGGTGAACCCACTGACTGTTCAGACTGAGTAGCTGACAGACCTCCAGCACACTAGATGTCAGTGATAGGGATGTTTAGGAGCATAGCACTTATTCTGAAGATATTTACAATTTGGACCAAAGGTCAATAGGAGCCAGCAAGGTTTAGATACGGGTTAACAAGCTAGGAGGTAGTAGACCAAGATAAGGAGTATAAATTGGAGTTTAAGCATGCGTGGGATAGGCACAAGGCTATCCTAGCTATAAGATTGGGGACTAATAAAAGTATTTAGAAAATTGGGCAGCTAGAAGGACCGAATGGATCTTATCTGCCGACACATTCTATGTTTCTAAATCTTATACAGATTTAGGAAGCCACCAAAACCAGTGAGCACCAAACTCACTTATGTGATTTTACAAGTTTGACAAGGGGGATCTAGCGGAGTGACAGCCTGAGTGGAGATCCTTGGCAGTCCACCATTTGTAATATCTACTAGAGCTGGTCTCTCAGATGCATGCCCCCTATTCTTTTTGTTTGATATTGATTTATTAAGTTTATTCAGGGAGAGCATAAATAACAGTATACATTATACAGACAGGCAATGTACATCAAACAGTTGAATCACAGAGGAATGTCTTCTACGGTCAAAATGTAATTAACTTATTAGTGCAGAACTCCACAGTCATATAATTCAACCAGACATCATAGGAACATAAATACATGGAGAATTAATAAGGTAAAACCGATGGTGGAGCGTCTAATTACAGTCTACAATAGAAGTGTGGCAATCAGTGTCAGGAACAATAAATTTGGGTCAGTCCACGCACATGTAGGAGCACATAAAAAGGAGAGAGTAGAATACAATAATAGTGTACATAGTATATAATCAAAATATGTTTATATTATAAGTGATTCACTCACAAGAAACTTTTAATCATAGCGCTCTTCACAAATAAGACACCATATCAATCGAGGTAAAAAAAAACTTCTTCTTATTCTTCCACCAAAACTAACAATGGCGCAGTATCACAATGTAAAACATATCAATTTCTGTGATAAATTCACTTACTGATGAAGGTCACATTCGGCTCCTGATGAAGCCATGAATCTGGTGGAAAAACGCGTTGAGGATTTGCTATACTTGACACAGTTGTCTGGTTGCAGTTGGAGTGAAGTGCGTTTGGGATTCTTGTCTTTATTTTATATATAAGAGTTGTTTGCAACAATTTTTATGTGCTCCTAAGTGTGTGTGGCTTTCTTGTAGAACTTGGAGATTTCCCAGGTTGGATACAACTGCACTTCTATGCACACACACATCTTTCGCTCTAGGTAGATCCTAAATGAGATCTGCACCCTGAAAAATTAATTGACTTATGCCGGTGTGTGTATATGTATTTTACCTACTGCAGGGCTGCACGTAAGAACACATATGTGACCTTGGAAACACGGGCGGTATTGAGAAGTATGGGATCCCACAAAGTGTCAGCCGACTATGTCTTCATTGAGGTGAAACAGCACTAGTGGCATAAAAAAAAGAAACTAGCGAAAAAGATTAAACCTAAAAGGAGAATTCTATGGATATGGGATAGTGGACAACTGATCTGGACTTAAGCAGGAATGTATGTAGGTATACCACTTGATACCCGGTATAGGCAAAACTTTCCTTTGTTCACTTTCCTTTTTTACCACTAGTGGCATGTAAGTTCAGATGACCACGGGCCTGACAGACACATGTAGTGCTCTCCTTGTGGTCAAGAATTTCACGTGGCAATGTACACATGAGCTCAAGGTGCTGTGACTGAAACCCCTTTCGATATAGACCCCCTTGCCTATATCTTCTGTTTAAACACAGCTTTATTCGAAAGATGGTCCTCTGGCATACATCTGGGAAACACTTTCCTAAATATTTATTGTAGTAATTTTTACATAGAAGTATTAAAAAAGTCAAAAGTTTGAGTACACTTCCTAGAATCTAAGTTCCTTTCACAGCTGCACAGGGGAAACTTGCAATGCATTTGGAGCTGGGCCACCTTCATAGGTGGGATGAAACATACCTGTGAATGCAGAGGTCTACTGTGTTATGGCTCACAAAACAATACCTGTAATCCACTGTAGAGTGGGAACTTTACCGTGCTTAGTTTGATCTGTTCTCACATATGTAGAATGTATTTTTGTCTTTCATATTACAAAACTTTGTTGAAATACTTGGCAATGAAGTCATGTTGCATTGTACAAAACGAAACTTGAAAATGATGAAAGCAATGTTCAATAGTGTCGACAAATTGTCTACTACACATATTGAAAATAGCCACCATTAAGCAACAGCAAACCTAACATTCAATTATTGTAATTCTCCAAAGACTACTTTGGCAAGCATTAAACCAAGGATTTTTTTCTGAATCTTTTCCTGTCCTCTATGTGATTTCCCCCCTTCCACACAGCTGGATAACCTCTGTGTCCCTGTATATCTGTCAGCCTTGTGGCCTGTTGCTCACACCTTAATCCTCTGTTAGTTTTGGCACACGCTCCTCTGCTTCTTGTATTATCTAACCAGCTTTAACACTGCAGAAAAAGGCGTTCCCCCCTATTAAACAATTACGCACTTACACGTCTCGGTGACAAGACAGAGGGTAAGAGAAGTACTGGAAGAAGGCGAGGGACAGGTGGGGACAGAGCCAGTCTGACCGGAGCCAAATAGATTTTGGTAATCCTGTTCCCTCCCTTCATTTCCTGGATACAAAATACCCAGTGGGACTACACCGGGACTCGGAGGAAGATGTGCTAACTCAGCTTTATCGGACATTACATTATTTCACCACATTATTTCAAATAATATATGGTTTATATATAAAGAATTATCAAGGGTTGAAAGAAAGGGAATTTGCAGAGGCCGCTTCCCTTTCTTCCTATCACTGATGCTATATGTGAAATTATTTTATTTATTATTTTTTTTCTGCATTCCTGTGCCCAGAAAACTGATTTCAGATAAGTTTAAAAAAAAAAAGAAAGAGTGAACTATGCACTTATTTTAACAAAAATAGTTTCACCTTTAAAACACATATAAAGCATACCAAAAGTGTTGCTCATATAAAAATCACTTTACACTTATCTTCAGTAATATAATTGTACTGAATTCCAGAAATTCCAGGACCATAGCTTCCTGGACACATGTAACTTTTTCATGCTGCCTTGCAGTGTGTAGATGTCATAGGTCAGGGGTAGGCAACCTACGGCGCCTACCCCCTGATGTGGACTACATTTCCCTTGATGCGTAGCATTATGGGAGATGTAGTCCACAACATCCCGAGTCCCGAAAGGTTGCCTACCCCTGCCAAGGAAGGCAAAAGGTAAATATTATAGATGTCCAGGGGAAAATGGCTGAGGTGGAAACGAATAATACAGTAAGTACCTACACTCACCAAATTCTGGTGGGTTCAATAAATACTTCCCCAATAATACAATACACAAATGAGTCGCAACAACACTTTAAGAGATTTGAGAAGTCAGGGGCTAAAACTTCAGTTTAAAGTGACTGTATCACCCAAACATTGTTTTGACTGTGAATGTAGAGCATACAAATGATTGCCCCCAGGTGATGTCATAAACAAGAGACTCCACAGAGGTATGCAAATGAACTGATTTTGAATGGGAAATGTGTAATTTGCATACCGTGCAAACAGGAGACTCCACAGACACATTTAGAACACATTTTCTCCTAATTTAGGCATTTGCTTGCAGTTTTGCGAATACAATGTCTAGATAATTTTCGATCATTTTTTTTTTTCTACATGCACAGTAAAAACAATGTCCAGGTGATACAGTGCCTTTAAGTACTCCTGCATTTAAACTCAACCCACCCTGTCTTTGCGATATGCAACATCCCAAGCACGCAAGATTTGTGGTCTAATATCTGAGTCAAATGTTAGCATTGCTGAAACATCACTAACACAAACCAAGAGGTCAGATATCCTGGTTACAGTGAGGATATCACACTTAGATGTCAAAGTTTGAGTTACTTCAAGATCACTTATTAGGATGACTCATTATGAGGAGACATTGTATACATGTGTGGGGATAGATAAATTAAGCAAAAATAGGAGTACAGATTAGGTCTAATCTGTAGGAGAAATAGCAGCTTAAGCTCCTCTGTTTATCATATTTTGAAGGGAAATTAAACGTTGTTTAACCCTTGCTTCCTTAAAGGAAGCAAGGGTTAAACAACACATGTGCCGGTAGAATGAAGCAAACCCGACGTGTATCTTAATAGATACACGCTGGTTTACTTTCTGCTGTGTCTCACATGCGAGACACAGCAGTTCCCGGTTGTCGCATGCTGACATGCTGAATGCGAGGAGAGTACCACAGTCTATGAGACAGAGGTCAAAGATAAAAAAAAAAGCCAGTGACTTTATCCACCAGACGGGTTCCCTGAGCTGTGCCCGGTACTGGGGTACTAGTTGTACCCTCCTGATAGTTTCTTGCATTAATTTGTTTACCTGGGAACATTTCTGGAGTAGTAGTCTACAGATTCTTCATCACCACCTGGGGGCACTAGGCCCCAATTAAGCCACTTAAGACTTCCCCGGAAGCAAAGCACTAGGACATACCTGCCATACCTGAGATAGTTATGGGACATGGCAGGGAGGGAATCTCTACAGTGTACGAGTCATGTGACGTCATGTGGTGATGCGTGACTCTGTGACATTAAAATCCCATCTACCCGGTATTGCGTTGCCACCCAAGCAGTATTTAATTGGCTGGCCACTATTCTAATTCATATTAATTATATGCCACAAACCATCACATAGAACAAAATACTTAATTATTGTCTCCTGGAGTTAATCCAGGCTTGAACGTATTCCATGCAAAGCCAGACAGACCATGAAATAAGCCTGTTATTGTACCATTACATGCATGTGCAAATAACAGACAGGTACGCTCTATTTGCCACAAAGAAATCCTGTTATATAAGTGTATTATTTACATGAGACAGAACATTATACATGAATCAACTGAATGAAACACATCAGTGGCAGGTGCTTAAGAGCCTTTATTCATACAAGTTGCCTATCTCCCTCTAGTAGCTATAGACACTCCTGACGTGAGACCCCCAGATCCTTAGCAACAGGTGGTCTGTAAACTAAAGAGTGAACTGGCCAGGGATTTGCACAAATGAGCCCAGAATTCCTGTGTTTGAGTAATAGGCGAGTTGGAGAATGTGTCCAACTTTGGCCTGATCTTTGTCATTTCCTTGTCACTGTTTAGTAAATAGCATCAGTGGTAATTCCAAAGAAATAATTTACTGAAAGCAGATTATTAGCGGTAATGCAAAATTCATCAGTATCAGCAAAGCAGATCAGAGATCAAATCTCCCAGGACCAACACAGTAAAAAAACAACAACAACATTCCTATAATGGACAAAAACAATCCTTTTTATAGTCAGTTCCAAAAATAAACTGAAAAAGAGCACTCCCCCGAAACTAAAAACCCAACATATGTAAACAATCGGTGAACTCTACTTACTAGCGAGTAAACTAAGTATCAGGCATTACTTTCCTAGCTGAAAAAATTCTAGATGGTTCCACAATTTCACTATAATAATAATAATAATAATAAGTCAGGGAAACGCTGCATTCCTTTCGTGACCCGTTTATTTCACCACAGCGTCTTGGGTGGTGAAAGGAGCACGATTGCCGTATCTCCCCGCACATCTTGCAAGTCTGCCCTACCCGTGCCTGAAAATCTCTGCCACACCCTCTTTAGACGCAAAAAAGTGTTGGGACGTGTAAAACAGGTGCAATGGCTGTTTTATATACGATTGCAGTGAATGCACCTTTTTTTTTTTTTTTTTACATGCCTGGGTGTTATAACCCCATGAGGTTTCTTCACGAACAAGTAAACTGTGATGAACTGACAACCAGACTGTAAAAAGCAGACATTCGTAATCGATTTCGAACGATAGACAAGCTGGAGAATTTCTTAATTCAGCTATTAAAGCGTGATTTTTGTAATTTGGATGTCAGTTCACCACACTACATTGTTTAATGAAAGCCCCAGCATCAAATAGGAGATTTGCTATGGACATCCAATACAAACAGCAGAGTGCACCTGGGGAATGGAGTTTCCCTATATTGCATGATGCATTGCTAATCCATGAGGTAATACATTGTCTTTTTCAGTCCCGCGTTTAGATTGCCTACAAGATTTCTCTATTGTAATTGCTTTCCAGTCAAGATAAGGAATCCTGGACCTTGGTGAGGTGAGATTATTGTATAGAAACTAGACATATGGAAAAAAGGATTGAAAGAAAACTCCAAGAGTGTTGACATTCTTTGTCCCTGTGAACGATTAGACAAAACAGTAAAAACAAAAGTGGGAAATACAGCCATTTAAACAACAAAAGCACAGTATGCAGCCCAAGGGAAGCGATCCCATTCAGGCCTGTACTTGTAGTAGACATTACATATCCACCAGTGCCATGCAGAATGATGACATCATCAGGAGAACACGGCAATGATTGTTATGGGATTGCAAGATAGAAGGCTAGACTGTAAGCTTGCGAGCAGAGTATTCCTGGCCGCATGTATAAGTTGGTTTCAAGGACAGGCAAAGTGTCCATGGCAAGGTCCGTCAGTAAATCATTAAAGAGTCCAGCACCAAAACAGTAAATGTTCCCCACGAACAGTGGTACCTATCTGTAGTGTGTTCCTGCCAGTATGATGGAGTTTGTAACACATTTTAAGCCAAGTGCTGAGTAATTTATTGCTGCCATAGTAATCTCACAATATATTACAACTAAATGTTTGTGGAAATTGTTGCCAGGGATTTATCTCTTTCAAAGAAATGCTCTCCTTAATGACATACATTACATCGCTTCAATAATACTGTGTCCTTCACTGACAGACAAAGAAGGGCTTATCAGCCCCGCCATCCACTTTCCCCCTAAGAGACCGTCTGATAGAAAACACAGCCCTGCCTGTGACTTGGTTTATCTGTGTTTATCAAGGGGAGTTTGCCATGTCCCTTGTGTTCGCCATGAGGCCCTGAGTAAATGACATACTAAAACATCCTCATCATTAGAAATAAGATTACAAAGACAGCTTCCTGTCCTTCAACATTCACACAGTGCTCACTGGCAGCCATGTCGCCCTGTCTGATTGCTTTTTTCTGCACCATAAACAACATGACCGTCAGGCTCATCCTTTTGTGATCTCCACCATTTATTATATTAGAGACACAGATCCAAACTTGACCTGTAGAATGTAAATGACCAGGTCCCCTTTAAAGCCATGTGACTTATATTATATATAAATTATAACGTGACCTGGACTCCAGGTCGTGGAGGTTCTATGCATTGTAGACTATATGCACATGTGTATAACTCTTTTATACACGCTTCATTCCTGAATTGCACACTAAGAATTGTAATGGTGAGTATGGGCTTTAATCAACTTCTCATAGATAGACCCTGTGCCAATTTGGTGAGAACTTGCCAACATGCCTCATTGGCAAATCAAAGGTGTGGTTTGAGATGGTAGAAAGTAATCTCAGTATACTTTGTATTACCAGGACTGTCCTGCTTAAAGAGCATTGATGCGAGGAATGCAGTTGCATGGAGTGCAGTGCACTGTAAAGACAAACACTCGCTTTCCTCTGGCTGCATAGGTACTCTAGAACACCAGAATATGTGGCGGGGGGCTCCAGTAATACATCAAGAATATGGTAGGGTATATCTTAGTGTGTCTCTTTGTCTGAAGCAGGAAAAACTTGAATGCTGAACTATGGAATCATAAAGTTTGACGTCTTATTCATCCTGGAATTTCTAGGTCAACACAACTATTTTCAACTCTCTATGTTGTTCCTTTCCCGAGTTATGAGTTAATTACGTTTTGAGATGATTAAACACCACATATACTGCAAAGTTGATGCCACCCTGAGTCATCGAAAACACATAACATAAGGTCTTCTGAATAGAAATTTAATTTTTCTGTTGTGCTACTGCATTAGTAGAAATATGAAGGATCCTATGCAAATTTCCTATTCAGAAATGATTTTTAGAGATATCAACATGACTGATCTAGATGCTGACAGTATAGACATTGGAGATGGACAAAAGGAGAGTCTAACATCACAGGTGATGTAAAACAGTGACCCATCAACTTACCAGCACTTGCAAGAATTCTAAGTTGATTGGAAAGATTCAGAGTAAATCGAGGTCATATTGGAAGGTGAATTTAGAGCTACAGTATATGCCCCAATGTGACCCCGAATAATGTCACAATTCAGTCATCATGACCGATTACAAGCTGAATGCTTTCAAAATCGAAACCACACTGAAATACTCTGAACCACAGGGCAGAGGCAAGAATGTAAATCCCGGGAGAAGCAGGGTAATAATGCTAGTAAATGATAAAAGCTAGGAGGCTGTGGTGGACTGCAATTAAAGCAGTTGTGTCAAAGGTTAAATAAATGTTAAAGGGATATGGGCGAAGATGTGGAGGGGTAAATGTGAGAAAAGACATGGGAAACTAGAAGTTTGAGATGGAGTTGGAGAAATGAGGGTGGAATAAATGATGGGGAGAGTATGGATATGACTATTTAGGGAACTGTGCCCGGAACTTATTTTATTTTGGATTATTATAACTTTAAGACAGAGGTAGAGATCGGTGGGACAGCCTTCCAAAAATCGGGACTGTCCCAGTCAAAGCAGGACAGTTGGACGTGATACAGTCAGGAGAGTTGAGAAGTCTCACTTGATTGAGTGAGACCTCATTCTCTCCGAGCTGCCATTGTGTCACTGTCCTGAGCAATACAGGACATGTGGCCACCCTACCATGTCTTATGATGCTCCACCAGCTTGGCTGAGTTTCATGGGCACTGGCGTTAACAGCAGATACAATTCTGAATGAATGTAAGCCGTATTGACTACAGTTCCCATGATGCCCAGCCAGCTTTATGAATTATGCTGGCGGAGCATCATCGGAGAAGCTGCCACAATAAACATATAGTAATGGTGTACCACAGAGCTCCACAGCAGTAATACTCACTTTAATGTGCCAGTGCCTCACAGAGCTCCACGAGAATGTAACCACAGTAATGTGTATGAGTGAATCACAGAGCTCCCCAGCATATGTCCAGTGAAAGATCCTGAGCATGGATAACTCCTTCACTGTATTAACCTCTCTACCACTTCTACTGGAAGGAAATTTCATATATCCAACACCTCCAACTCACTCTCTGTATATGTTCAGGACTTAACAAATATTTATAGCATTTAGGAGCCAGGCCGACAAATTCAGGAGTCCAATAAGTTATATTTAGAAGCCAAGGAAATGGTACTTGTATATGTATAAACAAAAACAAATGTTAGGCCAGCACTAGGTATTTCAGAAACCAAAGGGATTTTGGGAAAACACTATGTGAAGTCATCTGGGGAATACGGCACTTGACAAAGGTATGGAGAATTAACGCACCCTCCCCCCAAGAAAAGACACGGACACCAAACTAGATATGAAGGTCACAGTATTTATTGAGAAATACTGCAACAAAGATTTTATATTTATATCAGTAACTTAGAAAACTTTAACGCATACTAAAAACGTATCAAAACCATTCAACAAGTATAACATGTAAACCCATGTACAAAACACCATCTTGTTAAGTACAGGCATGTATATGCCACTAAGCGGTAGAATATCTAGGATTGGGTACCCGAGGATCGGACGTAGGCGTCACCAAAAATATCTGGCTACCGGCGTCGATGCCCCTGCACGGTAGCCGCCTGATTTTCACTCCCCAGGGACCAGCCATGGGGAGCCCGTGCAGCTAGCTACTGCCTCCCGGGTTGGCCATACCCAGGACAGCCAACCCCCTGCACTGACGTCAGACCTCGGTTACCCCCTGCCAACATGGCACCTGACATAGACAAAACAAAGAGGGATGGGTGGGAGGGAACTGATTTCTTTAATGTAGAAAGAGACTGGGCAAAACCTCTGCAAGGGTTTATAAAGGTTTTGCCCAGCCTCCAAAGGGGGAGGAACGGCCGCCCATGAAGGGCAATTACTGGCCGAAGGCCTCTGACTGACAGGCTTGTGATGAGGCTGCATCACCAACCTGTTGTCATTCTGCCCTTACATATATTTCAATATTACAGGCCATTTCTGTATACAGTGATTTGGGGAGTACAGCACTATAGCCATACATGGCTCTGTGGAAAGTGATGTGGGGCAGACATAGCACTGTGTAATGGGACATGTGGGAATGTAGCACTACGGAAAGCTATTAGGGGCATACACAGCACTGTTTCACTCAATGTTAGGGTTGTATGAAATGTTAACTAAAACATTGTCAGTTCTGTAAGCAACACATTTCTTTTAGTCTGCGGCGGAAAAATAATCTGGCAGTGCCCCTCCCGAGCTCAGATCCTGCATCCACCCCTTTTTGTAACTGCCCCTTTAAAGCTAGACAGTTGGGGGATATGTAATATATAGATGAAAACATATTGGGTCTATTCACTAAAAAATGAACTGTAGTGAACTAAGGCAACAGCAAAAATCAGGCACAAATAGCTGAGTTTGAAAAATTACTATATTTCCAGTTCATCTATTAAAGAACAACTGTAGCAAAAAATTAAGTTCTGTTTAATTGAAAGATTGCATCAAGTGTAGGCATTTGATATAGAAATAATTGAATGAAAGCATACAAATAAAGTACCTTTATTGAGACATTTTTACTCCATACAGCTCTACAAGAAGGCAGACATTTTGTCTAGAATCTTTGGCCAGATGGGTCAGTGAGTGAAGATCTGACCCAAGATTCTAAACAACATGTCTGCCCCCTGAGAGAACCATATGGAGTAAAGAAGGCTCAATAAGGAACTTTATTTGTATTCATTCATTAAAGAATTTCTTTATAAATTTACACTTGATACAATCTTTCAGTTATTTTTGCTACAGTTGTCCTTTAATGCCTCAGTCCTGCTATTTCCCTGTCAGTTCACCACAGGTCACTATTTTTTTGTTAATAGACCCAATTGTCTTTATAGTCATTATTGTAGGACAGGTGCACTGTAAATATGTACAGCAGTATTTGAAATGTAATCTTGAATTAAAGTTGACATTCATCCTCTTATATACAGTATATGGATTGGCTGTGCTAGACTTTAATACATGCGTTTGCCTTATGCTGAGCAATGTGTAAGCCATACAGACTGCTAATCCGTGTCTTGCTCTTTCCTATACTTTGCAATCTGATCCCATAGTCTATCTGCATGAGAAAGAAATTCCATCCTCTTAGTCAGAGGGCTTCCCCAATCTGCTCCCACGTCACACACAAGTCTAAAGTTCGCAAGCTGTATTGCAGTCTGGAGGGGGGGGGGGGGGGGGGGGGCTCTGAACCAGTTCAATCCACTCTACAATCTATTACTTATACTCTGACTCCTGTATGAGCAATTATTACGCACCTTTATTCAACAAACAACATGCTGCCTCTCACCCACAGACACATCTTGTATTGCACGGCGGTAAGAAGCCAGACCCCATTAGATTCTGAGAAGTTCTTGAAGTTCTCAATAGTTTTGTGTTTATAACAAGTATAATGATACTTACTATACAGGTGTGTTAGTCAGTCTAGTCTGTCCATCACAATATCTCTCATTTATCTTACTTGAGGAAAGCTCTATGCATTTATTACATTCCTTTACAGAAGGTTATTCCAGCATCTACTACCTATAATAATATTTATTCACAGTTGCCTTCTGTCTTTATTTAATACCTTAATATATCGAAATATTTCTGTAGTTTCTCCTCTGTCCCTTCACTTTTTAATCTGTTGCACTGCTCCAGGATGGAAGAGTCTTCTTTCCTATAGGGTCACCTTATATTTAGGCCTTTTCTCTTTTACATGAGAGTCTGGGGTTGCCTTATATCCGGGTCACATTGTTTTTGAGCACATATTTTTTGGGGGTTCATTATGTGGTAACGGTCAAGTGATTGGCACCAATATGCCTTCAGGATGTCCTGGCGCCTGGCTGTATCCGGGGCTCAGCACAGCAAAGTCTCCTTATTGTGGGAGCGTGGGGGCCGCAAGTCTTCTTATTGGCAGAGTGTGGCGGCAGCAATGTCTCCTTATTGGTGGATCATGGAAGAAGCAGTGGTCTGCTTTGTGCGCTTCCAGTGCCCTGCATCAAGAGGATGGGTGAGCAAGTATGCTCATAAACATCCGCATAGTGCACTATCTGGAATAGAGGTGTTCATTTAAGTGCAAACCTTCTATATATTGGTGTCAGGAGTG
Organism: Pelodytes ibericus; assembly: GCA_036172795.1. Lineage (NCBI taxonomy): Eukaryota > Metazoa > Chordata > Amphibia > Anura > Pelodytidae > Pelodytes > Pelodytes ibericus. Next base: position 198,031,748 of record CM069858.1, on the reverse strand, counting down.
GGAGGTATATTTATGCAGGGGCCCCAGAGCATTTGTTCTGTAAAGAGCTCCAAAATTTCTGGTGGAGTCCATGATCCTAATAATTCATACAGTTATATTAAAGGGACTGTATCACCTAAACATTTTTTTTACTGCACAATGTACATGATACAAAAATATTGAAAATGATCTATATCCATTCTGTTAGCAAAACTGCAAGCAAATGCTTGCATTTGTTTATGACATCGCCTATGGCTTGATTTGCAAATTAACTGATTTTCTATGGGAAATGTGCAATTTGCATATTGGGCCACTGGTGATGTCATAAACAGGAGACTTCACAGACTTTTTTCCTAATTTAGGCATTTGCATGCAATTTTTCTATCACAATATATAGATAATTTTCAATCATTTTCTATTCTCTACATTTACAGTAAAAACAATGTTTATCTGATGCAGTCCCTTTTATGATGTGCCATAGGATTAGGTCACTTATACTGCATTGTATGTGTAAACTTAATGTATGTACATTTGTAACGGGGTCTCAGCTCTGTATGATCATTCTATAATTACACACTAATAAACATCATATTATACAATAGTATTCATGTTGACCTGTTGACCTCTGTAGAGACATTGAGTTTCTCTTTGAATCTGTGCACTATATCATAATAATGAGTTTCTATGTATATCTTTATTGGTCTCCGAGGGGGGGACTGAAGGCCTATACTGAAACAAGAAAGCATAGGGAGGTACAGCCAGGAGGTAGTCAGACACTCACATGGCGTCTGTCAGGGACAATATCTTCCCAAGGACAATGGAGGACCGAGCTGGACCAGGAAGAGGAGAGAGAGCCTTTTCTTCCTCTGTTTGTCTTACGCCTCGGAGGACGGGAAGGGGACCCCCTCCTTGCCACACGCAGGCCAGATGGATGGAGATTTCTTGCTTGGTTTATAAATAAACATAATATATGAGTTGATAAGAGCAGCCTGTCCACACTGTTTGTTCTGCTGTAATGTTCCAGATTTCACTTTTTTTTTTTTTTATATGTATACCAGGAGTTTTCGGCTACCCAATATGATACATTCAGCCCTGAATACATTTTGGATTCGGGTATGGAAGCCGCATTTTGGGAATTCTATTCTCAGATTCTGACAAGTAGAATTGAAATGCAAATATTTAGAATAAATGAAAAAATAAAAAAGCCCTTAGCCCCAATTAAAATTAGGGTGGCAGGGCTAGGTCCAGGAGGGTAATTTACAAGGGGACCAGGGGACATTTCAGCCCTCATATATTTAATGGGGGCTGGGAGCCATTTGACTGACTCCCAGGTCCATTTTGATAGGGGTCAAGGATACATTTACTGACCCCCAATAATTATTTTAGGGGCCTCACCAGGGCTATTTTTTTTCTAATTTTTCTCTTCTTCTAATTTTGGGAGGACTTGGTCATTTTCATAATAGCCATATTCCTTGTGAAATAAGTCTATATCCATCCATAGAAACCTATGGGGACGACAGAGGTACCATTTTGGTTCGGACATATGATGTCTGAATGGCGAACCTATCCAGGGCCATGTCGGGTCATATTGGGTAGCTTGACATTACATTCTCGAAATGTCAAGGTTCGAGTGGTGCAAACATAGAGAGGACTATAGATGCAAAGTGTACACTATAATAGTAGGTTTTACTAGAAGTTCAGCATGCATGTAGGCAGTGCCTGTGAATAATTATTAACTTCCATAATCCAAAAGGCAAGATGAGTCATTCTAACGTTGATGCCAGCATAAGTTATTTGGAGTTGAGTCCTCCTGTGAAAGAAGTAGACAATATGCACAGAGCTGCATTTATCAGAATAGATGGCCACCTAATGATCAAAACATAGGTGTGAAATAATGGTGTGCATAGTGGGAGCAGAGTGAGGTGGAAAACATTGCCCCTTACAAAGAATATTGCTGTCGATCTGATGGTCCATATGCCTTGTAGGGAAAAAATCTCTTGACAAAGGTAGAAAGGTGTGGCTACCAGGACCAGCATTAATCGTTACATAGTAGTTTAGGTGGAAAAAAGACTTGCATCCATCAAGTTCAAGCCTTTTCCTGTTCCTAGTTTACTGCTGTTGATTCAAATTGTATGGGCCCTGTATATATTTATATAAAATTATCATATCCCTCATCACGATCTCTCTAGCGTGTACAAATATTTATTTTCCAACCTTTCTTCATAACTAAAACTTCCATTCCCCTTATTAGTTTTGTAGCCCTCCTCTGCCCTTTCTTGAGTTCCATAATCTCTTTTTATTAAATTCAAGGTGGGGTCTTACCTTGGACCTGTAAAGAGGCACAATAATATCTTCCTCCCATGACTCAGTACCCTTTTTAATTCTTACAGAGCCCTAGAGACACTTCTGCTTGTAAGCCCCTTCTAATTCCCCAATCTCCCCTCCAGCTCTATCACCATTCAGCTACCTCTATCCGAGCACTCATTTCTCATTTTAGCACTTCTCACTCTTGTCATTGCAGCATCTCACACCATCCTTCTTATCATTCCTCCTTATCCAATTCAGCTTTCTCCACTTGTCTCAGTATCCCTCCTCAGGTCATCTAAATTGACTTGCTTACTTCCCTCACCCCATAATCTCTCCCCATAATACCATTGTCACCTCAGCAGCCCCTCATCACATCTCCTCCCCCTTCTAATAATCTGAGAGTTTAAATCCTCTCACCACACCCTCCAGAACTCAGCCACCTTCAACATCATTACCCCAGCAAACATCCCATTAGCTTTACATCCCAATTGCCTTATCAATCCACTGCTTTATCTCATCACTACTGCTCATAATCTCCCCTCATTCCAGTATCTCCCTCCATGTCATCTCATGACCTCCCGTATCATGGACACCCTACCTGTCCGGATCAGTGCTGTGTCCCTACCTCCATACACCTTTTAATAGGGTCTACCCAATATAGACCGATCTAGGCCAAACTGAATTCAGATCAGGCAAGTATAGAATTGAATGGAAAAAGTGTAGAAGAATTAAACATATTTGAAAGACAAAAATGTTCATATACAATTAGAATATATGAATGTTATATACTATAAAATAGTATAGTTACATTAATATAAGTATTTTTACATTTTAATACAAAAATATTTTAGATTGTTTTATGTTCATTTACTTTATTTTTATATACTGAATTTATACCATTAATAACATATTGTACCATGTTATTTATTTATTTTGATTACTTATTTTATTATAGCTTGGGGTCATTGCTGGAGGAAATCGGCTATTTTTCAGCTGTATCCAAAGTCATCCCATTAACTATTATGGACGGAGTTCGGGTATATTCGTAACAGCCGAGGTCCATCCAAAATTGCCCCGCAGTAAGCCAAAGTCCTCCCCATAGGAGGAAGGTCCAAGGCTATCACTTAATTTAAGTGCACTTCAGCTGACTTCAGTGTTGGGAGATATCGCTGTGAGATCATCTATGATGTCCGAATTATGAAATTTGGGTATTTTCATGCCACCGATGTGATCCAAATACATCCTGACTTCGGAGGCCCCAATCGACTCAAAGTGGCCTCATCTGACTGTGGGGACCAAGCTGCAAGTCCCTGCAGCGTGAGCTGCGATGAGCTGTTTAATGCAGGACGTTCTATACCATCCTACAAGCCTCTAGGCACTGAAAAATAGGACGGCTAAGAACGTCCTACAAACGGGAAGGGTTTAAAGCATAGGCAGTGACAGCTGATCACTGCCTATGTGCATTATAACGCATACGATCACATTTGCGGTGATCATATGCTCAGATCCGAAGCAGCCTCTGGGAATTACTGCCGGCATGTAGCGTTACGCTGGGTTAAGGGGTTCAGTGGCCCCAAAATAATGCACCATCCTACCCATAGATGTCTATGGATAAGGATAGGACCGAGGCTACCATTTCTCTCAACCAAACTCCACAGATGTGCGGCTGCAACATGTCGGAAAGAAAATCGTCCACTTTGGTTCATTCGGGACCACATCTGAATTTAAGGACTATTCCAATCTGATCCGGCAGTTGGAGCTCTGATTTTTGTTGCGAATATCAGAGCTACCTGAGAAGACCCCTTAAGTAGCTGGTTAGGGAGCCCACTTGCTATGGACTCCACAGCAACTAACTGAAGGGAGATAGTTATGGTGAGTTGAAAGTTATGGGGGCTCCCACCTGCTTTTTTCACTTATGAACCCCAAAATCCTAGAACCCCGATTGGTTGGGAAGCACTCTTTTCCAGGTATTTTACACTTGTGGAGGATCTGATGGTACTTGGCAGACTATTCAACCTATAAGGAGCTCTGTACGAGAAGGTGGATCATCCCACTTCCTTTTTGTAATGTAGAGCGGATAGTAAAGTGCTGTAAGTGGAATGGGGTTTGTAGGACAAGTGGGGAGTGAGAGGGAACATTCTGCTCAGGAAGAGCATCATCAGTAAATGAACTGTGCACAAAGCTTGATAATGAGGACAGAACACAAGTTGTTAGTCAATAAGCCGTGACTGGAATATGTAAAGGAAACACGAAATATACTACATACATACAGATAAATATTTGGTGACCACACAGGACAAAATGTAACATTTGCCAAGTGTTCAGATAATGTTCACTTATATTCCGTATAATGTCTGGATGTGTTGAAAGAACTAAAATAAGGTTCTAAAATTTGTCCGAGCAAAGTTGACATCTGTTTATTCCCCTAGTGATCACACTGCGGAGATTCCTTTGGGTTCCAGGACTCTGAGTAAGACACTGTTTAATCTCCGCAGTGGGAATACTTCCCAGTGCATTCGTCATGCCTTTGTTAACAAGCAGGCTCTTGTTAGTGACTCTGCTTTGAGCTAATGGACTGAAACATTTCAGCATCACTTCCCACGGTGATTGAGCAACAGCAGGATGCTGAGATCCCGGAACTTAGAACAAAGAATAGGTTAGCTGCCACGTTATTGTCAAGTTTGCAGTGAAGGTATGACAGCCTTCAAGACGTGGGTTTTCTTGGATAGTTTCAGATAACGCTGAACTTCCTTTTTGGCTTAAGGAGAATTTATCTGATTTGTATCTACTGTCAAGGGATTTCTACAGTTTAAATGAACAGGGCATAGTCAGAAATTATAGACCTTTTAAAAGAACTGGTGTGATTTCCTGACTAGAGATTATTAGGACAGGCTCAGACCGTGCTGTGTGTGTATCTAATGTAAGGTGATGTGACAGCAGATTATCAGGACAGGCTCAGACAGTGCTTGGTGTGTATCTAATGTAAGGTGATGTGACAGCAGATTATCAGGACAGGCTCAGACAGTGCTTGGTGTGTATCTAATGTAAATTGGTCTGACTGGAGATTATCAGGACAAGCTTAGACTATGCTGGGTTTATATCTAACGTAAGGTGATCTGACTACTGATTATCAGGACATGCTCAGACAGTGCTGGGTTTGTATATAATGTAAAGCGATCTGACTGCAGTTTATCAGGACAGGCTCAAAGAGTGCTGGGTTTGTATCTAGTGTAAGGTGACCTGATTACATTTTATCAGGACAGGCTCAGACAGTGCTGGGTTTCTATGTTTTGTAAATTGATCTGACTGCAGTTTATCAGGACAGGTTCAGACAGTGCTGGGTTTGTATCTAATGTAAGGTAATCTGACTGTAGTTTATCAGGACAGTCTCAGACAGTGCTGGGTTTGTATGTAATATAAAGTGACTTCAGAGTGTCAGAACAGGTTCCGATACTGTTGGGTTTATATCTAAAATAAGGTGATCTGACTGCAGATTATCAGGACTGGCTCACACCGTGCTGGGTTTGCATCTAATGTAAAATGATCTCAATGCAGATTATCAGGACTGGCTCAGACAGTGCTGGGTTTGTATCTAATGTAAATTGATCTGACTGTAGATTATCAGGACAGGCTCAGACAGTGCTGGGTTTGTATCTAATGTAAATTGATCTGACTTCAGATTATCAGGACAAGCTTTCCAGAAGATGTTCCCCTATCTGTGTTGAAAGAGCAGACCCACACATCACTCTATCAGACAAAGAGTCATTGATCAGCTGACCCCCCCTCTTTTAGGGTTGCTACTTGGCCGGTATTTTACCAGCAGGCCGGTAAAAAATTAGCATCAGGCCAATGTTAAGTCTATGGAGACAGTAGCAAGGTCGGTATTTTTCTGATGAAATGGTGGCACCCCTAACCTCTTTCTTTTCCTCAATCCTGTCACTTGATTGAATTTTAGGTTAGTAAGTGAAGGAATGATTATCAAGTTATACAGTTCACAGAGCTCCACTAATTAGGGTTAGAAGGATGGGCTCACCCATGAATCCCAGTCAGCTTTCCCCCGTGGTATGTGGGAACTCTGGTAGCATTTCCAGTTACATGACTTCGGCAGTGAAAGGGTGCATAAAATAGCCTCCGGCCTCCCGCAGCGGGAACAGGCTATTTTGGGCCTTCAGTAAACACCAAAAAGGAAAAACAAACAGATTTATTAATAAACCACCAAGAATGTGGGCAATTTTACGGATTCCATTGGTTTTGATCTTTCACTGTGAACTTATATAATGATATCATGGAGATGAAATGTACATCCTGCAGAGATGGTCTTAACGAATGTCCTGCCCAACGGAATGACCCTAAATCTCTGTTATTAAATAGAACTTCTTACATTAGCGGCATCCTCCAATACAGGCCACACATCCGGCATCTAGCAGGCACACCTGGGAACTCTCTGCTTCAATAAAGAGAGAACTGCAGGGAATTCAGACTGCAATTTCAAACTTTAGGCCAATGTAGCCGAGTTGGACAAATTCTCCAATGCAGCGGAATGGGAGAATTTTCCAACTCGGCTACTTTAGCCTTAAGTTTCACATTTCTGCCTTAATTCCTTAGCAGACCCTGTAGAGTTTTTATATCCAGTAAAAATCCCAGTGAACAATGACAGATCTCCTTTTGGGACTTGATTGCTCCTTACCTTTCACACACCTTTGGGAGGGCTTCACCTGTGATGTGGGTGCATAGCCACACCTACTGGAAGCAACTGAAAGGCATGTTCATAAAGGGCATCCCAGCCTGTCGAAATTGTCTTGTGCATGCATGAGCACATGGCACATGCCATCACATGCCATGCATGCTTACTTCCTATTCAAAATCCTGCAAGAGCAGTACACTGGGAAATAATCTGCAATCAGGTCTGATCTGGGACAGTAGAGAGGCCGGGGGGGGGGGGAAGCTTCAAGCAAGCAGTAAAATAGCTTTTTTACGCTTTTTTAACCTTGCTTAGAAGAAGCAAACATTTTATAAAAAGTGTCCCTTCTCTTTAGTAAACCTAATGTGTATCTTTACAGTTTATGCTCATAGTAGGGTAGCCTAGTTGCCAACATCATTTCCAGGTACACATGTGTGTTCCACATGCTGCAGAAAGAACATGGAAAATGTAGCCCGGCAGAATGTAGGATATACGCACAGACACAATCCAATTAATTAATCATGGTAGGTTCTATGAGATTTCAACCCTGATTAATTAATTGGATTGTTTCTGTGCGTATATCCATCCTACATTCTGCCAGGCTGCACTTTGCATGCTCTTTCTGCAGCATGTGGACCAAATATTTGTCCCTGGAAACATGGCCGATGTTGGCAACTATGGGGTAGATTGACCACATTGACATTTATTCAGAGACACCAGTCTGTATTTTACTGACTAAAGCCCTGGAGTGTGCATTTGTCATGACTAAAATAGTGATGGGGTCACCCTATACTAGGGGCACTAAACATTTAATTTGTGCATCTATATTAGAGAAAAAACAATAACTATTGTGTCTCTTTAAGCCAAAGCCAAATGAAGAATGGAGCACAAAAGACCAAAATACTGCAGACATGTAGACAGCACAGACCCACAACGTGCCTAAGGCAGTTACACAAAACTAGCACTTAATAATAGTATACCAGACATGGCCATGAAGTGTTATTATAAAGAGACTGAGTAACAGCATGTGAAACCAATTAGCAAATTTGGGCTGAACAAAAGCAAAACTCCTCAGAAAGAAACTGTGCTTTAGAGAACAATTACCATAAAAATCACACAAATCCCTTAAAAATAAAATATCCATACAAATGTCCACAAACCCCACATGTCTAAATGGGTGAGAATACATTAGTATGTTAAAGTGGTAGGGTGTCACAATTGCCATTTTATTCTGGAACACTTATGAAATATGCATTCTTTAGTGTGACAATATAAAACGGTGATGCGGTCACCCTAATAGGGCACAAATAATAAATCCTTAAACATACAAAAAGGTAATCAATTAGAAAAGATGTGGAACATTGAACTGAGAGTTTAACACCAAAGGCTTCTGTGTTTTTAAATGAAAGATCCATTTGACCTCCAATAGATTCGATTCGATTATATAATAATCATATAATAATCATAATTTTCTTTATGGCATAACAGCTTGCCAATGCCATATCTGTTCCCAAACAGCTTGACAGTGCAATCTATGTCCTCATATGGCTTGCCAGTGTCATCTCTGTCCACAAACATCTGGTCAGTACCATCTCTGCCCCAAACAACTTGCCAGTGATATTTCTGTCCCTAAACAGCTTTTCCCAAACAGGTTGCGAGTGCTGTCTTACTCCCCAAACAGCTTGTCAGTTCCATCTTTGTCCCCCAACAGCTTATCAGTGCCGTCTTTGCAAGACTTAAAAAAAACATAGTGTTTTTTTCCACATGTTGCATGGAGGTACACAATGTTGCTGGTGTTCCAGTTAATTTATTGTTACATGTCTCTCACACTTACACATTGGCAAGTCCTACAAGGTTCACCACCTCACTTATACCTACCCACATAGATTTACCACCCAGCTAGTAATCCAACGACTAGGTGGTAAAAAAAAAATTGGCTTTAGGCCAGTGTAAAATCCATGCAGGCTGCCATTGTTTTTTGAAGCATGGTGAAGCCACGTAAGACTTTCTATTACATAGAAACATAGAATGTGTCGGCAGATAAGAACCATTCGGTCCATCCAGTCTGCCCAATTTTTTGAGTACTTTTATTAGTCCCCCGTTCCCGGTCTTATAGCTAGGATAGCCTTGTGTCTATCCCACGCATGCTTAAACTCCTTGACTGTGTTTACCTCTACCACTTCTGCTGGCAGGCTATTCCATACATCCACTACCCTCTCAGTAAAGTAATACTTCCTGATATTACTTTTAAATCGTTGCCCCTCTAATTTAAGACTATGTCCTCTAGTTGTAGTAGTTTTTCTTCTTTTAAATATACTCTCTTCCTATACTGTGTTGATTCCCTTTATGTATTTAAATGTTTCTATCATATCCCCCCTGTTACGTCTTTCCTCCAAGCTATACATGTTAAGATGCTTTAACCTTTCCTGGTAAGTTTTATCCTTCAACCCATGAATCAGATTAGTAGCCCTTCTCTGAACTCTCTCCAAAGTATCAATATCCTTCTGGAGATACGGTCTCCAGGACTGCGTACAATACTCCCAAGTGAGGTCTGACCAGTGCTCTGTACAATGGCATGAGCAATTACGAGATGACCTGGGGGAGATTAGTTAGCCAGACTTGTAACCGTCACTGTTTGCTAGCAGAAAACTAGTTGCATTATTTATTATTAATCCTCATAATATACAGTAAGTTAACTAACGGCTAAAGCAGGAACACACAAGGTCCTGACAGTCTAAACGGACAGAAACCGCAGTTTCCCCAGGGGCTAACAGATCACAGCTAACAATACGGCAGCCCTAAGAAAAGCCTTTCTAAGTATAGCCATCTGATGGTATCAATTTTAAAGATGATGAGACTCAGGACAGTGCTTGGAATGGCATAGTGAGGGGTGTTCTGATATGGGTATGTGTATACATGCAATGGTGACACGCAGACACGTATGTGTGGGAGACACCTTTCATTCATCGGTGCCACAGTGAAACTCAAACAATACATGAATTGTAATACCCGAAACATTGCGTTCCTGCCTGTCCTTCTATCAAATATGTGGGAAAAACATTGCGTTCTAGGAAATCTCGCATTATAAAGCCTTTGCATGCCCACTGTACCCTGCAATACATGCCACAAATGCTGCTCATTAGTAACAGAGGTGGGAACATTTTCCAACTTGCCAGTTTTTTTCGGCAGTTCACTTGTCAGTTCACCACTGTTCACTTGTCAGTTCACCACAGTTCACTTTGTTCCTCTTTGCCCTGCTCTCATTGGGTCACACCCTGCTTTTTATGGATACTCTTTCAGTTCTATAGTGTGATAATTAAGGCTGCTGTATTTACCGTCTGGATTTCCTTATGTTTGAAAAGGACATAGAACACATGAAACCACTTGAATGATGTCATCACGCTGCTAAATGGCTGACCTTTAACTAGTATGTAGAAAGTGCTCTGTTTATAGCCACACCTGATACTTTATCTGCCAGACATCTGCATAGTACACCAGCTAGAGGCCACATGTGGCATAATGGTCCCTCCGTGGCACTGTTTCAATCTTTGGACAACCATTGTTGTCCTCATTCATGCACCTTGCCCAAATGTTGCATCATAGGATATCTCACGTGACATTAAAAATCCATGTTTGTGTGTAATACAGGAGAGTGCACACTTCCAATGGTCTCACCAGAAACTCCCCAAATGGCCACAGACCTATATAAGAGGGTCGTCTTAGGTAGCTCCAGTTTTCTCACTATAAACCGAAGATCCAAGTTTTGCTCCACTTCAGGGATCCGAAGTGAAACTGCCCAATGGGCTGGCCAGCTGGCCACAAGGGGTCAAGTTTATTTATGTGGGGCTGTTATGGGAACCCACTGGCCACAGGGGAAACGTTATTTTTGTTTTGTTATTATTCCTTTTAAAACGGCAGTTATTAATTTGTCGATTTGATTTTCGGCTGTTTTAGCATATTTCTGTTTACTTTTTGGGGGGATTTCGTCCTCTGTTGGGTAAGTGCTAATATTGAATAGCAGGATTTCAGGCAATATTGAGTAGACCCTTTAGTATTTTATGGGGCTTTTTTTTATTTTTTTTTATTTTAAACTCAAGACATTTTGAGATCCAGAAATGAATGTTTCAGCTATACTTATTTTCCAACAGTTACCTCCATATAACGGTATTTATATGTACATATATGTTTGTTTAATGATTTTTGCTGTAAATGAAAAATTCAAACTGAAATAAAATGCTCTCAAAAGTAAGGTGGGGAGACACAATTAAGGGGAAAGAATTGTATGTGGGTGGAAGTGGGTTGGAAAAATTACAAAAGTATGAAGTATACATAGCTGAACCTAGCCAAAAAGGTTAATGTGGAATGAAAAAAACAATAAACCAGAGGAAGTGGTGGTCTTGGCTAAAAGACTAGTTGGAGCCTTGATCATATGGTTTCAAGTAAAACATTGTTATCAAAGACCATCTTTTTCCATTAGACTTTATGGAATTGATGGAGAAAGAGATAGAATCATACCGATGTCCAAAAGAATTCTACAGACAAAAGAGGATATCAATTCAGCCAGGGATACCAAGTTAGCTCATGTTTGATAACCATGACCAAGTGAGATTAACACCAGAACCTCCACTTTCTTGATCCATGACCTTAATGTGGATGATTTCCAATGTATCACTGCTCTTCTAGCTGCATTTTTATAGTTATGAAGTCAGAAATGTAATTTATATTTGAAAAAAACATTCTTTAGTGAATGTAGCAGCTAGTGATGACATAAAAGAGGGGTAAGTACAAAATAACGTATTACCTGATACAATGGGGTCTAGTCCCTAAAAGAGAGGTGCAGGTGTATTTAGGAGAGAGAGATACATTTCATCTCACAGACTTAACTATACACTGTGTGGGGACCGACCTGCTGAGTTTCTCCTGCTAGAAAAGATCAAATGGCCCTGTATAATTCATTGTTAAATCTTTACAAACTCTCACTTTTTATAGCAATGCATTATCAGGACCAACTCTGTTCTTCTTGCAGGAGGATGTCCTCAGGTTTGGTCTGCAAAATGTCAGAAGAAACATTTATCTCACATCAAGTCTGTCTTTTAGTTAATAGAACACTAAACAGCCATTGAAACTCTGTCTAGATTTGTCAAGGGAGAGCTGGTAAGGGCACATGTACCCTCTACCCTAGTTCAGTAGGCCGGAGCTGCACCAATTGTCTTGTCTGTCTATCAATCTCTGTATCTTATCTGTCAGTATATCTGTCCTGTCTGTCTATCAATCTCTGTACCTTATCTGTCAGTATATCTGTCTGTCTATCAATCTCTGTGCCATATCTGTCAGTATATCTGTCCTGTCTGTCTATCAATCTCTGTATCTTATCTGTCAGTATATCTGTCCTGTCTGTCTATCAATCTCTGTACCTTATCTGTCAGTATATCTGTCTGTCTATCAATCTCTGTGCCATATCTGTCAGTATATCTGTCCTGTCTGTCTATCAATCTCTGTATCTTATCTGTCAGTATATCTGTCCTGTCTGTCTATCAATCTCTGTACCTTATCTGTCAGTATATCTGTCCTGTCTGTCTATCAATCTCTGTACCTTATCTGTCAGTATATCTGTCCTGTCTGTCTATCAATCTCTGTACCTTATCTGTCAGTATATCTGTCCTGTCTGTCTATCAATCTCTGTATCTTATCTGTCAGTATATCTGTCCTGTCTATCAATCTCTGTATCTTTTCTGTCAGTATATCTGTCCTGTCTGTCTATCAATCTCTGTATCTTATCTGTCAGTATATCTGTCCTGTCTGTCTATCAATCTTTGTATCTTATCTGTCAGTATATCTTAACTGCCTGTCTACCAATCTTTGTACCTTATCTGTCAGTATATCAGTCTGTCTCTCAATCTCTGTACCTTATCTGTTAGTATATCAGTCTATCAATCTCTGTATTTTAACTGTCAGTATATCTGTCCAGTCTATCAATCTCTGTACCTTATCTGTCAGTATATCTGTTCTGTCTATCAATCTCTGTATCTTATCAGTCAGTATATCTGTACTGCCTGTCTACCAGTCTCTGTACCTTATCTTTCAGTATATCAGTCTATCTATCAATCTCTGTATCTTATCTGTCAGTATATGTCCTGTCTGTCTATCAATCTCTGTATCTTATCTGTCAGTATATCTGTCCATAATTATCTGTACCTCATCTGTCAGTATGTCTGTCTATCCATTTATGTGCCTTATCTGTCAGCATACCTGTACTGCCTGTCTGTCTATTAATTTCTGCAATTTGTCAGTATAACTGGTGGGCTGATGAAATTGTAAAAGGGGCCACTAAATTGTTTTTGCCCCCTGTGCCAAAAGTTACCAACCCTCCCCTGAGATGAGTGTTAAAAAATATGCAGAACTAAAGCTTTTCTGGATTACAATTCCTATGATGCCCAGCCAGCATTATGGGAGTTACAACAGATTGAAGGCTCGGTATCCAGGGTGTGGCCCATGGACCAGGTGTGGCCTATTTGACAAGCAAAGTGTAGCCACACGTATCTAAATAAAAGTTAATTTAAACTTGTTTTGAACTGATTTTGTATTACTGATAAATAACCAAACACATCTCAATGGTTAATAAGCTACTCCACCATTACAAAATGAAACTGATGCTAAGCATTAAATTGATGCAGCCAACACGTACATGTATCTCTGATTATGCAGCTTGCTTGACAAAAACCTTGGACCCATCTGTCCTAAGCAACAGGCCATGGTAACTATTTGAGACCTTGTTAGAAAAATAGATGAAATGGAGAATATTTCCATGTTTATTAAATAGACCCCATTACCTTTTTCATATAAATCCACACTTAAAAGAGGTTATCTTTTTACTCCGAGAAATGATGTGTGGGAAAAATGACCTTGTTACCATCCAAAATACTTATGTGAACTGCCCCCCTCTTGTTGCACCAATAAATCTCTACAGCATCCATCCATGACTGAGCCAGTACAGGGACATATGTATCTGCAGGTCTGTATTGATAACATAGCATACGCTGGATAGTATGAAGGGGACTATAGGCAGGTTTAACCTTTGGATTGCCAGAATGGTAAGGGTGCAGTGTCACAGGACTGGTACCATAGACAGGGAGGACAGAGGTGCTGTAGTGGTATTTTAATGAACATTTACAGTAAATGTAGGTGATGGAGCAGACTGGCTAGTCAACGATAAATGTTACTTTTGGCGAGTTTAATATTTAATCTTCACCGTACACAAAACCCAAACCAATGCACAAAATAATGAGCAGTAATAAAAACAAAAACGATGCAGCAATTAATAATAATAATAGAGTTTATTTAAAATTATCAAAAACATTTCATAAATAGCTTCATTAATTGAACTTCACAGCACCAGATCACAGTGTTTAAAATATAAAGTTCAGTCCTGTGCACCTTCTCACAGCTTCGGCCCCACTGGCGCTGGTGTCTCCCCAGCTAGGGAGGGGGGGGGGATGGGGGCTACATGGCACAGGTCCCTGCTTGCAGTCTCAAATTCAGGTATATTTAGGACACTGTCCTGACTTCATCTTCCAAGGCGATCACATGTCCTTGGAGTACTACTGCGGCCTTTCGAACAGTCCCCCCCAGGAACACTTCTCTGTGCTGCCTGCTGCCCTGGAATTCGATTGCGAGCTCTGCGGAACAGTCATTCACGAGCCACTTGGCTTATTAACAATCTGCAGCCATGGAAGCAGTCTCTTGGAAACACAGCACTCTCCTGCCCTCGGGCCAGATCTCGGACAGTGGCTTGAGATGTGATTGCAAACCGTACAAAACAAGACTCTCGAAGACGGAATGCCAGCTCTGCGGACCAGCTTCAGTGCGTGACTGCAAGCTCCCCAGACCATTCGCTGAAGTTCTCTCTCCAGCAGCTCAGTCTCTCAGGAACACTTATGGCCCATCATTGTGGGTTTCGGATTGTCAGCTCTGCGGTCCAGGCTGCCCTCAGATCAGAGGAAGTTTTCGGAGCTTGAGGAACTGCATGATCTTGTCTCTGGTTCTCTGCTTCAGAGCCAGCAGAGCACGTGCTTTCTCCTCATTGTCCTGGTCGATGCAGAAGATGATCCTGGCTCTGTCCTCTGACTTCTTATCCCCACATTTCTTAAACAGCCTCTGCAGGGAATCCTGGTCCAGACCCTCAAAGATATTGGCAGCAGCCTTCTTGCGAGAGGCTGTGTCGAAGTGGTAGCCATGCACAGAGGGGCTGACTCTCAGGGAGGTGGACATGGTGACGTGCAGTGAGTGGTTGCAGTGTCAGCTCTCAGAGATGCAGGAGCTAATGCTGGCTAAGCTGCCTGTCCCAGGCTTTATAGTGCAGCCCCGGCTCGCTCCACAGCTGCTACGTCACTGGAGGAGGAACTCCAATCAGCTGTGTCCCAGGAGAGCCCCAGGGCATCTTAACACTTGTTCATGGATATTAAATGGGTTCAGGCCAGGATGTCGCCTCTTTGTATTATATTAGTATCTCTGTATACCAGCAGAAACCTTGCAAAGCAGGGTCTCTCTGTATTGTGTTTTTTTTTATCTCTTCATAGAACAGAAAAAAGCTCACTAGGGAAACATTATTTCTTTGTATTATATGTGTATCTCTGTATAACTCCATAAACTTTGCAAGGAATCCACTCACTCAGTTTGCATTTTATTCTACTCAATAAAGAGAGAACTGCAGGGAATTGAGATGGGAATTGTAAAGGTAAGGCCAAAGTAGCAGAGTCGGAAAAATTCTATCAGCAATCTACATTGGAGAATTTTTCCAACGTGGCTACTTTGGCTTAACATTTGATCTTAATTCCCTGCAACTGTCTCTTTATTGAGGACGTCCTTAAGTAATCTCAGTAGGAATGCATGCTCTCTTTGTATTTTATGTGTATCTCTGTATAACAGCATCAACTATGTGAGGAATCACTCATTTTCATCTCTGAGTAATCTCAGCATTCTCCTGTCACTTTGTACTTGTATCTCTGTATAACGGCATGAGGTTTGCAATTGTATCTCCTAATATTACAGTGCTGCAAAGCAATGTTTACTTATCCTTTGTATTAGGATCTGTGTAACTGCACAGGTTCTGACATCAAATCTCTGTATTAGAGCACAAGCTATGAAAATTGTCGTTGTATAAAATGTGTCTTTGTATAAATACATAATCGGCGAAAAACAGAATTTCGTTCTCCATATCAAATTTTGTACAGAAAATAAATAGAAAAGAATGCTCTCCCAAAGGCAGTACCAATTCCAGCTTTATACTTCAGGCAGAAATATAGAAAAATAATGCACACACATATATATAGATTATGGTGGCTTAGGATGTGCCAACTGCCTCACCCATTTCGCACTTACTGGGGCGCTTAATCATAGGCAATGGGGGCGGTGTCACCGATAGGAGCCTCTTAATTTGAATATATTTGTACCGCGCAATGTAAGCTATGCAGAGATACATTCCTTAACTCTATATCAGTGATGGTACACCTATGACACAGGTGCCACACCTCTGAGATGGCACTCAGCCTGTGCCTACAGTACTACCACCAATTAGGACACGGTAAATGGTATTATCTAAGGCTGACATTAGCCAATATTAGGCATTTCATTGGGGGTTATTGGTGCAAAAGAAATTATAACCAGGGGAGGGGGAGCAAGAATGAGCAATTTGAGTGATATTGATGAAATTAGATATGGTATTGTAGATTTGCTGAAGAAGATTGGACACTCAAGTTTAGAAAGGCTGCTCTGTATTGTGTCTATATTCCTCCTGTATTTCTGTACAGACCACTTATTTTTGAAAGTTAACTTTGAGTAGAAGGTGACAAAATCTCAACTCTTAGTGGGAATGCTTAATTAGAAAAAGCAAAACAGTAACAAATGTAATACATTTGCATAATATGCATTTTACTAATTATAGCTACCAAGCTGAATATAGCTTTTTTTTTTATAACTAAACCTGCCCTTATTATGTCCAATGTCTCTAACCCTACCTAGAAATAACTGTGTAATCATAACCTTTTTTGCTGTCATCATGTGACTATGTAAAGGGTTCCTGATAGGGTAACAAGGAATGGCTGCCATAGCACCAGAGAATAAATGTTATAAGTTTTAGTTGTGTATAATTGTTTGAGTAGATCTAGCCATTTAAGTTGCTTAAGATGGCAGTACAGATAGCGTTCTAACATGTCTCTGCAGAACATCACCTGTTCGGCTTATATAAAAGGAGCTTTGTGATGGCGGACATGTTTCTGTGTTTTATAACATGTACCATTGTTTTATAATACAGGGATTGGCTTTGGTATTTTGCGCCTCAATACAACCTGTTTAAGAGGTTTCTTTGTTTGATGTAGAAATTGGCCAGGGAACGTGTACGAGAACATTGTGTAGGGTGTGAGTTTGGAAAGGAATGGGCGATGTTAAATTTAGAACAAAGAGCAGGATCAGGATGCGGCCTATATACAGTGTTTATATAACGCAAGAGATGGGAGCTGATATGTTTAATTAGAACATCAACAAAAACATATGGTCACGTACCAGGGCTACCTGACCCTCCCACTTCCACACAGCTAGCATGGTACAAAGTGCTATGTATATTAGTGGGCATCACAGTGTGTATTACAATGCATGGTACATGTTACAGTATGCAGACAGCAATGTGTGAATCTGTATAATTACAGCTGGTGCCCCTGTCTCAAGAACCGTGTGTGCATCTGTATTATGTGTGGAGCAGTGTGTGCATCTGTATTATGTGTAGAACATTGTGTGCATCTGTATTATGTGTAGAACACTGTGTGCATCTGTATTATGTGCGGAGCAGTGTGTGCATCTGTATTATGTGCGGAGCAGTGTGTGCATCTGTATTATGTGTGGAGCAGTGAGTGCATCTTTATTATGTGCGGAGCAGTATGTGCATCTGTATTTCATGCAGAGCCATGTGTGCATCAGTATTATGTGCAGAGCAGTGTGTGCATCTGTATTATTTGTGGAACACTGTGTGCATCTGTATTATGTGCGGAGCAGTTTGTGCATCTGTATAATTACAGCGGTACCCCTGTCTCAAGAACCGTGTGTGCATCTGTATTATGCGCAGAGCAGTGTGTGCATCTGTATTATGCGCAGAGCAGTGTGTGCATCTCTATTAGGTGCAGAGCAGTGTGTGCATCTGTATTATGTGCGGAGCAGTGTGTGCATCTGTATTAGGTGCGGAGCAGCGTGTGCATCTGTATCATGTGCAAAGCAATTTGTGCATCTGTATAATTACAGCGGTGCCCCTGTCTCAAGAACCGTGTGTGCATCTGTATTATGTGCGGAGAAGTGTGTGCATCTGTATTATGTGCGGAGCAGTGTGTGCATCTGTATTATGTGCGGAGCAGTGTGTGCATCTATATTACGTGCAGAGCAGTGAGTGCATCTGTATTATGTGCGGAGCAGTGTGTGCATCTGTATTTCATGCAGAGTAGTGTGTGCATCTGTATTATGTGCAGACAGTGTGTGCATCTGTATCACGTGCAGAGCAGTGTGTCCATCTGTATCACATGCAAAGCAGTTTGTGCATCTGAATTATGTGCAGAGCAGTTTGTGCATCTGTATTATGTTCGGAGCAATGTGTTCATCTGTATTATGTGTAGAACTGTGTGTGCATCTGTATCGTGTGCAGAGCAGTGTGTACATAGTAATATGCGCAGAGCAGTGTGTGCATCTGTATCATGTGCGGAGCACTGTGTGCATCTGTATTGTGTGCGGAGCAGTGGAATGTGTAATATGTACAAATTATAGTACATAATTCCCATTTTCTCTTATTTTATAGATTTGCTTGCAGTTCTGCTAACACCATGTATAGCTAATTGTTTAATTCTGTTTAATCACAGTGTAGACAAAGTTTATGTTTGACATTAAGGTGTTGGTTCAGTTTGATAAAGAAAGTTTGAAATATTTGATTGTGTTAATAGGAGGGCCTGACTGAGGTGAGATACTGGGAAACTGAGGAAACAGAAACAGTAGTAGATATCTGGAATAGACTTCCAGTGGAAGCACTAAATATGAATTGAATGTACAGGTATTCTAGAACACTCGTGAGCTATATAAGGCTATCCTGAGGAACCAACATGTAAAGTGTATGTGGGATTTCATAATGGGCAATCTAGGGGTCTCAGATGGGTCTCATTTTCCAACACAACCTATGATTTGACCCAGGTCATTTGAACTTTATGATCTTGTGTATTTTTTAGCCAAATAAAGCATGTTATATACACAGACATGCACTGCACAGCTGTGGGCGTGTGACCGCACTTGCCAAGTCATTACATTTTGCTGGCAGCTGTGTTGTCAGGAAATACTGGACAGACCTTGGATAGAAGAAGCTTCCTGTATTGTATTGTGGTTGGAGACGCCAGGCTTGGAATGGGAGACAGGCTATAAACAGACAGGGATACTCCTCCTGCACTTATCACCTCTAGGACTCTCTACTCCAAAATGAAAAAAAAAAAACCTTTTACCTCTAGGACCAAACAGTGCAATGAACTCTAGAACAGGACAGTTTGTTACAAAAGGCACAAGGACCAGACACACAATGGCCCATGTACCATAAACAGTGGATTGTGGGAAATTCACAACCGAATTGCACATAAATAGTCAAGTTGGAATTTTGGCCGAGATTTTGCACCTTGGTTTTCAATTAAATGTTTAGAGAGTAGGAATGCTCAAACCTTTCAATCAAATTAATTGGGCTAGAGAAATAGTTCATCTTTGGGGCAAGCAAACCCCTTTCTGTGTCTCCCCTGTCTTCCCCTGTGTACACTGCCACAGTCCTGTTTTTTATTTTGCTCTATTGTCCTGTTTTTTTTTTAGCAGAAGAAGGGAGAAAACATTTTGTGCATGCACACTTATTTCAACAGTGTCTTGCATTCTGCATGTCAATGACAGGTGATCAGATGCATGTCAGCCATGCCCCCAGACATAGTATATCCTCAATCTAGAAAGCTAGGATGTATGTTAATGTCTGGGTAGAGAGGTAGGTGAGTATGTACATGTTAGTGTGTTTTAGTATCTTGTGGTGGGTGGGTTTATATTATATTTACTGTACATGTCTTTAATACGGTATATGTGAAATTCACTTCTTTTTTTACTTTAATACAGTTTGCAGTACTTGTGTAGTTTTACAATGAATATAATTTCACACCGGGCCTCTTAATTCAGTGTCATCCAATGAGGAGGGCTTGGAGAGATAGGCGGGACCGTTGTGATAGCAACAGAATCCAACAATGACACTGTATTTGGAGTCTTTAGTAGATAAGAAGTGTTGAGGAATAAACTGATAAGATAGCCCTTCTTTACGTTCCACGACGCAGTGCTTACCTACACATATTTGTTTTTGGGAACGATAGTTGGAGTTGCCCCTTTAAGGTGTGTTTGGCTTCTGTTTTTAGGGATATGTGTACCCAGTGACTATAGCAATGAAACAATGCTGTTTGTGTACAAAACCATGTGTAATAGCTGAGGACGAGGAAATTGCCATGTGAAATTATGCCCAATTTGGGATTTGTGGTTTAACTTGCAGCAAACCAGTTTGGAATTGTTTATATAGTACATGCATGTAAATGGCAAAAGGAGCAATTGCACTAGTGCCCCCTGGTGGTGGAAAACTGGCAACGTTTGGCCCCTGAAAACAATGTAGTTGCCCCTTGGTGCAACTTCTTCAGCCCACCTGTTACCAGACATAGATAGACACAAATAGACAGGGAAGACAGATAAGGTGATAAACAGACAAGAGAATTGGACAGAAACTTATAAAGAAACATATATGGATACACAATATGTTTGAGTGAAAATATAGACTAATTTTA
This sequence comes from Pelodytes ibericus, assembly GCA_036172795.1. NCBI lineage: Eukaryota > Metazoa > Chordata > Amphibia > Anura > Pelodytidae > Pelodytes > Pelodytes ibericus. The sequence goes on along the minus strand of CM069858.1, from coordinate 198,010,916 downwards.
TATTTGAAACTGATTATATTTATCAAAATGTTCCTAGTATTTCTAAAAACAAAAAAAATTCTGCTTTTAAAAATGTATATACTTAAAAGCAGTGCGGTATTTACCGTGATTTCGGGGGGTGGCAGTGCCCCCCAACAGTGAAAAAGAAACCTAAGAAAAAAAACGCACAGGCAGCCTGATCGTGATGATCGGGCCTTTTTTTCTTAGGGGGCGGAGTGATGACAGGGGGGGGAATATAATAGGGATGATGGAGGCATGTAATGGGGTCATGTGGGTTATGGGGCATGTCAGGCGTGTCCAGTGTGGGTAGGGGGGTGCCCAAATTTAGTCTGCCTAGGGCAGTACAAAACCCAGATACACTACTGCTTAAAAGTCCAACGTTAACTTGAGAAGCTAACTTTTCTATCTAGTTGTCTGACATGCAAGCAGCCATATCAGCCTGGACTCTAGAGGGCGCCATATGCAGAAATAAAACATTGATTTTGATATTGGTGTCATCATATTATTGAAGAGGGCAAAATATACTTTCATTAAATGTACGTGGCCACTCCATGACCCTTTAGGAACATTCGTTTTATTATCTGCAGTGTCACACACCAATGATGGACGAATGATGGACGAATATGAATAACATTGGTGTGGTTCCCTAACGGTTAGGGAACCACACCAAGTGTTATACATATTCTTATTTAAACACAACTGGGTAATCCTTAAATCCTGAACTGTTGGGGGTTCTTGAGCACTGGTTTTGTCTTACTTATCAAGTGGTGTCAAAAAAATGCACAAAATCTGGTCTTTGCAGATACTACTCCACTAAAAACATTATTTTAAATGAGATAATAGGTGGATAAGTGCTATTTAATTCACTCAAATTCTTCTTTGGTATTATTCTTAAATAAGTTTATTTGTCTTTCGACATTTGTGTGAATTGAGATTTCCATTGAATCATTTTTTTTTTACTTTATGGTGAAAGGTTTGGCTGCCATTTTTTGGAGGCCATCGATCTGTGCCGACTAGATGGGAATAGACAGTGGCTGTCAGAGGAATGTGTACATTGACATAAGTGGACAGGAAAGACTTATCAGATTTTTGATCATTGGCCATTCCGATCCACAACCAAGTCGGAATTTTTGGCAACTATTATTCTTTACCATTAAAAAGGGGTAACAGCATACATCCATATAAGTGCATAGCTTCAGTATTTCTCTTATTAGGCTTCATTATCAGTCTTTCGAAACTGAAAGTAGTGATTCATTTAAATTAAATTTAAATTATCTGTATCCCTGTGACGCTCTAGAGCTAGTCTTATTTTTCGGGTAAAATACTAATCTATGCTCTGGATTCCTAGAACTCCTCCCGAGGGTCAGTATAATAATCTGTGACTATCACGTATCTTATTATATCATGGCTATTTCGGGATCCCTACAGACTGTCACAGAGGGACAGTGCGGGAATTATTACAGAATCACTGAGGGAAAACAGCCCAGCAAGCTGAAATATAGAATGAAAGGAACGTTCTGTGAAAGAGACGCTTACAATTAGCAAAGCAGCATACAAGGAACCCATAAAGTGATGCTTTCTAATACGACAACACTGCCACCCATTGGTCAGTTAACCAGGTTACTGCATTGTCAGCATTGCACAGAATTTACAAGGGAATTTCAAACAAAAGGCAAAAGTAGCCGAGCTGGAGAAATTCTCTAATTCGACTGAATTGGAGAATTTTTCCGAATCGGCTACTTTGACCTTAAGCTAAAAAAAAAAAAAAAAAAATGCCCTTCCCAGTCCACTGCAATTCACACTTTCATGATTAAAGCCCTATGTTATATATCAACACTGCCTCCTGGTGGTCAGTGGTTTATACAAAAAAGTTCTGCTGTCACCAACAGTTTGTTAAAGTGACAGTGATATTTGGGGGGGGGGGGGGGGGGGACCTCAATTAAATGATATACTAGAATATATACTATTACATTTGTCCATGTGCATTTGAAAAAAATATTTAAATATACAATAAATAAGCGCTGTATAACAGATTTGTCTGATTCGTTCTCTCAGCTCTTCCTGTTTCCTCTGTTTCTCTGCTGTCTATCCAAGCCCAGGATGTCAGTGGATTTAGAGACATATGAGTTAATGTAAGTGCATTTTACATTATAAACTTATACAACATACAGAAAATAAGCCAGATTGGTTCGGCCCCCTTTAATACCATTCATTTCAAGGGCTTTCTTTCTCCACCATTACCGTCACTTTAAAGGGACTGTATCACCTAAATATAGTTTTTACCTCAATATATAGAATCGATAATGATTGGAAATGGTCTATATTGTAAGCAGATGGCTAAATTAGGAGAAAAATGTGTCTGTGGCGTCTCCTACTTATGACATCAGAGCAAAGGTCAAAAGTTTCCTGCATCATGGCTGCTGGTGTTCTACAGGCGCAGTAGAATTCACTCATCGCGCATGCGCACACAGTTACAGCTGATCACTTAGCTGTAACTTTGCCAGGACGGTGCCTGCGATTTATATACATCTTTTGCCCTTTATCTCTGTTTAGCTCTCATAATGGAGATGATCTAAATCTGGCTCCCTTTGAAGGAGTGCCCCTAACAAATGGCAACTGGTTATTGTACAAAAGTGACTCCACAATGCCCTGTTGACTTGGGTGCACCCCTTTCCAAGGCTGATCACTCGAATAAAGGATGTGTTCTGAATATCCTATTATATAACATCACTATTGTGCAGTTTTGTGTTACAGCAGTTTGTTTAAACCTATATTTTGTGCACTTAAAGGGACAGTCTAGTCCCCAAACTCACTTTGGTGCAAGATGAAGATTACTGCTTGGATAGTGCACAGGATTTTTTTCCAGTGTGATTTGATGCAGGCATTCTGCATAAATCACACTTAATATTTCATTCAAGCCCTCCCCAGTGATTACTCTTTATGTTTACTCTTGTACACAGTAGGATCTCTTAACAGTGCAACACATTGTATGATGACCTAGAGAAACAGGATATTCCATTAATTTGAATGCAATTATTCTCATTGGTTCCTCCAGCAAAAAAACAAACAAACGACTTTTACTAGTGTGAGCAGTCTTGGTTCCTTGCAAACTTATTTCATCTAGCAAGTATTTTGTATGTTAAGCAATGCAAAATGTAAAACAGGCATTTTAAAGTACTTTGAAAGCACATCAATATTTGGAAGATGCACTTGGGCACTAGATCACATTTTGCCCACATCGTAGAAGATTTACCATTTTGTATACAACACATTAGACCTCTCGTTCTTCACATTGTTTCCACCAGACTCGTTATAAGCACCAGTGAGGCACCCTACAGACCTAAATTAGCTTGTTAAAATGAAGACTGGTGCAAGTACCTCTTTAAATGACCAAGATATGGTATATAAAATATAAAAATTCCTTTAATACACAATTATAAGCAAAACACATATAAAAGTTGGTATGTTCCAGTGATAACTTCATTAATAAGCTAGTAATTTGTCACTTGTGTACTTCATTTCCCACAATGCCCTATTCTGTTAGGCTAATGCAGGGGTGTCTGACATGCGGCCCGTCAGACATGGGGGGTGTGTTAACCACACCTCCACGGAAGCAGCTTAGTGGAACGAAATTCCAACAGATTTTTCATTGTATATCCCAAAGCTGCACAATACACAATGGGCACTGTGTGAGAACGTACATATATTTGACATGGTATGACATGATACGTCAAGCTGTGGGTCAGATTCTAAAACAAATCCCCCAGGGCCACTATTTGTCCAGAATCTGCCCGTTTCCCATGATCCTCAGTTAAAGAAAAAGTAGTTAACAGTTTTTACAAAGATTAGCCATAAATACACTAAGGCAGTTGATTATTTTTTATCATATCTGAGCTTAGCCATATGGCAAGTTATCTAATTTAATTAAGTATCATCATTTGTGTGTTTATATATAACTTAGTTCCCTGCTGTACTTGTTTTTAGAAGGGCCTCTTTGCAGGTGTCCCGGACACTCTTTAGGAGGGTCATGGCTTGGGAGCCACCTGTGCCCCTCTCTTGCACATTCTGCCCTGCACTCTCTAGGTTGAGGTCTCTTTTCCGGGCCCGTACTCCTGCAGCTGTCACGTATTTGGAGACAATGCGGATGTGTAAGGAGCGCAGATCCGTGAGAGCATTAATGCATACGTTAAAGGCTGAGACAAGGGCGGGGTCACCACACCTCTCCACGTACTCAGTGAGTTTAGGGACACCCATAACCCAGTCTATGAAATGACGGTGGGCAGGCGGCATATACTGACGCATCTTCAAGAGGAAATCCGCTATGGAAGAGCAGAAAAATAATGAGAATCAATCCTAATGGTATTTTTTATTTCTACTTCCTGTTCCCTCAACTCAAAAGATACAAACCCAAGGATCGTATGTCTTTTCTAATACATATAGGGCAATACATGGTAAAACCAACATTAACATGCTTGTGGATTCAAGGACAAATTGGATTCCATTTTGGAGTCAAAAGGAAATTTGCCTTTTCTGGATCAATAGCACAAACAAAAGGTTGAATGTGATGGATTTTCCCACTAAGTTACTCTTAAGCTCATATAGTCCACTCTGAACTTGGTATAGTACATTAGCACACGGTTTTTTTGAACACAGTGTAATTGCCTCGTTTATCCCTTTAAGAGCTTTTGACACTGATTGACCTTCATTCGAATACAGGCCAATTGATTTACTCTAGACCAAGTACGGTGTGTGGATTTGCTTGGTCTTCAAACAACTCCCCAATCACTACAGCATGTGTATCCTCTCCCTCCTACTTACAACTGATAGGTTGATGATGAATCCCAAACAGTTCATCGTACACGTGGTACACTGAGCTCTGTGCTGCGCTGCCCCCGGAAAAGTACAGAGGCTCTTCAGCTGCTCCTTTGTAGATCATACCATCTGGCATGGCCGGGTTATTTTTCCACCTGCATGGGATTATGGGCATTAAATCCACATTGACAAATCCTTGGACATAAACCTTGCATCAGTGTAAACACACCACAAGTACACAACAATTCACCACTCCCCCCACCCCCCAATGGCCCCAATTTAGAACATCTGTCCCATGGACATGATGTTCTGATTTTGGGGGAAGGTAGCTGTAGCTGGAAGGTCAGCACACGTTCTCACAACTATGCAAAAAGAGCATTCATTTTCACAAATAAACAGCAAAATAGTGATCAGTAAAGATTAAAAGGATGCAAATATATCTAGTTTGGAGGAAAGATAAAGGGAGGATAAACCAGGCACATTCCCATAAGACAATTTAACAAGTCGCAAGAAGAATTTCAGAGGTCATAGGCTACAAGTAGAATGGAAAAGGATGGTGGATGCATGGACCATCTAGAAGATAAAACAATATTAACAGCATGCACGATAAAAAGCATAAGCAGGCACTCTTCTGGAGAACAAGCCAAGGTCAGTGAGGGTACTAGAACAGCTAAAACAAGTGGGCAGACTTCATGTGCCAAGTGGTTCTTATCAGACGTCAATATCTATGGTGCAAGTCATTTCAGAAGTAGGATATAAGCAACAAACTCCTACCCAGGAAATTGAAAAAGCCTCAACAAGAGGGGAAACGCGTTGTGTGAGTGGAGAGGAGTGCACAGACAACACTATTGGTTTTATGGACAAGCATCTGGGACTTTTAAAACGTTTTTAAATGTAAGATCTTACCGTTTGTTGGTTTTATTGCTTATATATTAAAATACTTACTTGTGCAATCCTGCCTTCTCCTTCCCATGTGATCTGGATATCTGGGCTGCCTCTGGAGCTGGTTTACAAGATCTACCTGCTCTTATCTGAGCTCACCCACGCTATTTATCTTGAGCAGGGTATTGCTCATGTAAATGTGAGTGTACCATTTATGCACTTTGCACTATTATATCATTGCACTGATATACTACACTATTATTGTTTTTGTTTTTTTCCCTTTGCATAATATCTGAGCATTTCGTCTCATAGAAAAGGGTAATGCTCTTTTTTTCTAGTGTTGGTCACTAGCGCACATGTTCACTTTATTGTATTTGTTCTCCTACCCAGGAAATGTTTATTAACAAAGAAACAGACACCACACGGCACAAAACGCGCTGGTGTCATTTTTATAATGATTTTTGTTTGTTGATTTGGTGGAATAATTTCTCAAAGTGCAGGAACAAAATGTTGTTGAATTTCATGCACTTCTTACTAATAGTTAGCTGTTGGCAGGTGAAGGAGCAGTAGCTCCCTAAGGAGATGTTGTTCCAGTATGTTCCCTAAAAATAAATTTGATTTCCTGGGGGAAGGAAGGGAGAGGGAGCTAAAATTATACTGGAATCCAACGTGTGAGAGAGTGACTGAAGAACGCACAGGACATGAGAAAAGGAGTGATTGTGAGAAAGGCACATCGAACGAGCGATACCGAGTGAGTGACGGGATTGAGGAAACAGGGAAGTAAAATTGGCCAATTATCCAGGGTGTCTGTGTGTAGCAGTATTTACTTTACACAACGTCATCATTGCACGTCTCTGCAGTGTCTGAGGTGGTTTATCTGTAAACACGATTACCCGTAATACCAGAATAGGCTCCCGGAAGATCACCCACTAAGCTACCGATCACTCAGGAATATCTGGCTGACCTTGAGATTTTTTTTTTTTACTCTTCCCGTAGAGGAATCAAAATGAAGGACTGGAATGGAACGTTCTATTTGACACAAACATGGAAGACCAGGAGCCAAATAGAAGGGAAACGTTTGGTGGATAATTTGGGTCTGCTCAGGAAAAATTCAAGGGTCTACTTACTATAGTGCGATCTGGCCAGAGAAGGGATTGTAGCCGAATAGAAAAGAAATCTGCAATTTGGCTACTCAATATGTCCGCTTTTCGGGGGGAAATTGGCCTGTGAATTCCCAGTACCCAAACTGAGCTAAAACAGACACATTTTGGGTATTTCAATTAGCTAGTTAATAATGAGCACATTTTATTGGCATTCTGGGGCCCAGTGGACTGCAATAAAATTATTCAGCTCCATAAAATAAGATTGGCCCCATGGGGCCAGAGGCAGTCCACTGGCTCCATAACTATAATAATTGGCCCCAAAAATAAAGTAGCCCCCATTTCACTAGCCCGTGTCTCCCTAGGGACCAGGGACCCCCACGTGCTCTCTGGCTCCTAACTGAATAAAATTAATAGGCCCATCCATGGGGCCATGGGCTGCCCAAGGGTAGTGAAAATCACTGTCCACTTCTCTGGAACACAAAGGGTGCTCTATGACGAAAAATATACCTCTAACAAGTGTCCAGCAACAATCTGCCATGCCCTTGAGTTTGCATCTTTGGCCCAGGGAAAAGGGGTCATCCAAAAATAAAAAAAGTAATCCACCTATTCTAAAATCTCGCCACCAATAAAAATCCCAAAATCCTTTCTCAGTGGAGGAAGGACACAGAATGAATCTCAGCCTGGTAAGGAGGCATCTGATTAGCTCTCAGGGAATCTGAAGCACTCCCTGGTCCCTTTGGCTGGGTTTTCCAAGTGGTTTGCCCTGGCCCCATCGGTCATTCTTATGGGGCCTTTCATGTATCATTTATGGGATCAGCGGCAGTCCCTTGGCTCAGGAGTCAATGTTATTTATTTCATTAACTTCTGTGGGAGGGCATTATCAACTATTTCCACAATAGATTAAGTCCTCCCAAAATAAGCCAAAATTCTCCCCATTTAAGTCTATGGGGAGGACTGAGGCTACCATTTCAGAGGGATTTTCAGCTGCACCTGATCTCCAAGTTGTTTCTGTCGAGTCTTCCAAATAAATGGAGGGCAAACCTTCATCCAATCACTAGTGCCATAACCAATGGTTCTGTACGATGTAGCATAGAACAAATCCCATGGGGACTATAGTGACACACGGCCATGATATTACATCTATGTCCTGATTGCGTCAGTTTTCTACTTTGAGAGCACCTTCAAGTGCACCAGTCATGTTCACAGATTGGCAGTGATCTCTCAAAAGGAAAGTGTTACACACCCTGCCCAGTCTGAAGAACTCTTAGGAGGTTAAACATCTAGAAACCTATTTGATCATTGATCGATCTCAGTCTAAGTTTACACATCACCTAATAATACATTCATACATTAACAACACACGCACATGGCTGCTGGTACATAAAATCCTGGCATGGATCACAAACATTTTTACCTCCATTTGAAGGTTCACACTCACCCTGAGAGGTAAATTCGGATAGTGTTGTAATATACATCGGAATCCACGTAATCTGTGGAAGATCATAGTGAGAGTGCATGAAGTACACTACATAGATTGAGATAAAGGAGTGACAGAGTGTAGGTGGAGATATTTTTAGGGGATTAAAGAGTGGATCATGAGCTTTGCTAGGGATGAAATGACAGAGAATGGAGGGTAAGAGACACTGTACATATATATACCGTATATATACCACCTTACTGACCGTACATAAGTTTTAGGGCTTCACTCATCTTGTTGATAGATTGAGCAATGTCCCCTAAGGCTTGAAGGAGTATCTGCCCATCTTCACGTAGCATGGCTTTAATTGCCTGAAGAACACCCTACAAAGTTATACAAAGACATGGAAGAGCTTAAAGGGGCTGTAGAATGGAGATCAAATGCATACATTGGTGTTAAAATGTGGTTTGCATGTGCCTATGGAATCTTCTGTCTATGACATCACCTGTGGCTTTATATGCAAATTAACTGCCTTTTAATGAGGAATGTGTAATTAGCATATCAAGCCACAGGTGATGTCATAAGCAGGAGACTCAGACATTTAAACCACATGTTTCTCCTAATTTAGGAATCTGCTAATACAATATATAGATCATTCTCAATAGTTTTTTATTCTATACATTCACAGTGCAAGCAATGTGTAGGCGACACAGCCCATTTAAGGCTTAGACATGTAGGGAAAAGAGAGCATAAGAAAAGGGGAGAAGAGGAAAGCTACCCACAGTGCAGAAAGCCCTGCATTAAAGCGTTAACAGGAAGGGCTGCATGACTTGGACCAGATCAGAGGATTTCCCCTAAGAGTTACAATGTATAGTTGGTTGATCATTACCCAGGTCATGGGTTCTCCTTGGATTGACAGTCTGGGTATCCATTAAGTATCCCCTATAGGGGTGGGGCAAAAAGTGGTATAATAAGCTGGGGGGGGGGGGGGGGTAGATTTCTCATTACAACAATTTTACCTAAAGAGTTTTCCCTCCCTCCCCAATTTTGGCTTCGGATTCCCATGTCATGGTGGGGGATCCTAAGAGAATTGGCCCTCACAGGGAGGGCTACGCTGGGTGCACTGTACAATCTCCTCAGGGCAGGTTCCTGAGGAGTTATCTGGGAATGGTACCACCAGCTAGGAGGAGGTGGCTGGTGGATTTCCAACACCGGAATACGGAATTACTATTGCGCTTGGGGTCCAATTCTCACGGGATCTCGCCAAGGGAAAGGCTAATATTCTGGTAATATTAGCCTTATGTTACATCATTGTTTATGATGTTGGTTTAAGTTGGATATATGTTTTCATATATGTTATATAGGTTTATTAAAGTTTAAAATGTTGGGAATGTAAGACCAGGTCAGAAGCAAATGTGAGGAAATAGTGGCGGTATTTACAGGAGGGATAAATTCAGGCACTGGAGTGGACATTGCAGGAGAATCTACTTACCTTAACCCCAGGGATGGCTGCCAACTCCACCAGTAGGGTGACCAATACAAAGCCTTGCAGACTTTCACCTCCTGGGAGTGACACAATGGTCGACAGGTTGCTACAGGAAAAGACATTTAATAATTAGCACTGTCCAACTCTCCAGCGCCTTCGATCTCCATCCCATCTATCCATCCACTCATCACGGTCAGAATCCTACAGCAGAGAGGGACCAAAGGTGCAGACGGACTGAGTATCAGCCCATGTAACCATCTACTGACGCAGATAGAATAGTACCCCACTTCATCATCCATAGAACACACAGTAGCTGCATTTACACAAGTGTCAATAAAGAGAGAATTGCAGGGAATAAGAGAGGAATTTCAAACTTTAGGTCAATGTAGCAGAGTAGGAAACATTCTTCTATGTAGCTGAAGCTACATTGGCATTTGGCTCTGCCAAGAAATCCCAGCAGAGTATTTTGACATTCGCTTTGCAGATAATAGTTCTTAGACTTTTACTTACTCCAGAGTTAGAGGTCTGCACAGAATTCCCCACATGAAAAAGAAAAAAAAATGAAACAATTAGTATAGGCAGATATTATCCTGACGCAAGCCCAACCGGAGCCCATAAATCAGTGCTGCTGCAACATGTAACATACAACGCAAAGGTTGCAGAACATGACCATCAGACAATCTGATTTTGCCTTTGAAATGACAGATGTAAGGGCTGGTAATGGAGGCTTGAAATGTGGAACCAGAGTTAAAAGTATTATTAGAGCATCTGAATTTGTTAGGATGAGACCTGCTGGGTTTCATCAAAGGAATAAGTCAATTTTGTGAATGGAAAAGAAAAAAAGACAACATGGGTCGTGTAAATAGGAAGGAAGATGCCCATAACTTCAGAGGATGCTCTCACCCCAGCGGGTCCTTCAGTTTCCAGTTGGCCAACACTAAGTCAGCATGGATCATAATTGAAGGCATGCCGAGGGCCTGTGATAAGTTGTGAAATGGGACGGCCAGCGGTCGAGGCAATACCTGTGGGGGGCAGAGGAAAGGAATGAAAAGAACAATGCAGGTCAAATAAGAAGGCAAGGACCCCACATACAGAACATTTAAATTCATGTATTTCTTTTATTACCATTATTTTACAAAGTCAAACCCCGCCCCCCATGTATTAATTTGGCTCTGGAATGAAAATACTGAGTTTTCAAGCACTTTATATAGTCAATTATATTTTTGGTGATGACATGTCCACTCCTTGCCCATCTCCACAAACCGATCTTCAGGGGAACAGAGGAATTAGACTTTGTTCCACCAATATTCCAGGTATGGGAGAGGGCACTGGGTTCTTCCCTACGGTTTCTATCATTCAGTTACAATTGGTTACCTGTTCACTTCAAAGTTCATAAAGTTTTTTTCTTTGGTTACCTTAACCGCCGCTTGCTCACCGCCCTGCCAGACGTAACCCATGGTAATATGGCAGAGGTACACACGGGCAAGCCGCTGCTCCCGGTGCCCTTCAAGGTGCTCCAGACTCAGCTCCGGCATCTAGAAGCACAGGAAGTGGACTATAACTGGTACAGCTCAGCAATACAATTATTATGTATCAAGTCTTGAAAATATACTTTCTGCAGTATGTGACAACGGATCGGATATAAATATATTAAACAATAAAAGGTAACATATCCTTACCCAGAATATATGCTTTAAAACAATCTAACAGTTGTATTCAATCCTGCAATACCGAATGCTGTACAGACCCAACAAACTGGTGCATTTTCTTTTTCTCTAAATAATAAAACATATTTTTGTTTTATATAAAACTTAGTGCAATTATTACCCTAGCAATCAAAGAAACCAAACCAACCAACTCAACTCTCCCCCCCCCCCATGGGCATGCATCTGTAATGATTAGCACACATTGCTGTAGTTCACAAATAATAATGGTTAAGGTCACAATACTTTCAATGTGCAATATAGGAATAACGTCCCAGCTTGCATACATAGAGATTAAATGGGGAGAGGTGGTCTGTTACAGATAAGTTGGGCTAAATACCATGAAGTCAGTTCAAAGGCATTTTTGATCGGTCACTGTATGTCACAGTATAGATTCAAAATATATGGATGGCAAGTCTGGATTTTTTTTCCTGTCTTCATCCTTAGCTGCCGTGGTCTCTATATTAGGCCTAGGTTTGCTCCATGTTCTAGGATCTTCGTTTGTTCATGTATCAGTCAGTTTGAAGCATAAAGCCCTACTATAGTGATTTGCGAGTTCGTCCAATTTATTAGACCAATCCCTATTGTTGAATTGACGCGAGATCCGCAATAAATAGCGGTGTGCTAGAATAAATTTAACAGTTGTTATGGAAAGCTTTGAGAAAGCCTCTCTACAGACCTGAAGAGAATACACTTGTCAGATGTCTAAAGAAGCCCTTCAATGACAAGCACACCAGATACATGATCCAAAAGAACTATACGGCCTTTTCTGAAAGTCAGGGTATAAAGGACAACCTCCAATACATCTCATTCTGATGTCAACCATGGAAGACAAATATAAGTATCCTACTTAGTTGTCTCATCACATGTGAGAGCACAGTGTGTATTTGTGAAAACGGCTCACTTTTGTTCCTTTATTCTGTATTTTGTGGGTTTGGGACAGTCCTCAGGTTATAAGTGCAGCTGTTCCTTTTCTCCCCTTTTGTGTTCATTTTGTACACTTTCTTTTGTTCAGACAGCAATTATCACCGTCACCGTGTTCTTGGTGTTTTGGACGGTAAGATGTGTCCTACTGCTAGAGCGTTGAGCTCTATACATCGGTGATTACAAGAGCATTAGTTACCATCACATACGGTAATTGTGTGTAGGGGTCTGTATGAAAGAATTTAGAGAGAAGTCAGGAAATAATGCCTGGTCAATTCGATATTCCATTTAAAAAAAAAACCAAAAAAAAAAACCAGACTGATGGGATGGCCAATCTGGGGCATATCTGAATACTGAAGCCAAATTATAATCCCTCGAGTCTGGTTATCCCAAGCCCATATATGCCTTTGTAATTTTTTTTTAAGACTAATTCTAGACCTTTTGTATAAGAGTGTTATGTCTGCTGGAAATGAATATTCTGGCAGGGATTCTTGGGGGTATAGTAATTTGGGAAACTGACGGTTTCTATAAAGGCTGCACCAACTGGTAAATGTGAGATGTGCAGAATCCCAACTTTGGACTTCTAGTATTTATTGGTAAGATATTTAAAAGCATAAAGATGTGATTGGTGCTTTTCAATTCCCAGATAGTCCATGTATGTTGTAGTGAGTTATCAGATCATAACAGAGAGTGCCACGCCCGGGTCAGTGACAAATAGCAAAAGGTCAACTGCAACAGCCGAGCGTTTTAATCTCCTGCGTACGGAGATAGATGCGGGTCTGTAAAATGTGGGGAATTCATCAGAAATCTGCTTCAAGGATCCAGGCAGATAATGAAGAGGAAGGGGGACAGGGGACAACCCTCCACATCTCAATCCATTTACACTTATTTTTGTAGTGGTGTATGCATACAATGTACAGATTCATTTTTTTAAGGAAGAAAGTGTTAAAAGAAAAAAACTTACGTTTCTGTTACAGTTATTTTTCAATATACATATCTTTCAATTTCCTTTGCAGAAAATATTAAAAATACAACAAATATCCTTATGAAAGCATGAAAAGAAGCATTCTCCTTTCTTCCATTAGAATTATTTTTTATTTTTTTAAATGTAGGAAGTACCAGTGTTGCCAATGACTTGATTAGATCTCTTCTGCCCCCTAGTGTTCAAAGATTAAAATACAAGTTACTGGAGTTGGAAGCTGCCAAATTCTACACAATAATATTTTATTAAACATGTAAACATCAAACAGGCACCCAAAAAGGCATTACCATGAAGGACCATTCCTATTCCATGAAGGACCATTCCTATTCCATGAAGGACCATTCCTATTCCATGAAGGACCATTCCTATTCCATGAAGGACCATTCCTATTCCATGAAGGACCATTCCTATTCCATGAAGGACCATTCCTATAAACAATATTTGTTATAGGAATGGTGGTACCCTAGAACAGGAGAGGGCTGGCAGTTGCTGGCCTAGGGGCAGGGGCAGATGGGTATAAAAATATTGGTTGCCAGGAGACAGAAGGGGCCCACCAACAAGTGGACCAACAGCACTGGGCAGCCGGCCCATTTGCTAAAAGCTTCTTTTTTTTTTTTTAAAGGGCCGGTGTTCTGACAATTATTTGTCAGCTGTTTTGGCAAGCGCACTACATACAGGATAATACACTGTGTGTGGAGCAGGGGATTGTACAATGACACAAATGTTCCTGCTCCACACACAGTGTATGAGTCCGTCTGTCCTCCTGGGGTATTTATTATCCTGTATGTAGTGGGCTTGTCAAAACGGCTGACAAATAGCTAAACCAACGTGCGCATGCGCTCTTACCTTACCTCTTACCACAGCTAATCCTAATGGGGGCAGGAGGGGAGTGTGCGTCCTTCTCGCGAATGCGCCGTCCTGGCAAAGTTACAGCTGTAAGTTTGTGCGCATGCACGGTGAGTGAGTTCTGCTGCGCCTGTGCAGTAGAATTCACTCGAGAAATTTGTCAGAACACCGGGCCCGTGACGGGTGTATCGTCTTGTCACCCCCTGATGACGGCCCTGCTCAGAGCAGCTTAAAGAAGGAAGATTTTTTTGGGGTTTTGAGTAAGGGAGCCAACTTCATCACGGGCCGATGGGGCCCACTTGCCATCAGGGAAGCGGATACCCTGGCCAGTCCACCACTCCCAAGGGGGCAAAAATTATTTAGTTGGCCTTGGTGCCACTTCATCAGCCCACGTGATATTATCAGAGATGGACACATATAGACATGCAAGATAACATACAGATTAATAGGCAGACATGGAAACACAGAATGATAAGAAACATTTGGCCCATCTAGTCTGAAAAAGTTCTGCCTAATTTACAATTAAAAACAAAATCTGAATACTTTCATTAGTTCCTGGCCTTATCTTATATTTTAGATAGCCGTATACCTATCCCATGCATGCTTAAATTCCTTCACTGTATTAACCTCTACCACTTCTACTGGAAGACTATTCCATGTATCCACTACCCTCTCAGTAAAGTAATACTTTCATTAGTCCCTGGCCTTATCTTATATTTTAGATAGCCTTATACCTATTCCACGCATGCTTAAACTCCTTCACTGTATTAACCTCTACCGCTTCTACTGGAAGACTATTCCATGTATCCACTAGTACCAGACAAACTCAGACAAGACAATTTAAATTAATTATAGAACCTCGAAAGAAATTATTCAGTTTTCACTATTCATTAAGAGCTTTATTCATGAAAGGGAATGGACAAGATAGTTGCAAACTTAAGGCCAAAGTAGCCGAGTTGGAAAAATTCTCCAATTCAGCTATAAACATTATTTATCACCAAACATTACTATTCTGGCCTTAAGTTTGCAATTATCTTCTCAATTCCCAATTCCCTCAATTTGATTAAAGCCCAGTATCCTTTCCATCTACGCCGGGGGGGGGGGGGGGGGGGGGGGGAGCCGGGGGTCACCCTAGGAGACAGCTTCAATCCACCACTTTAATGTCAGTGTGTGTGTGTTACAGCCAGTACACCAAACACAAATCAGCACAAACAGTGACACATTTATTACAGCATCAAACACCCTGTGTCCCCTCATAACAATGCTGGGTGGTCTAAATTCAAGCGTGCGTTACCCTCTGTACATTATACTCACGCGATTCACTTCTTCTCGTAGCTTTTTTGTTTCGATCAGGAGAGCTAAATTCTGTGCAATATCCATCCATGGCTTGTAGTACTGGGGGAGCGTCACCTGTGGGAAGGATGATGGGAGTCACAAATTAGTCATCGATAAATCTTACCAAATACAGAGCCAGGGCTACTAAATACAGAGCCAGGGCAACTAAATACAGTACTGATAGAGCTCACCATGTTTAAATACAGAGCCAGGGCTACTAAATACAGTACTGATACAGCTCACCATGTTTAAATACAGAGCCAGGGCTACTAAATACAGTACTGATGGAGCTCACCATGTTTAAATACAGAGCCAGGGCTACTAAATACATTACTGATGGAGCTCACCATGTTTAAATACAGAGCCAGGGCTACTAAATACATTACTGATGGAGCTCACCATGTTTAAATACAGAGCCAGGGCTACTAAATACATTACTGATGGAGCTCACCATGTTTAAATACAGAGCCAGGGCTACTAAATACAGTACTGATGGAGCTCACCATGTTTACATACAGAGCCAGGGCTACTAAATACAGTACTGATAGAGCTCACCATGTTTAAATACAGAGCCAGGGCTACTAAATACAGTACTGATAGAGCTCACCATGTTTAAATACAGAGCCAGGGCTACTAAATGCAGTACTGATGGAGCTCACCATGTTTAAATACAGAGCCAGGGCTACTAAATACAGTACTGATGGAGCTCACCATGTTTAAATACAGAGCCAGGGCTACTAAATACATTACTGATGGAGCTCACCATGTTTAAATACAGAGCCAGGGCTACTAAATACAGTACTGATAGAGCTCACCATGTTTAAATACAGAGCCAGGGCTACTAAATACAGTACTGATGGAGCTCACCATGTTTAAATACAGAGCCAGGGCTACTAAATACAGTACAGATAGAGCTCACCATGTTTAAATACAGAGCCAGGGCTACTAAATACAGTACTGATAGAGCTCACCATGTTTAAATACAGAGCCAGGGCTACTAAATACAGTACTGATGGAGCTCACCATGTTTAAATACAGAGCCAGGGCTACTAAATACAGTACTGATAGAGCTCACCATGTTTAAATACAGAGCCAGGGCTACTAAATACAGTACTGATGGAGCTCACCATGTTTAAATACAGAGCCAGGGCTACTAAATACAGTACTGATGGAGCTCACCATGTTTAAATACAGAGCCAGGGCTACTAAATACAGTACTGATAGAGCTCACCGTGTTTAAATACAGAGCCAGGGCTACTAAATACAGTACTGATAGAGCTCACCATGTTTAAAGGGACTCCGTCACCTAAATTTGGTTTCAACTGTGAATGTAGAGAGAATAGGAAATAATGAAAAATGAGGTGTACGTTGTGTTAGAGGAATCACGTTCAAATGCTAAACTTAGGAGACAAATTACTTTTCAATGAGTCTGTGGGGTTTCTGGTTCAAGATGCAAATTAACTGCTTTTCAATGGGAAATGTGTGTTTGGCAGATCAAGCCAAAATCGTGATGTTATTAATTAATTGGATTGTGTCTGTGCGTATATCCATCCTACATACTGCCGGGCTGCACTTTGCATGGTCTGTCTGGAGCATGTGGAACAAATATGTGTCCCTGGAAACATGGCCGATGTTGGCAGCTATGAGGATATAGCCCAGAGACAATAGGACAATGGGCTTTAGACTGAGACATCCTGGTAAGTTGGGGACTAACCGTAATTAAGTTAAGGGTGTAAGGGAGGGGATCTCAATTGGGGTCAGGGAAGGTTATCAGTAGGGGGAGTTTGGGTAATCAGGCAGGGCTATTTTAACTGGAATTTGTGGATTTAGCTCAGTCTAATATTTGTTCTCTTGTTCCCCACCCTCCAAGCACATCGGTGGGCGACTGTAAGCGCCAAAGAAGTACTAATTGTGAAGCACAGAGAGTGACAGACAAGTGAAGAAAAAACAAATTCCTGTAAATAAAAAAAAAAGTTTACCCTTCCCATTCCTGGCTGATCAGTTTTCTCCCTACTTTATGGCCCTTGTGTTGTATATTCTCCAACTTTTTATTTTTGCTATTCAATTTTTTTTTTCTTCTAAAAATAATAATTGTAGTTAAATTCCCATATTCCAATAGTTAACCCCTGCATGCCCGTGCTGTGATTCTTATGGCTCTGACACGTAACAATGCACTGGTCAGATTTTTTTTCAGTGTTTTGGAGGGGATGTTTGGAAACCTATGTTTTTCTGTTTTTATTAGTTTGTTGGGATAAGTGGGTTAGTGTTGTACTAGTTGTGTAGATTATTGGGAAAATTATTTTTAAAAAGTGTTTCAAAAGCTCACATTTTAATATGTCTTTTAGTATCAAAAGAAAGCTGTAACTGTCCTTTAAAAACAACATACTTTATTTAAATTAACGCACCCATACAAAAATAACGTGTATGGCACCCTTGACAGACAAAATCTACGTTTAAACTGCCTCGTATAAAAAATGGTAAAAACGCTCCGGTTCTTGGCCCAGGAAATTCCAGGAGGTTAAACAGTAGACACCACAGAGACATTTAAGAACATTTCTTTTCTCTCTCATGTTAGGCACTTTCCCCATCATGTTTTACTCTCTGCATTCACAGGGTAAGCAATGTCTACGGTGAACGGGTTCATTCAAAAAAGCAATTGAAAAAAAAAACAGGCCAGTTGCAAAATGTTTCCAACTCAGCTATCAATGCCTGACTTTTGCAGTTCCCTTGTTAATTCACCACAGTTAACTTTGGGGGGGGGGGGGGGGGTATTGGGTGTTAATAGACCCAATATGTACACACATGACAGGGAATAAATCCAAAACCAGCTACTTGGAGACTGATGCCCACCTGTGCACACTGCAGCTCCTGACATTCCAGCCGTAAACACAATGAAATACAAATACAAACTAAAATATACCCCAGTGGGCCAAAAGGCTCCGCGAGTACCTTCCAAAATGGATGATTATTCTGCCCCTAACTCCTGTGTATTTAATTTTTAATAGACCCCACTGCTTGCTAATGCTAACATATATACATGGAATTGTTTTAACTTAAATACCCTTTTAAAATATTTGAAATCCAAGTCTGTTAATTCAACTCCGGAATAAAAAATACACCAAAAATATATACATTTTATAACATTTTAAATAAAAAGCAGGAGAGACTGTTATTCTAGTGAGATATTCTGGTATTGGCATCTCATATTAAAACGTTTCTTATCTCTGGTAACTTTGTAACACGGGTTATATAACCATTGTCTCATTGATCTGTTTGCATCCCAGGGAGCAAAGTTCTCCTCACACTAATCTGTAAGTGGATGTGTAAATCCTGTATTTCTGGAGATGTGTTTCGCTTTCATGTAATGATGATACAGCATAGACATAGTGTACACTGGTTATCTGTACAGAGCTATTAGGGTTATCACGTGACCATGACCATTTGGTGTATTAGCCACTTATATATAACTATTGCATGCTGGTTGGTTCTGTAGGATCCAATCCTTAAATTACAAACTTTTGTCCTTATAGGAAGCAAGGGATAGAAAAAAAAAACCTGCCCTCCTTCTCCCAAGTAAACCGGACTATTCTCTTTATAGAGTCATGCGGGTTTTACTCTTGGCTCTGATCAGAGTCTGGCTTCAGCCGCAGTCTGCTGTCTGCTAGTGCACCAATAGAGCCTCGGTTTTCAAAGGGGATCAACTACAAGAGAGACAGACAGACTCAGACCTGACCATACAGTGCTTCTATATTAGAGGTTTAGTGATCCTTTAATTAGTGAGTTGATTTGGTCACACAAGCCTTCTACAGTGACCCTACATGCAAGATGGAAACTCTACATGCAATATGCAAACACAGCATACAAGAATTTAGCCACATCAATGCAAAGTGTCCCTGCTAAGACAAGCTACTAGACATGTGCAAAACTAAAATTTTCGTTTCGTTTTCGTCCATTCGGACAAAATGTTATTTATTTAGTCTAAAACGAATTTCGTTCATTACTGCATTCGTTTCAGACGAAATTGGTGCATTATTTTCGTTTCGTTTTATTCGTTCGTTTTATAGAATACTATTGGCTTTCTATAAACCGAACGATAGCCCCATTCATAAGAAATTCTAATGAATGGGGCTCTCGTTCTGTTCATAGAAAGGCAATACTACTATATGGTAATTCTATGTATTCTATAAACCGAAAGTCTATACACCGAACGACCTTCGGTTTATAGACTTTCGGCTTATAGAAAACTTGTAGTAGTATTGTCTTTCTATAAACCGAACAAGAGCCCCATTCATAAGAATTTCTTATGAATGGGGCTCTCGTTCGGTTCATAGAAAGGCAATACTACTATACGTTTTCTATAAGCCGAAAGTCTATAAACCGAAAGTTCGGTTTATAGACTTTCGGCTTATGGAATACATGTAATACTATGGGCTTTCTATAAACCGAACTAGAGTTCCCATTCATAAAAATGTATGAATGGGGACTCTGTTTCGGTTTATAGAATGCTAAGAAGTTGAACCAATGAACGAATGGTTTAATATAAACGAAAATCATTCGTCCATTCGTGCTATAGTATTGGCATTACTATAAACTGAAATAGAGTCGGTTTATAGAATGCCAATAGACTTACATGCATTCCATAAACCGAAAGTCGTTCATTATGTCGGTTTATGGAATGTAGTGTACTATGCTATTGTATTCTATAAATCGACTCTATTTCGGTTTATAGAATGCCAATAGTACTACGAATGGACGAATGAACGAATGATTTTCGTTTATTAACCATTCGTTCATTCGACTTTCGTTAGTCCGTTAGGCTTTCGTTAGTCCGAAAACGAATGCACATGTCTACAAGCTACTAAAATGTACATTTCCAAGGAGAAGTCTTATTTGCCCTCTGGAGTCAAGGAGGAAATTTATCCCCCTAGGAGGCAAAATTCAAAATAGCTTCCTTAGGGGTTTTTGCCTTCTTTTGGATCAAAACGCTGGAATGATAGGTAGAAGGGTTGAACTTGATGGACTTGTGTCTTTTTTCAACCTAAATTACTATGTTACATATTTGTCCAGCATACAGGCAGCGAGATATGTACTAAGAGCAGATTTAACCGATGGAAAATACATACACTGTATAAGTGATTGGAGCATAAGAGGAAGAGAGACATGCTACAAAACATCCATAGAGAAATAATTAAGGTATAGATGGACTTGTATAATTAGAGGCTGAAAACACACACACACACACAACATCCTCAATAGCCAGTATTTACAAGGAAGATACAAAATATCCACAGATACACACTAGAGTTGCCATTTATTTTTTATGGGCCTTTTACTTTAGCAGACTGCACGATACAGAAGTCATGTGACCAGAAGGTAACTAATCTAGTAGTGGATCTCACAGAACCCCACGGATTGGATTATTCCGTTACTTCTACAGACTACAAGGCGGCATACAAAAGTTATATGTGGCCAGTAAAAAATGCCTGTGGTGGCAACCCAAATACACACAAAAGATCATCACTAGCAGGTAGAAATACAGATAAGTAATTACAGGCAGGTAGAAATGTCCATAATATATTTCATACACTGACAAAGAAGGCAATAAAGGTATTTAATCTAAAGCAGATACAGGGTTGTGCATTGCTAGATTGGCTAACTGACCTGCTCACTATAAACCTAATCATGCACAATATTACCAAGTTACCTAATTGACTTGAATAGATCAAGTCTACAATAAGAAAATATTAAATGGGGTTTGGAACTTTATAGCAGGTATAAATCAGGCTCCATGTGCGCTAGGTGTGCGCCGCACGGAGCAGCCACACTGTGTATTTCTGGGGTTTGTGAGCTACGAACAGAGAGCACACAAACCCTGGAAATACATCCGGGAGACAGGCGGCAGCCTAATCGACCAGCACGAAAATTTGTATACTTTTCGTGTTGGTCAAATTGGCAACAGAGTGAGTGAGTCTTTTGCCGAATTTGTAGCCCCACGGATGTATCTGGTGTATTCCCGGGGTTTGTGTGCTGGCTGTTTGCAGCACACAAACCCCCGGAAATACACAAGATACATTGTGCCCCTGAGTGACAGGTGTGCCCCGGACTGGCATCTCGCCTGTCACTCAGGGGCATGATACCCCCCTAGTATAAATCAGGTAATCCTCCCCACACCCATTTTCTCAAACGATCATGCATAGTATAGCATAGATGTGTTAGACGCTAAACAGGATATTACTGGGTTATCATTCTCTTACCAGTGGGTTCTTCAGTATAAACCCAAATTCCTCAGAAACATCGAAGTCGGCCAGGTTAACATCAGTAAGGTTGGTAGTTTCCATCTCTCCTAAATGTTGCCAGCAGCACCTCCTAGAGCTATCTCTCTGCTGAGTGGAGAGGTTCCTTTAAGTACAGTTTAGGAGCTGATAGTGCATCAGTGGGCGAGGCCTGAAAGATACACAAAGGTTTTAGAAGGTTCCCAGGCCTGAGATTGGAAGGTATATGGACCCTGCTGGATTTCCAAGGCTCTGTCAATATTAGTTTAAGCAGCAGAAACATGAGAAATACTGAGAAAAATCCAAAGATTACACGAGAAATCAAAAGGCTTGCATGGACTATGGTGTACACCAGGGGTCAGCAACCTTATTCCACTCGGAGGCCAGAAGTAAAGTCTGTGAGTTGCCCAATACAATTTGCCACTGTGAGTTGCCCAATACAATATGCCACTGTGAGTTGCCAAATATACATCAGACTGTAATTTGTCCAATATATATATGTTACCGTTAGTTGCCCAATGCCACTGTGATTTGCCCAATAAAAAAAATGCCATTGTGAGTTGCCTAATGCCCCTGTAAATAGCACAATACAATATACCACTGTGAGTTATTCAATAAATATACCGCTGTGATTTGCCCAATGCCACTGTGACTTGGCCAGTAAATATGCACCGGTCAGTTGCCCAATGCCATTGTGATTTGCCCAATAAACATGCCACTGTGACTTGGCCAATGCCATTGTGATTTCCCCAATAAAAAATCCATTGTGATTTGCCCAGTGCCACTGTAGTTTGCCCAATAGAAATGCCACTGTGATGGCAAAATATGGCAGTAAAAATTGATTTGCCCAATAAATTGATTTGTCCAATAAATAGTGTTGGGCAGCATCGGAGGATGTCTGTGTGCAGACATCCACCGGCTGCCCCCACTAACCACCAGGGAGATCGAGCATGAGCAAGTCTGGGGGAGGGAGAGGGTGCATGAGCAAGTCTGGGGGAAGGAGAGGGGAGAGGGAGCACAAGCAAGTTTGGGGGAGGGAGGGGGGAGAGGGAGCACGAGCAAGTCTGAGGGAGAGAGGGGGGAGAGGGAGCACAAGTAAGTCTAAGGGAGGCAGGGGGGAGAGGGAGCACAAGCAAGTCTGGGTGAGGGAGGGGGGAGAGGGAGCACAAGCAAGTCTGGGTGAGGGAGGGGGGAGAGGGAGCACAAGCAAGTCTGGGTGAGGGAGGGGGGAGAGGGAGCACAAGCAAGTCTGGGTGAGGGAGGGGGGAGAGGGAGCACAAGCAAGCCTGGCGGAGGGAGTGGGAAAAGGGAGCACTGATTAAGTCTGGGGCATAGGGGCAGCATTGGCTATGTCTGGTGGGCAGATGGGCAAATAAAAGAAAATAAAGAGAAAATGCATTTTTTCCCCCATCATCATTTTTATTAAATATGAAAAAAGCATTTTACACATGAACATATACAAGTTAAACTTTTTCCTATAGGGTAGTCTTATATTCAGGCTTTTTATGTTTTTCCTAAAGGAATTTCATGGCCCGGAGCGGGGAGCAATGGGGTTGGAAGCAAATGTAGCTGGAAGGAATAAATTCTGGCGATTGAACTATATCAAAGCAGCACCAACCTATGTGTTTCTCTGTAGGCACACGTGAAGAAAATATAAACCCAAACAATAGGAGTGATCAGTGCGCTGAGGAAACCCCACCAGCAAAGAATATTATAAAAGGAAATGTAATAATTGCCTGAAGAATGATGATAATGTGGTACAATGTGGAGAGGGTCTTCAATATATCACAATATATATAGGGAGACAAAGAGAGACAAAGACAATAGTGTAATCCAGCTTATAAATAAATGGTAGTGCAGTATAGATAATTGCACTCACAAACGATGCAGGTATAGGTAGCTCATCTGTTTCTGTAAAAAGTCTTCTCTCTTTCTCATCAAGTGCTCTTATATGATAGAACAAGACGAGGAGATAAATTATTAACAGTAAAAGTATTTAATAAAGTAACAATAGCATCTTTCATATTAGATGTAATATAAACAGCATAAAGTCTCTCAGTGGGGATGTAAAGTCCGACGAAAAAAAGTTTGTATCCAAAACAAGGTACAGAGTCCGTATCAGCAGTATCAGTTAGCACGCTACGCGTTTCGCCTCTAATTGGGCTTCCTCTCTCACTGGTCGTCTCCTCCGTGCAGTCTTATCTCCTGCATGGAGGAGGGAAACACAGCCACTGGATATGATGCAAGGTCATATCCAGTAGCAATTTTTTTATTTTTTTTATTTGCAGGTTGAACAGAGGCCACGGCCTGGTGCTGGGCCGCGGCCCGGGGGTTGGGGACCCCTGTGCTAGTTGACATCACACAGGGACCAGGACCTGTATTCAGTCAAACTCTTTTCTTTACAGCAGAATTGGCTCCAACATAATGGCACCTATAACAGAGTCCAAAATAACACATTACAAAAATGGAGAGACTAGCAGACAGGGACACCCAGGGACAGCCAGAGCCCATACCACTGTAATAGTTGTGCTCCCCCTGTTGGTGACCCTGTCTGTCTCCAGATGGAGTTGGTATGTTCTTGTGCTCTCCAGTGTTCTGGCAGGGATGTGGTGTTACTGGTTTGGTCCTGGTACGCAGATCCTATCTCTCCATCAGGGTAGTATATGACCTGCCAGCTAAGGCAGCGGGGGCCTATAGGCCATTGTGCATGTGCACGAACATGTGCCTGCTGTTAAGTGCAAAAACACTTTTTTTTTAACCAGTGAGGAAGGTGGTAATCCATTAGTCATCTCTTGCATCCCTAGAATTCTTACTTCAGCCAGTGTCCAATTGTTACCCACAGTATCTGCATGTTGTGATCTATCTCTACATTCCCCATATCTAATGTTTTACTTCATCACTGCTTGGTTCCTTGGTCTCTGGCTGTCCAGTTACAACAACAACTAAAGTGAAACCACTGTTGAATTAAAACAACTTATTCAGAAGCGGGGGCGTCACTAGGGTTGGTGTCACCCAGTGCGGTAACTCATGGTGTCACCCCCCTGGATTTCCTCCATACAATGCCAAACAGATTCCTTAGTAATGCCAGTTAGATGGCCTATTAACTATGCCACACACAGGAGCCCCATAACTTATGCAGCACCAGAGCCCCACTATTTATGCCTCACCTCTGCCCAATTAATTATGCCACACACACACACAGGTGCCCCATAATTATGCCACACACACACACACACACAGGTGCCCCATAATTACGCCACACACAGGTGCCCCATAATTACGCCACACAGAAGAGTCCCTTAATTATACCACACATGGGGCCCAATAAATATGCCACACATAAGTGGCCCATAATTATGCACACATGGGACCGCCATTAATTATGCAACACACAGGAGCCCCACGAGGTGACAATCTTACAATTATAGATACCAGTAATATTGTGCCATTCAGATCCCAGTAGTATTGTCCCACTCAGAGCCCAGTAATATTGTGCCACTCAGAGCCCAGGAATATTGTGCCAGTCAGAGCCCAGGAATATTGTGCCAGTCAGAGCCCAGGAATATTGTGCCAATCAGAGCCCAGGAATATTGTGCCAGTCAGAGCCCAGGAATATTGTGCCAGTCAGAGCCCAGGAATAAAGTGCCAGTCAGAGCCCAGGAATAAAGTGCCAGTCAGAACCCAGGAATATTGTGCCAGTCAAAACCCAGGAATATTGTGCCAGTCAGAACCCAGGAATATTATGCCAGCCAGAGCCCAGGAATATAGTGCCAGTCAGAGCCCAGTAATATAGTGCCAGTCAGAGCCCAGTAATATAGTGCCAGTCAGAGCCCAGTAATATAGTGCCAGCCAGAGCCCAGTAATATAGTGCCAGCCAGAGCCAAGTAATAGTGTGCCAGTCAGAGCCCAGTAATAAACTGCTCGTTTTAAAACGGATGTGGTTTCTGTGCAGAGAAGTGAGAGGAACATAGAGTAGTACAGATGATGAAATAATATAAGTCTCCTTTATTGGAGCAACTTACAAAATTGTAGTGCCCACAAATGCCTAAAACAGCATATACAGGTCTGGAACAGTAATCCAAAGCAGGGTACAGACAAAGATTAAAAAAACAAAAACAAAACAGCCTCTCTACGCGTTTCGCCAAGCGCTGTCTCGCCTTATTTGTCAAACATTGGGCATCATACTATATCTGGCGGTAGAAAACCATGGTTCTGTTACTGCATGGGGCAGGTGCCTTGGCTAATGTTTAACCCTGTGTATACTGCTGTGATCTAATTTGTGCTATGTGTTTATAATTAAGCTTAGCTTTTGTTGACTAGATACCAGATACAAGGTAGCAGACAGTCAGAACAATAGGGTATATTAATTAAATCCGTTTAATCTGGGGCAACTGTTTTATCTACACATGCGGTGTGCATTTAAGCGCAAGTGCGAGTGCGTAAGTGTGGCGGCGTGCATTAACGTGCGAGTGCGTAAGTGTGGCGGCGTGCATTAATGTGCGAGTGCGTAAGTGTGGCGATGTGCATTTATGCCTGAGTGCGTAAGTGTGGCGATGGGCATTAATGTGCGAGTGCGTAAGTGTGGCGATGTGCATTTATGCCTGAGTGCGTAAGTGTGGCAGCGTGCATTTACGCGCCAGTGTAATAAGTTGGCAAATTAGTCTCATATGTCTCGTTAAAACATATGGCCAAAGGCAACAGAATGGTCATGTTACAGTAATAGAAAGAACCAGTGGTGTATCTTGGTTTTGTGCTGCCCTAGGCAGGCAAAATTTGGGCACCCACATTGCACACCTACGACATGCCCCATCACACACATTGCACACACAGGACATGCCCCATCACCCACATTGCACACCCACGACATGCCCCATCACCCATATTGCACACCCACGACATGCCCCATTACCCATATTGCACACCCACGACATGCCCCATCACCCGTATTGCACACCCACGACATGCCCCATCACCCGTATTGCACACCCACGACATGCCCCATCACCCATATTGCACACCCACGACATGCCCCATCACCCACATTGCACACCCACGACATGCCCCATCACCCACATTGCACACCCACGACATGCCCCATCACCCACATTGCACACCCACAACATGCCCCATCACACACTCACTTTACATAGTACAGTTTTAGTATTTCTTTATATAAAATAGTCTTGCCCTGGGCCCCCAGCACAGATACTGTGCTTACCTAGCAGGTCAGGACCCAGACTGTTACAGCATGGAGGGAAAATCTGCAGGTGGTAAAGCTGCCAATAGGGCAGATATTCACTTAAAGCTTGAGGGGGCAAAGCCTGATGCTGTCCAGCCATTTTTTTTTAATTACTGGCCTGCCGGTAACATACCAGCCAGCTGGCAACCCTATTGGTTGCTGCATGTTGCTTGGAAAACTCACATACCAGTAAGTGCTTCTGACAGTTGTACTGCTTATTGGTGATCAACTGATGTGATGTGACTACCAGAAGGAAGTCAATTAACGAATCAAGGATCGGATCCCACAGAACCACATTAATTAGTTAGCTAATTTCCATCTGATGACATATGACTTCTATATAGTGGGGCCAGGCAGCCTCAATCTAGGACCATTCAACGTCTCAGACGGAGAGCTCTGAATGAAAGAGGTGTGACAATAAAGTGAGAGGAGAAAGGGGGGTAAAAAAAAGATTAAGAGAGGGAGAAAAGTGGGGGTGAAGGGTATCCCAAGGGAGGCTATACTGGTAGCCAACAGAATGTGCTGCACAAAATAAAAAGGTGGAAAACACCTCAAAATGAAGATAACGATCCACTGGTCTCTGGTCATCTTAAATATTCAGTGCCCAGTAGGGTTGCCACCTTTTCTTCAGAAAAATACCGGCCTTGGTACTGTCTCCACAGACTTAACGTTGGCCTGATGCCAATTTTTTACCGGCCTGCCGGTAAAATACCGGCAGGGTATCAACCCTGGTGCCCAGAGGTGTGTTGTCGGTGGGCTTATAGGATTTAGAGTGTAGTAGGATGGTGAAAAGATTGGAAGAGGTGAAAGGGCACAATCTATGGCACTATGCCTGTGGTGAATGTAGACTGTAAAAAGTTCTGATCAATATATTGTGCTAGCAAAATTGCAAGCAAATGCAAAAGTTAAGAAAAAAAAGTGTTTTAAATGTGTCTATGCTGTCTCCTGCTTATGACATCACCTCTGGCTTCATATGCCACTTGTAAAAATATATGTATGTAGGTTTTTTTTTTTTTTTTTTAAATCTACTGTTAAATGTGTAACTGTGTAAATCCATTCTGGGCTGGGTCCCCAGGACATACTTGAAAATGAGAGAAATCTCAATGTATTCTTCCTGGTAAAACACTTTCTAAATTAATAAATAAATACATGGAAATAAAACTATTTTTCCGTGGGAAAGGTGTACATTTACATATCAAGCCACATGGTGATGTCAGAAGCAGGATATTGTCCAGATAATGTGTCATTGTTTTTTATTATCTACATTCACAGTAAGAGCAGGGCTGGTGCCACCTATTGGTGAGGGTGCACAGCTACTGGGAATGAGTGTGGAGCAGGAGCAGAGCTGCCTCCCCAAACAAGATGGCTAGTGTACTAGCCGGGCAGCTTCTGTAGGTGTATACAATTTATGTCCTAAATCTAGTGGAGGGTGATCTAGTGGGCTGGGGATAAAGGTGGTAGGATACAGGGGGTGGCAAAATGGGGTTTAGCCTAGGGTGGCAAAAATCCATCACACAAGCCGTGAGCTTGACAGTGTCCCTTTAAGACAAAACTGCACAGTATGAGCAGATATTCTCAGTGAATATGATGGTCCCCAGACCCTAAATGTGTTAGTAATGAAGATACCTGACTGATGAACTGAGTGTGCGCGCATGCGCGATAGTGGATTCTTCCAATGCAGAATCATGGGAAATTTAGTTTGCATGGATTCTGCTATATTTTAAAAGCCGTAAATGCACATGTGCGCACACAGTTCACCCTTGGTGCATCTTACAGAATTGCATTCCCAACACATGCTGTGTCAGAAATGCAATTCGGATGCCACATTCGGGCCCCTTGGTTCATTTGTATCGGCGACAAATCTGAGCCCAGGGGTCAGGAATGAAAGTAGGACGGGCTGGGGACTCTATGAATCAATGAAAGTATAAAGTCAAACACCACCACCAAAAAAAAAAAAATCTATTAACCCCTTGGCGACACAGGACGGACTAGGTCCGTCCTGTGTGCCGAGGCGTTAGTGACACAGGACGGACCTAGTCCGTCCTGTGTCAAAACGAGCACTGAAAGCGGAGTTTTTCCGCTTTCAGTGCTCTAAGGGCATTGTAACGATGCTTCCGTATGGAAGCATCGTACAATGCTAAAAAAAATGCCCGTCGGCATTTCGATCGCT
Organism: Pelodytes ibericus; assembly: GCA_036172795.1. NCBI lineage: Eukaryota > Metazoa > Chordata > Amphibia > Anura > Pelodytidae > Pelodytes > Pelodytes ibericus. Next base: position 197,981,745 of record CM069858.1, on the reverse strand, counting down.
CCGGAGAGCGATCGAAATGCCGGTTTTAAAGGCACAGTGCCTTTAAAACGCGGGCATTTAAAAAATGAGCATAGGAAGCGAATCTTTCGCTTCCTATGCTCAGAAAGTGTTCCTGATTGCCTCGCAAGTCGAGGCAATCAGGAACACACAAAAAAAATGCACGATCTTGGTCACTAAGTGACCAAGATGGCGCTGCCCTTCTAAGGGCAAGAGCACAGGAGGCAGGAAGTACCTGCTTCCTGTGCTCTCTGGCTGTCACACGATTGCCTCTTCACAGAGGCAATCAGTGACTGCCAGGCACACTGACAGGCAGTGGGGATGCTCTCCTGAACATCCCCACTGACTGGTCAGATCAATATTAACTCTATATTGATCTGACCAGTTATGATCTGTCTCCCTCTCCTCACATTTTTTTTAGTGAGGGAGAGAGACAGATCAAAGTTCTAAAAGTAAGTAAAAGTTAAAAAAAACAATAAATACACAACACACAAATAATAAAACAATAAAAAAAAATTTATTAAAGCAATTCCCTGCGTTTAACCCCTTCCCTGCCACTGATCTTGCATAAGCAGTGATCGTGCACATCAGCGCATTTATTTTTGCTGTTTGTGCATTTTTTAGGGGTTAATTTTTTTGTACTGTAATTTATTACAGTACTAAAAAGGCTATTCTAAGAGTTATTAACCCCTTATTTGCCGTCGATCACTGCTTACGCAATGATATTGACGCCAAAGCAATTTTTATCTGTCTGCATATTTTTTTTTTTTTTTTACACATACCCGCTAGGGGATTACATGTAAAGTAAAAATATTTGAGTTTTTTTTTTTTAAGCTGCCTGAGCGCATAGCGATCAGTAACAGCGAATTAGTGGCAAAGGCGGTTTGGTGATTTCTCAATTAAGCTCACCATTCGCCCTGGTCAGATCAAAATTAATCGGATCAATATTCACAAATATTGATCTGCCTCCCTCTCCTCACTTACATTTTTGTGACGGAAAGAGACAGATCAGTATTAGTGATATAAAATAACATTTTATAAAATTAGCAGGTTTTATGAAAGTCTTTCACTGTGTATTAACCCCTTCCCTGCCATTCATCACTGTGTAAGCAGTAATCCTGCACAGCAACAGTATGTTTTGCTGTCTGCACTGTTTTATGGATTAATTTATTTGTACTGTAATGTATTACAGTACTAGATAGGCTCTTCTAAGAGCTATTAACCCCTTCTTTGCTCGAGATCACTGCTTACGCACTGATTCTGAGGCCGCGGACTCAGGGTTCGATTTTGACCCTATTCAGCTTTCTGATACATCATCTAGCGATGTATCGGTGGCTGCTGAGCCCTTGCCACAAGTAGTGATGGGGGTCTACCGATAAAAAAATATATGGTTTGGTGGGGGTAAATTACATTGGCTGGCTTCAAAGATATATCCCATAAAGGACACGGACGCAGGTTGACTACATGTCAAAATTCCAAGTTGGAATTTTGAGATGCGCATCTCACAAATGTTGCCTTCTAGCCAAAAACAAACCAACAAACCTATGCATGGGTGCTATCCCTGTACTCGGGAGATGTTGCTGAACACATATTGGGTTGTTGTTTGGCAGTGACATATACCAGAATCTGTGAATTCATGCCTGAAGTACAATGCATGTGGGAAAAAAAACTCCCAAAAAAGTACTACCACAAACTTTTACAAAGGCTGGTGGTAGAATTAGTACCTATACAGTATTAAAATACCACCATTTGAAATACCTTAGGATGTCTATTTTCCAAAAATATATGGTTTGATGGGGTAAAATTCATTGGACGGCTTCAAAAATGTTCCAAATGGAACATGGGCGCAGGCTGACTACATGTCAAAATTCCAGGTTGGAATTGCGCACCCCCTAAATGTGGAATTTTAGACCCAATACAAACCAACAAACCTATGCATGGGGGGTATCCCTGTACTCAGGAGATGTTGCTGAACACATATTGAGGTGTTGGTTGGCAGTGGCAAATACCAGAATCTGAAAATTCCTGCCTGAACTACAATGTGTGTGGGGAAAAAATGCCATCCCATCCCTTTGACATAGGTTGGTGGTAGAATTAGCACTTGGAAAGTGTTAAAATACCACAATTTTAAATACCCTAGGATGTCTAGTTTTCCAAAATATATGGTTTTATGGGGTAAAATACTTTGACAGGCTTCAAAAGTGTCCCAAATGGAACATGGGCGCAGGCTGACTACATGTCAAAATTCCAAGTTGGAAATGCACCCCCCCCTAAACGTGGCCTTTTAGCCCCCAAATAATCTAACTAACCTACACATGGGTGGTATCCCTGTACTCAGGAGATGTTGCTAAACACATATTAAGGTGTTGTTTGGCACTGACACATAATAGGATCTGTGAATTCATGCCCGATGTACAATGAATGTGAAAAACAAATTACTATCCATAACATTGACATAGGCTGGTGGTAGAATTAGTGCATGAAAAGTGTTAAAATACTACCATTTGAAATACCCTAGGGTGTCTAGTTTTCAAAAATATATGGTTTTGTGGGGTAGAATACACTTTTTGGCTTCAAAAATGTCCCAAATGGGACATGGGCGCAGGTTTTCTGCACGTCAGAATTCCAAGTTGGAAAACCAAAAAGCGCACCTCTCAAATGTGGCCTTTTAACCCCCAAATAACCTAACCAACCTATACATGGGTGGTATCCCTGTACTCAGGAGATGTTGCTGAACACATATTGAGGTGTTGTTTGGCACTGACATATAACAGGATCTGTGAATTCATGCCCAAAGTACTATGTATGTGAAAAAAAATTACTATCCATAACATTGACATAGGCTGGTAGTATAATTAGTGCATGGAAAGTGTTAAAATACTACCATTTGAAATACCCTAGGGTGTCTAGTTTTCAAAAATATATGGTTTTGTGGGATAGAATACACTTTTTGGCTTCAAAAATGTCCCAAATGGGACATGGGCGCAGGTTTTCTGCACGTCAGAATTCCAAGTTGGAAAACCAAAAAGCGCACCTCTCAAATGTGGCCTTTTAACCCCCAAATAACCTAACCAACCTATACATGGGTGGTATCCCTGTACTCAGGAGATGTTGCTGAACACATATTGAGGTGTTGTTTGGCACTGACATATAACAGGATCTGTGAATTCATGCCCAAAGTTCAATGTATGTGAAAAAAAATTACTACCCAAAACATTGACATAGGCTGGTAGTATAATTAGTGCATGGAAAGTGTTAAAATACTACCATTTGAAATACCCTAGGGTGTCTAGTTTAAAAAAATATATGGTTTTGTGGGGTAGAATACACTTTCTGGCTTCAAAAATGTCCCAAATGGGACATGGGCACAAGTTTTCTGCATGTCAGAATTCCAAGTTGGAAAACCAAAAGGCGCACCCCCTAAATGTGGCCTTTTAGCCCCAAAACAAACCAACAAACCTATGCATGGGTGGTATCCCTGTACTCAGGAGATGTTGCTGAACACATATTGAGGTGTTATTTGGAAATACCCCTTCACATTTTAAGGTAATGTTTACCTAAATTGCAATATATGTGAAAAATTAAAAAAAAAGATTTTTTGCTGCAAACTTTGGCATAGATTGGTGGTAAAATGGCTACATGAAATGTGTCAAAATACCCCAAGTTAAATGCCCTGAGTTGTCTAGTTTTCAAAAATATGTACATGTTGGGGGTCATTCATGGATTTAGTACAGAAATCAGTGTTACAATGTCACTATCGCTAATTTTGAAAGAAGGGATTTTAAAATAGCTTTGCACCACTTATAGTTCTGGCCCTGTAACATGAATAAAAAAGCACAAAAACATAAAAACATGGGCTATTTCTGAACTCAGGACATATATTAGAAACTTTTTAGCAGTGTTTTTTTGTTGTCTCTTGTACATGAGTATACGATTTTTCAAATAAAAGTCATAAAAAAATAATTTTTTCAATTTTTTTGCCATATTTTATTATTTTTTTTACATCAAATTATATGCTATTATCAAAATAATGGTATCAAAAGAAAGCCCTTCTTATGACGATAAAAACGATATATAGTTTGTGCGGGTACCCTAAATGAGACAGAAATAAATTACAGCAAAACACAAACTGCTCAGAAATGTTAAAACAGCCCATGTCACCAAGCGTCGGACAAGCCAAAAAAGTCATGTCACTAAGGGGTTAAATAAGTTCAATTAGCTTATTTATTGACTCAGTGTTGAAAAACAGAGTAAAAAAAAAAATAGTTGTCCTTTAAGAACAAAGGGAGAGGAACAGGCGACTAAAATGGGACACAAATAAACACAAACCTCTTGCAGATATTAAAACAGGATTGAAGATAAGATTAGAAAAAGTGTCAGGACTAAGGACCGCACGCCTTCAAAAATCAGGAGGGGAAGGCAAATACTCACTACTGTATGTCAGTCCAGATGGGGAACATCTTGACTAAATAAATGGGTTTAGACATTAGTATACTAGTGTAGCTGAATGCTGTGCTTTCCAGTCTTTATCAAGGACCAGACTCCAGTTTCTACACATTGTTCCCAGACAAACAACCCCTTTGACAAAACAAACACCCATGTATTCTCTTCTGAAATTAAAAAGCAAATGGACAGAGAGATGAAATAGGCTGGGGAGCTATAATCCCTACAAAGCCTTTCTTTAAACTAGTATGGAGCCTGGCTATCAAACATAATCTTAGACAAACTCAGTTTGTCTGGGATTTATTATATTGTGTTAAATAATCTCTGCTCTTGTTTACCTCATACAGATTGTTTTGTGTATGTGTGTGTGTGTGTGGAATATGCTCTGGACCAAGTCCACTCACAGAACAAAATAAAAAATATAAACATGAAAAAGCTAAAATACAAAGGGAAGTGAAGAAAAAAACAGTGTAAATATTACTGTAAATCCAAAGGTCAGGGTTGTACAGGAATCTGCATACAGAATATACCACAATACAAAAGAATGCACTGCCATTCACCGTTTGTGTGCAAATGTTCCCTATCTCTAACTAAACAAACTTGTTAGTTCAAGAGCATCACTTATCCGTCCGATCCCTGCCTCCCCCATAAAACATATCAGCCTCTGGGGAGAAAGGCCCTTGCTCCTTCTCTCAGAAGTCCTCTCACCCAAGGGGAAGAAGGCAGGATGCTGGTGGCCCCCTCAATAAAGGGTGGGAGATCTGGGCGTAAGCCTAGCATCTCCGGGGATCACAGGTGGAGACCTTAACCATAACCATTTTCAGAGCGAAATGTGTACAATCCAAGGGTCCTGTAGCTGCCAACACTGTTCCTTAGTCTCCATCCTCAGGATTGGTTTTATGGTTTTTAATTTTAGGAGACCCCATTCATTTTGAGAGGAAAACACTTGGATGTGTGATCAGGATTATGGAAATATTGGGATTAAGGTGTAGCACTTGTAATGTAAGGGCCAGGTCTAAGGGTTAGAGAGGCATTACTACCTGGCTTATTCTCTGTGTCTGGTACAAGTTTCATATACATATAGATGCGCTTCTTTTTACTTTTAAAACAAATTACACTTGTCCTGCATTTTTATATTGAATATAATGTCACCGGTGCCTCTTAATTCAATTACAGCAGCAAGCAGGGCCGGACTGGGAACAAAAACCAGCCCTGGAAAAAATTTATATACCAGCCCCATCGCATAAGATTTTTAAACCAGCCCATAGCATAATATAATTTTTTTATTCATAGAAGGGAAAATCATGCATTTTAAAAAGCACATCTGAACAGTGTATTATTTATAGATAAGACTGATATATAAGCCTGTCTAGGGCAATATATATACCTCCAGTATGTACACAGAGTTATTTGAATTGCCCTGTGCAGAGGTATATATCAGGGCAGTGTGTGATACATATCTTGTAGCCTGTCTCTCGCATATCTGTAGCCTGTCTCTCTCTGTCCTTTCTGTGGCGTCTCTCTCTCTGTCTTTTCTGTGGCGTCTCTCTCTCTGTCTTTTTTTTGTGTGGCGTCTCTCTCTCTGTCTTTCTGTGGCGTCTCTCTCTCTCTGTGTCCTTTCTCTCTCTCTCTCTGACCTTTCTGTGGCGTCTCTCTCCCTCTCTGTGGCGTCTCTCTCTCTCTGTGGCGTCTCTTTCTCTCTCTCTCTCTCTGTGGCATCTCTCTCTCTCTCTCTCTGTGGCATCTCTCTCTCTCTCTCTGTGGCATCTCTCTCTCTGTTGGGTATCTCGCTCTCTGTGGCCTCTCGCTCTCTGTGGCATCTCTCTCTCTCTCTCTGTGGCATCTCTCTCTCTCTCTCTGTGGCATCTCTCTCTCTGTTGGGTATCTCGCTCTCTGTGGCGTCTCGCTCTCTGTGGCGTCTCGCTCTCTGTGTGTCCTTTCTGTGGCATCTCTCTTCCCACCTTTCCCCTTAGTGTCTTTCACCCCTTTCCCCCTGTAGTCTTTCACACCCTCCTCTTCCCCTGTACAGTCTTTCACCCCCCCCTGTAGTGTCTTTCACCCCCCCTTCCACCTCCCCCTGTAGTGTCTTTCACCCCCCCTTCCACCTCCCCCTGTAGTGTCTTTCACCCCCCCCTTCCACCTCCCCCTGTAGTGTCTTTCACCCCCCCTTCCCCCCCTGTAGTGTCTTTCACCCCCACCCTTCCCCCTCCCCCTGTAGTGTCTTTCACCCCCCCTTCCCCCCCTGTAGTCTTTCACCCCCACCCTTCCCCCTCCCCCTGTAGTGTCTTTCACCCCCCCTTCCCCCCCTGTAGTGTCTTTCACCCCCACCCTTCCCCCTCCCCCTGTAGTGTCTTTCACCCCCCCTTCCCCCCCTGTAGTGTCTTTCACCCCCTCCCCCTGTAGTCTTTCACACCCTCCTCTTCCCCTGTACAGTCTTTCACCCCCCCCCTGTAGTGTCTTTCACCCCCCCTTCCACCTCCCCCTGTAGTGTCTTTCACCCCCCCTTCCACCTCCCCCTGTAGTGTCTTTCACCCCCCCCTTCCACCTCCCCCTGTAGTGTCTTTCACCCCCCCTGTAGTGTCTTTCACCCCCCCTTCCCCCCCTGTAGTGTCTTTCACCCCCACCCTTCCCCCTCCCCCTGTAGTGTCTTTCACCCCCCCTTCCCCCCCTGTAGTGTCTTTCACCCCCACCCTTCCCCCTCCCCCTGTAGTGTCTTTCACCCCCCCTTCCCCCCTGTAGTGTCTTTCACCCCCACCCTTCCCCCTCCCCCTGTAGTGTCTTTCACCCCCACCCTTCCCCCTCCCCCTGTAGTGTCTTTCACCCCCCCTTCCCCCCCTGTAGTCTTTCACCCCCACCCTTCCCCCTCCCCCTGTAGTGTCTTTCACCCCCCTTCCCCCCCTGTAGTGTCTTTCACCCCCACCCTTCCCCCTCCCCCTGTAGTGTCTTTCACCCCCCCTTCCCCCCCTGTAGTGTCTTTCACCCCCTCCCCCTGTAGTCTTTCACACCCTCCTCTTCCCCTGTACAGTCTTTCACCCCCCCCCTGTAGTGTCTTTCACCCCCCCTTCCACCTCCCCCTGTAGTGTCTTTCACCCCCCCTTCCACCTCCCCCTGTAGTGTCTTTCACCCCCCCCTTCCACCTCCCCCTGTAGTGTCTTTCACCCCCCCTGTAGTGTCTTTCACCCCCCCTTCCCCCCCTGTAGTGTCTTTCACCCCCACCCTTCCCCCTCCCCCTGTAGTGTCTTTCACCCCCCCTTCCCCCCCTGTAGTGTCTTTCACCCCCACCCTTCCCCCTCCCCCTGTAGTGTCTTTCACCCCCCCTTCCCCCCTGTAGTGTCTTTCACCCCCACCCTTCCCCCTCCCCCTGTAGTGTCTTTCACCCCCCCTTCCCCCCCTGTAGTGTCTTTCACCCCCTCCCCCTGTAGTGTCTTTCACCCCCCCTTCCCCCTGTAGTGTCTTTCACCCCCTCCCCCTGTAGTGTCTTTCACCCCACCCTTCCCCCTCCCCCTGTAGTGTCTTTCACCCCCCTTCCCCCCCCTGTAGTGTCTTTCACCCCCCCTTCCCCCCCCCCGTAGTGTCTTTCACCCCCCCTTCCCCCCCCCCTGTAGTGTCTTTCACCCCCCCCCCCCCCCCCCCTGTAGTGTCTTTCACCCCCTGCCCTTTATGTCTCACTCACCTTGCGTTCTCTGCTTCCCATCCCGCCGCCGGAACTGCTGCTGCAGCATCCGGCGGCAGCAGGCGAATTGCTTAAAGTGGCGACGGCCGCCGAATTGCTTAAAGTAGCCCACCGCCGCTTTAAGCAATTCGGCGGCCGTCGCCGCTTTAAGAAATTCGTCTGCTGCCGCCGGATGCTGCAGCAGCCGAACTCTTAAAGTGGCGGCCGCCGCCGCTTCACTTTAAGTGGCCAAGGCGGCCCCGGGGCAGGCGGCCCACCGGGATTTTTTCCGGTATCCCGGTGGGCCAGTCCGGCCCTGGCAGCAAGTACATGAGAAACATGATGGCTCCCTTTTTATGAATTTTCCTGCTCCTGTCATTACTGTGGAATCAACCTCTCTGCTGAACTTCATTGTGCAATTTCAGCAAGCATTGTCTGCTACGATGTGACACAAGGAGGAGACAGACAACACTGTGGCTATAGCAATAACTCTATTACATTATATTTGCAGTTTTTAGGAGTTGGAAGAGTTGACACAAACATAATATTGATTTGTTTCTTTTTTTTTGTTGTCTTTTATATGATACAGTAATTTTGGGGGATACCTACATAAAGGCATTAATATTCCTACATTTGTCACTGATCGGATTCAGCACACATACTGCCATGTTCCGTAAGCATTTACATTTTTTTTTAATGTTACTACAAAATAAACATAACACAGAATTTCACTCATTCATCATTAATGCTACTAGAAAAGAAACATTATACAGGGTATTGCTCAATCATCATTAAGGTTTCTACAATATAAACATGATACATAATTGCTCTCTTTTATCAAACTGTGAGATAATATCCACTATGGTTCATACATTTTTTTTTTCCTAGCAAAATCATCAAATAAATTAAATTATTTACAAATTTCTTTTAGCAAAATATTTTAAACTTGAACCAGTTTAAATAGTTACTTTAGAGCCAGTTTATTTTGAATTTCACAAAGGCGGTTTTTCCCTAATTTTATTAATGGAGTAGGCATCTGAAGGCGGTTTGAATCCAAATGGAACATGAAATTGTTGAGAAATGTTAAATTAAAAGGCTAAACCTGAAGAGTTGGATCTCTATCTTTAAGTGGGACTAAACAAAAATAAAGATTGAACTAGGCAGAAAGCCCCTTCTGTGAGATGTTTGGAAGGCGGCCCCTCGGAGCACAGATCAAAAGTCATTTTATCCAGGCAGAAGTAGTATTCTGGCTGATCAAGTCTATTTTAAGGGTTTAAAATTCTAACTCTTCACCGCTTCCCCACTTACGAAAATTAATCTTGTGTTTTTTGTGTATCAAGCTTTATGACTAATCTTTATTATAAACTCTGAGTAACCTAATGTTCGATATATACCGTTAATTACATTGAGTGAATTCTGCAGAATCTCCTACAACACAGAGAGACAGAGGTGTGTTCACAAATCCTGCGTTTGTTATAGAATGCTAGTGTTTGGGTTTTCGTCTTCATTCTGTGGCTGATTCTCTGTGGTCAGAATTCGTCACTGCAAACCCTCATATACATGCAGTGTTATTAATGGCAAATCTGGTAAGTCACAGGTCCGTTGGCAAATTCCTTGCATGGGTTATCGCAGGTCCATGACCGTGATGTCCTGCTCACACAGCTTTATGTGGCTGCTGGCCTGTGAGGGAAGAGAGAGCGGACGGTAATTATCATGTCAGACACAAATTAATTGCACCCCCTTGATGAAAGACGATGTGTCCTTACTACTTACAAGGTGATACAATAACAATACAATAAATAAGCAGCGTCTGAATGTAAAAACAACAGGTTCGACCTAAACTGAAAGGAAATGTATGTGAAGTCTCTGATATGATAAAACGTAGCTTTTATTGCTTACCAATAAAATAGACATATAACAAGACAGGAGTGCAAATCATGGAACCAAATGGGAATTGTATTAAAAACAATCGTTTTATCCAGTCCCAGTATTATTGGTGAATGATTTGTCTCATCACTCTGAGAGTAATGGGTTGTATATAGCAGTCACAATGATATACAAGTAACTTAATCCTTAACCCCTTAACGCATTTCGACGTATATATACGTCCTGAAAAGCATGGTCCTTAAGGACGTATATATACGTCCTCCTTTTACGTGTTGTGTTGCGCTTCTTAGCGCAACACTACATGCCTGCAGCTACTCTCAGAGGCTGCTTCGGATCCGAAGCAGCCTCTGAGAGTGCCTTCAGCCCCCCCGCGCGCATACGATCACCGCGAATGTGATCGTATGCGCGTTAACACACATAGGCAGCGAAAGCTGATCACTGCCTATGTGTGTAAAGTGTTGCAATGATGGCATCATGCAACACCTTCTGTGCCCCCCTGGGCACCGCGATCACGGGTGTGTGCTGTATCGGAGGAGCATGCTCCTCCAATACAGCGTGCCCAGAGGAGAGCGACGGAAGAGAGAAAAAAAAATCTCTTCCGTCGCTCTGAAACCGCCACTTGACTGCCCCTACAGGCAGTTAGAAAGTATTACCGTTATAAAAAGAAAAATAAATAAATAAATAAAATAAATAAATGGAAAAAGCTAACCCTTGATCTACTAAACCTAGATCTAGGGTTAGGGTCATAAATAGGGTTATAATTAAGGTTACAGGGGGTTCGGGTGAGTACAAGGGTTAGATTAAGGGGTTCGGGTAGATTTAGGGTTAGGGTGAATTTAGAGTTGGGGTAAATTTAGGGTTGGGATTAAAAGGTTACTGTAGAAGAAAATGGTTAGGAAAAAAAAAAACACATATTGTTTATTGCCCTATTAGTTGAAATAAAACATAGGCAAACATGGAAACATTGGTATTTCTAAACTCAGGACAAATAGTAGAAATATATAGATGGGGTATTTTTTATCATTTGTAATTGTTTCAAAAAAAAAAAATCTGGTCAAAGTTAGAAGAAGTGTTTTTTATGGCATATTTTCGTCATTTTTTTTTTTTTTTTTTAATAGTAAATTATATCATATGATGAAAATAATAGTATCAAATGAAAGCCCTAACCGTCCTTTAAAAAATGATATATAATTTGTGTGGGTGGACTAAACACAAAGAAAGAAATTCACAGTTCAGTAAACATATGACAAAAATAATGGAATTCTGGTCTTCAAGGTACATCAAATGCAGCATAGCACTCGGTCACTAAGGGGTTAATAGGATAGTGAATAGCACTGAATCAGTGTCTGATCATTTGGGTATGGACTGCTAGAAAATAGGTTCAGATCTCAGAATTGTATTCTGGACTGAGTCCCCAGGACATACTGTCCCATTCATACTATGTGTTTCCTTCCATCTTAATGGTAATACAGATTTCACGGCATGATCTCTGGTAGCCACAGTTTGTAATACAATAATTGTTAAACCCTAATTGTTACCTGTTACCCACAGTATATGTGTCTCAAGTTTACACAACAATTGCTACATTGTGATATAATCATAAAGAAGTAAAGGAAAGCTGGAAGATCTCCAAAAGAGGGTCTGTTTAAACAGCACTCATGCACATATCAAAAATATACAACAATTTAGAAATATAGAAACATTTAATAATTTCAGAAAAAATACCCTATATAGGGATCGTGTGATACATAGCATATACAAATAACCTAAATACAAAAATATAAATAAAAAAGGGGGTTAAAAAAAATAGATATACAGTGAGCTGTTTAAACAGACCCTCTTTTGGAATGGCTGTCTTCCAGCTTTCCTTTACTTCTTTATGTCAGAGTTGGGCCTGTAAGCACCCACCTCCCGTCACTCATTTTTTTTATGATAATATGGGTAGGTGTGCATTTTAGGAATTTATTTTTTAGAGGTGAAGCAGGACAGCATTATTTATAAAATATTGTGATACAATCATACAAACGAAGCCATGTTCCTTTCAGTGTAACCATATGGGACTTTATTGCTATTGTAGAGACTTTTTATTTATGGTTTACATTCCCCCCTTCTCCTTGGCCATGACCCCTGATATCCCTGCTTGAACTGAACCCTTAAATATTAACTTGGTGACCCTGCTATGTTGGACAGGTACATTGTACAATGGTTCATACATGGAATCAGCTTGTCTAGGTATTTACATTATAAAAGCAAACTACCACTTTCTTGCATCAGAGAACAACTATAGCAAAACACTGAGTTATGTTTAACTGAAAGATAATGTGACAGACTCCCTGTTACCCCGGGCTGTGTACCATCAAAGCTCTGCTTCTCAAGACAGGAACTCCAAATAGATTAAGCATACTCCCAAAGTACCAGACCGCACCAGGCTTATATACAAATAAAATCAACCAAGATTAACATACGATACACCATGAACTAAAACAGCAAGGTCTAAAATGGAACTTCCTAATTAAAAGACACCACCAGAAAAGGTACATCAAAAGTAACTGAACATAGTACAGAACCAAATGTCACAGAAGTGGTAGTCGGGGGGTGATGCCGTCACTGTACCTATTCCCAGGCCAGGGCCATAGTCTGTGGCTAGGAGGCTGGCCCTCCACCCCTCCAAAAGCCTCAGTGACGAAGTGTTACATCACACGGAAGATTGTGCCAGACTCACAATCCACCTGTGCGCACACAGCCAACAAGCCGGATATGTGTCCCAGGGATCAGAGGGCTGTGATAATAGTCATTTTGGAGAAGCTATAACTGGTTCCTGAGCAAGGTCCATAGTCTGTGGGCAGGAGGCTGGCCCCCAAGGTCTCTCCAGGAACCTAGGGTACTGAGGCTTCCGTGACAGATATCATCAAGTGTATCAATTTTAAATAGAAATGCTTTAATGTAAGAATACAAAGTTTTGAGCATTCTTTGCTTTGTATAGCGCTCATCATGGGGTGAATAGGTTTAGAGTCTTGGATCAGATGAAGGAACATCAGACCTAACATGTCTGCTCACTGATAGACCTAGACAAACCAAGAGGGCTCAATATGGTACTTTAGTTTCATTCTTTCATTAAATAATTTCCATATAATCAATCTACACATCTTTGTGTGTATACTCTACACAACATTTTGTCCTTAAAAGGCTTCTCTATTGTAAAAATTGATTTCCACCATTAATTGCCAGGCATTTTGATAGCGAGCACACAAAGATACTTACAGAAAAGAGGGGAGGGTCTTTACAATGGGGGTGAAATCCTTTTTCTCGACAGTCACCAATCTCCTTCATGCCATAATCAGTCAACTTGAAGAATCCGGTTCTGCAAGAAGAAGAAATAAAAACACTATTACATTACAGTTTGGTACATTAATATACATAGGAACAAATCTGAGAATAGTTTATTTACAGTGGGTGACTGAGCCATTTAATAAACGGTGTTTGCTGCGTGAATGTTATCATGTGCTATAATATGAGACAGGATGGGTCAGAGGTCTTTTGATTACATCATACTAGATTCTTCGCTGGGGAAGTAGCTATCTGAATTTTGGCTATGCAGTGAGTGGATTGCAGGGATTTACAGGGCATGCCGAGTCTCTCTAATTGCCATCCTCAAACAATATTTTATAAAATTCTTCAACAACACTTTCCAAATAGAAAATAAAACTTACATCACTACTGGACTCTAACCCATAGAGTTATGAATAGTCCTGAACCTACTGGCCTTTAACCAGGGCCTTGTTTATTGCCAACTAATGAGTTTAAAGTGGCACTAAAAACTTGGTGTTAAAATGCTCAGCCAGTTAAATCTATAGTCTGCACTATGTCCCCTGCATTATGCGGGACAGTCCGATTTGGTACCGCTGTCTCGGATTCATGCTCTGGTGTCCAGGACATTACCACTTTCAATACATGACCCCAACGTGACTGTGGGAGAATGTTGGGAGGTATAATAATATCCACTGTTAGGTAGGTAATTTAAATGGAATCTACACATTGTGCTAGCCAAATTGATAAAAACAATGTATAGACTGAATGAGGCTTGCATCCTGCTCCATACATTGCATAGTGAGGTCACACACAAGATTCGGCCATGGAGACAGAAGCACCAAACTCGATCTATATATTTGATAGTAACCTAGCTAGTACAAAGCATTTCATTCTCTATACCACTGATGCATACCAAGGGCGCTGCAGATGTTTTGGAACTACATCTACTCCCTTGAAATACATATTTTTGTTTGCTGGTAATGTCCTCTCACAACAACATTAAGTCCTTTTTTCAATTTCTGACATATTATATTTCTTTGATTGGAAGAAAAACGTACAATACATTTCCACTGCACTATACCTGGAAGTGAAGACAAAAAGCAACTTATAAACCTGTGGCGTCAAGATAACACGATGACGAACAGAATGTTAGCTTACCTCCTACCGCCGCCAGTTTATCTAACAGGAAGTAGTGTGGGCATACCCGGCTGTACACACACTGATTACACCTTGTGTTCTTATAGTGCTTTGGCGAGTTCAGAGAGGCATGTACACCTATCGGTGTTCATTTCTATATTGTGATAAGATGTCAAAAAAATACTGAGCAACCCATTCCGATCGTAACAATGCTTACACTGACTTTCCCTTTTTTAATGTTGATCTATTCTTATCACCGCAGATAAGATTTAAACATAGTCACTGCTCCAGTGTAGGACAGCGTGCACCTGTGAAACCTTTTCGGTAATAAAAAGGACTCCGTCAGCTAAACATTATTTTGGACACGAGAGGCAATGCACTGTGAGTAAATGCATTAATTATGAGAACTTAATTATGAATTACTTAGGGCCTCTAACTCAAGATTCCTACGCTCACACCTCTCCCTAATTGGGCCCGCCTCCTTGTCACACGAGATCGCGCTGTGATACGCAAGCGCGCGCACAGCACAGCTTGTAGCAAGAATACAAGTGCTATGCGCATGCTTGTGTATCACGGCGCGATCTCACATGACATCACATGCGAGACTGGGCAAGCAAATGAATGAAGAGAAAAATGTATTTGAAATGTGTTTGTGCAGTCTCCTTTTTATGACATCACCTTGTGGTTTGTTATCCAACGTTCACATTTGTGACCGTGACTACGCTTTTGCTTGTAATTCTGGTAACGCAACCTCTAGTTTTATTCTCTACATGTCACAGAATAACCAAATAGTTAGCTGACAAGAGTCCATTGAAATTGTATAAACATAACTACTAGACACTGAAATGAGCTCCACACTACACGGCCGTAGCTACCTGACATTGCAAAATGAATGTCTATAGCGGAGATGTTTAGTAATTAGCGTTAGTATATTCCAGGCGCTATGTGTCAAGCCGTGTCATTCAGAATTAATAATAAACACAGCTGAACACTGCTGACAGAGGACGGAAAAAATAAATATGGATATTTTTGTACGCACTCATGAAATTTTGGCGAGCAGACAATGGCAATAGATTCTGGAAGCATCATCTGATAGGAGCAGTGAGTGTGCAGATCAACACTGGAGAGGAAGGCAGTCTGCGTGGGGTGAGTCTGCAGGTAAAGATGAGAGAGAGGTGTTACCATGACTACAAACAGCGACGTGAAGGGATCTCTGTCCCGTTCTGCAGTCCCTTTCACAATACAAGTTTGATTGGTTTTACCCTATGAAGTTTTGTGCCTTTTCTCTTTGATAGTACATGTTTGCATATCCATTGTGGATTCTGAATAGTGGGATTCCTGTAGAATCTACAGAACTTACAAAAGACATTTTCTACAGATAATTTTCACAAAAAAAATACAGTTCAGATGTTACCATAAGCTGCAAGCCCCTCTCTAGCATCTCACCACTAGTAAATAAAAAACATATAAAACCATGAGAGTGTACATGGTTTCCTAAGTATTTTATGTTTGTGTATCAAAACACAATCATTATATCTGTATTTGTTACTGAGCAAGCCCAATACCTGTTGCTATATTGGGCATTATGGGAGTAATATCACTTGTAGGTCTCCCTTTAGTATTGATTCAACATATATTGTAAAAAAATAAAAAAAACCTGTTTGAATTATGCATTCTTTGATGGAGGCAATAGTTTGAAAAGGTCAGGTTACTGTGCCTACTCCTATTGCCATGATGCCCAATCATGCTGCATGTTGGTCACATCATGCTGCATGTTGGTCACATCATGCTGTGCCTCTACATCATCATCCTGTGCCAGCTGTGATTTTGCCAAAAAGATGGAACTAAAATGGCTTCTTTCAAGATGTTACTAGGGCCAACAACAGCAAATAAAGTAAATTCAAAAATGTATTTCCCCAGAACGTTATATTCTTCATCTTGTATGATAATTATACAGCTGGTGCGGACTCCCATTCCCATGGTGCTCAGCCTTGATGTAAGTTGAGCACAATTGAAATGGAAGTTAGCAGCAGCTGTATACGCATCATACAACACAAGTTTACTTCAGCTGTCTAACGTCTGCTCACTTCTATTCCCATGGTGCCCAGTCAGCAGCACGGTAATGCAGCAGCTGGCCCTATCACGCTGCTCACCTACATTGAGAGTAAAAGCACCTGAAAGAGGGAGGAAACCCCAAAATTTCCTATGAATGAGGCAGAAAGCAAAGTGTAATTTGTATGGTGCACTGATTGTGCAAACCTATCTCACAGAGCACAGCTCCTTGACTGCAGAGAGAGGCAGTGGGAAGACAGATCGCTCTCGTTGATTGGTGTGTGCGGGCGTCAGTCTAGCACCACACAACCAATAAGTGGGAGGGAGATGATCATTTCCCTGTCGGAGGTGTGTTAGGCATCATAGACCTATATTTACAACATGGCCGCCTGTAAGATTTCAAAGCTATTCACATCATGGCCGCCTGTAAAATTGCAAAGCTATTCACAACATGGCCGCCTGTAAGATTTCAAAGCTATTCACAACATGGCCGCCTGTTAGATTTCAAAGCTATTCACAACATGGCCGCCTGGAAGAATTCAAAGCTATTCACAACATGGCCGCCTGGAAGAATTCAAAGCTATTCACAACATGGCCGCCTGGAAGAAGTCAAAGCTGTTTACAACATGGCCGCCTGGAAGAAGTCAAAGCTATTCACAACATGGCCGCCTGGAAGAAGTCAAAGCTATTCACAACATGGCCGCCTGGAAGAAGTCAAAGCTGCATCTGAATGATGCTCCACATTTCAGCAGCCCTTTTAAATTACATGGAAGTTGCATTCTAGTTTGGTCCCTCTTTAAGGTTTTACATCTAAGACCCAGATATACTGCCCAGCAGCTCATCTCCAATATCATACATGTATCCAGCCTAGCGTGATGAGCCCGTGCTGATCTTGGATTAGGAACAGATCCTCCTCGTTCTCAGTGTTGCAGTAATCAGGCCCTCCTGACTGTTTTGGCACAATGACATGTGTGATGGTGAATTCATTCTGCATCTGGAAGGCAAAGGTTAAAAGATTACATATGGGCCGGTCAAAGTGTGCAGGTTACTATCCGTCATTAATGATACACACAGGATGGGAGAGATAAGTGTCAAAGAGAGCAATCAGGAATCCCGTGTGCATCAAGATAACAGACTGGTATATCACACAGCGATACCAGAGTAGATGGGGATTGGTAGCATCATGGGAAGAGGAGGGATATTTAAAAAAAAAAAAAATGTTTTAAATGTTGCAGGTGGGGGAGGCAAAAAGAAACACAGATTAGACATAATCTGATTTTGAAAGGCAAGAAAGAAACTACTATTATATACAAAGTATTACAGGAAAGAGGCAAAGAACAGGAAGTGCCCATCAAATAAGATTTTACAGCAGACAGGGCACTGTTTTATGAAAAACCTATACTGCTTATTTCACTAACAGTATGAGAGCAGCAGTCACAGATATTGACCAATATTTCCCATTTTTGGGAATACTACTTGGTACAAGCCAGAAGTAGCCGTGTACCCAGGAGGCTGTGGTGAAGAAAAATGTGCAGCAGGGAAACGGGAAAGGGTCGGGAGACAAAAAAATATTACACACGTCTCATATCCCTACCAGCTTCCCGCACAAAATGCCGCAAGTTTCCACCCCTCTCTGCGTGTTGGTTTCTGCCAGTTGCAGGAACTTCCAGCACACATCCTGTGGAATCCTCACTTGGCGCAGCCCACCAGTGGACGTATCTGGGGACAAGCACAACACCCCAGTATGTCATAGTATCAGATAGCAACCATTATAGCTTCATCTTAAGATACAAGCTGCAAGAGTTATATAATCCGATCTGAAACCGTGCAAAACATACGCAACATACTCAACACCAGCATATTTATTCAGGATGCAGTGTGATGACCCCACAGCTACCTTCTATACAGCCACACTTACTGGTAGTCCACAAATAGTATTACTAACCATACAGTCTGCTATGATCTCTCTCTACTGAAATACAGGAATGGAATATGATCTTCTACTTACATCCCCCATGCTGGTTTATGGAAGCTGGCTTCAGGCTCCTGTCTATGGTGGGTGGTCTGGGCAGGACAATGTCATTTGTGGGGACTGGTGGATTAATTGGGGGCTCATTGACTCCTGGAATAAGGGGTCCCCCTGGGAGGTTGTCGTTTGAGAACTGGTGCAGAATCCGTAGCCTCTCTGCCTCCAGCTCCTTTTTGCGGATCATTTCCTCGAAGGCATTAAACTGTTCTTGCTGTTCCTGCTGCTGCTTCATGCGAGCCACTCGCTGCTTCTCAGCCTCCAACTGCTGCTGCAGAGCCAGGCGCCGGGCGCTCTCCTCCTCTTCACTCCTCTACAATGAGCAAGAAAAGCAAACGGTAATGCAATGGTTCCAAGACAGAGAGGCGCAGCATTAAAACGGACACAGCAAATGGTTATAAAACGATCTATGTCGCGTAAGCATTTTTTTAACATGGTTCAGTGTGGTTTTTAAGAGATTATTAATAATAATTATTGCTGTGAAACGCATTGGGCTAGGTGCATTTGGGGCCCAAAATCAAAGCCTCCTACATCCTGTTCCAAAGATTTACAAATAGTTAGCCAAACAGGATCGGAAGTTAGGTGCATGCTGGGAAGTAACAGCAAATAATCTGCTGCTTAATATTAAATTATAATAATATAATCTCCTAAAAATGTCCACTCTCTCCTTGGTAGTCTCACTGCTTTCACTAATAAAACAACAAACATAGGAGCAACCTATTGTTATGGAATATCTAGAGATTCTGCTCATATTCTGGACGTGATAAAATAGGTGTATTCAGATATATTAATATTAAACAAAGCTTCATGTAACTGGCCCTTTAACGTTACAACTGTGTGCCAATGTCTGAAGCCCTCAAGCATGTACCTTTTTCTCTGTGTATTCGGCATATTCTTTGCTGTATCGCTTGTGTAGTTCTTTCTTTAGCAGCTCTGCTTTGGGAAACGCAACTTCCTTCAGTTTCTGCAAGAAGCACATAGATTTCAGCAAGTCTCACAGCGACCTGTGCCCGAGCCGTGCCACCATCCAGCCCTCTCACCTTCAGAGTGTCCTTCTTCTCTGGAGCACTGGCAGTTTTGTAATCCCGATGTTTTGGAAGCTTCTCTAGAAACAATCTGATGAGAAACACAGCTGTTATTACTCTGCTCCAGTCTGTCCAATGGATATCATCAAGGAAAGCCTTGTGACAAGCAAGGCCCTACGCACCACATTAGTACTACATTATCGTGCACCTGTCATAGAAAAAGGACATGCAGTCATTTTAATGGACACGTCTTCATCTATCCTTTGTACTAGCCAGATTGCTAGTCCACGTTCTCCAACATGAAGGTATTCTAATTTCAGTCTGCATTCAGTCTAGCCCAATACATTTAGAAGGCTAATAACTTACAGATGAAAAGTATAATTATGGCCCACAAAGCTTAGCATTCCATCCCAGAATCCCATGCACTAGGCATTCTGTGGTCATGCACACATGAACCCTCACCACAGTAAGTCACAATACTTAACCCAGTGAGGACATCTACAATTCTTGCCATACACCACCTAAAGGATATAATTGAATCCATGTACTTGCTTGCAAGTATGTAGATTAATGTGTACCATGCATCCCAAGGCACCTTGGCATCTTTAGGTTTGTTGATCTCTGCATATTATACATACTACTAAAAAAATGTAAAAAAATCTACATTTGCACATCACTTTGACTATGCATTAATAGTGTGATGGGGGGGGGGGGGGGGAGGGAGTCACATAAGTGTTTGTTTCAATTGATAACTTTTTGTGTCTCAGCAGTGATTTCACTAGGTGCCTACAGTAGAGTCCTGTCTTCAGTGGTGTATAAAGTTAATTCATAAGCACACTGCACTGGATAAAACAGATATTGTCTCCACGTGTGATGCCAGTACACATAGGAAAGGCTAAGCATGTCTGTGGCAAGTATCCGCTGGCATACTCCAACATTAGAGCCAGCACGAGTAGCAGAAATTCCCTGTACATGTCATTCTACGAGACAATGCAAACATCTCACATTAATAGAATATAAAAGGAGGTATTTGTGTTTTTTTAATATTTTACAATCATTTTTGCCAACATGATATATTATGAGATGAGTATTTGTCTTGGTATTGGTTTTATCCATGTACCGGCTCCTGCCTGGCATTCACACTATATACGGCTATTACAAAGCGATTTATTTTAATAAACACCAGGACATACAAAGGAAGGGGCAACGTCCGCCTGATAAAGACTGAGTCAGCTTGAATTCATTCCCTGAGGTGGAGCCTTACAGCTAACCACTCCCAAGTGATGCCCTCAGCTCAACCAAGCCGTCAGCTCCACCAAGGTTCAAAGTCTTCTAAGTGCATTTATTTATTTATATATTATTATGAATTTGCAGTAACAAAGTGCAGCAGGTAAGACAAACAGTGATAAAGATCTATAGATCTTAAGGGCGCATGGCATGTGATTGCTAGGAGGGGGGAGGGGGCGGAATGCTGTGTATTTTAACCGTTTGGTTTTTGATTTAACAAATAAATGCTCTGGAATTGAGAACGTAGAGATCTGCCTAATTGGTTTATACAGTGCACCCCCAAACAACCAATCTGTGAGTGCAGCATATACAGGGCGGTGATCCCCACTATTGCAGAGCACTCTGATCTATGATGACAAGGGTTGCCTGGCTTGACCGGGACTGGACTAGAGAGCAGTGTCCTGAGTTCCACCCAAACGTCTGTCCCTCGTGTGGTACAGGCTGCAGCAGGATGTCTGTGTGCCGTATGGGAAATAATCCTCTTTTGGTGCACACCACAGATTCTATTTATTACACACTGATATCCGTATGTGTTAACATAACATTTACATTTAAAATCTAAGCTATGGTTAGTATTGAAGTTTAACTATAGCAACATACATACATAATATCAAAATGTATTGAAAGAAGACTAGGATAGGTTGGGTGTCTCCAGCTTAGAAATGGATTGAGTCAGGGTTTATATTACATTATCAAAGAACTAGTGATACAAGAACAGATACACAAGAGAAACCCTTACGTGATGTACTTGTTGTATAAGACAAATGCATGTTCTGTGTTCCCCTCTTCGGCATACACATTGGCCATGCGGATCAATTCCACGCCAGACCGATAATAGCGCTTAGGGGGAATGTCATCCTTGACTTCCACGGATGTGCCCAGTGCAATAAGAGCCCGGATCCTGTCCTCCGGGGGCAGACTGGTGTCATGGTGCTCTGGCATGGCAAAGCGTGGTGAAATTACAGCAGGAGCACTATACAACACAAAGCAGAGGGAATTGGTAAGACATATACAATTGCAGGCAAAACATTAACTGATGTTTAATTAAAAAGATATCGAAATTCTTTAATGAAAGAATGCTAGTAGCATACCTTATTAAGCAGTCTGCTCCAAATAGCTCTGTCAGGTGGCAGACATGTTGTTTAGAATCTTGGTTCAGATGGATTCTTCAGCTAACCTAAGGTGAATGGACATCTGACCTAACATTCTAAAGAAGATGTCCGCCACCTTACAGAGCTATTTGGAGCATAAAGAGCTCAATAAGGTACTTTATTTGTATTCTTTCGTTAAAGTATTTCTGTTAAAATGTCTACACTTCTTTCAGAAATAAAAAGATTTAATCAAAAAAAATAATAATCTAGTCTAATAAAAATGATGCACATTGAACGGATATGTAAATAGTATTTTTACCATTACTTTTAGAATGCAATAAGATCTGTTGCATTTTTTTTAAATACATTTCTGAACTAGATAAGAAGAAAAAAAAATGTCTACACTTGATGCACAGGAGACAAGTTGAATCAGGTTAATTCCTTTATTGGCTAACGGAGTAGGTTTAGAGTGCAAGCTTTCAAGACCTGGCAGGTCTCTTTATCAGGCATGTTATACAAAATAAATGTGAAAAATATCCTTCTTAATTATAAGCACACATCACATTGTTACGAATGGAAAGCATATTAGACTGAGTCCAGCTCCGAGTCCGTGGTGGTATAATGAGATGTAAATTTCAGTCCTCCTCTGGAGGTGTCAGAAGGAATTCATTTGCCTAGTGGCTTTATTTCCCTTTCCTCTTACCACAATAATCATTATTATTTCCTACTATTGCATTATAGACCAGTTTCACGACTCTTCTCATGGTGCAATTTTCAGTTCTTCCCTACAGCTTTTTATTAATGTCATATATACAAATATATTTGAGCTATCTATCCGTTATTAATAGCACATACGATTTATATAATATCCTATTGCTCTGCATATACTTCACTATGGAAATCCTGCACACAAACAAAAAAAAAATCCCAGAAATGCTGTAGGTAGCAGAGAAGCAGTGGCAGATGCTCCATATGTGCCCCGAATTTTCCATATACTTTTCGTGCTTGCCGAATTGGAAACAGAGTGAGTGACTCTGTTACTGAGTTCGTAGATGGCGTCACCTTTCAGATGTAACTCGTGTATTCCCGGGGGTTTGTGTGCTGGCTGCTCTCCACGATACGCCCCTGCAGAGGTGGTTTCATTTTTGGATGAGGACACTGTGGCATTAAGGATGCCTCAGTATGTCCCATATTAGATTAATATAAGAATTCTATTTAGAATCTTAGGTCAAATCTCTGTACATCTGTTACCTCGGTGACCAATGTCTGTGTTACCTACAGGGTTTTTTCTATTAAGTGGTTAGAAGATGGTCCTCAAAGAATATTTTAATCATATTTATCAGAGAGTTAAATATGTTTAGTAGAAGGTGAAAATAATAAATTGAAATCATTATTTTAATATTTATTGACCTTATTTCCAGGTTGATAAATAGGCTTAATGGAATAATTTAAAAGAGGCAGAAGCTATTTTGAAGTCTAATGGCTCTTTAATAGTACCTTCCACTTCCCCACACAGCCGATCATCTATGGTAACGTGATCAATTCATCAGTATGCTACCAATCAACAGTAGCATTCATGGATGGAGGGGAGCTAGTAGGCATTAATATCAAAATAGAGTATCATCGTCTGTGGGAAAAATGGGTAACAGGCGGCAAATAGGTGTTAAGTGTAAAATAATTGATAAAATATCATGATTTAAATACCAGTCTTCACCTATGAACTAACTTACTGGCAGTTTGCAAATATTGTGACCGAGTGTGCTTTCTGTAATATAACAATATTTATTAGGGAATCCAGTGAAATATGTACTTCCCCTCACAGACAATGGAGTAACTGTACTTAAACACAGTATGTTTAACCAGGAAGACAGCTGACTCTTACTCTGGCCCCTGAAGTCTATAAAGAGGCATCAAACAGCTGTACAGGAGAAAACACTATGGAAGAGTTAAACTAGTTCTGTTGCCTGCCGACATCAAGTTTGCTGGGCATGGTAAATGAACCATTTAAAACTTTATGGACTAAAGATGCTTTAACCTGCACCATTATTTGTATGCTTGAGCTTGCAGGATCACAAATAGTGATTTATTGGCTGTATATCACATACACACACCTGTAATTATAGTTAAGCATTATGTACCTACATCCCACAAAGAGTTCATATCTTAATGCAAGTGTGCACAAAATTAAACAAGCCAAGAAATGAAATGTGCATTTAATTTATAAAGTGTGCTAGGAAATGTACACATTTTACAATTTACTTGCCGAGACAGGTGACTGCAAAAACACTGTCAGCAGGAAGTAAATAGAACCATACCAAAATATATAAGAACACAATACATAACTGCTATCCATTGCATTAGTTCATTTGCATATTGTGCCCCACGTTGATATCATGGAAGGGAGATTGCATAGACACATTTAAAACAGGCTTTACACTTGGACTATACCTATTTATTCTATTCTGCTAGAAACATGTATTGTTTTATAAGTCTGTACGTGTACAATACAAACTGTTTAAGTGATCCTTCCAGGAGTAGCTTTAAACACCCACTGCATGAAACTTCATAATAATAGTAGCCAATATCAGTATATTTCCCATAATTGGAACAGTTTATTTTTCGTACTAAACGCAATACTTCCTTATCGCGGGTTATTTGACCATCTAATTACTCTGCACTCCAGTAGACTTATATTGGCTCCAAACTTTGATTGGCCTATAATTTGCCAATTATACACACACCAATTTCCCTCTCTCCAGTCCCAACTTAATTCTTACTGACCCTGTACCATCCTCACCTCCTCTCTGTCACTCACACTCAGTCTTCTATAGTGTCTGACATGCTTCCGGATCACCTGATCGGTACGTCACCGATCCACGCCCTTGACGCTGGTCACGTGGTTTAAGCAGGGATCACGTGATCCAAACTTTGTTCTCCACCCTTATCGCGGCAGACATCTTTGAACAGGGAAAGAATGAGCGTGATCCCCATGGTTACCCGATAGAATGCCTAAATTGCCAGTAAGTCCTGCACTAGTCACTGTCATTAGTAACAGTTTATCAGTAATGCATTTTTCCTAGTGTATAGTAACTATGATATATGCATTAGGAATGAATCATTCCGGCTGCTCATCAGTTTATACAATAATTTAGTCTAAAAAAACCCCAAAACAAGTAGACATTACAATTAAACATTTATATCTCATATATATTCATGGCAACGCAGGAGCCTGCCTGCTGGAGTGAATCTGTTGATTGGTCAGCCATCTTGTCAATCTTCATGTAACATGTTTATTTATTAGGTAGTGGTATTTCAGTGGGTTTCGTTTTGTTTTTCCTGGAATAAAATAAAGATAATGAAAAGGTCCAAGGAGTTCCATCCATGTAAACCTATCCTGTATTTAAAGCTGCCACCTTGGCCATTTATTTACTGGACACATGTATTTGTGGGGTTGCCACCTCCTCCTACATTTTTACAGGCTGCTTTGCAGTATATAGAAATCGTATGTATCCAGAACAAAAATCAGTTACCTAATCAAAGTGGTTCTGTGAGATCCAGTACTTGATTAAGTTAATTTATTTCCTTCTGGTAACAAATGACTTCCATAGACTGCAAAAGTTACATGTGGCCAGTAAAAAAATGGCCGAGGTGGCAACTAGGGTTGCCACCTTTTCTTCAGAAAAATACCGGCCTTGGTACTGTCTCCATAGACTTAACATTGGTCTGATGCCAATTTTTTACCGGCCTACCGGTAAAAATACCGGCCAGGTGGCAACCTTGTTTCCATGCTGATTTGCATTTTTAGAAGTCAGATCTGTCCAGAAGGAAATCAGTAAAGTAATCCAGGATCAGACCACCGGTCATTGTGATTGATTTCCTTCTGATCACATACGATTTGTACCTACTGCACAGCAGCCTGGAAAGGTTTGATGGCTCTGGGGAAAATGGTCATATTGGCAACCATACCCTTAATACTCTGTCATCTAAGAGATAGAGTCCTGATTTTGAGCCACTATTCTGGCCAGAGGTAGAGCTCGGCTGGTCAGTTGGAGTCTGACCACAATCCCAGTTTTATTCTCTTATGTCTGAGACGGGAGAATGCATACTGTGCATGCGCTATAGAGTTACAAGTTTGAATGACATTGCTTACACTCGACCTCCTTAGCTGCACCCTTTCTGCATCCCAATTCACCGGGGGTAGAAATTAGAAGGTATCGACAGGTAGTCCACAAACAGGTGGAAGTCCCATTTTCACACCCCTGTCCTGTATGTTTAAACATGAAAATATGTTTCCATTTTCTACTTGCACCAGTTATTTGACCTTTCAAACATTTCTGTAATTGATTAATTAAATATGTTTAAAAATATCACAATCTTCTACTTGCCAATTTCTGGTGGCAGGCTCCTGGGATGGAAAGAGGTCAGGTCCACGTAACATTTTGCCCGGTGTAAAGGACTGTCGGAAAATTCGAGACTGTTGGCAATTATGCAATCTCTAGTCAATTTCAACATACTTTAGTATCACTATTTAATCTATACATAGAACATTGCCTCATGTTTACATTTTAAAAGAATGTGTCACATTAAGTCTGATTGGGGGGAAAAATATTCTAGAACTGGAGCAAAAGTCTTGGCTTTAGAAAGTAACTATTTCTTGTTGTTTGACTACATATAAGTAATAGTTGCAACATGATTACACCAAGCCCCTATTCATCGACCCTGAAATGGTGCCTCCGAATTTCAGGCACTTTGGGGGCACATCAGTACCAAAACAAACTGGTAGCCTCTTCTATGAGGAGTACCTTGGTTATTTCGAATATAGCCAGAGTCCTCCCATAGTAGTCAAAGGGAGGACCTTGGAGTCCAAGTCCTTCCCGAAATGTCCGATGTGGAATAAAATAAAAATTACAATTTAAAAATGTATATATTAGATACATAAAAATAAAGTTAATTCAATAAAACAATATCATTTATTTTCTAAAATTAAACACATTCTTACAGCAATGTAATTATACTATTATAATATCTAACATTGATATATTATAATTGTATATAAATATATCTGTGTTTAATTCTACCTTTTGCAGCTAAAATCTGGAGAATTGTAATGGGCGAATTTTATGTATGTTTTCTAAATTTGGTGCGTGGTGGGGAGTGATCGGCGCATGTTGAGTAGCCAAAAAACTTTGTTTTTTATTGCAAAAATCTCCCGATCCAAATGCTTCCGATACTTTGGTTTCTGAACAGCTTATTTGGACCAGAATTCAGGGATACTGAGCACCCGCATTTCTGAGATTTGTAAAATTCTGGGCTAAAGGGCCCAACCCGAATCCATTTCGGGCAAGATTGGCGTACACTGAGCGAACCCTTGAATTTAATTTTGAATAATAACCTTTACACCATATATTCAAATCTTAAAAAAGTAGACGGTGCTGGTTAATAATTCATGTTTTTATAATCGAGTTACATAGCATCCCCATTACTCCGCCTAGAGTAAAAGAAACTACGCCTTCTTTAAAGGGACACTACCACTTACATAAGAAATAATTAGATAACCTGGTTATGTAAAAAAGACAATAATTAGATAACCTGGTTATGTAAAGGTCATCAGACCTGGTGCCCGCGTATCCTGAGCCCTGCATGGTGCCCTCGCCAATGGCATAGCACAGGTGAAACGTATAGTGGCCGGTGCACCCTAACCTAAACCCAACCACTGTGATTGCATAAACTATATCTCTTTTTCACCCACATTCCCTTGACAAATAATAGTGATGTCTACACTTCAGTTTTAGTAAAGAGATCCCCAATGGCCTGCACTTATCCTTATTTTTTCAATAACCTCTGTCCCTCTATAGTGAAACAAATGCCAGAGAAGTCCAGTGTCATGTTTAACCCGCCTCTGTGATTTGTGAATCATCTGGAGAATCGGCATACCAAGTGTTACATAGGAAGTGCTGTGACAACTGGCCAAGTCCAACCCCTTCACTGTGAACAGAGAGCGTCCGGGAGCCAGATAAACCTGCTCAGAGGCTGACACAGGCAGCAGCAGCAATGTGGCTGTATGTGATAACAGGGCTTGTGCTGACCCTCATAATCATCAAGAAGTGGTTAGGGAGCCGTGGCCCTAATCCCCTGGCAGTGGACACCAGGAAACCCCCCGGACCGCTGGTATTTGATAAAGCACTGAAGAGAAAGGTGATTAAAAATGGTAAGTAAAATGATAGATAAGAAATGACTCTGCATACCAGTGTTAGGAAAAGGTAAATCCTTTAATGTATAGGTACAGTGCGAGCTGTAAGGACTAAGCCGTAACATGTAAGCGCTTTTCCATAAGTAAAATGATTGCTTGTCGCTTGGGTAACGTGAGCCCCATACAATACAGTACAGAGAGAGCTGCAAGACATGAGACAAATATTACACAATTTGTTATAAAAAAATATACAAATATGACAAGTAATACATGTAAGTAATCATATTTATTCCTGGGTGGAATTTTTGAGCTGTTGATAATGTGTAAGTTTCAATAATAGAGATTTAGAAAGTGTAGAGCTTTGATGTTAAGAGAGGAGAGACTTCAATAAAGGGGGGTTACCTAAGGCTAATATTTAGGGGGGATGAGAGAGGCTGTGAAGTCTCAAAAGATAAAACGTAACTTTTAATGGTTTGTATTAAGCCCCCTATGTTACAGATGAACTCACTTTGTGAGCCAACCCTGGGGGGGGTTGGTATTTTAGGATGAAGTGAAATCCATACATTATCAGTGTCTTTACTCCACTCTTACTGAACCCCTCACATTATCAATGTCTTTACTCCACTCTTACTGAACCCCTCACATTATCAGTGTCTTTACTCCACTCTTACTGAACCCCTCACATTATCACTGTCTTTACTCCACTCTTACTGAACCCCTCACATTATCAGTGTCTTTACTCCAGTATTACTGAACCCCTCACATTATCAATGTCTTTACTCCACTCTTACTGAACCCCTCACATTATCAGTGTCTTTACTCCAGTATTACTGAACCCCTCACATTATCAATGTCTTTACTCCACTCTTACTGAACCCCTCACATTATCAGTGTCTTTACTCCAGTATTACTGAACCCCTCACATTATCAGTGTCTTTACTCCACTCTTACTGAACCCCTCACATTATCAATGTCTTTACTCCACTCTTACTGAACCCCTCACATTATCAATGTCTTTACTCCACTCTTACTGAACCCCTCACATTATCAGTGTCTTTACTCCAGTATTACTGAACCCCTCACATTATCAGTGTCTTTACTCCACTCTTACTGAACCCCTCACATTATCAGTGTCTTTACTCCAGTATTACTGAACCGCTCACATTATCATTGTCTTTACTCCAGTCTTACTGAACCCCTCACATTATCATTGTCTTTACTCCACTCTTACTGAACCCCTCACATTATCAATGTCTTTACTCCACTCTTACTGAACCCCTCACATTATCAATGTCTTTACTCCAGTATTACTGAACCCCTCACATTATCATTGTCTTTACTCCACTCTTACTGAACCCCTCACATTATCAATGTCTTTACTCCACTCTTACTGAACCCCTCACATTATCAGTGTCTTTACTCCAGTATTACTGAACCCCTCACATTATCAGTGTCTTTACTCCACTCTTACTGAACCCCTCACATTATCAGTGTCTTTACTCCAGTATTACTGAACCCCTCACATTATCAGTGTCTTTACTCCACTCTTACTGAACCCCTCACATTATCATTGTCTTTACTCCACTCTTACTGAACCCCTCACATTATCAATGTCTTTACTCCACTCTTACTGAACCCCTCACATTATCAGTGTCTTTACTCCACTCTTACTGAACCCCTCACATTATCAATGTCTTTACTCCACTCTTACTGAACCCCTCACATTATCAGTGTCTTTACTCCACTCTTACTGAACCCCTCACATTATCAATGTCTTTACTCCACTCTTACTGAACCCCTCACATTATCAATGTCTTTACTTCACTCTTACTGAACCCCTCACATTATCAGTGTCTTTACTCCAGTATTACTGAACCCCTCACATTATCACTGTCTTTACTCCACTCTTACTGAACCCCTCACATTATCAGTGTCTTTACTCCAGTATTACTGAACCCCTCACATTATCAATGTCTTTACTCCACTCTTACTGAACCCCTCACATTATCAGTGTCTTTACTCCAGTATTACTGAACCCCTCACATTATCAATGTCTTTACTCCACTCTTACTGAACCCCTCACATTATCAGTGTCTTTACTCCAGTATTACTGAACCCCTCACATTATCAGTGTCTTTACTCCACTCTTACTGAACCCCTCACATTATCAATGTCTTTACTCCACTCTTACTGAACCCCTCACATTATCAATGTCTTTACTCCACTCTTACTGAACCCCTCACATTATCAGTGTCTTTACTCCAGTATTACTGAACCCCTCACATTATCAGTGTCTTTACTCCACTCTTACTGAACCCCTCACATTATCAGTGTCTTTACTCCAGTATTACTGAACCGCTCACATTATCATTGTCTTTACTCCAGTCTTACTGAACCCCTCACATTATCATTGTCTTTACTCCACTCTTACTGAACCCCTCACATTATCAATGTCTTTACTCCACTCTTACTGAACCCCTCACATTATCAATGTCTTTACTCCAGTATTACTGAACCCCTCACATTATCATTGTCTTTACTCCACTCTTACTGAACCCCTCACATTATCAATGTCTTTACTCCACTCTTACTGAACCCCTCACATTATCAGTGTCTTTACTCCAGTATTACTGAACCCCTCACATTATCAGTGTCTTTACTCCACTCTTACTAAACCCCTCACATTATCAGTGTCTTTACTCCAGTATTACTGAACCCCTCACATTATCAGTGTCTTTACTCCACTCTTACTGAACCCCTCACATTATCATTGTCTTTACTCCACTCTTACTGAACCCCTCACATTATCAATGTCTTTACTCCACTCTTACTGAACCCCTCACATTATCAGTGTCTTTACTCCAGTATTACTGAACCCCTCACATTATCAGTGTCTTTACTCCACTCTTACTGAACCCCTCACATTATCATTGTCTTTACTCCAGTCTTACTGAACCCCTCACATTATCAATGTCTTTACTCCACTCTTACTGAACCCCTCACATTATCAGTGTCTTTACTCCAGTATTACTGAACCCCTCACATTATCAGTGTCTTTACTCCACTCTTACTGAACCCCTCACATTATCAGTGTCTTTACTCCAGTATTACTGAACCGCTCACATTATCATTGTCTTTACTCCAGTCTTACTGAACCCCTCACATTATCATTGTCTTTACTCCACTCTTACTGAACCCCTCACATTATCAATGTCTTTACTCCACTCTTACTGAACCCCTCACATTATCAATGTCTTTACTCCAGTATTACTGAACCCCTCACATTATCATTGTCTTTACTCCACTCTTACTGAACCCCTCACATTATCAATGTCTTTACTCCACTCTTACTGAACCCCTCACATTATCAGTGTCTTTACTCCAGTATTACTGAACCCCTCACATTATCAGTGTCTTTACTCCACTCTTACTGAACCCCTCACATTATCAGTGTCTTTACTCCAGTATTACTGAACCCCTCACATTATCAGTGTCTTTACTCCACTCTTACTGAACCCCTCACATTATCATTGTCTTTACTCCACTCTTACTGAACCCCTCACATTATCAATGTCTTTACTCCAGTATTACTGAACCCCTCACATTATCATTGTCTTTACTCCACTCTTACTGAACCCCTCACATTATCAATGTCTTTACTCCAGTATTACTGAACCCCTCACATTATCATTGTCTTTACTCCACTCTTACTGAACCCCTCACATTATCATTGTCTTTACTCCACTCTTACTGAACCCCTCACATTATCAGTGTCTTTACTCCACTCTTACTGAACCCCTCACATTATCATTGTCTTTACTCCAGTATTACTGAACCCCTCACATTATCATTGTCTTTACTCCAGTATTACTGAACCCCTCACATTATCATTGTCTTTACTCCACTCTTACTGAACCCCTCACATTATCATTGTCTTTACTCCACTCTTACTGAACCCCTCACATTATCATTGTCTTTACTCCAGTATTACTGAACCCCTCACATTATCAGTGTCTTTACTCCACTCTTATTGAACCCCTCACATTATCAGTGTCTTTACTTCACTCTTATTGAACCCCTCACATTATCAGTGTCTTTACTCCACTCTTATTGAACCCCTCACATTATCAGTGTCTTTACTCCACTCTTACTGAACCCCTCACATTATCATTGTCTTTACTCCACTCTTACTGAACCCCTCACATTATCAATGTCTTTACTCCACTCTTACTGAACCCCTCACATTATCACTGTCTTTACTCCACTCTTACTGAACCCCTCACATTATCATTGTCTTTACTCCAGTATTACTGAACCCCTCACATTATCAATGTCTTTACTCCACTCTTACTGAACCCCTCACATTATCATTGTCTTTACTCCACTCTTACTGAACCCCTCACATTATCATTGTCTTTACTCCACTCTTACTGAACCCCTCACATTATAAATGTCTTTACTTCACTCTTACTGAACCCCTCACATTATCATTGTCTTTACTCCAGTATTACTGAACCCCTCACATTATCACTGTCTTTACTCCAGTCTTACTGAACCCCTCACATTATCAATGTCTTTACTCCAGTCTTACTGAACCCCTCACATTATCATTGTCTTTACTCCACTCTTACTGAACCCCTCACATTATCATTGTCTTTACTCCAGTATTACTGAACCCCTCACATTATCATTGTCTTTACTCCACTCTTACTGAACCCCTCACATTATCAGTGTCTTTACTTCACTCTTACTGAACCCCTCACATTATCAGTGTCTTTACTCCACTCTTACTGAACCCCTCACATTATCAATGTCTTTACTCCAGTATTACTGAACCCCTCACATTATCATTGTCTTTACTCCAGTATTACTGAACCCCTCACATTATCATTGTCTTTACTCCAGTATTACTGAACCCCTCACATTATCATTGTCTTTACTCCACTCTTACTGAACCCCTCACATTATCATTGTCTTTACTCCACTCTTACTGAACCCCTCACATTATCATTGTCTTTACTCCAGTATTACTGAACCCCTCACATTATCAGTGTCTTTACTCCACTCTTATTGAACCCCTCACATTATCAGTGTCTTTACTCCACTCTTATTGAACCCCTCACATTATCAGTGTCTTTACTCCACTCTTATTGAACCCCTCACATTATCAGTGTCTTTACTCCACTCTTACTGAACCCCTCACATTATCATTGTCTTTACTCCACTCTTACTGAACCCCTCACATTATCAATGTCTTTACTCCACTCTTACTGAACCCCTCACATTATCACTGTCTTTACTCCACTCTTACTGAACCCCTCACATTATCATTGTCTTTACTCCAGTATTACTGAACCCCTCACATTATCAATGTCTTTACTCCACTCTTACTGAACCCCTCACATTATCATTGTCTTTACTCCACTCTTACTGAACCCCTCACATTATCATTGTCTTTACTCCACTCTTACTGAACCCCTCACATTATAAATGTCTTTACTTCACTCTTACTGAACCCCTCACATTATCATTGTCTTTACTCCAGTATTACTGAACCCCTCACATTATCACTGTCTTTACTCCAGTCTTACTGAACCCCTCACATTATCAATGTCTTTACTCCAGTCTTACTGAACCCCTCACATTATCAATGTCTTTACTCCACTCTTACTGAACCCCTCACATTATCATTGTCTTTACTCCACTCTTACTGAACCCCTCACATTATCATTGTCTTTACTTCACTCTTACTGAACCCCTCACATTATCATTGTCTTTACTCCAGTATTACTGAACCCCTCACATTATCATTGTCTTTACTCCACTCTTACTGAACCCCTCACATTATCAATGTCTTTACTCCAGTATTACTGAACCCCTCACATTATCAGTGTCTTTACTCCAGTATTACTGAACCCCTCACATTATCAGTGTCTTTACTCCACTCTTACTGAACCCCTCACATTATCATTGTCTTTACTCCACTCTTACTGAACCCCTCACATTATCAATGTCTTTACTCCACTCTTACTGAACCCCTCACATTATCATTGTCTTTACTTCACTCTTACTGAACCCCTCACATTATCATTGTCTTTACTCCAGTATTACTGAACCCCTCACATTATCATTGTCTTTACTCCACTCTTACTGAACCCCTCACATTATCAATGTCTTTACTCCACTCTTACTGAACCCCTCACATTATCAGTGTCTTTACTCCAGTATTACTGAACCCCTCACATTATCAGTGTCTTTACTCCACTCTTACTGAACCCCTCACATTATCATTGTCTTTACTCCACTCTTACTGAACCCCTCACATTATCAATGTCTTTACTCCACTCTTACTGAACCCCTCACATTATCAGTGTCTTTACTCCAGTATTACTGAACCCCTCACATTATCAGTGTCTTTACTCCACTCTTACTGAACCCCTCACATTATCAGTGTCTTTACTCCAGTATTACTGAACCCCTCACATTATCAGTGTCTTTACTCCACTCTTACTGAACCCCTCACATTATCATTGTCTTTACTCCACTCTTACTGAACCCCTCACATTATCAATGTCTTTACTCCACTCTTACTGAACCCCTCACATTATCAATGTCTTTACTCCAGTATTACTGAACCCCTCACATTATCATTGTCTTTACTCCACTCTTACTGAACCCCTCACATTATCAATGTCTTTACTCCACTCTTACTGAACCCCTCACATTATCAGTGTCTTTACTCCAGTATTACTGAACCCCTCACATTATCAGTGTCTTTACTCCACTCTTACTGAACCCCTCACATTATCAGTGTCTTTACTCCAGTATTACTGAACCCCTCACATTATCAGTGTCTTTACTCCACTCTTACTGAACCCCTCACATTATCATTGTCTTTACTCCACTCTTACTGAACCCCTCACATTATCAATGTCTTTACTCCAGTATTACTGAACCCCTCACATTATCATTGTCTTTACTCCACTCTTACTGAACCCCTCACATTATCAATGTCTTTACTCCAGTATTACTGAACCCCTCACATTATCATTGTCTTTACTCCACTCTTACTGAACCCCTCACATTATCATTGTCTTTACTCCACTCTTACTGAACCCCTCACATTATCATTGTCTTTACTCCACTCTTACTGAACCCCTCACATTATCAGTGTCTTTACTCCACTCTTACTGAACCCCTCACATTATCATTGTCTTTACTCCAGTATTACTGAACCCCTCACATTATCATTGTCTTTACTCCAGTATTACTGAACCCCTCACATTATCATTGTCTTTACTCCACTCTTACTGAACCCCTCACATTATCATTGTCTTTACTCCACTCTTACTGAACCCCTCACATTATCATTGTCTTTACTCCAGTATTACTGAACCCCTCACATTATCAGTGTCTTTACTCCACTCTTATTGAACCCCTCACATTATCAGTGTCTTTACTCCACTCTTATTGAACCCCTCACATTATCAGTGTCTTTACTCCACTCTTATTGAACCCCTCACATTATCAGTGTCTTTACTCCACTCTTACTGAACCCCTCACATTATCATTGTCTTTACTCCACTCTTACTGAACCCCTCACATTATCAATGTCTTTACTCCACTCTTACTGAACCCCTCACATTATCACTGTCTTTACTCCACTCTTACTGAACCCCTCACATTATCATTGTCTTTACTCCAGTATTACTGAACCCCTCACATTATCAATGTCTTTACTCCACTCTTACTGAACCCCTCACATTATCATTGTCTTTACTCCACTCTTACTGAACCCCTCACATTATCATTGTCTTTACTCCACTCTTACTGAACCCCTCACATTATAAATGTCTTTACTTCACTCTTACTGAACCCCTCACATTATCATTGTCTTTACTCCAGTATTACTGAACCCCTCACATTATCACTGTCTTTACTCCAGTCTTACTGAACCCCTCACATTATCAATGTCTTTACTCCAGTCTTACTGAACCCCTCACATTATCATTGTCTTTACTCCACTCTTACTGAACCCCTCACATTATCATTGTCTTTACTCCAGTATTACTGAACCCCTCACATTATCATTGTCTTTACTCCACTCTTACTGAACCCCTCACATTATCAGTGTCTTTACTTCACTCTTACTGAACCCCTCACATTATCAGTGTCTTTACTCCACTCTTACTGAACCCCTCACATTATCAATGTCTTTACTCCAGTATTACTGAACCCCTCACATTATCATTGTCTTTACTCCAGTATTACTGAACCCCTCACATTATCATTGTCTTTACTCCAGTATTACTGAACCCCTCACATTATCATTGTCTTTACTCCACTCTTACTGAACCCCTCACATTATCATTGTCTTTACTCCACTCTTACTGAACCCCTCACATTATCATTGTCTTTACTCCAGTATTACTGAACCCCTCACATTATCAGTGTCTTTACTCCACTCTTATTGAACCCCTCACATTATCAGTGTCTTTACTCCACTCTTATTGAACCCCTCACATTATCAGTGTCTTTACTCCACTCTTATTGAACCCCTCACATTATCAGTGTCTTTACTCCACTCTTACTGAACCCCTCACATTATCATTGTCTTTACTCCACTCTTACTGAACCCCTCACATTATCAATGTCTTTACTCCACTCTTACTGAACCCCTCACATTATCACTGTCTTTACTCCACTCTTACTGAACCCCTCACATTATCATTGTCTTTACTCCAGTATTACTGAACCCCTCACATTATCAATGTCTTTACTCCACTCTTACTGAACCCCTCACATTATCATTGTCTTTACTCCACTCTTACTGAACCCCTCACATTATCATTGTCTTTACTCCACTCTTACTGAACCCCTCACATTATAAATGTCTTTACTTCACTCTTACTGAACCCCTCACATTATCATTGTCTTTACTCCAGTATTACTGAACCCCTCACATTATCACTGTCTTTACTCCAGTCTTACTGAACCCCTCACATTATCAATGTCTTTACTCCAGTCTTACTGAACCCCTCACATTATCAATGTCTTTACTCCACTCTTACTGAACCCCTCACATTATCATTGTCTTTACTCCACTCTTACTGAACCCCTCACATTATCATTGTCTTTACTTCACTCTTACTGAACCCCTCACATTATCATTGTCTTTACTCCAGTATTACTGAACCCCTCACATTATCATTGTCTTTACTCCACTCTTACTGAACCCCTCACATTATCAATGTCTTTACTCCAGTATTACTGAACCCCTCACATTATCAATGTCTTTACTTCACTCTTACTGAACCCCTCACATTATCAGTGTCTTTACTCCACTCTTACTGAACCCCTCACATTATCAATGTCTTTACTCCAGTATTACTGAACCCCTCACATTATCAATGTCTTTACTCCACTCTTACTGAACCCCTCACATTATCATTGTCTTTACTCCACTCTTACTGAACCCCTCACATTATCATTGTCTTTACTTCACTCTTACTGAACCCCTCACATTATCATTGTCTTTACTCCAGTATTACTGAACCCCTCACATTATCATTGTCTTTACTCCACTCTTACTGAACCCCTCACATTATCAATGTCTTTACTCCACTCTTACTGAACCCCTCACATTATCAATGTCTTTACTCCAGTATTACTGAACCCCTCACATTATCAGTGTCTTTACTCCACTCTTACTGAACCCCTCACATTATCAATGTCTTTACTCCACTCTTACTGAACCCCTCACATTATCAATGTCTTTACTCCAGTCTTACTGAACCCCTCACATTATCATTGTCTTTACTCCAGTCTTACTGAACCCCTCACATTATCAGTGTCTTTACTCCAGTATTACTGAACCCCTCACATTATCATTGTCTTTACTCCAGTCTTACTGAACCCCTCACATTATCAATGTCTTTACTCCAGTCTTACTGAACCCCTCACATTATCATTGTCTTTACTCCACTCTTACTGAACCCCTCACATTATAAATGTCTTTACTTCACTCTTACTGAACCCCTCACATTATCATTGTCTTTACTCCAGTATTACTGAACCCCTCACATTATCACTGTCTTTACTCCAGTCTTACTGAACCCCTCACATTATCATTGTCTTTACTCCACTCTTACT
Source organism: Pelodytes ibericus (assembly GCA_036172795.1). Lineage (NCBI taxonomy): Eukaryota > Metazoa > Chordata > Amphibia > Anura > Pelodytidae > Pelodytes > Pelodytes ibericus. Next base: position 197,943,497 of record CM069858.1, on the reverse strand, counting down.
GAACCCCTCACATTATCATTGTCTTTACTCCAGTCTTACTGAACCCCTCACATTATCATTGTCTTTACTCCACTCTTACTGAACCCCTCACATTATCATTGTCTTTACTCCAGTCTTACTGAACCCCTCACATTATCAGTGTCTTTACTCCAGTATTACTGAACCCCTCACATTATCATTGTCTTTACTCCAGTATTACTGAACCCCTCACATTATCACTGTCTTTACTCCAGTCTTACTGAACCCCTCACATTATCAGTGTCTTTACTCCAGTATTACTGAACCCCTCACATTATCAATGTCTTTACTCCACTCTTACTGAACCCCTCACATTATCACTGTCTTTACTCCACTCTTACTGAACCCCTCACATTATCAATGTCTTTACTCCAGTATTACTGAACCCCTCACATTATCAGTGTCTTTACTCCAGTCTTACTGAAACCCTCACATTATCACTGTCTTTACTCCACTCTTACTGAACCCCTCACATTATCACTGTCTTTACTCCAGTCTTACTGAACCCCTCACATTATCAATGTCTTTACTCCACTCTTACTGAACCCCTCACATTATCAATGTCTTTACTCCACTCTTACTGAACCCCTCACATTATCATTGTCTTTACTTCACTCTTACTGAACCCCTCACATTATCAATGTCTTTACTCCACTCTTACTGAACCCCTCACATTATCAATGTCTTTACTCCACTCTTACTGAACCCCTCACATTATCATTGTCTTTACTCCACTCTTACTGAACCCCTCACATTATCATTGTCTTTACTCCAGTCTTACTGAACCCCTCACATTATCATTGTCTTTACTCCACTCTTACTGAACCCCTCACATTATCAATGTCTTTACTCCAGTCTTACTGAACCCCTCACATTATCAATGTCTTTACTTCACTCTTACTGAACCCCTCACATTATCATTGTCTTTACTTCACTCTTACTGAACCCCTCACATTATCAATGTCTTTACTCCAGTCTTACTGAACCCCTCACATTATCATTGTCTTTACTCCAGTCTTACTGAACCCCTCACATTATCAGTGTCTTTACTCCAGTATTACTGAACCCCTCACATTATCATTGTCTTTACTCCAGTATTACTGAACCCCTCACATTATCACTGTCTTTACTCCAGTCTTACTGAACCCCTCACATTATCAGTGTCTTTACTCCAGTATTACTGAACCCCTCACATTATCAATGTCTTTACTCCACTCTTACTGAACCCCTCACATTATCACTGTCTTTACTCCACTCTTACTGAACCCCTCACATTATCAATGTCTTTACTCCAGTATTACTGAACCCCTCACATTATCAGTGTCTTTACTCCAGTCTTACTGAAACCCTCACATTATCACTGTCTTTACTCCACTCTTACTGAACCCCTCACATTATCACTGTCTTTACTCCAGTCTTACTGAACCCCTCACATTATCAATGTCTTTACTCCACTCTTACTGAACCCCTCACATTATCAATGTCTTTACTCCACTCTTACTGAACCCCTCACATTATCATTGTCTTTACTTCACTCTTACTGAACCCCTCACATTATCAATGTCTTTACTCCACTCTTACTGAACCCCTCACATTATCAATGTCTTTACTCCACTCTTACTGAACCCCTCACATTATCAATGTCTTTACTCCAGTCTTACTGAACCCCTCACATTATCATTGTCTTTACTCCAGTCTTACTGAACCCCTCACATTATCAGTGTCTTTACTCCAGTATTACTGAACCCCTCACATTATCATTGTCTTTACTCCAGTATTACTGAACCCCTCACATTATCACTGTCTTTACTCCAGTCTTACTGAACCCCTCACATTATCATTGTCTTTACTCCAGTATTACTGAACCCCTCACATTATCAATGTCTTTACTCCACTCTTACTGAACCCCTCACATTATCATTGTCTTTACTCCAGTCTTACTGAACCCCTCACATTATCAATGTCTTTACTCCAGTCTTACTGAACCCCTCACATTATCATTGTCTTTACTCCACTCTTACTGAACCCCTCACATTATAAATGTCTTTACTTCACTCTTACTGAACCCCTCACATTATCATTGTCTTTACTCCAGTATTACTGAACCCCTCACATTATCACTGTCTTTACTCCAGTCTTACTGAACCCCTCACATTATCATTGTCTTTACTCCAGTATTACTGAACCCCTCACATTATCAATGTCTTTACTCCACTCTTACTGAACCCCTCACATTATCATTGTCTTTACTCCACTCTTACTGAACCCCTCACATTATCATTGTCTTTACTTCACTCTTACTGAACCCCTCACATTATCATTGTCTTTACTCCAGTATTACTGAACCCCTCACATTATCATTGTCTTTACTCCACTCTTACTGAACCCCTCACATTATCAATGTCTTTACTCCAGTATTACTGAACCCCTCACATTATCAATGTCTTTACTTCACTCTTACTGAACCCCTCACATTATCAGTGTCTTTACTCCACTCTTACTGAACCCCTCACATTATCAATGTCTTTACTCCAGTATTACTGAACCCCTCACATTATCAATGTCTTTACTCCACTCTTACTGAACCCCTCACATTATCATTGTCTTTACTCCACTCTTACTGAACCCCTCACATTATCATTGTCTTTACTTCACTCTTACTGAACCCCTCACATTATCATTGTCTTTACTCCAGTATTACTGAACCCCTCACATTATCATTGTCTTTACTCCACTCTTACTGAACCCCTCACATTATCAATGTCTTTACTCCAGTATTACTGAACCCCTCACATTATCAGTGTCTTTACTCCACTCTTACTGAACCCCTCACATTATCATTGTCTTTACTCCACTCTTACTGAACCCCTCACATTATCAATGTCTTTACTCCAGTCTTACTGAACCCCTCACATTATCATTGTCTTTACTCCACTCTTACTGAACCCCTCACATTATCATTGTCTTTACTCCAGTCTTACTGAACCCCTCACATTATCATTGTCTTTACTCCACTCTTACTGAACCCCTCACATTATCAATGTCTTTACTCCAGTCTTACTGAACCCCTCACATTATCAGTGTCTTTACTCCAGTCTTACTGAACCCCTCACATTATCAGTGTCTTTACTCCACTCTTACTGAACCCCTCACATTATCAGTGTCTTTACTCCAGTCTTACTGAACCCCTCACATTATCAATGTCTTTACTCCACTCTTACTGAACCCCTCACATTATAAATGTCTTTACTTCACTCTTACTGAACCCCTCACATTATCAGTGTCTTTACTCCACTCTTACTGAACCCCTCACATTATCAATGTCTTTACTCCACTCTTACTGAACCCCTCACATTATCAATGTCTTTACTCCAGTATTACTGAACCCCTCACATTATCAGTGTCTTTACTCCAGTCTTACTGAACCCCTCACATTATCACTGTCTTTACTCCAGTCTTACTGAACCCCTCACATTATCAATGTCTTTACTCCACTCTTACTGAACCCCTCACATTATCAATGTCTTTACTCCACTCTTACTGAACCCCTCACATTATCATTGTCTTTACTCCACTCTTACTGAACCCCTCACATTATCAATGTCTTTACTCCACTCTTACTGAACCCCTCACATTATCAATGTCTTTACTCCACTCTTACTGAACCCCTCACATTATCAATGTCTTTACTCCAGTCTTACTGAACCCCTCACATTATCATTGTCTTTACTCCAGTCTTACTGAACCCCTCACATTATCAGTGTCTTTACTCCAGTATTACTGAACCCCTCACATTATCATTGTCTTTACTCCAGTATTACTGAACCCCTCACATTATCACTGTCTTTACTCCAGTCTTACTGAACCCCTCACATTATCATTGTCTTTACTCCAGTATTACTGAACCCCTCACATTATCAATGTCTTTACTCCACTCTTACTGAACCCCTCACATTATCATTGTCTTTACTCCAGTCTTACTGAACCCCTCACATTATCAATGTCTTTACTCCAGTCTTACTGAACCCCTCACATTATCATTGTCTTTACTCCACTCTTACTGAACCCCTCACATTATAAATGTCTTTACTTCACTCTTACTGAACCCCTCACATTATCATTGTCTTTACTCCAGTATTACTGAACCCCTCACATTATCACTGTCTTTACTCCAGTCTTACTGAACCCCTCACATTATCATTGTCTTTACTCCAGTATTACTGAACCCCTCACATTATCAATGTCTTTACTCCACTCTTACTGAACCCCTCACATTATCATTGTCTTTACTCCACTCTTACTGAACCCCTCACATTATCATTGTCTTTACTTCACTCTTACTGAACCCCTCACATTATCATTGTCTTTACTCCAGTATTACTGAACCCCTCACATTATCATTGTCTTTACTCCACTCTTACTGAACCCCTCACATTATCAATGTCTTTACTCCAGTATTACTGAACCCCTCACATTATCAATGTCTTTACTTCACTCTTACTGAACCCCTCACATTATCAGTGTCTTTACTCCACTCTTACTGAACCCCTCACATTATCAATGTCTTTACTCCAGTATTACTGAACCCCTCACATTATCAATGTCTTTACTCCACTCTTACTGAACCCCTCACATTATCATTGTCTTTACTCCACTCTTACTGAACCCCTCACATTATCATTGTCTTTACTTCACTCTTACTGAACCCCTCACATTATCATTGTCTTTACTCCAGTATTACTGAACCCCTCACATTATCATTGTCTTTACTCCACTCTTACTGAACCCCTCACATTATCAATGTCTTTACTCCAGTATTACTGAACCCCTCACATTATCAGTGTCTTTACTCCACTCTTACTGAACCCCTCACATTATCATTGTCTTTACTCCACTCTTACTGAACCCCTCACATTATCAATGTCTTTACTCCAGTCTTACTGAACCCCTCACATTATCATTGTCTTTACTCCACTCTTACTGAACCCCTCACATTATCATTGTCTTTACTCCAGTCTTACTGAACCCCTCACATTATCATTGTCTTTACTCCACTCTTACTGAACCCCTCACATTATCAATGTCTTTACTCCAGTCTTACTGAACCCCTCACATTATCATTGTCTTTACTCCACTCTTACTGAACCCCTCACATTATCAATGTCTTTACTCCACTCTTACTGAACCCCTCACATTATCAATGTCTTTACTCCACTCTTACTGAACCCCTCACATTATCATTGTCTTTACTCCACTCTTACTGAACCCCTCACATTATCAATGTCTTTACTCCAGTATTACTGAACCCCTCACATTATCAATGTCTTTACTCCACTCTTACTGAACCCCTCACATTATCAATGTCTTTACTCCAGTATTACTGAACCCCTCACATTATCAGTGTCTTTACTCCACTCTTATTGAACCCCTCACATTATCAGTGTCTTTACTCCACTCTTACTGAACCCCTCACATTATCAGTGTCTTTACTCCACTCTTACTGAACCCCTCACATTATCAATGTCTTTACTCCACTCTTACTGAACCCCTCACATTATCAATGTCTTTACTCCACTCTTACTGAACCCCTCACATTATCATTGTCTTTACTCCACTCTTACTGAACCCCTCACATTATCAATGTCTTTACTCCACTCTTACTGAACCCCTCACATTATCATTGTCTTTACTCCACTCTTACTGAACCCCTCACATTATCAATGTCTTTACTTCACTCTTACTGAACCCCTCACATTATCAATGTCTTTACTCCACTCTTACTGAACCCCTCACATTATCAATGTCTTTACTCCACTCTTGCTGAACCCCTCACATTATCAGTGTCTTTACTCCACTCTTACTGAACCCCTCACATTATCAATGTCTTTACTCCACTCTTACTGAACCCCTCACATTATCATTGTCTTTACTCCACTCTTACTGAACCCCTCACATTATCATTGTCTTTACTCCACTCTTACTGAACCCCTCACATTATCAGTGTCTTTACTCCAGTCTTACTGAACCCCTCACATTATCATTGTCTTTACTCCACTCTTACTGAACCCCTCACATTATCAGTGTCTTTACTCCACTCTTACTGAACCCCTCACATTATCATTGTCTTTACTCCACTCTTACTGAACCCCTCACATTATCACTGTCTTTACTTCACTCTTACTGAACCCCTCACATTATCAGTGTCTTTACTCCACTCTTACTGAACCCCTCACATTATCAGTGTCTTTACTTCACTCTTACTGAACCCCTCACATTATCAGTGTCTTTACTTCACTTTTACTGAACCCCTCACATTATCATTGTCTTTACTCCAGTATTACTGAACCCCTCACATTATCAGTGTCTTTACTCCACTCTTACTGAACCCCTCACATTATAAATGTCTTTACTTCACTCTTACTGAACCCCTCACATTATCAGTGTCTTTACTCCACTCTTACTGAACCCCTCACATTATCAGTGTCTTTACTCCACTCTTACTGAACCCCTCACATTATCAATGTCTTTACTTCACTCTTACTGAACCCCTCACATTATCAATGTCTTTACTTCACTCTTACTGAACCCCTCACATTATCATTGTCTTTACTCCACTCTTACTGAACCCCTCACATTATCAGTGTCTTTACTTCACTCTTACTGAACCGCTCACATTATCAATGTCTTTACTTCACTCTTACTGAACCCCTCACATTATCAGTGTCTTTACTCCACTCTTACTGAACCCCTCACATTATCATTGTCTTTACTCCACTCTTACTGAACCCCTCACATTATAAATGTCTTTACTTCACTCTTACTGAACCGCTCACATTATCAATGTCTTTACTTCACTCTTACTGAACCCCTCACATTATCAATGTCTTTACTTCACTCTTACTGAACCGCTCACATTATCAATGTCTTTACTTCACTCTTACTGAACCCCTCACATTATCAATGTCTTTACTCCACTCTTACTGAACCCCTCACATTATCAATGTCTTTACTTCACTCTTACTGAACCGCTCACATTATCAATGTCTTTACTTCACTCTTACTGAACCCCTCACATTATCAATGTCTTTACTCCACTCTTACTGAACCCCTCACATTATCAATGTCTTTACTCCACTCTTACTGAACCCCTCACATTATCAGTGTCTTTACTCCACTCTTATTGAACCCCTCACATTATCAATGTCTTTACTCCAGTCTTACTGAACCCCTCACATTATCAGTGTCTTTACTCCACTCTTACTGAACCCCTCACATTATCAGTGTCTTTACTCCACTCTTATTGAACCCCTCACATTATCAATGGCTTTACTTCACTCTTACTGAACCCCTCACATTATCAATGTCTTTACTTCACTCTTACTGAACCCCTCACATTATCATTGTCTTTACTCCACTCTTATTGAACCCCTCACATTATCACTGTCTTTACTCCACTCTTACTGAACCCCTCACATTATCAATGTCTTTACTCCACTCTTACTGAACCCCTCACATTATCAATGTCTTTACTTCACTCTTACTGAACCCCTCACATTATCATTGTCTTTACTCCACTCTTATTGAACCCCTCACATTATCACTGTCTTTACTCCACTCTTACTGAACCCCTCACATTATCAATGTCTTTACTCCACTCTTACTGAACCCCTCACATTATCAATGTCTTTACTCCAGTCTTACTGAACCCCTCACATTATCAATGTCTTTACTCCACTCTTACTGAACCCCTCACATTATCAATGTCTTTACTCCACTCTTACTGAACCCCTCACATTATCATTGTCTTTACTCCAGTATTACTGAACCCCTCACATTATCAGTGTCTTTACTCCACTCTTACTGAACCCCTCACATTATCATTGTCTTTACTCCACTCTTACTGAACCCCTCACATTATCATTGTCTTTACTCCACTCTTACTGAACCCCTCACATTATCATTGTCTTTACTCCAGTATTACTGAACCCCTCACATTATCATTGTCTTTACTCCACTCTTACTGAACCCCTCACATTATCAATGTCTTTACTCCAGTATTACTGAACCCCTCACATTATCAGTGTCTTTACTCCACTCTTACTGAACCCCTCACATTATCATTGTCTTTACTCCACTCTTACTGAACCCCTCACATTATCAATGTCTTTACTCCAGTCTTACTGAACCCCTCACATTATCATTGTCTTTACTCCACTCTTACTGAACCCCTCACATTATCATTGTCTTTACTCCAGTCTTACTGAACCCCTCACATTATCATTGTCTTTACTCCACTCTTACTGAACCCCTCACATTATCAATGTCTTTACTCCAGTCTTACTGAACCCCTCACATTATCATTGTCTTTACTCCACTCTTACTGAACCCCTCACATTATCAATGTCTTTACTCCACTCTTACTGAACCCCTCACATTATCAATGTCTTTACTCCACTCTTACTGAACCCCTCACATTATCAATGTCTTTACTCCAGTATTACTGAACCCCTCACATTATCAATGTCTTTACTCCACTCTTACTGAACCCCTCACATTATCAATGTCTTTACTCCAGTATTACTGAACCCCTCACATTATCAGTGTCTTTACTCCACTCTTATTGAACCCCTCACATTATCAGTGTCTTTACTCCACTCTTACTGAACCCCTCACATTATCAGTGTCTTTACTCCACTCTTACTGAACCCCTCACATTATCAATGTCTTTACTCCACTCTTACTGAACCCCTCACATTATCAAAGTCTTTACTCCACTCTTACTGAACCCCTCACATTATCATTGTCTTTACTCCACTCTTACTGAACCCCTCACATTATCAATGTCTTTACTCCACTCTTACTGAACCCCTCACATTATCATTGTCTTTACTCCACTCTTACTGAACCCCTCACATTATCAATGTCTTTACTTCACTCTTACTGAACCCCTCACATTATCAATGTCTTTACTCCACTCTTACTGAACCCCTCACATTATCAATGTCTTTACTCCACTCTTGCTGAACCCCTCACATTATCAGTGTCTTTACTCCACTCTTACTGAACCCCTCACATTATCAATGTCTTTACTCCACTCTTACTGAACCCCTCACATTATCATTGTCTTTACTCCACTCTTACTGAACCCCTCACATTATCATTGTCTTTACTCCACTCTTACTGAACCCCTCACTGTCTTTACTCCACTCTTACTGAACCCCTCACATTATCAATGTCTTTACTCCACTCTTACTGAACCCCTCACATTATCAATGTCTTTACTTCACTCTTACTGAACCCCTCACATTATCAATGTCTTTACTCCAGTATTACTGAACCCCTCACATTATCATTGTCTTTACTCCAGTCTTACTGAAACCCTCACATTATCAATGTCTTTACTTCACTCTTACTGAACCCCTCACATTATCACTGTCTTTACTCCACTCTTACTGAACCCCTCACATTATCAATGTCTTTACTCCACTCTTACTGAACCCCTCACATTATCATTGTCTTTACTCCAGTATTACTGAACCCCTCACATTATCAGTGTCTTTACTCCACTCTTACTGAACCCCTCACATTATCATTGTCTTTACTCCACTCTTACTGAACCCCTCACATTATCATTGTCTTTACTCCACTCTTACTGAACCCCTCACATTATCAATGTCTTTACTCCACTCTTACTGAACCCCTCACATTATCAATGTCTTTACTCCACTCTTACTGAACCCCTCACATTATCAATGTCTTTACTCCACTCTTACTGAACCCCTCACATTATCAATGTCTTTACTCCAGTCTTACTGAACCCCTCACATTATCAATGTCTTTACTTCACTCTTACTGAACCCCTCACATTATCAATGTCTTTACTCCAGTCTTACTGAACCCCTCACATTATCAATGTCTTTACTCCACTCTTACTGAACCCCTCACATTATCAATGTCTTTACTCCACTCTTACTGAACCCCTCACATTATCATTGTCTTTACTCCACTCTTACTGAACCGCTCACATTATCAATGTCTTTACTCCACTCTTGCTGAACCCCTCACATTATCAATGTCTTTACTCCACTCTTACTGAACCCCTCACATTATCAATGTCTTTACTCCAGTATTACTGAACCCCTCACATTATCAATGTCTTTACTCCACTCTTACTGAACCCCTCACATTATCAGTGTCTTTACTCCAGTATTACTGAACCCCTCACATTATCAGTGTCTTTACTCCACTCTTACTGAACCCCTCACATTATCATTGTCTTTACTCCACTCTTACTGAACCCCTCACATTATCATTGTCTTTACTCCACTCTTACTGAACCCCTCACATTATCATTGTCTTTACTCCACTCTTACTGAACCCCTCACATTATCATTGTCTTTACTCCACTCTTACTGAACCCCTCACATTATCATTGTCTTTACTCCACTCTTACGGAACCCCTCACATTATCAATGTCTTTACTCCACTCTTACTGAACCCCTCACATTATCATTGTCTTTACACCACTCTTACTGAACCGCTCACATTATCAATGTCTTTACTCCACTCTTGCTGAACCCCTCACATTATCAATGTCTTTACTCCACTCTTACTGAACCCCTCACATTATCAATGTCTTTACTCCAGTATTACTGAACCCCTCACATTATCAATGTCTTTACTCCACTCTTACTGAACCCCTCACATTATCAGTGTCTTTACTCCAGTATTACTGAACCCCTCACATTATCATTGTCTTTACTCCACTCTTACTGAACCCCTCACATTATCATTGTCTTTACTCCACTCTTACTGAACCCCTCACATTATCATTGTCTTTACTCCACTCTTACTGAACCCCTCACATTATCAATGTCTTTACTTCACTCTTACTGAACCCCTCACATTATCAATGTCTTTACTCCACTCTTACTGAACCCCTCACATTATCATTGTCTTTACTCCACTCTTACTGAACCCCTCACATTATCATTGTCTTTACTCCAGTCTTACTGAACCCCTCACATTATCATTGTCTTTACTCCAGTCTTACTGAACCCCTCACATTATCAGTGTCTTTACTCCAGTCTTACTGAACCCCTCACATTATCAATGTCTTTACTCCACTCTTACTGAACCCCTCACATTATTAATGTCTTTACTCCAGTCTGACCGAACCCGTCACATTTTAATTTTTTCCCTCATCTCTCTCCTCTCAAAGTTTTCTCCCCAGAAAAAGTGCCTCAGAACCTGGATGCCATTGTCATCGGTAGTGGTATCGGAGGACAGGTAGCTGCAGCTCTGCTTGCCAGGGCGGGAAAACGAGTGCTTGTACTGGAACAATTGGGCAAACTGGGAGGATGCTGCCACACCTTCAATGAGAAGGGATACGAATTTGATGTGGGTGAGTATTGATAGGAAACTACTGATAAGGTCTCCATCTCTATCAATGATTACCCAGCCAGACAATAACATGTGGAGAGTTGGCGATTGCCTATACCCATGGTGACTTGGGTGCCTGGATTAGTGCACCAGACGCCAGCGCCGGATCCATCTTCACTGCCGCATTCTGAGCATGAATGATGCTCACAGAGATCGCAGCATCCAGCTCTCTCTGCCAGTTAGACGACGTCTTAGTGCAGGGACGTCCAATACACCCAAGTGGGTCACAGGGTGTATTTTGGGCCGCATAACATTTTTTTTTTATTTACAGAAATGATGAAGAATAATTTTTTTAGCCAATCAATTTTTTTGGGGTAGTTTAGCAGTATTATAAAAGATATCTAAAAACAGTTCCATTCTACTTTATCCAATTTATAGGACTTATGACAATATGGATCAAGTGGGCCGCTGTAAAATGGGCCCCATTTGGCTCATGTGCCCCACGTTGGACATTAGAGTGATATCCATAGACAGACTGTTCCAGATTGATCAGTGGTTCCAAAAACATGGCCGACCCAGACATTAGTGGAAGTGCTTATCTTTTTGCAGGGAGAAATACGTCCTATCCGTTTTGATGTGATGGTTTGAAGTGACTTATATTGTAAAGTGGGGAGATTTTGCAGAGATCATGTTTATATTTATGTAAAGATATAATATATCTATTTTTAGGGATTCATTACATAGGGCAGATGAATGAGCTATCCCCCATGCGGATCCTGGTAGACCATCTGACCGATGGGCAACTGCAGTGGACAATGATGGATGACCCATTTGACGTGGTACTGATAGGGGAAATGGCAAACGTGCGCCGCTACAACATGCGCTGTGGGCAGCACGCCTACACAGAGGAGCTGATCAAGGCATTCCCAGGGGAGAAGAAAGCCATCTACAACTTCATGAAGCTGGTGAAAGTAAGTCTAAATCAAAGAACACTTACTAATATTTTGCATGTCCCCCATTGATCAACTCATAACCTCAGGTCCTTACTTTATGCCCTTGGGAATGGGCAGTACAAAAATTAAACACATTGAAAACATGAAACTAATTAACATTAAAAAAATTAAATCTATGGCCTAGTGGCAGGTGCAGTATCATGATATCTAGGACAGGAGCCTCAGATGGGGGAGTAGCTAAGTCTTATGGGAAATATAGTCATCAGCAGATGAAGATATTAACTGTGAACTTCAGTTCCCACAATGCTCAGCTAACACCATTAAAATCTGATAACTACACTGATTAGGAACTATATTATACAACAGTCTTACTAAGTATATGAAAGCTACATTGTACCACAATCTATGTCTGGCTAACTATATACTGATTCTGTACACTATTGTCACTGGTTATGCTCTATTACCAACTTTTTTTGGCTATCAATGTACTGATACATGCTATTCATTATAAATCATTCATTTTCTTGTTAGTTATGTACCTGTTTTGATTTTTCTGCAATGAAAGTACATCAGGTGGGGTGTCATTTTCAATTCATTGCCTCGGGTGCAGAAAGTGCTAGCTACGGCTCTGATTGGTTGATAAGAGTCCAATTACATAGCTTTGCTGTTATTGCCAAAATTCCATTTTAATGAATGTGTATCAAGATCACTCTTGTATTTCTGACCAATAATCTGTGTTTTTTCAAGAAAACCATTTCTTAAATGACACAGCAGATGATTAAAGCATTGCTATTTAAAATGTCTACATGTGATGCATTTTTTAAAATTAGCATATCTAAAGGGTCTGCTCAATAAAGAGAGAATTCAGATGGGAATTTCAAACTTTAGGCCAATGTAGCCGAGTTGGAAAAATTCTCCAATGCAGCTGAATGGGAGAATTATACCAACTCAGCTACTTTGGGCTTGAGTTTGAAATTCCTGTCTGTTCCCTGCAACTCTCTCTTTATTGAGTAGAGCCTTTACTATTACTTATCTGTACCGAGTGGCGTGATGTGCTGATGTTGCCGTCTGCATTGTCATTTGGGCCATGTCTTTGAGAATGGCATTGCCAGAAGCGGTTAAAGGACAACTGTCGATAAAATGTTATTTGATGTTCCACTGAAAAAAATAAATAAAAATACTTTATTGAAAGAATACAGATAAAGTACCTTATTGAGCCGTCTTTGCTTTGTACAGCTGTAACAGGAGGCAGACTGTTTAGAATCTTGGGACAAATCTACCTTCAATTAGAGTCCAATAAAGAAAGATCTGATCCATGTCCGCCCCCTGATAGAGCTAAATGGAGAAAAGAGAGCTTGTTAAGATCATTTATTGTATTCTTTTATTGAAGTTTTTCTATTTTAGATAGCAAGATGTACAGCGTTGATGATAGATGGGCCTTTTTAATTAATTACCGCTTATTCTACAGAAGGTCGCTGGCCGGGTGGCAGACATGGGTGTCCTAAAGATGCTGCCACTGCCTATTGCCCGTTTCTTATGCCGCATTGGTCTTGTGAAATTGATCTCCCCGTTTTTCCGCTATGCTTCCCGCAGCGTTACTGAAGTCATCAACGAGCTGACCGACAACAAGGAGCTGCGTGCTGTCTTGAGTTACATCTTTGGGACATATGGTATGGAGGAGACTATGAAGCTACAGAGAATGGAGAGAGCAGATTGGGTTACTGGAATACTAACTAGAACAGTATAGTAAAGCAATTAGGTGTGGTTAGAGAAGTGGGAATAAGCGGAGCTAGTTGGATGGCTTTGGATTTCTTAGACAACAGATCCAAGTGTGGTCCTCCAGCTGTTTCTGTACTACAACTACCATAGTTCTCTGTCATTTTTAAGGCTTTTGGGGGATTATGGGAGTTGTAGTACCAGCAACTAAGGGTTTGTGGCATTAAATGAACTGGATGGACATATTGTGTACTTGAAGTGCATTAGAAGGATTTACAATCAGATATTCTGGGTCCAGGGAGGATGAGTGATACTGCATAACAAGAATTTATGATTTAGATTAGACAATAGAAGAAGCCGTAAGTTTAGATTTTGGCATAGAAAGGGAGTTAGTGGTAGAGGGGAAATGGACTGTAAAAAGATTTGTTTGGACAGGGTTAGGTGGAGCTGTTGGACTGTCGCAGTGGATTATTCACTTACACATCTAATGGGATTCCTGAGAGGGGTGCGTTTTATAAGACACGTTTGTTAACCTTTTGCTCTAACCTCTTTATGATAAATGTAGTGATAATACTATATAGAGCTAAGCTTTTCAGTAGTGGGTTAATTGGCTGATGTGAGATATTTGGGAAAAGAGATGGCCATCACCGTGAGAATTTCCCATATCTCTGCAGGTGTGTTCCCAGAAAAGGCCAGTTTTGCTCTGCATGCTATCCTGATTGATCACTTCCTGCGCGGAGCCTGGTACCCTACCGGCGGTGCCAGTGAAATCACCTTCCACCTGGCACCCACCATTGAACAGAGAGGAGGGGCGGTGCTGTCAAGAGCTACAGTGGAGAAGATCCTGATTAATGGAGAGAGGAGAGCATGTGGTAAGGGGAGAGGCAGGCTGACAGCAGATATTTTGGGAATCAAACATTCTTATTTGCCATTATGATAACATTTAGCAACTTTCTTTCCCACCCGTGCCCTCACCAGTAATATCTACAGTGTCCCTATATACTAATGTGAATCATCCGAGAGAGTACGGAGATTATGTCATGTGCTCCCTACCTTGTAGTAGCAATAGGTGCCTGCAGGAAGAGGTATAACACAGCCTGCTATGCATGGGAGGAAAGGATTGGATGGGACAACTGTTCCCATAGAAACATAGAATGTGTGGGCAGATAAGAACCTTTCGGTCCATCTAATCTGCCCAGTTTTCTAAATACTTTTATTAGTCCCCAGTTCCTTATCTTGTATCTAGGATAGCCTTGTGCCTATCCCACGCATGCTTAAACTCCTTCACTGTGTTTACCTCTACCACTTTTGCTGGAAGGCTATTCCATACATCCACTACCCCCTCAGTAAATTAATACTTCCTGATATTACCTTTAAATCATTGCCCCTCTAATTTAAGACTATGTCCTCTAGTTGTGGTAGTTTTTCTTCTTTTAAATATACTCTCTTCCTTTACTGTGTTGATTCCCTTTATGTATTTCAATGCTCTCCCATCAAATTAGTATAATGTTCTGTGTGCTTCACTATAAGTGACCCTACAATTAGTCCTCACACTTGAAGCACTGAATGGAGAGAGCAATATAATGTGCTATTTCCTGATCTTCAAGATGGCAGAGATTCACATGTCGTTACACTTATTCAGTTTATATCTGATCTTTTTGCAGGGGTTGTGGTGAAATCCAAAGGACACGATCCTGTGAATATTTTTGCTCCCACTATTATTTCTGATGCTGGGATTTTCAACACGTATGAAAAACTCCTACCGCCTGAATTGCAAGTCTTGCCAGGTATGTGCAAGAGATGGGGATCAGAGAGTAGATGATAATAGATGAAGTGCATGGACTGCGTGAAGGGAGAAAGTTGTATTTATATGAAAGACCAGCAGAGGGCACTGCAGGCAAAGAAATGGAGCAGTCCTAAGAGCTATTATAAAATAAACCAAGTGCAAAAATGACAATTGGATTATAAATCAATTATACCCACATGTCCAATGCATGGCTCTAAATGACTCCTTGCAGTACTCAAACAAATATAACTATACAGATGGAGCAGAGCAGGAGAAACATGTGAAAAGAAAATGAAGGAAAACACAATATAGTGTAATATGTCAAAATGAATAAACCGCACTATGAAATAATGATACACTCACAAGGGAATACCAAATATATGCCAGTGTGAAATCTGATAGGTATTCAATCTTCATTACAATCTTTTACTTCTAGAAAACAAAGAGCAGTAAACTATTGGCAAGCCCTTGCCCACAGGGTAATGTCACTTCCAATGAACAGCTGTAAACACATATGTAGACCACAGGTCCCAAAGATGAAACAAGTAATGCCGTCTCTCAACGCGTTATGCCAGGTGAGATGTATCCCAGCACTCCTGAGGAATGACACCGCATTACTATTGTCTGGACTGTCAGTGCTGGGACCTTGTGGATCTTTTGGACCTGTGGTCTACCTATATGTTTACAGCGGTTCATTGTAAGTGGCATCACCTTGCAGGTAAGGGCTTGCCAGTCGTTTGCTGCTCTATGGGCATCTTGTTTTTTTATACAGAATTAAAAGATTTTATCGAAGAGGGAACATCCATCCTATTGATTCACTTTGGTACATATTTGTATAGTGAGTGTATCATTATTTCACCTTGCAGTTTATTAAATTTGAGATATTACACTATTGTGTTTTTCTTAATTTCATTTCCACTTTTCTCCTGCGCTGCTCAGTCTGTGGGGTGTTACTATTACCCAACTTAATGATAACCATTTTACCTCAGAATTATAAAGGGTTAAGCTGACCCTGTCAGGAATCGATGCTGCAACCTTGGAGGATTAAACATATGTCAGCACGGTTGCCTTAAGCCACATTACTCTTAATCGTAGCTCTGAACCTTCTTTCCCTTCCGGCAGAAATCCAGCATCAGCTGGGGTTACTGAAACACGGGACGGGAGGTTTCAGCCTTTTTGTCGGCATTAAAGGAACAAAAGAGGATCTAGATCTCCCAGCCTCTAACTATATCTACCTCCCAGACACCGACCTGGAGAAGTTGTAAGTATAAGCTCCTTAACTTCTCAACTGCAAACATGCACTGGATTTCTTCTCAAGCAATGTCTGCAGCACTTTAAAGTCCCATTAAAATATACCCCTAACATCAAAGCATGCTGGGATCGTTTGCCTGGCACGCCAGGTGAGGGCGCACCATCCACTCCCTTGTGTCCTGTGACACAGGAAGTAGGTAAAATTACACTCCCAAACAATTCATTGGCTAGCCATGAGGCTAGCTAATGTATAGATACAGTTAGGAATTGACGGTACTACAATTTTACTCATGACGGAGCCTCTGTTAAAGGGACTTTATCATATATATATTGTATATTGTTTTGCTGTTACTGTTAAACTTACTTTTTACTGAATGTGTAACCAGATCACTGCCCAGGTATAATGTATTTCTGACCAATAATCTTTGTCTTTCTTAGAGGAAACCGTTTCTTTAATGCCACAGCAGATGAAGCCCCAAATCACATTCCGATGCTTTATATCTCCTCCCCTTCTGCAAAAGATCCCACCCACGAGGAGAGATGCCCAGGTAAGAGCTTTGGAACTGTAAAACTAGAATCAGGATTCCTGTATTTTTTCTCTATTTGAAAAGGTTAAGGTAAATACTCTGTATTTACAAAATTGATTTTTCGCCAAACAAAATTGAGGACCTGTGCACAGTCACACATGCAGTCAGTCACATACATACACACATGCAGTCAGTAACATACATACACACAAAAACACACATACACAGTCACACATGCAGTCAGTCATATACATACACATACACAGTCACACATGCTCGCTCTTACTCCCTGCACATCCCACAATCTCAGATCCTGCACCAGCCCTTCACTAGCGATTCCCCACTTCACAAAGGAAGCGGGTCGAGGTGCGTTCTCTTTCAGATCTCCTCATATGTGGAATAGCCTTCCTGTTTCTGCCAAATCATCATCTACTCTAAAATCCCTGAAAATAAGTATCTCCCAAATCCTCAAAACAGATTGTACCTGTTATAAGTTTACAAACTCTTTTGTATACTGTACACGTTGTTCCTTTTTTGTATCAATAATGATTTACCCTGTATGTTCTCCTTCCAATTTGTTTAACCCCTTAGTGACAAGACATTTTCACCTTGACTTTCCCTTGGTGACAATGGCTGTTTTGACATTTCTAGGGTGTTTGTGTTTAGCTGTCATTTTTTTCTTTCTCACATACAGTACCCACACAAATTATATGTTGTTTTTATCGTCATAAGAAGGGCTTTCATTAGATACCATTATGTTCATCATATCTTATAATTTACTACCAAAAAAATCATAAAATATGATGAAAAATTTAAAAAAAAACACTTTTTGTAACTTTGACCTAAAATATAATTTACACAAATAAAATCATTAAAAAAGACCCCGTCTAAATAGTTTCTAAATGTTCTCCCGAGTTCAAAAATATGCATGTTTCCATATTTTTCGGTATTTTTTTGCGAGTTATGGGGCAAAAACCAAAAATAGTGTTTTTTTCCTATATTGATCTTTTGACCCCAACCCGAACCCAAAATTTAACCCTAACACTAAATTTAACCCCAACTCTAATCCTTATTATATCCCTTAATATTTTTTAACATTAATTTAATTTTAACCCTATCCCTTATGCTATAAAAAATATTTAATTTTAACCCTATAGGCTAATATAGCTAAATAACCTGTTTTTAATTAATTAAATATTTATTTTAAATATTTCCCATTGCAATGCTACTAAACTACCACTAGGGGTAGTCAAGTAGCATATTCAGAGCGACGGAAGTGAAGTTACTTTCACTTCTGAAGCTCAGACCATGCTCCGTCAATATGGCTCCCCACGATCGCTCCGTGGGGCGAACGTGGGGGTCCCGAAATAGAAATTTCGGTGCTGGCTATTGCCTCGATGTCGAGGCAATAGACCAGCACTGTTAAAGCGGTTTTCGCGATCGTTGATCACGAAAACCGCTTCATTCAATGCAGGACGTGCCAGGCACGTCCTTTGTCGTTAAGGGAGTTTCTCCCAGGACGTGCCTGGCACGTCCTTTGTCGTCAAGGGGTTAATATATGTATGTATTTATTTTTGAATCTACTGTTAAATGTGTAACTCCATTCTGGACTTGGTCCCCAGGACATACTTGAAAACGAGAGAAATCTCAATGTATTCTTCCTGGTAAAACACTTTCTAAATAAATAAATGCATTCAGTCACAAACATACACACAGACACACACATACACAGTCACACATGCAGTCAGTCACATACATACACACAAAAATACACATACACAGTCACACATGCAGTCAGTCACATACATACACACAGAAACAAACACACACATACAATCACACATGCAGTTAGTCACAGACATACATATATACACACACATACATACATACATACATACACAGAAACACACAAATACAGTCAGTCACACACACACAGTCACACATGCAGTCACTCACATACACACACACACACACACACACCTATATATACAGTCACACATGCTGTCACTCACATACATACACACCCTCACATACAGTCACACATGAGTCAGTCACATACATACACACAGAAACACACATATACAGTCACACATGCAGTCAGTCACATACACATTCACACATGTAGTCAGTAAAATACATACACACATGCAGTCACTCACATATACAAACATACAAACAGAAACACACACATGCCAGCCATCTTTTTTTTTTAAGAACACTTTGGTCTGGTACTCTCAGTGGGTGGATGGGTCAGCCATGGTGTGCTCTGACAGCTAGTTCTTCAAGGTGCATAGCACTCTACACAGTGCTGCACCACGTGTCACCTGACTCTGTATGAGAACTACGCTCTCCAACTAAAGAGTGCCTAGTGTGAGGGGGAGGACCTCCCAGGCACTCAGTAGATGCCGGGACCACTAGGGATACATTTATATCTTAAATAAAATCCCTCCCCTTAATGTGCCGGCAATACTATCTGCGCATGGCAGGGGGAAAACCCCCAGGACAACAGCATGGTAACGAGAATCTGAGAGCGCGGACTATTTACCCCTATGTCGGCGGCGTTAAAAATCAAGGATGATAAGCAATTCAGTGTGAATAGAAAATTCTGAACAATACTTATATTTAGGACAAACAGATTCAGGTTTGAGTTGATTGAAGGTCTCAATTTAGGTTGGAGGTACCCAAAACTTAAACAGAAATACAATAGTGTACTCTGTTTGCACAAATCCTCTATATGTATAGTGGATGGTAGGGATTATACTCACAAAACAGGAGCAGTATACTGCTCTCTCTAAGCGTATGATTGAGATCTCTAGAAGTTGTTTGATGGGGAACTGTTGGTCTTCTCTTAGTGTTATTTAATGTGCGGTGTATCAGGTATGACCGACTGATCGCGGTAGAGACTATGGACTGCTGATGGCGATTTAGATAGCGGCAAACACCGAAAATGAGTCTCAGTAGCTCTATGTACCCAGCTGTTTGGCAAAATCAATATGCGTAAGTCACAGAGAAGAGAAGGGGTGTCAGACGCGTTTCGCCTGGCGTGTCTTCTTCTTATGCACGCCCCCTTCATCACAACATCCTTCTTTTATGCTGCTGTCTGTAGACACACCTCCTCTCCATGTTACAGACACTAATTGCTTATTACTGTCCGCAGATTGATTCTGATACATTTGATTCTAATTATGATACATTTCATGTCAATATACATATATTATCCTTGTTCCAAAACCATGTAAGACAATCCCTTAAAACCATCTAACAGCGCACATATAAATCATTCCCTTCGAATATCATTTCAAACATACAATCATTTATGAACATTTACCGATTAATACCATATACATCATTTCATAAGTTATGTCAATACAAAAACGTTGTTTCTAAAAGTCACCTACAGATACCTTTTATGAGCGAAAAATATAAATGCCATACTAATATATAATATAAATAAATAAAACGATCCTAAAAATGTTTTTCCATATAAAAATCTATATATAAGGCTAACTATAACTGAGAAAGGAAAACAGAGGGGGAATCTGTTTGTCCTAAATATAAGTATTGTTCAGAATTTTCTATTCACACCGAATTGCTCATCATCCGTGATTTTTAACACATGTATATTTCTTTTTGGTTCACTCAAACTTCACAATGATCGCATTACTTTTTGGTTATATTTCTGCGCTCCTTCCATTTCCTTAATGCTTTTAACTGACAAAGTAATGATTTGATGTAAGATTTCTAGATACAAAACCTTGTCCATTCTGTTTTACTAACTGGCTGGATGAGGCCGTTATAGTTTATGAAGGAGGCATGTCATTTGAATGTGTTACAACCATCCTTAGGAAAGTCCACACTGACTGCCCTGACCTTCACGCGCTATGAATGGTTCGAGGAGTGGAAGAGTAAGAAGGTACAGAAACGCGGAGTGGATTATGACAGTGTGAAGAATGCCTTTGCAGAGGCCATGCTGGAAGCCACCATTCAGATTTTCCCTCAGATCAAGGATAAGGTAATTTGGGACAAAAGAAGCTGGATTACAATGGATGCCTGGCAAGACGGGTGGGCCAGGGATAGGCAAAGTGTCTGTAAAAGGACCCCAGTGTCCGTGGCAATGTCTGTGAAGCTCCAGAGATCTTCATTACATTGTCCACCTCAGACCCAGTAAATGCCTATCCAGGTGGCACCTCTTGAATAGAGAGATTAGCTAATTAGTGGCAGTATGTATTAAACTGATAATTCTGGTCTGACTAGGGTAAATATATGAGATACAAATGTGCTTAAAAATCTGTAAATAAAAAATGATATATAGTAGCAATTGTTGACCATATACCTGAGTAACATTGTTGGTAAATATCTTATAGTGAAGAAATACCAGATATACCAATATTAGATTGGTATATCTGGTCTAAGTTAAGTAAACCCATAAATTACATATGTGCTTTTATAGAAATCTGTAAATACAAGTGTAACTTTGTTGCAATCAATACCCAAACACCTATTTAAGTGATACTTATTTGTAGATTTTTAAGCACATATGTATCGCATATATTTACCCTACTCAGACCAGAAGTATCAATTTAATACATCTTGCCACTAATTATCTAATCTGTCTACTCAAGAGGTGCTAGTAAATACAATCTCAGGTCTCAGTGGGTGTTTTGTCCCATTCATACTATGTGTTTCCTTCCATCTAAATGGTAATACAGATTTCACAGCATGATCTCTGGTAGCCACAGTTTGTAATACAATAATTGTCAACCCTAATTGTAACCTGTTACCCACAGTATATGTGTCTCAAGTTTACACAACAATTGCTACATTGTAATACAATCATACAAACAAATCCATGTTCCTTTCAGTGTAACCATATGGGACTTACAGGCATGCAGTAGGTTCTTGTATCAGTATGGTGATACCGGACCCCATTTTCTAGCAGTCCATACCCAAATTATCAGACACTGATTCAGTGATATTCACTATCTTATTAAGGATTAAGTTACTTGTATATCATTGTAACTGCTATATACAGCCCATTACTCAGAGTGATGAGACAAATCATTCACCAATAATACTGGGACTGGATAAAACGATTGTTTTTAATACAATTCCCATTTGGTTCCATGATTTGCACTCCTGTCTTGTTA
Source organism: Pelodytes ibericus (assembly GCA_036172795.1). Lineage (NCBI taxonomy): Eukaryota > Metazoa > Chordata > Amphibia > Anura > Pelodytidae > Pelodytes > Pelodytes ibericus. Next base: position 197,920,717 of record CM069858.1, on the reverse strand, counting down.
TATGTCTATTTTATTGGTAAGAAATAAAAGCTACGTTTTATCATATCAGAGACTTCATATACATTTCATTTTCAAATAAGAAGATATCATCATAAACTGGAGACACCACAGACATGTTTAAAACAAATCTTTCTCTTCATTTCTGGATTTGGATGCAATCCTGCTCAGCGATCACGTTGTATTCTCTACATTCACAGAATAAACACTGTTTAGGTGACAGAGTCCTTTGAATGACTGGGATATCTTTGTATATGCATTTATCTATACATTATGCAGGTATAAACTCACCAGGATTGTCCCTGCACAATGTATAGCTGATTTGGGGAGATTATATGTTCATCTCAATGCTACACATTTCCCTATTTAGTGCATAGAGTCCAGTGCCTCAGTACTGATGTCCTTGTTTCACTCTTCAGATCGATTGCTTCGCCAGTGGCTCCCCACTCACCAACCAGCATTACCTGGGGGCCTCAATGGGGGAATTCTATGGTGCCGACCATGATATTTCCAGGATGGATGCAGAAACCACTGCCATCATGAGGGCCACAACGCCCATAAAAGGGCTTTATCTGACAGGTAAGTTATTTAGGCCTTGGTCTCGCCTGTCCAGTGATTTAATGTACCAAGAGGTCAGAGGTCGGTACTAATTACAGTTTGAGCCAATGAGACCATTCAGGAAAGCCTGAGAAGACTCGGGTGTTTTATACTCTCTTGTGTCTGTTTCAACTGGAATGGCAATTTTAACCCTTTAAGGAGCAGGGATTTTCCTAGGCCAAGGACCAGAGCGTTTTTCAATTTTTAATATGTGTTTTTTTAAACATAATTTTCCTCTCTCTCATTTAACGTACCCATACAAGTTATATGTTGTTTTTTAAAGGACAGTTAGAGCTTACTTTTGATACCCTATACATAAAAATGATTTACTTTTTAGTATTAAAAAATACATATAAATACCCCTAAACAAAAAAGACAGAAAAAAAAAAAGAGTGCGATGTCAGATCCATAAAAATCACGCAACAGGCATGCAGGGGTTATATTTTATTAAATAAAATAATTACAATAAATTGTAAAAAAAAAAACAAAATAGTAAAAAAAACAAACAACCTAAATGAGGGCCATAAAGTGGAAGGAAAATGAGCACAATGAAAGGGTTAATTTTTTTTTTCCCCTCAGGCAATGTTCTTTAATTATTTATTTTTACTTGCAGGTCACTCTCTGTGCTTCACTTTAAGTACATGAAGCACAAGGAGTGAATTAGAGGCAAAGTCAGTGTGTGAACACATTGAGTTTGCCATCTAATTTGCATGTTATCGCGGTGATCACCGCGATCACATGTCCGGAAATCCACCGATCGGGTCCAGAAGCTTTGCCTCGGGTGCAAGGCTTAGTCCTGGACCTGTTGCAGACTGGCTGGCGGTGCCCACGGAGCGCACCGCCGGCTAGACTGCATGACGAGTTAACTCGTCATAAGGTCTCAAAGGGGTTAAGCAAAGCTTGGGGAAGAAAGAAGTCATATTAGAGGATATGTATAAATAATGGCACTGTTTTATGTCCTAATTCCTTTAGTCAGGTTTTTATTCATGCGCCTGCAGGGTATGTATGAAACTGTTAGAATGGGTTTTATACATAAGAAAAAAGGGGGCAAAACGGCTACATTTTTTTTTCTCAATATGGAACTTTTTTTTCACACTTTGTAACATTTTGTGTCTTTTTTATACAAAGCTTTTGACAGAATTCTGAAGAGACAACTAACAGCACAAAATTCAATTATGTTTAGTTGAACGATTGCCTCAAGTTTGGGCATTTTCAATGGAAATGCTTTAATGAAAGAAAACAAATAAAGTAAATTACATGAAGTCTGACTAACACTATCAGGGGGCAGACATCTTGGCTCAGATCTTGCATCATCTAACCCAAGATGCTAAACAACATGTCCGCCCCGTTATAGAGCTATACAGATAAAAGAGGTCTCAGTAATGTGCTTTATTTATTTATATTCTTTCATTACAGCATCTCTATTTAGAATGCCTACACTAGATCCAAACTTTCCATTAAACACGGCTTCATTTTTTTCCCCTACAGTTGTCCTTTAAACAACAATTCACTCCCTTTTTTATTTTGGTGCAACTGGTGCACTGATTTTTTCTTGCGGATATAATTTTCCAAACCTGGGTAGACATTAATTGTAGCGCAATAACACTGCACTTCTGACAGAAATACATTTTATACATTAAAACCATTCTAAATAATCTCTGCAGCTGTTAAACTTGTCATCCTTACACATGATGAAGCTCAGACTCTCTCTTCTTGTTTCACAGGTCAAGATATCATGCTCTGCGGGTTTGCGGGAGCTCTGAATGGCGCTATGGTCTGCGCCTCTGAAATCCTAGGCCGGAATCTTTTTGTGGATCTCTTATTCCTGAGAAAGAAGATTAAAGCGAAAGCCAAAAAAGCAGAGTGACCCTAAATGTGATCACAAAGATGGGTGGGAGGGTGTTGGGTGAGGTACCAGAGAGTAATAGTTACGGTTTGCCTTACACATCTACCCCAGCTAGCCCTACGAGTAACTTCCCTCACCCATTCTCCCGTTAGATGTAACGGCACCTGAATATAAAAAGAGTATGGTAACTTGAACCTCGCAATGTGACAAAGTGCCGTGACATTCCTGTGCGAATGCTTTACCCTATTTTATCACTGTAACATTCACTATACTGATATTTATTAAAATCTCATCTCGAAAAAAAAAAAATAACAGTTTGTGACAAAAATCAATTCAAATAGGTCACAAGTAATCGTGCCACAAACAAGATAAACGCACACAAAACAAAAAGATATAACTTAGGCCTTTTGATTTGCTTTAGTTAAATTCAATTAGGGAACAATTTTCTATGATTAAGCACTATAAGAGCGTGAAACGCGTAAGGTGGTCAGCCTGATTGTATCCGCCTGTGCCCCTCGGACCTTGTCGATTCACTGTGGAATCTTTTTGATATAATAAACCAAGTTGGAATTCTCCGTTGAGCACTGTAAACATTAAGAACGATTTTGTAAACTCAGTGGAACCTTTTTTTTAAATCTTATTTTAGATGAATAGAAGCCATCAAATAAAATGGACATTTTGTATCTCTGTGTCTATGAATGTCGTAATTACTTTTTGTTGACTGATTAATACTGAAATATTTGTGTTGTTCTTGAAAGTATTTTCCTGATGACTGTAATGGGAAACTAAAGAGCTGTCACTTTGTTTACAGATCAAAAATCTAAAACGAATATAATTATAATAACATTTAAGAGTCTACTCAATAAAGAGAAAATTGCAGTGAATTGAGATGGGAATTTGGGAAATGTGTCATTTGCATACGGGCCCACTGGTGATGTCATAGATGGGCGACTCCACAGACACATTTAAAACACATTTTTCTCCTAATTTAGGCATTTGCTTGGAGTTTTGTCAATACAATGTAAAGATCATTTTCAATAATTTTTGTTTGCTCTACATGCACAGTAAAAGCAATATGTAGATGATACAGTCCCTTTAAGTTTGAAATTGCCATCACAAGTCTATACAATTGTATCTTTATTGAGTAGACCCTTTAGTGTTGTGTAATAGTTAGAAGCTGATGATTAAATAAATGGAATAAAAGTATTGGATCGCGACAATATGTTTAAATGAGCCTGGGGTATCACTGGAAAACGAATGGTGATCACTTCATAAGGAAGTGGTAGAAGGATGATTCTTGTAGGTATTAAATGGGTATATCCATACACAACTATTCTTCAATAATCTACATAACGGCACTACCTACACAGTTAGCACTCTGACTGAAGAATTAACACATCTATATCTACATTATGTAAGTAGAATTGCAAGCAAATGAATGCGTACATTAAGAGGGGGGGTTATTGTGTCATGTTTATGACATGTTCTCCTTAATTTGCATACATTGCACTAAAGAGAAGTTATAATCAGGAGAATGCACAGGCAATTAAAATATGTCACACTTCACAAAATAGCCTCCATCATTCTGTGTGGTATTTACTGGCTATTCCAGCAGGGGTCACTGCTGTCACACCAACAACCTACAGAATGGGTGATACAGTGAATCACTAATGCTGGGTAACACAGAATTCGCCCAAAGCAGCGTGGAGGGCAATATACCGTGTAGAGCCGTAGGTCAGGGTGGGAGGTGGATTCATTTTATGAGGTATTACAATGGAACCAGTTGCCTTTTTGGCCATATAGGGGCCACGGAAAAGGGACTAAGGCCAACACTTGGAACATGGGCCATCTTGTGAACACTCCAGAGGAAAGCAAGTCACATAAGTGTTTCACAAGATTTAATGAGTAGATCTATTCCGAAAGCTCCCCTTGTTACCCGAGGAACACCAGTGTTAATTTCGTCGACTAAACTTTTTCGTCCTAGTTTTAGTCAACTGAAAGTGATGAAAGCTAAACAATAACTAAATAAAAAAAGTTCATAGGATTAAAACTATGACTAAAATCCATTGCAATTTTTGTCACCTGACGAAAACATGGAGAAATGGTTAGGGAGAGATTATTGCATGCGCCTATTTGTAATTCTGGTTCCCATGGATCTCTGCCAAAGCCCAGTCCCCTGACTCTATCTGCAGCTGGATTGGTTGAGATGCAGGCTCCCTGGGTCTGTCTGCCCCCTGGAACAATGCCCTGCAGAGGAAGAGGATACTCCTCCATCTGATTCCCCTGGTACTGTCATGTGAGTGTTTCCCTTCCCATCTCCCTAGCAAGTTAACTTAATACTGTGTAACAGCCTTCTCAGACCTGTTCCCTCCCATCTCCCTAACAAGTTAACTTAATACTGTGTAACAGCCTTCTCAGACCTGTTCCCTCCCATCTCCCTAACAAGTTAACTTAACACTATGTAACAGCCTTCTCAGACCTGTTCCCTCCCATCTCCCTAACAAGTTAACTTAATACTGTGTAACAGCCTTCTCAGACCTGTTACCTCCCAGCTCCCTAACAAGTTAACTTAATACTGTGTAACAGCCTTCTCAGACCTGTTCCCTCCCATCTCCCTAACAAGTTAACTTAATACTGTGTAACAGCCTTCTCAGACCTGTTCCCTCCCATCTCCCTAACAAGTTAACTTAACACTATGTAACAGCCTTCTCAGACCTGTTCCCTCCCATCTCCCTAGCAAGTTAACTTAACACTCTGTAACAGCCTTCTCAGACCTGTTCCCTCCCATCTACATAACAAGTTAACTTAATACTATGTAACAGCCTTCTCAGACCTGTTCCCTCCCATCTCCCTAACAAGTTAACTTAATACTGTGTAACAGCCTTCTCAGACCTGTTCCCTCCCATCTCCCTAACAAGTTAACTTAATACTGTGTAACAGCCTTCTCAGACCTGTTACCTCCCAGCTCCCTAACAAGTTAACTTAATACTATGTAACAGCCTTCTCAGACCTGTTCCCTCCCATCTCAACTTAACACTTTGTAACAGCCTTCTCAGACCTGTTCCCTCCCATCTCCCTAACAAGTTAACCTAACACTATGTAACAGCCTTCTCAGACCTGTTCCCTCCCATCTCCCTAGCAAGTTAACTTAACACTCTGTAACAGCCTTCTCAGACCTGTTCCCTCCCATCTCCCTAACAAGTTAACTTAACACTCTGTAACAGCCTTCTCAGACCTGTTCCCTCCCATCTACATAACAAGTTAACTTAATACTATGTAACAGCCTTCTCAGACCTGTTCCCTCTCTCACTGCTGGAGATTTATTCAACTAAAATCTACTGTATATCTTGTACATGTATTTCATATATGTGGAATGTACGTATTCATCCTATTTTACAGTTCTCCTGTATTTTGCATTGAAAATGAGTTTACTGAGTGATCATTCAATAAAGGATGGTTTGGAAAGATAGGTTGCACTGTCGCTATACTATTGCACTGTATTTTAAAGTTTTTAGGAGGTAGGGGAGTTGAGGAGAAAACTAATGACTGTTTCACCTTCTGTACATGATACAGTTCTTTTCTAAAAATATTGTTTTAGTCACTTAACCTGTTGACGACAATGGCGTTTTTGCCGCAATTAGCGCTATTTTCGGATTTGCTGGATGCTACACGTGTGAAGGCATCCAGCATAGCAAAAAAAAAAAAAAAAACGGCCGTCGGAACAGCCCATGGGTGGTCTTAAAGTGACCTGTCAATCATGCCCCTTCACCCTATGCCAATAGGGTGAGGGGTATTTCAGACTGCATTTCAGAGGCACGTCTGAAACACCGAGAAAATTGGCTGTCTTACCTGCAATAGCTGAGACAGGCATTTCCTTCTTCGCCCCAGGCAGCACAATGTCTTGGGCCAGCCCTTGGGTGTGGCCATCCTAGTGAAGAAAGTTGTTTGATATATTATCTCAGGTCGGCTAGTGAGCTTCATTTCCAGTAAATGCTGAAACACAAGGAAACAACATGTATTTCATATCAGAGTGGTTTGTGCTAAATCATCAGTGAGTCTTGTGATTTCCTGCACATTATGGTGATAAAATAATGATTACTAATGCAGGTGATTTATGTGTTACAGTAGGTAATGTAAATGCCACAAATAACCCACAAATACACTTCACAATGGTGCTTTAATAGCGGGTACAAACAGGACAACCAGTGAAGTAAGTTTCTTACGCGTTTCATGCCTTCTTACGCGTTTCGTGTCTTTTGGCCCTGTTGGCACGTAATTATAGGCTTCTGGGTAATCCCTCTGCTAATTCCTTTTGCTGTTCTATGTTATGTGGGCTGGGCTGGCCAGGTGCTGACGGGACCCCCTATACCTGCATTGAACCTAGCAGTTCTAAGGAGGTCTCTGGAGCAGCAGGCATCTAGACTAGCCGTTGAAGTCCCAGATATTTTGAATTATAATCGCTTTTTTAGCCAAAATATTGGGGGGGAGATTTATAAAGGTGGTGCATACAGACATTCTGTCTAGTAAGTAAGAGTTTGCACCACCAGAGCCAAACGTACCGTTTTGGGTTTTGTTTTTTTTTAAAAGGTTAAGAAGTCAGAACTAGCAGTGAAATCCCATGCCACTCTGTGGGGGCTAGAGGCAGAATTCAGCAATAAGTGTCGGGATGTTTAAAATATGTACAATGGCTGTTATAAATGTAATCAAAGCATTTGCACTCTTTTTTTTAACTCATACCGTTACTTGCGACCGAGTATCCATTTATCAATTCCCCCATTGTGCACAGCTTCACTTAACTAGAGAGACACTTTTCCAAAGGGTAATATGGGAGGTAACAAAGTCCGAACTTTTATTACACTATCCTAGAAAACAATAATGAAGTGATAAATTCATATTAAAGGGACAGTCTAGTCCCCAAACTCACTTTGGTGCATGATGAAGATCACTGCTTGTATAATGCACAGGCTTTTATCCCTGTGTGATTTGATGCAGGCATTCTGTATAAACCAGATGTTTAATAATTGACTCTAGTCCTCCCCCAGTGATTACTTTGCATGTTTACTGCAGGTGAGGCCGCACTGATTCTATAGACACTGAGGATATAAAGTTTTGTTTCATATTGTCACTCCCTGTGCTCTTCTAATTGAGTCTACTGAGTGGCCTATGAGTGACCTTGCTCTTGTACACAGTAGGATCTCTTAACAAACACATTGTCTGATGACATCACTAGAGAGACAGGATATTCCATTCATTTGACTGGCATTATTCTCTTTGGTTCCTGCAGCAAAAAAAGTAAATGACTTTTACTCATCTAGTGTGGGCAGTCCTTGTTTCTTGCAAACTGCTGTAATTTCACAATTTCTTATAGCTGAAAATATTTTATATTTTAAGCAATGAAAAATATAAGACATGCATTTTAAAGTACTTTGAAAGCACATTAATACGCATTAAAATTTGGAAGATGCATTTTGGGCACTAGACAGTCACTTTACAGCTGACATTTCTAAATGGATTGATAATGGGCATTTTTTTTAATTATAATTGTTGCAACTCTTACATTTTGTAGTGTTTCTCTTTGGGATTGATCATGCCTAGGTTGCTATTTTATTCAAGGTCACTTTATTTATACCTCAGCATACTTGTCAACTTCCCCATTGAATCTGGAAGCTGGGGGCGGAGATTAGGAGGTCAAGTGTCACTCAAACTATCAGTGCTATTGCACATGCCTTGCAGTATGTAGAAGTCATTTGGGACCAGAAGGAAATCAATTAACTAAACAATGCTGTTCTGTGGCATTAACTTAATTGATTAATCAAGTTACGTCTGGTCACATATAACTTCAGCCTGCAATAGTTATCCTGGGGCCAGTGCCAACCTTAGTCATGGTTTACCTTGGCACTAATGTTTAGAAACTACATATCCCATGATGCTCAGTCAGCATTAACACAGTCCATTAACTACAGTCCTTAGGAAAGCATGTATGTACCATCATTCCTGAATAAAACAGTGATGTGCAGTCATGGAGCAGGTTTTTATTTTAATTATATATAAACTTCTCTAAATAAAAAGGTCAGTATTTATTGTAACCCCTAAATAGAAGGAAATAGAAGGGATCCTAGGAGATGGCAGCTAGTGGAAGGGGGCAGATCACATATCCCTGTTTAATATAATCAGCATTGGTTTATTGGCAGTCTATTATCATGACTTTGTGATAAGCTACAGTATCACAGGCAGACAGTGAGTAACTAATCACCACCACACCCACTATCTGACAACACTTATATGACACCTGAGACAGACCAGAGCCTTACAAACCAGATGACTGGGGAGTGAGAAGGTATGTGACTACAGGATATCATGTGTATCCACCAGCCCTTTCTAGCAGTGGATTCTGACTGTGACTAGATATTAGAATAAGAGGAGATCCTGATCACATGAGCAGTGGATGAGCAGTTTTTGCTGCATTTGTCCTATGTTTCAGATGTTTGTAGAGTTTAGGAATTCCGTCACAATAGGGGTTATTTGTTTTTCTTAAATGTTTATTGTGGGGCAAAGTTCTGAAAGTGATCTAGTCAGCAGGATCATTCCACTGGTTTCCATGGTGTCGCTTTTTTTTTTTTTTTTTTTTTTTTACAACTTTGCCCCAGGTTTATCAATAACATTGGCCAGTTTCACTCTGGGATGCTACAAGGGCAATAATGGTCCCTGGAGCTGGAATTGAGGACAGGGTGCCCACATTGGCCTGTGACTGGAGGATGCTTTAAATTGCTCACCCTAACAGAGGGCGGTAACTTTGTTTCAGAACTGATACCTTGTGTCTTTATTAACAGTATAACAAGTCAATGATGTCTGTGTGATTGAATGAGTAGATTCCAGGAACCGATATGTAAAATTATAATGTAGGCTGCTGTTTAAAAAAAAAAAAAAATTGTATTGGGCGCATGTAATGGGTGTGCATGGGGGCATGTAATAAGTGTGCATGGGGGCATGTAACGGGTGTGCATGGGGGCATGTGACGGGTGTGCATGGGGGCATGTGACGGGTGTGCATGGGGGCATGTAACGGGTGTGCATGGGGGCATGTGACGGGTGTGCATGGGGGCATGTGACGGGTGTGCATGGGGGCATGTGACGGGTGTGCATGGGGGCATGTGACGGGTGTGCATGGGGGCATGTGACGGGTGTGCATGGGGGCATGTGACGGGTGTGCATGGGGGCATGTGACGGGTGTGCATGGGGGCATGTAACGGGTGTGCATGGGGGCATGCAACGGGTGTGCATGGGGGCATGTAATGGGTGTGCATGGGGGCATGTAATAAGTGTGCCTGGGGGCATGTGACGGGTGTGCCTGGGGGCATGTAATGGGTGTGCATGGGGGTGATGGGGCATGTCCTGGGTGTGCAACGTGGGTGGGGGTGCCTGAATTTTGTCTGCCTACGCAGCACAAAAACCAAGATACACCACTAGTTGAGAGGCACAGTAGGCCCAGGGTGGGTGTTTGGGAATGAAAGTGCTGCTGGTTTATACCTCTTTCTGGCAGAGACCTGCACCTCTCTCAGCAGCTGTTGGTGCATCAAATTATACGTGTGTCTGTGTCTGTGTCTGTGTACAGATCTCTTTTTTTATTTATTTTTGTGCTGGCGTCGGGAATGAATGACCAACCATGGGCCGACTGGTCAACTGAAGGGATGAAACCTCCGTTCAATGCACCAATTCTAGGACACTGTTTAAATGGTATCTTATCAATATGTGGACAAAAAGATAGACTGGGGTCTAGCCACATTCCGAGATATATTTGTATCACATTGATCTCATTCTGTGCTTTTCTCAGTGATCCATTATGTCGAGAGTTATAAGAGGCCGGGCTGTGATCATCGCCATGACGGAATTCCACAGTCGGACAGGAGGAGGAGTTGAGGCCTTAGAACAGCGCAAGGGCGTGAAAAGGGACACGAAGCGGCTCTTTAAAGCCCTTTCCCTGCTGGGTTACAAAGTCACACTTCATGTGGATGTCAGCGTCAGCGAAATCCGAGAAATCTATAAAGAAGGTATCTGATCTGGGCATGTCGGAATGTTCCAGTCACAAAGGCCCGGCTTGGCAACACACATTAGAGTATCAGCAACTCTCAGATAAACCACTGCCAAAGTCTACAATGCCATGTGTTACCTGGTGTTGGGATGATGGTTCCTTAAGAGCACTGGAATTCACTTAAAGGAAAATGCATCTTCTAAATATTAATGCATATTCTACTTTAGAATATTAATATACTTTAGCATATTCTACTTTAGTACTTTAACATGCATGTTTTACCTTTTTGCATTGCTTAAAATTTTAAATAGTTACAGCTAGATGACATTGTGAAATTACAGCAGTTTGCAAGAAACCAGGACTGCCCACAATAGATGAGTAAAAGTCAATGTGCACTATACAAGCAGTAATCTTCAACTTGCACCAAAGTGAGTTTGGTGACTAGTTCACTTACCAGATGTCTCACAAATTGTGTAATTGCACCATGGGTCTCGGATCAAAAGTGCAAGAGAATGCTGTTTTGCTCAGGGAGGCCGGATTCTGTGTAACTGGTGCGTGGGTGATGGGACATGATACTGTGTCGTTTCCAGGGTACTACATGTTTTACAAAACTAAATCTACAGCACACTCTGGGGGCAGTTCCACCTACAATGCCCCCCAAAAATAAATATGTATATAGTGTAAGATCATTTTATTTAAACTATTCCTATCACCTTAAAAATGCTACAACATGCTTTCCCATCTCTCCAAGCGCTCTATTGAATGTGCCTGAGTTTCTAGGCTTCACTGTCATTTGTTTCACTTTCAGAAAGCAAGCTGCCACATGGCGAGTGTTTTATCAGCATTTTGTCCAGTCATGGCCAGGAAGGGATGATTTATGATTTTTATGGGGAGCCTGTATTCCTGAAGGAGCTTTACAACATCCTGCACCCTGCCCTTGCTGGAATACCCAAACTCTTCTTTATACAGGTAGTCGCTGCTCTGTCTGTGTGTACCCAGTCTTATTTGGATGAGGCAGGGGTTGTAAATGTTTGTTTGGTTGCAGGCATGCCGGGGGACTGAGAAAGATGAAGGAGTGGAACTAGAGACGGACTCTGCTTCCTGTGAACCAGATGCATTCTCCCATGGCTGGTACCTCCCAAGCGACACTGGTGTCATGTTTGCAAGTAGTGAAGGTATGTTAGTGAATGACCTGAAACAAACCATGGTGACAGACCCAAAAATATTGTCTCTGGTTTCTCTGCTTCAGTTTGATCACTTTAGTCTCAAAAAATAGCTTTGATCATTTTGCCTCCCATTACTATCAGTGGGGAAGATTCAAACTTTTTTTTGAAGTCAAACTTGTGTGCCAAAAGAAGAATTTTAGTGAATAGACCCACGTGTGTGACACTGTTCCGCTCATCTCTCCAGGGTATGTGGCTTTTCAGAATCCGGCTGGGTCCGTCTTTCTGCAGACACTGTGTAATATCATGGAAGGTGAAGAGCAGGAACTAGAACTGAACCAGATCTTCACCCGCATCTCCTACCACGTGGCTTACAATTTCCAGAGTCGTGGGCAGTATGAAGGTTACAAAGAGATGCCCTGCTACATAACCAACCTCACCAGAGTGCTAAGGCCCTTCAGGCCACTAGGAAATGCTTGCTGAATCTGAATTCACAGACTATGAATAATGTTTCAGATTCTATGCCAGCCTCTGAGGATCCCTGATACTGTGAAGGAGACACGAGGTGGTTAGAACCATATGTTCACTATACATTGAATGGGTAGTTGTATTACTTGCTGTGCATATGAACTACACAAGTATTATGATCTATACATAACTTCTCCACTGATGTGGCCTAAAAGGGGTCGCAGCAGAAAGTAACAGTACCACTTAACTGGGAAGGATAAGGTCAGTTTGTGGCTCTTTCAGACATGTAACTTGATCTTGGTTTACATTTTTATACTTGAAGCTGTTTACAAAAAAAAAATTCTCTTTATATTTATTTATATATACGTCTTTATTTATACTCAAGCTGCTGTAAGTTTATTTTGTGATATGAATTAGTTTTATTGCTTTACTTTGTTAAAAACTGTACACATGTCTAATATAAGTTAATTCCTAAATCTTTGCTAACCAGTCAAGTCAGTGTGGTGTCTGATTTGGAGACCTGCGTCCTCACTCCGTATTGGATAGCTCTCCTCTGTTTCTATCTATCCTGATGCACCTGAACCCAAGTAGGAATAAATAATAAAGGTGAATATAAAACAAATCCGTGTCGCATCCAAACATCAGAGTCCATAAAAAATATGGAGGTGGACAAGTCCGTAATGGAAAAAACACAAGGATACTCCTAGTTTATTGATCCTTCTCATGATCGATTTGATTGATCGATAGATTGTGATATATATGTATAATCTCAATCAATGTATCGATCAATCACCCAGTGCTGCCAGGAGAGTGGAGGACTAAACCTGTAGGCACAGCGGGTGGTGAGGATGGTTATAGCAGAGAGCCTCGCAATGAATTGGCGACTTTAATCACGGGTGACTTTTTAATCTTTCTGATGTGAACTGGGAAACCAAAATAGCTGCATGTGGCAGGAGCACATATATCCAACACTCCTTACTGGGATTATCTCTAAAACAAGTAGTTCAGGAGCCAACTTGGAAGGCGGCCATATTAGATTTAGTGCTCGCAAATGGAGATTTGTTATCATATCACTGTATGGGATCTGATGATCACCAGTCACTGTGCTTTGTCAGACTGGAGCAGTTTAGCATTTCATAATTACAAAAAAGCAACATGAGGATGATAGACAGATCTATAAGATAAAGACAGTTTGTGCCGAAACGTTGGGTTGATCAGTAAAACTCTCTGCAATTTGCAGTGTGTGAATGTAGCACAGAGCTCCACAGCAATAATCCTCACCGTAATATGTGGTGTGTCAGTATACCACAGACTCCACAGCAATAATCCTCACCATAATATGTGGTGTGTCAGTATACCACAGACTCCACAGCAATAATCCTCACCGTAATATGTGGTGTGTCAGTATACCACAGACTCCACAGCAATAATCCTCACATTAATATGTGGTGTGTCAGTATACCACAGACTCCACAGCAATAATCCTCACATTAATATGTGGTGTGTTAGTATACCACAGACTCCACAGCAATAATCCTCACACTAATATGTGGTGTGTTAGTATACCACAGACTCCACAGCAATAATCCTCACATTAATATGTGGTGTGTTAGTATACCACAGACTCCACAGCAATAATCCTCACATTAATATGTGGTGTGTTAGTATACCACAGACTCCACAGCAATAATCCTCACACTAATATGTGGTGTGTCAGTATACCACAGACTCCACAGCTGTAATCCGCACAGCAATATGTGGTGTGTCAGTATACCACAGACTCCACAGCAATAATCCTCACACTAATATGTGGTGTGTCAGTATACCACAGACTCCACAGCTGTAATCCGCACATTAATATGTGGTGTGTTAGTATACCACAGACTCCACAGCAATAATCCTCACACTAATATGTGGTGTGTCAGTATACCACAGACTCCACAGCAATAATCCTCACATTAATATGTGGTGTGTCAGTATACCACAGACTCCACAGCAATTATCCTCACACTAATATGTGGTGTGTCAGTTTACCACAGACACCACAGCAATAATCCTCACATTAATATGTGGTGTGTCAGTATACCACAGACTCCACAGCAATAATCCTCACACTAATATGTGGTGTGTCAGTATACCACAGACTCCACAGCAATAATCCTCACATTAATATGTGGTGTGTCAGTATACCACAGACTCCACAGCAATAATCCTCACATTAATATGTGGTGTGTCAGTATACCACAGACTCCACAGCAATAATCCTCACACTAATATGTGGTGTGTCAGTATACCACAGACTCCACAGCAATAATCCTCACACTAATAGGTGGTGTGTCAGTATACCACAGACTCCACAGCAATAATCCTCACACTAATATGTGGCGTGTCAGTATACCACAGACTCCACAGCAATAATCCTCACACTAATATGTGGTGTGTCAGTATACCACAGACTCCACAGCAATAATCCTCACATTAATATGTGGTGTGTCAGTATACCACAGACTCCACAGCAATAATCCTCACATTAATATGTGGTGTGTCAGTATACCACAGACTCCACAGCTGTATCCGCACAGCAATATGTGGTGTGTCAGTATACCACAGACTCCACAGCAATAATCCTCACACTAATATGTGGTGTGTCAGTATACCACAGACTCCACAGCAATAATCCTCACATTAATATGTGGTGTGTTAGTATACCACAGACTCCACAGCAATAATCCTCACACTAATATGTGGTGTGTCAGTATACCACAGACTCCACAGCAATAATCCTCACATTAATATGTGGTGTGTTAGTATACCACAGACTCCACAGCAATAATCCTCACACTAATATGTGGTGTGTCAGTATACCACAGACTCCACAGCTGTAACCCGCACATTAATATGTGGTGTGTTAGTATACCACAGACTCCACAGCAATAATCCTCACACTAATATGTGGTGTGTCAGTATACCACAGACACCACAGGAATAATCCTCACATTAATATGTGGTGTGTCAGTATACCACAGACTCCACAGCTGTAATCCGCACAG
This sequence comes from Pelodytes ibericus, assembly GCA_036172795.1. Classification (NCBI taxonomy): domain Eukaryota; kingdom Metazoa; phylum Chordata; class Amphibia; order Anura; family Pelodytidae; genus Pelodytes; species Pelodytes ibericus. The sequence goes on along the minus strand of CM069858.1, from coordinate 197,905,568 downwards.
CAACATGTGGTGTGTCAGTATACCACAGACAATAATAATCCTCACATTAATATGTGGTGTGTCAGTATACCACAGACTCCACAGCTGTAATCCGCACAGCAACATGTGGTGTGTCAGTATACCACAGACAATAATAATCCTCACATTAATATGTGGTTTGTAAGTATACCACAGACTCCACAGCAGCAATACTCACAGTAACATGTAATATATAAGTATCTCACAGCGCTCCACAGCAATAAAATGGGGTGAGTGAAAGTGTCCTAAAGCTCCATAGTAAATAAAAAAACCACAATGTATGGTGTATTGGAGTGTATCACAGAACTCAGGAGTAATGAAACAGTAACATACAAAAAAAAACACCACCAGTAGGCTTTGTCTTCCCTCCATGAGCTAGACACTGGTTAAAATCCTAGCAGACAGGACAAAGAAGACTTTCTCTTTCTCGGAAATCCCTAGAACTTCCTCCTCCACATTGACCCTTGTGCTGGATTAATCAGCCTGGGATTGACAAGTCAAATGTAGCCACTGATAAAGAAAGGACGAGGCGTGGCATATGGTCACTTAGTATGACAGATGGTCATAAGGTGTGTCGGCAGTTAGATTTCTTATATTGGGCTAGGCAATTATAGTAATCAAGTATAAAAAGTCATCGGATTCCAACTGTAACGAACTTCAACCTATATTAATAGAACTGGAAACACATCAGTATTACAAATAAATATTCTGTACAAAGGAATCTTGGTGCCTAAATGTGATGAAACTCACAGTTATTACAAATAATACTAACCCTGGAAATAGCTCAAATAATGTCTAATCCAGTGTCTGTACAAGGTCTGTGAAGGTCAATATAGTATCATTAAATAAATGTTCCTCATGAATAATGTTGGTCCAATCCTCTGATGTTCGTTAGATTTGCGACCCTTTTATTCAAAAAATCTTTCAATTAAACATAACTTAAGATTACAAAAAGAAGAAGAAAACACACTGCGCCTAGAACTCTGCTCAGGGAGATGTGAGTGCATTCTCATTTATTTTGAATATTGGCACTTTTCTGTTAAAGATTACTACACTATATTATTTTTATATTTGTTTTTTTCCCTTCGGACGTACACTGAGTTGACTACGTTATATTTAAGGGTAACCCCGATTTTATTTAATTATTTATTGTGTGTGTATTAAAGTGTTAAGTTATAGTGCACTTTTTTACGTGTGTGTTTTATAACTTAAGATTAGTTCCTGAAAAACTCCCCCATCACCATCATGTCTAATGCTTTGATTGTGCAAAAGAGGAAATGGATTGTTGTGAGCAGGAATGGGTGGCTCCAGGATACGCTAACCCAGGGCTCGACAAACCCCAGGCGCAGGTCGCCATGGCGACCAGGAAATTAGACCTGGCGCCTGGGTGCCATCAGCCTCATGGTCCCCTCACCGCTGCCAATCCGATTTTTTTTATTTTTATTTTTGCGGAGCGCGAGGGGGTAAAGTCTGTGCCATCCGCACAGACTGCAAGCTCCACCACCTCGCGCAACGCGTGTCTGAGTACCGGGTGTCGTCACGTGACATCCTGGCACTCAGCAGGCAGATCGGCTGCAACACGAATGTCCCCCTCCCCTGCAATGAGGTAAAGCGGGAGGGAGGGGGGCCACGTTAAGAAGAAAACAAGAAAAGACTGTGTGAGGTGTTTGTGTATATGTGTATATGTAAAGTAGGTGTGTGTGAGTTGTTTCTATATATGTGTATATGTAAAGTAGGTGTGTGTGAGGTGTTTGTATATATGGGTATATGTAAAGTAGGTGTGTGTGAGGTGTTTGTAAATATGTGTATATGTAAAGTAGGTGTGTGTGAGGTGTTTGTATATATGGGTATATGTAAAGTAGGTGTGTGTGTGAGGTGTTTGTGTATATATGGGTATATGTAAAGTTGGTGTATGTGAGGTGTTTGTGTATATATGTGTATATGTAAAGTAGGTGTGTGTGAGGTGTTTGGATATATAGGTATATGTAAAGTAGGTGTGTGTGAGCTGTTTGTATATTTGTGTATATGTAAAGTAGGTGTGTATGAGCTGTTTGTATATATGTAAAGTAGGTGTGTGTGAGGTGTTTGTATATATGTGTATATGTAAAGTAGGCGTGTGTGAGGTGTTTGTATATATGTGTAAATGTAAAGTAGGTGTGTGTGAGTTGTTTCTATATATGTGTATATGTAAAGTAGGTGTGTGTGAGGTCAGTGGTGTATCTTGATTTTGTGCTGCCCTAGGCCTACAAAATCCGGGCACCCCCCTACCCAAGCTGCACACCCACGTTACACACCTAAAACATGCCCCATCATTCAGACTCACATCAAGCTCATACTCCCATCACACACACAGTCCCATCACACTCAGTCACACACTCCTACTCCCATCACACTCAGTCACACACTCCTACTCCCATCACACACACTCCGACTCCCATCACACTCAGTCACACACACTGTCTCCCATCACACACACTCTGACTCCCATCACACTCAGTCACACACACTGTCTCCCATCACACACACTCTGACTCCCATCACACTCAGTCACACACACTATCTCCCATCACACACACACTCTGACTCCCATCACACTCAGTCACACACACTGTCTCACATCACACACACTCTGACTCCCATCACACTCAGTCACACACATGTCTCCCATCACACACACTCTGACTCCCATCACACTCACTCTGACTTCCCATGTAAAGTAGGTGTGTGTGAGGGGTTTGTATATATGGGTATATGTAAAGTAGGTGTGTGTGAGCTGTTTACATATTTGTGTATATGTAAAGTAGGTGTGTGTGAGCTGTTTGTATATTTGTGTATATGTAAAGTAGGTGTGTGTGAGCTGTTTGTATATTTGTGTATATGTAAAGTAGGTGTGTGGTGTGTGAGCTGTTTGTATATATGTGTATATGTAAAGTAGGCGTGTGTGTTTATGAATTGCGTGTATGCTTGCGTGATTATCTGGCTACTAAATTTTTTTGCTGGCTCCTAAAATCTAATTACATTTGTCAAGCCCTGGGCTAACCAATCAAAACCTGTATCCTGATCCTATCCTGTGGAACCACAAAGGGGTGAGCTCAAGTGTGTCCTAATGGCATACATATCCTCAAATGTATTTTTTAATAAAGCTGCTGTGCATAGTGTTCTGCATTGTGTACAAGTAGGAATCATACCAGGACATGTCCAGAATTGAAAGGAAAGTTCCCTAAAAAACTGTTAAGTAGCTGTTTAAGTGATTCCATCAACTAACCATTGTATTATAAATGTACAGAATAAAAATGATGAAAATCTATACATATAATCTATATCCAAAATATGTTGTAACTCCTACATTAAGAGAAATATGTGGATGTGTCTGTGGCATCTTGAATTTATAGTATCAACTGTGGCTTCATATGCAGATTAACTACTTTCAACGAGAAAGTCTATTTTGCATATCAAGCCATCAGGTGATGTCATAAACAGGAGACTTGATTTCTTGATTGAATCTGCCCAGCACACATATTGCATCCACAGGACTTGCACAACACCCAGAGTGTATCCAGATGACTTGCCCAACCCTCAGATTGCACACATAATACTTGTCCCAGTACCCTGTTTGCATTCATAGGATTTGCCCAGCATCCATATTGTATTCACATGACTTGCAAAGCACCCGTATTGAACACATATGACTTGCCCTATCAAGGGCCAGACTGGTCTAATGACATATCAAGAAAATTCCCGATAGGCCACCGGCCATTAGGCCACTGTGAGATGTGGCCAGTGGCGTCCCGAGGGGGGGGCGGGGGGGGCGGCCCGCCCCGGGTGCCACTGACTAGGGGGGTGCCACCGGTGCTGCCGGCACCCCCCGCGCTGCTTACCTTTTTTTTTTTTTTTTTCTCAGGCGGCCGAATCCTCTGGATGCGGCCGCTGGGTGAAAAAAAAAAAATCACAGCGACCGGATGTGACGATACGTCACATCCGGCGACTGTGTTTCCCTCCTCCGTGCAGGAGGGAGAAGAGAAGACTGCACTGAGGAGTCGTCCGTCCGGGAGAAGCAGCGATTTGGTAAGTGTGGGGGGGGGGGGGGGGGGGGCTGGCACAATATTACTGGGTTCTGGCTGGCACAATATTACTGGGTTCTGGCTGGCACTATATTACTGGGCTCTGACTGGCACTATATTACTGGGTTCTGGCTGGCACTATATTACTGGGCTCTGACTGGCACTATATTACTGGGCTCTGACTGGCACTATATTACTGGGCTCTGACTGGCACTATATTACTGGGTTCTGACTGGCACAATATTACTGGGCTCTGGCTGGCACTATATTACTGGGTTCTGGCTGGCACTATATTACTGGGCTCTGGCTGGCACTATATTACTGGGTTCTGGCTGGCACTATATTACTGGGCTCTGGCTGGCACTATATTACTGGGCTCTGACTGGCACTATATTACTGGGTTCTGGCTGGCACTATATTACTGGGCTCTGACTGGCACTATATTACTGGGCTCTGACTGGCACTATATTACTGGGTTCTGACTGGCACAATATTACTGGGCTCTGGCTGGCACTATATTACTGGGTTCTGGCTGGCACTATATTACTGGGCTCTGGCTGGCACTATATTACTGGGTTCTGGCTGGCACTATATTACTGGGCTCTGGCTGGCACTATATTACTGGGTTCTGACTGGCACAATATTACTGGGCTCTGGCTGGCACTATATTACTGGGTTCTGGCTGGCACTATATTACTGGGCTCTGAGTGGCACACTATTACTGGGCACTGACTGGCACAATATTCCTGGGCACTGACTGGCACTATATTACTGGGCTCTGGCTGGCACTATATTACTGGGTTCTGGCTGGCACTATATTACTGGGCTCTGACTAGCACAAACAATAATACTGGCTCTGACTGGCACAATATTCCTGGTATCTGACTGGCACATTACTGGGTTCTGAGTGGCACTATATAACTGGGCTCTGACTGGCACACTATTACTGGGCTCTGAGTGGCACACTATTACTGGGCTCTGACTGGCACTATATTACTGGGTTCTGAGTGGCACTATATTACTGGGCTCTGAGTGGCACACTATTACTGGGCTCTGACTGGCACACTTACTGGGCTCTGAGTGGCACACTATTACTGGGCTCTGACTGGCACAATATTACTGGTATCTGACTGGCACAATATTACTGGTATCTGACTGGAACACTATTCCTGGTAACTATAATTGTACAATTTTCAAACATTGAAAAAATTGTGGGTGTTTTCTTGCATTTTTATTGTGGGGGGGGGGGGGGGGTGCCACAGTCGGGGTCCGCCCCGGGTGCCAAATGCTCTAGGTACGCCCCTGGATGTGGCTGCTGTAAAAATGCGTTCTGGATGTGGCCATGAGAGTGTTCTCTCACGGCCAATGTGATGCACCTTGCCACCAACCGGATATAATAGAAATTTCATGGCCCACAGGTGGAATTTCTAGGATTCCTGTGTGCCATATGGGTGCCAAGGCAAGTCCTGTGTGCTAGGCCAAGTCCTGTGAGCGCAATTTGCATGCTAGGTGCGGGGGTATGTGATATGTGTATATATAATATGAAGTGAAGGTGGAGGGGCTTTGGCTGAGGCAATTATATATTTTAAAATTAAATTTATGTGGGGGACTTTGACTGTATTTTTATAAACTGGCTTTTGTCAGATCAAGTGGCTGGCAAACCGTGCTATTTGCTGGCAGATCTTGTGTTATTACACGAACTTTGACACGCTTGTTGCTGGCAGACTGTGTGTTATTAGCTGGATTTTTATATGCCTGTAGCTGGCACGCTGTGCACTGATAACTGACTGGTCACATGCCAGTGACAGGCAGACACTGCTCTGAAAACTACTAAATAATGACACAGCTCAGCAATTTTGAGTTTAATCCGTTATGTGGCAACGTTTTGACCCGTAGCGTCTTTTTCAGGCCACAACAAACAAGTGCAATCCATGCAGATTAATACAAATATTAATAGAGAATATACAGTGTGCGGACTAGAGTCCCCATTCATACGAATAGGTCAATAATGTCTATGAGCGACCACATCAGCTCAGCAGAAAGGAGCACTGCCTGTGTAGGCGGCGCTTCCCTTCTGCTGGCAAGAACAAGAGAAGTGATTTTTTCACTTCCATTGCTCTAGGGGGCGCTGCTCTATGCCGGCACAGCAGATCAGTGTGAGCACTTATTATACAGTCGAAAGGCAATATTGGGAAATATTGCCTATGACAAATGTTGACCTGCCTCTCTCTCCTCACTATAGTTTTAGTGAGGGAGAGAGACAGATCAGATAATGTAATATTTTATTAGTAATAAATTAAATATTTAATACAATTTTAAAAACCATTGATTGCTGTGTACACAGTGATCTTACACGGCAGCACTTATTTTGCTGTCTGTGCATTTTTTAGTGGTTAATTTTTTTTACTGTAATTTATTACCGCGTTTCCAAAGGCTCTTTTAAGCTATTAACCCCTTGCTTGCAGTGATCTGCCACATAAGCATTTTTTTTGCTATCTGCATTTTTTTGTTTGTTACACCGACTAGGGGTTAATTATACCTGCTAGGGGATTACATGTAACATACACATGTCTTTGAAGCTGTCTGAGCGCATGTATAACGATCAGTAACAGTTGATCAGTGGCAAAGGCGGTTTGGTGAGTACTCAGATGAGCATCACCATTCGCCTGGTCAGATCAATATTGGTAAATATTGATATGACCAATCTGGATCTGCCTCCCTTGAGTTTTAATGAGTGAGAGAGACAGATCTGTATAACATACGTTTTTAATTGTAATAAATTAAATAAAACGTTACAACGCACCTCTCAAATGTGGCCTTTTAACCCCCAAACAAGATGACCTATGCATGTGTGGTATCCATGTACTCAGAAGATGTTGCTGAACACATAATGGGGTTTTGTGTGGCAGTGACAAATACCAAAATATGTGAATTTGTAATTCACATAAACTACAATGTATGTGGGAAAAAAACTCCAAAAAATGACTACCACAAACTTTGGCATAGTTGTAGAATTAGTGCATGGAAAGTGTTAAAATACCACCATTTGAAGTAGCCTAGGGTGTCTACTTTAAAAAGACCCTGCACAATTACACACAAAGTACACACACTCTTCACAAATCACACTTTTTTTTTTTTTACCGACAAGGTATCACCGAATATTACACATTCACATATAAGGATCCACCTAAACTTCTGTTGTTAAAAGAGGTTTTTTTGTTTGTTTGTTTTTCTCTCACTGACAAGGAGCCATTGTATTTTACACATCCACGTACAAGGATTCACTTAAACTTCTGCCATTAAAAGAGGTTTTTTCTTTTCTTTTTTTATTTATTTTTTTGGCTCTCCTCACTCTCCTACACCAACAGACCCCGCACAACTACACACAAAGTACACTCTTCACAAATCACACTTTATTTTTTCTTGTGAGTGCACTTATTTCAGCGCAACTCCCGTATTGTGTTTATTGCATTACACTATATTTGGGGTTTTTTTCCTCCTTCCATGCAGTTGCGCTCCTTTCTGTTTGTTCCTTGCATTTGATGACTGCTTGAGTAGTACTCATTGGGAAGCCTAGTTTGCTATAGTGAATACCCGACATGATAATTGCTGGGTTTGATGATGTCACAGGAAGGACACCCAACCATGGGATTATTTTTTTTTGTAAAAACTGGAAATACAACAAATGTGTAAAGAAAGTTGTCAGTCACTGGGAATTTCCTTCACCTTTGAAAAAAGTACAGGTTAGTGACAGGAAGTGAATAATCTTGTCATGTACCAGATTGTGAAACTGTGTGAGTCAGACAAGGAGTGTGCATTGCACCATTAGCAAAACCTTTAACTAACCAACATGATTCGGTTATATGTGGCTGGTAAAAAGAAATTATGATCTCAGCAAAATGAAATGACAATCAGAGCAACATTTCATTCACAAATAATAAAAGAATGATAGAAGGTAAAAATATAAATACACAAAAAACACACGTTACCAGGGACAGATCTGGAAGCGCTTGTCACAGGTTGACTACAATTGTTTTTTTGTTTTTTTTACAGAGTTTTACAATAAATGAGTTGTTTGTTGGATAACACGAAGATTGCAGTCTGTTGTCCATTGTAATGATTAGAGTGCAGCACTATATATATCTTTTTTTTTATTTTTTATTCTCAATAAAATGTTTTTTTTTGATTGGGTAACTAAAATAATAGATCAGGGTGGTGCAGTAGACATTGCTTACCTAGATTTCAGTAAGGCTTTTGACACTGTCGCACATAGAAGGCTTATCAATAAACTGCAATCTTTGAGTTTGTATTTCAATATTGTTGAATGGATTAGACAATGGCTGAGTGACAGGCAACAGAGGGTTGTAGTCAATGGGGTATATTCGATGCAAGGTCTTGTTACTAGTGGGGTACCTCAGGGATCTGTTCTTGAACCCATTCTCTTTAATATTTTTATTAGCGATATTGCAGAAGGTCTTGTTGGCAAAGTATGTCTTTTTGCCGATGATACAAAGATTTGCAGCAGGGTTGATATTCATGGAGGGATAAGCCAAATGGCAAATGATTTAGCTAAACTAGAAAAATGGTCAGAGCAGTGGCAACTGGCATTTAATGTGGACAAGTGCAAGATTATGCACCTTGGGCGTAAAAACCCAAAAGCAGAATATAGACTATTTGGTACAGTCCTAACCTCAACATCTGAGGAAAGGGATTTAGGAGTAATAATTTCAGAGGACTTGAAGGTAGGTAGGCAATGCAATAGAGCAGCAGGAAATGCTAGCAGAATGCTTGGTTGCATAGGGAGAGGTATTAGCAGTAGGAAGAGGGAAGTGCTCATGCCATTGTACAGAGCACTGGTGAGACCTCACTTGGAGTATTGTACGCAGTACTGGAGACCGTATCTCCAGAAGGATATTGATACTTTGGAGAGAGTTCAGAGAAGGGCTACTAAACTGGTTCATGGGTTGAAGGATAAAACTTACCAGGAAAGGTTAAAGCATCTTAACATGTATAGCTTGGAGGAAAGACGTAACAGGGGGGATATGATAGAAACATTTAAATACATAAAGGGAATCAACACAGTAAAGGAAGAGAGTATATTTAAAAGAAGAAAAACTACCACAACTAGAGGACATAGTCTTAAATTAGAGGGGCAACGATTTAAAAGTAATATCAGGAAGTATTACTTTACTGAGAGGGTAGTGGATGTATGGAATAGCCTGCCAGCAGAAGTGGTAGAAGTAAACACAGTCAAGGATTTTAAGCATGCGTGGGATAGACACAAGGCTATCCTAGCTATAAGACCGGGAAAGGGGGACTAATAAAAGTACTCAAAAAAAAAAAAAAATTGGGCAGACTAGATGGACCGAATGGTTCTTATCTGCCGACACATTCTATGTTTCTATGTTTCTATGTTTAATGTGATCATCCTAATCAGTCGTAGCTAAATGCAGACAACTCCAGTTTAAGAATTTTTAAAACATTTTCTTCTTTTACAGTAGCAAAAGTTAAAAATGAATGCTACGGGTCCTTTATAGATACACTTATATACACAGCAGATTATAACTAGCTAATACCTGCCAATCAAATCTTTCCGCTAGTGTGGAGAGAGACCCTGGTTTTTACATGCCGTCAATAGCGTTATGAGCTCCTCTGCTGAGTGACAGTCCTTGAAAGCCTTCATGGCTCGTAGGCAAGTCTGGGGGGGGGGGGGCAGAGTGGCAAGTCTAGGGGGCAGAGTGGCAAGTCTGGGAGGGCAGAGTGGCATGTCTAGGGGGAAGAGTGGCAAGTCTGGTGGTGTTTTGGCAAATAAAAGGAAATAAAAACAAGAAATGCATTTATTAAATCATTTTTATTTTTTATTAGGCAGGAGGAGGCGGAGCGATGACGTGACACGCCGACAGCGGCTACGTTCGCGGTGAAGGGAGCCAGGGTGAAGGAGAGACCTCGCTGGGGATGGTGACCATGCAGGAATGCGCCTAATTCTGACGAAGAGGGATCGACACGAACACTGAGCATTGGAGAACGCCATGAAGCCCAAACAAGCAGAGGGTTTTTATCGTGTACTGATAGACTGAGTTATTTGAGGAGACCCTGAGAGATGATTTCTGCTCTAATAGCAGCCCAGCATTGACCTACGCCAAAGACTCCTTATGGATGGCTGGGAAAAATGCATACAGATAAGTGAATTTATTAATATACCCTATAACACTGTATGGAAACAGATTGTGAGATAGAAATAAGGCGTCTCACCAAAAGTTGTAATAAGAGGCAAAAATATTTTGATGGGAAAAGTTTCTATTTACAAACTGTACCTACCCTGGAAAATGTTAATATCTAAGCATATAACGGTCATGGCCAGACCCTCTTCCCAAAAGAAAAATAGGAATTTAAGTGATTAATGCTTAAAAGGTTTGGACATCGAAAGGAACTACTACTGGAGACCTTGATGTACAAACCTCTTTCTTGGTCTGGGCAGAAGATATAAAACGCACCCCCTTTAAATGCACATGGGTATCGAAAAAAGGCGAAAAATAAGTCAAATACAATTGATACAAGACACCTGCCTGGCTTAATGGGAAAATACAACCAAAACACAAACAAACAAGTGTGTATTATCAGCCTGTTTAGTATCACAAATTTTTTTTAATAGGGCCACAAATATTATACAGGGTTGGGGGTACCCCCAGGTAAATATTACCACGGTTAATAATCCCTAAAAGAGATAAAAAAAAAAAATAGATGGAGATATAAAATACCCAGGTGGTTTAACTGGGAAAATCTCAATCTGCTTCTATTAGCAACTCGCTGGACTTACTGGGATCTCTACATAGTGATAAAAACAGCATTTTAGCAGAATATCAGTTCTCCTGTGCAAGTTACTGAAGGGTAACAATCTATAAAGGAAAAAAGGATCCCGTGATATAATTTACTCCTCTGGCCTAAGCGGGAATTTTTTTATTTTTTTTTTCCTTTTTCTTCTGTTCTTTCCCCCTGCTTTTCAGAGATATAATATTCGCTACTACTCACTGTGGGATTTAGAACCTGTAAAACCTAGGGGAAAGTCAGTGAGAAGGTAATCCCCAATTAATAAAATACTTTGAAGGACTACAACTTAATAACATCTAACTGAACCGCCTGCCACCCACGGATAGCACCCCCAGAAAAATGGGAGCGAGAAGAGACCGGGAACGAAAGCAGCCACCCAAGGGAGAGAAAAGAGATAATAAAACAGATAAACGTTTATCCTTGTTCTCCCCTAATACAGCAAGATTGGATTCAGAGAGGGGGGAGAGGGAGGGATCCTCCTCCCCCACTACAGAGGAGCCTGGGATAGAGACGGAGGGAATTGGCCCATTATCCAAAGTGGTAGTCACACAGGACTACCTATTAAAAGCTCTGGAAAAGCAATTTGAAAAAATTAAAGTAACAATTCAAGTGAATATAAGCGAAATAAGAAATGACCTTCAATAAATGGCCAAAAGGGCTACTGTAAACGAAGAAAAGTTGGAGAATATTGAATTTCAATTAACAACCCAGAGAGATTGGTCCGCAGTTTCGGATAACAGAATGGTTGAAATAGAACAGAAGCTTGCGGATCTAGAGGACCGCTCGAGGAGGAAAAACTTGAGGATTAGAGGGATCCCCGAGTCAATTACAGACGATCTTCTCCCAGCTCACTTGGAAGAATTTTTCAGATTTTGGAAGTACCACTAGAGGGATCACCATACTACTGGGATAGTTGCCATCGAACTGGCAGAAAATCTAACACCCCAGAAAGTATCCCAAGAGACATTTTGATGTGTTGCTCATCCTTCAGATTAAAAGAAAAGATATCTAAAGCAGCGAGGGACCTCCAGCGACAACCCCCATTTGAACGGATCAAGGTTTTCCAAGACCTGTCCTATCATACGCGAATGAAACGTTGTGCATTTGCTGAACACACTTAAAATTCTTAGAATGCATGAGATAAAATATAAATGGGGTTTCCCCGTGAAAGTAATACTACAGATAGATGGCAATAACAGAGCATTTGAATCTGTAGACGCACTCTCAAGATGGATGAAGGAAAAGAACATTAGGGCTAAATCTACAAAATGATAGACCCCAAATCAGTCCCCAGGAATGGAGGAAGGGGGAAGGAAGATGAAGGATAAGGAATCATTACTATACATTCACGTATATGGATCCATTGAATTGAGTAAGTTCTGTTGATGGTGAGAAGGAAGTGGGGAAAGGAAGAGAAATGTTATATATTTTTTTTTTTTACCGACAAGGTATCACCGAACATTACACATTCACGTATAAGGATTCACTTAAACTTCCGTCATTAAAAGAGGTTTTGTCTTGAATTTTTTTTTTTTTTTATAATTTTTTTTTTTTTCTCTCACTGACAAGTCGCCATTGAATTTTACACATCTACGTAGAAGGATTCACTTAAACATTTGTTATTAATGGAATTTTTTATTTTTTCTCCTCTTTTTTTTTTTTTTACGAAAGGTCCTGGAAGAGAACCGATGCACAAAGTACCTGAATAGTAGCCCTCGGACGGAGTACTCTTCTGAACTCTTGTTTACACATATATATGTATATATCGATATAATTTTAAAAATAGACAATTAATGTGTGCTTTGAGTCCTTTAGAAGTATTTGAGAAATGGGAGGAGAGGAAGGGAGGGGAAATTTAAGGGTTGTTGTTTTTTGTTTTGTTTTGGGTTTACCTACCTAGAGGATGGTCTCTTCATGGGGTCACTCCTGGCTCCACACACCATACGGCAGTATGGGTAAAACATTTCTGAATGGCGCCAGATCTCAAGCTGGAGCCATAACTGAAGGGGACACATAACAAAGGGCTGATGCCCCCAAGGGTGTTTTCTGTAGAAAGATGATGGGAATACCCATCATTATTTGTTTTTTGCTATATATATGGACTGGTCCTGTGCCGTAAGATGCATTTCGATCCAAAAATAAAGGAATTGGATAAATGATTAAGTTTGTTTCAATCAATGTGCAGGGGCTAAATACCCCACAAAAAAGGGCCAAAATGTTGCGCCATGTGATGGATCTCAGAATTGATATTTGAGCCTTGCAGGAGACTCACTGGAGGAGTCAGGATAACATAAAACTTGGCTCTAGATATCTAGATTCCCGATAATGATTACAGCCTCAGTGGAAAATAAAAAAAAGAGAGGGGTTGCTATAATTTTTTCTAGTAACCTCGCAGTCGAGATTAAACACACAGAATGTGATCCAGAATAGAGATTTATTATTACGGTCTGTAAAATCAATAATGAGATCCTAACGATAGTCAACATATATGCCCCTAATACTTCCCTCGTAAGATTTATCGCAAAAATAATGGGAAAAATAGAAAAGGTCAGACAGGGTCCCCTAATTTGGATGGGGGATTTTAATAGTGTCCTAAACCCACATCTGGATAAAAAAACACAAATCGGGTAAAATAAAAGATCGTAATGTGTGTTCACAGGCACATAGACTACAGACACTGTTGGACAGACATGCCATTAATGATATTTGGAGAATCTTCAATCCCACTAGTCGTGATTATACATGCTTCTCAAAAACTCATCTGGCTTATTCCAGGATAGATTTGATCCTGGGAGATGCAGGTTTGGCATATAGGGTGGGAAAAATGAAAATTCAAGAAGCTACATGGTCTCACCACAACTTTGTCATAATGGAATTTAAGACACAGTACAAAAAAATTACATCAGACTGGAGGCTGAATGACCATATATTAAGGAAAAAAGAGGATATGGATACTATGAAAAAAATATCTGAGCTCTATTTTGAGGAAAATATGGTGGATGGTATCTCCCCGGTTACAGTATGGTGTGCATATAAAAGTGTAGTGAGAGGTTACCTGATCAAACTGAGTGCTCAGCAAAAAAGACAAAGTGAAGGTTCACTATCAGATCTGTATATATAGCAGCATCACTTATCAATGCAAAATAAACAGAACCCGTATCACTGACTAGAGACCAGGAAACAGTAAATATGAAGATCAACAAACAAATACCGTATATACTCGAGTATAAGCTGAGTTTTTCAGCATATTTTTTGTGCTGAAAATGCCCCCCTCGGCTTATACTCGAGTCGGTGTCTCTGGGAAAAAAAAATCTAAAACTTACCTCGTTCCTACTCTGTCCCCCGGTGCTCTGAAGGTGCGTGGCTGTGAGGGAAGCGTTGTGCGCTCCCCTCCAGCCGCGCGGTCAACAAAGTGTGTTTTTTTTAACATTCTTTATTTGAAGAAACCATTTATACATAAGTCCAAGATATCAATAGTATACAATATACAAATGATACCATAATATGACAATACAAGAACACATACAGAAAATATTAAAAGGACAGTACATAAGTTCAAGCCAACAATAGTACACTATCAACAAATGATAACATAAATACAAAAACACGTATAAAAAACATTAATAGGACAGTAGAAATAGTTCTTCAATCAATATTTTTATAATTAAGAAAAAATAAAAATAACATAAGCTCGTTGCCTGCTGCTCATCAATTTATTAAATCAACCAGGACAGACAAGGTTTTGGGAAATATGATAGGAAAGTAGACCAGAGAGAACACACAATACTTAGGGTAAAAAACAAAAACTAGTAAAATAAAAATAATAAAAAGGGAGAAAAAAATAAATAAAAGACATATATTACCCTGGGAAAGGTAGATAAAAAGGAAGGTGAATCGGAAAAGTATTGACGGGAATGGGTAAGGATAAGGCGGTATTGATATAATAATATAATAGGGGGACCTATTTTTTTTAAACAAACTTTATTGTTCTGCGCGGCTGGAGGGAAGCTCACAACGCTTCCCTCACAGCCACGCACCTTCAGAGCACCGGGAGACGGAGCAGGAACGAGGTAAGTACTGGGGTCTGGGGAAGGGGGGGAGGAGGGTGGCATAACGAGCATACTAAGGGGCAATATCCTGGCATATTAAATGGCATATTGGGGGCAATATCCTGGCATATTAAATGGCATATTGGGGGCAATATCCTGGCATATTAAAATGGCATATTGGGGGCAAAATCCTGGCATATTAAATGGCATATTGGGGGCAATATCCTGGCATATTAAAATGGCATATTGGGGGCAATATCCTGGCATACTAAAATGGCATATTGGGGGCAAAATCCTGGCATATTAAATGGCATATTGGGGGCAATATCCTGGCATATTAAATGGCATATTGGGGGCAATATCCTGGCATATTAAATGGCATATTGGGGGCAATATCCTGGAATATTAAATGGCATATTGGGGGCAATATCCTGGCATATTAAATGGCATATTGGGGGCAATATCCTTAAATATTAAATGGCAGATTCGTGGCAATATTTACCAGTAGCTGCCTCATTTCCCACCCTAGGCTTATACTCGAGTCAATATTTTTTCCCAGTTCTTTGTGGTAAAATTAGGTGCCTCGGCTTATATTCGGGTCGGCTTATACTCGAGTATATACGGTAATCGATAGAGCCAGTAAGACTCTCGAATCCCTGAAAACCCTATGGTACTATAAGGGAAATAGGGCAAACCGAATGTTGAAGAACATAAGGAAGGCAAATCTCATCTACAAGATAGCATACAAGGGCAAAACGGAGATAGCACCAGCAAATATAGGCATGGCTTTCAACGATTTTTATCAGGCATTGTACAACTTGCCTAATATAATACAAGAAAAAACTAGAGTAGAATACTTCCAGAATCAGATCATCAAAAAAAAAAAAAAATATCGGATAGAATTAGGAACATAATAAACAGACCCTTTGAGATCCTGGAAGTTACAAGATCAATTGAAAAGTTGAAGAAGGGGAAAGCCCCAGGACCAGATGGATTCAGTCCTAGGTTCTACAAAATTTTTGCTGGTACATCGGCACCTCACCTGTTGAGTGCCTTCTCCGAATTTGCGGATCGGGGCTCCTTATTAGGTGAGATGCTAAAAGGTAATATAGTCCCTATACTGAATGCCCGGAGGAAGTAGCCAGCTATAGGCCTATATCTCTGCTGAATACCGATTATAAGATCTATGGAGATATATTAGCAGAGAGGCTGAGACTGGCTATCCAGGAAGTCATAGGACGCGACCAAGTTGGTTTTGTCCCTGGCCATTTCTCATCGGACCATATAAGAGATCTGATGAACTCATTCCAGGGTGCTGGCCGAAGTGGGGTGCCCCTGCTGACTCTGTCCTTGGACGCCAAGAAGGCGTTCGACAGAGTCAGCTGGGGCTTTATGGAGTTGACGTTGAGGACATTTGGTATAGATGACTGGCTACTACAGGCAATCATGGCAATGTATTCATCCCCCTCAGGGAGAGTTGTGGGTTCTGGGATCTGTTCCGAGTGGTTTAGCATACGGAAAGGGACGATACAGGGATGTCCCCTCTCTCCCCTTTTGTATGCTATAGCGCTAGAACCACTGGCCATGCAAATTAAGAATATGGAAAAAATTAGAGGTTATCTAGGTTCGTCTGACCATAAAATTAAATTATACGCGGATGATGTATTACTGACGCTGGAAGACCCTGTGAATTCAGTAAGATAATTAATGACCATAATAGACAATTATAGTCCCCTTTCAAATTATAGACTAAACAGGACAAAGACTGTGATCCTCCCCATCAATGTAGAAAAATCTATAATAGAATATATCCATGGGAAATATGGGTTCATTATAGCCAAAAACAGCTTAGTCTATCTGGGTATTAATATCTCTCCTAATCCAGAGAAATGGATAAAGATTAACATACTTACTCCCCCTGCTTAAACAAATTAATTCCTCTTTTGTGAAATGGAAGAAGATGGAAGTATCCTGGTGGGGAAGGATCAATACAGTCAAAGCCTTTGTTTTGCCTAAATTCTTATATGTATTTAGAATGATTCCTCTGAAGGTCCCATGTAGCTGGCTGAAATTGATTCAAGCCACATTTGTTCGATTTATATGGGCTGGGAAGAAGCCTAGGCTAAACCTGCGTCTCCTCTCAGGAGGAAAGCAGTATGGCGGTCTGGACATTCCCCTAATTCAGGACTACTCGGAAGCAGCATTGCTGGCTCATGCATTTAAGACACAAAGGCCGACATCCAAATCACTGAGTTGGTATAAACTGGAACAGAGCTCAATGGGATGGCCAACAAGATTATTAAAGATACCAAAGGTAGTCTCCCATTAAGGAATATCCTGGGTAACTGGCAAAGATTCAAGAAAAAGACAGGTATAAAAAATCAATTGGTCTCAGATTTACCACTATCTATTCTTGAAAATCTGATTACCGATTTGAACTTATTTTTCTGGAAGGCAGGAGGAATGAGAAATTTGGCTGATATGTTACGAGGATTAATAATGAAACCCTTTGGTGATCTAAAGCAGGAATTCCAATTAAAGGATAGAGAAATATTTACCTATATAAGAGTGAAAAGAACCAGTCAATAGAATGATCGTTCATATTAAGGAAACTCTTGTTTTAACACAGGATAAAAATTTAGTTGAAAGATGTCTAGAACTATTGCGGGATACCAGGGTGGAATTGCCCCCTCCAGCATTGGCCAAATGGGAAAAAGAATTACAAGCCAAGATACATAGAAGTGAATGGAATAATTCCTTAAGTCTTCTATACAAAAATATTCATTGTTTAAATCTGAATGAATTACAATATAAACTGTCTAACAGATGGTACTTGATCCCAGTAACCTTGGGAAAGATGTACCCAGATGTGGACCAAATATGCTGCAGATTATCTACACTTCTGGTGGAATTGTCCAGTATTAAGGCCGCTTTGGGACAGAGTCAAGATTTGGTTAAGAGAAGTTTTAGAGGTGGAATGGGTCCTTACTCCGATTAGAGCATTACTGCACCTGGAACTCCCTAGTATGAGTAAGGTGAAATATACAATACTGATACACCTCTTATCTGCCATAAAACTATCAATAGCGAGGAACTGGTGATCCACAATAGTGGCAGACTGGTCAATTATCAGAAACCAGACGGCACACCAGTGTCGGACGGAAGGAGGAATAGCCTTTCAGATAAAACAGAAGGACCGTTCACCAGGATTTTGGAATTCCTGGGCGGAAACCTTTGTCAAGATTAGAATCAGAACTGGACCCGAGCACATTGAAAGGAACAAGTAAATCGAAAGAGGGATTGGGAGAGAAATAATAGTGAAGGGGGGAGGTAAAGAGAGAAGAAGTATAAGAGACAAAACCCATCCCTATAAAGTTAACGCATCTGGTAGGTATTATGGACCCCTCTGTATTTAAATTTGTATTAGTTATGTTTTTTTGTAAATGTCGTGTCAGGAAAATGAGATAGAGCCATGTCCTCTTCCTTTTGGAATGTTTAATATTGGAATTTATGGCCATGGAGAGAGTGGCTGTGGCGTCAATGCTGCCAACGTATATTTTAAAAAAGGGGTAATTTTGTTTATGGGGGAGGGGGAGCTCCCAGCTCAAATCAGATTGAAGTATTCCACGATATTTCTTGTCTGGTAATGTGTTTTTGTAAATTAATATTGTAAATAAAAAGAGGAAGGGAAATAAAGGGGAAAAAGAAAGAAAAAAAATGGAGAGTGGAATAAGCAGGAATCTGAACCAGAAAACAAAGGATATAATGTACAAAGGTCATACAAAAGGTTGTGGTACTATAAATTATTAATAATTACCTCTTGAGCTGGGAATTTATTCAAAGACCTTGTTTTTTTTTTTGTTTTGCTTGTAAGTCTTTTTATGTATGTTGTACTTGTTTTTGTAAAAAAAATAAAAATAAGGAAAAAAAATTGTTTTATTAAATAACTGTTTACATCTGAATATTTACCAGTAAAACTTTTTTTCCCCTATAGCGTGGTGTTATATTTAGGCTTTTTCTTTTTTTTCCCTAAATTAATATTCAAAGTTTGGAGGGGTCGTCTTATATTCAAGCAAATATGGTGTGTGTGTGTATGTATATACATACATACATACAAGTATATATTATATACCAAGGTTTGAAGGCACACTACACATATACTTACTTGCCCCAGTGCAATTTATCCTGGCTGATTAATATTCATAACGGAAATGTGAGCACTAACAAGTCTTCTTGTGAAAGTAGAAAAATGTTTATTTCAGTACAGGTTATTTCAATGTTTTGATCTACCTACATGTGATCTGCATCAGGGTATACCATGCATGAAAAATGAACACACTCTCTAGTGCACACAAAAAGAACGGACGCACTGAATTACTTAATTAAAAAAACCTAAGAAAAAAACAGCTAGAAACAAATAGGGGGAGACCCAAAAGCACACAACAAACTACTTGCAGTAGAACAATCACACATCAGCAACAACAAGTTCCCTTGTATAGCCATCCAGTGATAATTTTAATATCAGTATACATATCAGGGATAGTCTACAATGTCACATAAGTTGAATCTTAACTATATACACAAAAAATGTATCCTCCCCCACTGAAACATTGGAGAAGGAGAGCATATTTATGTAGTGGGGTTCAAGAAAAGATTTCAATGAATTGGACACATTTAGTCCAAAGACTTCCTTTGTATTAAGTGTTTTTTGTTTACCCAAAATGCCTCGCACTGCAGCAACGCTATGAATCGAGGTCTGTGATTGCGAACAGGCTGGCCAAGTGCTGCCTTTCCTCATTCTCACATAATAATAGCACTGGATCTGCGTCTCGGAGCACCTCTTCAGTCTACACAACCTCGCGCATGGTGCATCCTGTGTGGCCAGTCCAGGATCATAGAAAAAAAAAATACTACCAAAAACCCCAAATTAATTTAAAACGGAAAACATAAATTCCTTAAAATGCCAGTAGATGGCAGCAAATATCCATCAGTACAGACCCATCAAGGTGAAAACACTCTGGGAACGAAGGTGGCAACAATACTTCAAAGTGTAACAAGGCAGATAATTAAACGAAAGCAGAGAATGTCAAATTCTATAGTTTAATCCTCGAGGTCAGTGATGGCGAATGTATGGCACAGTGGCACTTCCTCTGAGGTGGCACCTAGCATCGGACGGGACTGTCACCATCATCATATATGGAGGGATGTGGAACATATGAAGACACGGAGACGCTAAAGGAAAGGAAGCAAAAACAGGGAGAAGAGGAAACTAAAAGGACCAAAGTCGGGAATAAAAATGGCAGTCACGTTATAATATAGGGAGAAATGGCACGGAGATCGTTAACTTGGTTTATTGCATACAAATGGGCATTTGGGCTTTGTCATCAGTGTTCTAGGTTTTCATGCGGATAATTGAAAAATCCACTTTGCTTCCAAATAGGTCTGTTTATTAGCACAATCCCCATCTCTAATGGATGGTATAACCAATGCCCTGTATAGTTCTATATACAGGTTGTGTATTTCTTATGCGAAATGTTTGGAACCTGCAGCATTTTTGATAACTTATCATTTGGGCAGCACCAGCCCTATACATGTTCCACAGTACCTAAATGCAATGTGAGCAACATATGGGTAATGTAGAACATATAGAGAACTGTAAGGTGACCATCCCACCCACCTCAGTGCTGCAGGAACTACATTTCCCATGAGCGCTTGCTTCAAACCTACAGGGTAGAAGAAATGTGTTGCAGTTCAGGGCTCCAAGAAAGGGGGCTATCCCTTATCTGAACTGATTCGTAGCCCCCAAAAATTAGCTGGTATTTTGGGTAATTTTAGGTGATGGATCTTTGGATAAGGGATACTCAACCTGTATGTACATTTGTACAAACCCAGCTTGTCGGGCTACACATGGCCTCCTCTTCTACGCCATTCTCCCCCAGTAGCTCTCTCTGGGGCAATAAGTTTAAGCCTGGCATGTATGAACAAAGACATAACCAGTATACATCTCTTCCCAGAGGTGTATACGTAACTAGAAACCACCGGGCCCCAGTGCAAATATTTCCCTGGGGCCCCCCTACGCCACCATAGCAATGCCACTTACATGCCTCCCAACTGTTCTGCTTTTTGCCTGGCTTTGTCTTGCATCTAGGGTAGCTTTATGCCTATCCCATGCATGCTTAAACTCATTTACTCTATTAACCTCTACTGGAAGACTATTCCATGCATCCACTACCCTCTCAGTAAAGTAATACTTTCATTAGTCCCAGCCTTGTCTTATATCTAGGGTAGCTTTATACCCATATGTACTCATATTGCACCCACACGATTTGGCATGCCACAGTGTAAATTTGCCCGCCAGAACATACCACAGTGTCACTTTGGCCATTAATATGCCACAGCCAATTTGCCCATTATGCCATGATTAGCCTGCTCATTAATATGCCACAGCCAGACATTGATTTTCAATTAATATGCCACAGCCATTTTCCCCATTAATATGCCACTATTAGCCTGCCCATTAATATGCCACAGCAAATTTGCCCATTATGCCACGATTAGCCTGCTCATTAATATGCCACAGCCAGACATTGATTGCCAATTAATATGCCACAGCCAATTTCCCATTAATATGCCACTATTAGCCTATTAATATGCCAGACAATTTGCCCATTAATATGCCACACACAATGTGTCCATCAATACACCACCACCCTCCTCTTCCCTTCTCTAGTACTCACCTGGCAATATCCTCCATGTTTTATTTTGCCATTAATATGCCAGTATTATTTTACCATTCATTTGCTACTCATATTTTACCCTTCATGTTCAAGTTATTTAGCCCATGATTTGCCATTTATATTTTGCCCATTTGCCAGTCATATTTTGCCCATGATTTGCTAGTCATATTTTTCAAGTTGATGTGCCTGTTAGCCCCCCCCCCCCCGTACTTACCTTCATGCTGCTTGTCGGCCGTCTCCTCCGAAATGTATCCTGCATCCACCGGCGTCACTTCTGGCGGGTGTGAAGAAAAGCTGGAATGTGTTGGATGCGTATCTGCCGGCTGCTGTCCGTCTGAGACAGTTACACGGGCAGCGGGGGCCTACGGGGAAGCTGCTTTGGGCCCCATGAATGAATGCCCACACTTTTTTTTTTTTTGCAGGGGTCGACAGGGCAGCCGGGCCCCCTGAAGTGACGGGCCCGGTTGCAGCCGCGCCCCCTGCACTAACCGTAAGTACACCATAGCCTCTTACTTATTATTGGGACACTTATTGAAATTCTAGCAGTGTGTGGAGCTGGAATAGACAATGTATTTCATTTCTGTGTAGTCACAATATGATGTTATTTACCAAGAAAGTTTGGTTTTCTTGGTAAATAATTTAGAAGTGTTTAGTGCATTATGATGTGTCCAGGGCAATAGTAGAGACTGTGTGTTTTGACCTTTTTCAGTCTAATGGTAAATACACTATAGCAGTTCCAGTCAGACTGGAAGGGACAGAAGCATCCTTTGTTTTGCCCCAAGGTGTAGATTACAATCAATCTGCCCCAATCAGGATTGTAATATGTATTTAATTTGTAGTTTTCACTGCTACACAAATCCATGCCTTTGCACGATCATATAAATTACGGTAAATGCTTGATCATATCAGCAGATACTTCAGGGAAGGACTGGGAACTATTGGCCCTTGGTGCCACTGCATCAGCCCACCATAGACAGATTTGCTGACAGATCAGGTTAAGAGATTGACAGGCAGACAAGACAATTGAATAAAAAGGGCAAAAGTGCTACCAACTGGGGTAATTAAAAGTGAAAAGTGGTCCAGCCACAGCCCATTGAGAGCGATTAGAGAGCAGCCTGAAAGGGGCAATTACCATCATGCCAGCCCTCCCGATAGTCTTGGACGTCAACACAACCCATAACGATCCACAAGTCTTCCATAGTACTGCCTAATAATAGAGCCGCCACCCCCATTCTCTCCAGGTTTGCCATCATTAGAGCAGAATGCACAAGTCTTCCATAGTGCTGCCTAATAACAGAGCCGCCACCTCCATTCTCTCCAGGTTTGCCATCATTAGAGCAGAATGCACAAGTCTTCCATAGTGCTGCCTAATAACAGAGCCGCCACCTCCATTCTCTCCAGGTTTGCCATCATTAGAGCAGAATGCACAAGTCTTCCATAGTGCTGCCTAATAATAGAGCCGCCACCTCCATTCTCTCCAGGTTTGCCATCATTAGAGCAGAATGCACAAGTCTTCCATAGTGCTGCCTAATAACAGAGCCGCCACCTCCATTCTCTCCAGGTTTGCCATCATTAGAGCAGAATGCACAAGTCTTCCATAGTGCTGCCTAATAACAGAGCCGCCACCTCCATTCTCTCCAGGTTTGAAATCATTATAGCAGAATGCGCTGGGGAATTTATATAACGTTTGTTTTAAACATCAACAAACTTCAGAAAACATTGTAGTGTACCTCCTTTATCCATTAACAAGTACAACGCCACTGCACAAAAAACATTCACATCCACGGAGGGCTATTCAGTAAAAACTGAACAGACAAATCTCTATAAAGATTTTGGAAGAATGTTGGTGTTAATAAATTTTAAAATATAAAAATCGGATCTAACAGAATTGCTAGCAAACATATAAATTACAAGAAAGGGGTGATTAAACGGTCTGTGGTGTCGACTTTTTATGACATCACCTCGTGGGTCGGTATGCAAATGACAAAATTTTCCACTGAAGAATTATTCATTTCCTATCAAGCCCCAGGTGATGTCATCAACAGGAGACAAGACACTTAAAATATAGTTTCTCCTAATGTGTGCATTGGCTTGCAATTCTGCTAAAGCAATGAAGAGATCATTTTAAAAAAAAATGTTATATATACTTTTCATCCACTGTATCATTAGTTGTTAGGTGAATGAGTTCCTTTATTTTGGACTCCTCTATATTACCTCTCTGCACTACCAGAGACCATTGCAATCCAACAGATTCAAGCGGCCACTCTGGATGGCTAATTGGGGACTGACACTGTTGGGGCTTTAAGGACACTGTTGGGCTTACTGCAGACAAGCAAAAGGTTAAAATAGCCTTTAATTCTATGTTAAAGGGAGCATATTCAGTAATAAGACGTAATCTGTTTAGGAAAATACTCAACTACCGTATAGGAGAGCTAAAGAGGTGGTGGACAGATAGAACTTATATAACAGGGTCAGGATGTATATTAAACTGTTTACTATGGACAGAAGACTGTCATTGTACAGTGGGCATAAAGGTATATTATACTTATTTATGAGGGATTAGATTGCATTTTCTGTGAAGTACAGAGCGCAGATGGTCCAAGCACCAACCTAGTTGGGGCTAGTCACTAAAAAGTGAACTGAGACGAACTGAAAAAAAATCAGGCATTCAAATCCACTAACTTAACCAATGATCCAAACAGCCTATCTTTCCAAACCACATCTTTATGTCAGATGTTTGCTTGTGAGATCACGTTTAGTAAGAAGTGTACACTGGATCAGGTCAGGTATAGTATTTGTTTTTGGTATTCTTGTGTGTTGCAATGATCCTATAAAACATTCGTCTGCTGTGGAGTCATGTTCAGAGCTTGGGAGGATAATGGAAATGCAGCAAAATAAACACTTTGCCACAAAATAAAAAGGTGCAAATTCAGATTTATTTCAAATCGAACAAAAAATACAAACATTTTATCATCATGTCACATTTCATTAAATCCAAAAAGGATGGGATCTCCATCATAAGCCCACCACCTTCAGAAACACTCTCTTCAGAGACCACGGGGATTGATTAAAACCTATTGGCAGTGTCAATTGTGCGTCTCTCAGGACTGCTGGGAAGTTGGTGTCCAACAGCTTAAAGGTACTCTAATCTAAACAGTACTTCCATGGGAATGCAGATTATTAAATGTGTGAACAGAACTGAAAGCTACGCTGTACGCAAAGACAAAAACATGTTTTATACGTGTCTTTGTGGCTTCTTGTTTTGACATCACCCTGTGACATCATATGCCAATTACACTGTCCTATATATCCATACGAAGCCACAAACTATGTCATAAGCCAGAGGACACAAGGAAGCTTTTAAAAACACAGTTTTCTCTTAATTTCTGTGTTTGCTTGTGATTCTGCCAACACAGTGTACAGATCACTTGTGTTCAACACTCACATTGAGAACAAAGCAAATCCCTTTAAATAACTCTCACCTTTGTAATTAGAGGTTAATATCTCTACCTGTCTTAATAAAGAAGTGAAACAAAATTGGTAAGATTTTAGGAACTCATTTTTCACTGCGTGTATCCAGCATTGTACATGGACATCATATTCCACACTTTCACCCCTGATCTCACTCACACACGTATGTTATTATCTTCCACTCTCACCACTCTCTAGCTTGATGGGTAAACCACATTCAGGGATTACCACGGTTACAAGTGACACATTAAGTAGGCTTCTACCTTGCAATCAGAGTGTTAGTGCTCCCCAGCCTCTACCTACTCACCCTCGACAGGGCTTGACAAATTTCTGGAGATTTTGGGAGCCAGACAGGCCAATTCAGGAGCCGGGGATATGGAGCACCCGTAGAGTTCTATGTAATGCAATCAAAAAAGTTAGGAGCCGTATGATAGTCCAAAAGGGTTTGTTTTGCTATATCTTTTAAACCCATAGATTGCTGCTGAGAACGTATTGTTTATCTTCACAACTGTATGTTTTTTTGGTAGTTAGCACAGTGTTAACTTCCTCATTATTCCTACAAAACAACTTGTTTTTTTCCCTTAAGATAACTGGTGGGGTAGTTTGACGACATTCAAACTGACATCGTGTATAACTAGTGATTTATGTCACACGTCTTCACGACGCAATAAAAACTTTACATTAAAAAAAAGAAAGGAAGCCTGGAGTAGGGATTTTAGTAGCCATGGCTCCCAAGATTTGTCAAGCCCTCTGTGTAGGCATTAGCAAGATGACACGTGGGCTTTTAACTGGCTCTCCAATGATTGTGGAAGCAGGCCTCAAATATAGGGGTTATGCATAAAAACTCCTGCACACCAAGGTGATGGAAAGTAGATAAAAAGGTGCAATTGTCGTCTGTTATTTAAAACACCAAATGCGCCTTTTATACACATCCGACATTTGTGTGCAGATTCTCTGACACTAATCAAGCGTCTTTATACATATGATAGAAGATCCGGAGGTTTGGGGCTAGTGCAGACTCCAGACGTGGGTAGGAAGTCTGCTTTTTACATAGGCACACACAGAGCTAGAGCCAGTATTAGGCACTGTGTATGTGTGTGCCCCTTCTTCATAAATAACCACCATAGAGTCTAAAATGAACACCAGAAGAATGCAATATTACTCTTTTTTTTTCCCATTTCAACAAACGTCTACAAATTTAAACAGATTTCAGATCTACCTAGCTGGCAGTGAATCACTATTGTTTGCCATGCAGTTTGTTTGCATTTAGTATTACTAATACAGCATTCTTACAAGCTAAATTTGATTTATGTATAAAACATTGTCTTGTATTGGTACCCCTTAAAAGCAGCACACATAACCTTACATTTCCCCCCTTGAATTCCAGACGTGTCTCCATTAGTCCCTGAGCAGTTTCCTACTGACCCAAACCCGATAAACCCACTGTTAACCCATCCTGAAATTGTAAGACACAATCCACAAACGTAATCTTTACTCAACCCATCCAATTAACCTACAGTATATATATATTATATTATTTCATTAGACTTTGCATTCAAAACATAACATAGACACCACATTAGACCTGTGAATAAAAACACTTCTTCCCAACTCATACATCTCGAACACATAACTCTATAAATAAAAAGTGCCTAAATAGATTTATATCTTTCTCTAATCAATGCCTCGACTCACCCTGAATTTTCCAACTCTGATTTTAAAGGTCTAATCTTTTCCAGCTCACTTTTTAGGGATGAGACCCCTCTGAGCATCTTGTGACTTATCCATTCTACAACCACCCTTTGGTTTTTGTTTGAATGACAAGGCATATGAATTACATCTGTGAATTACAGCCGTCATGTTCCTATACCCATTTCAGAATATGGTTAACTATCCCTTTTAAATTCTACATCACAATGTATTGTTAAACAGTAGTAAATCCTTAAAGTGCCATCACTGCACAGGCAAAAATAGAGCACATCTTCACAGCCCATCTTGTATCTCTCAAACGTTGAAGTGTACATAGTACAGTAGATGTAGCCAGACAAAACTCTGTGATTAATCCAGAAATCAATGAGGCAGGGACGTTATTGATCCAATATGAACAACTTCAAGGAAAACAAGTTTCGCCCGGCTACATCAGAAAAAAAGACACTGGATCATAACTGTGCCGAGACAAAACAAGTGATAAAAAAAATTATCTAAAAAAATAAATAATATTTCAGGTGATGGTTGCATTCTAAAAAGGAAACAACAGCCCCTCTTTCTAATCTAAGACGAACATTAAAAGAAAAACTGAAGCGGAGGTTGTTTTGAGACCTGGACAGGAGAAGCAGCCATTTTCACAGGAACGACCAGTGGAACAATTCAAATAGAAATACAATTTAGTGCCATATGTATCGTCGCATAAATACGCACAGGGTGCGGACATGGAGTGCTTGGCGGCCCATGGAAAGACATCTCTCCGTGGGCTGATCCTGGTGCGGGGAGGCCTTGTGATTTGAGTAGAAGAGACAGATTTTAGATCTGGAAAAAACCAGGGATAAAATATATAAGTTATATACTTATAATATAAGTTAATGTAAGACCGAAACATTTCTAACAAATCAATTCCTCCATTTCAAATATGCAACCCATGACATCACAAAAACCTCAAAATGTAGGTCGACTATAAGAGTCAAATGATACCAGTGATGGCTAACCTTAGCAAATATTTTGGGAACTACATATCCCATAATGCTTAGCCTGTCTTATAACCAAGCATCATGGGATATTCAGTTCCCAATCATCTGCAGTGCCAATACTCGCTGAACTAAATCATTCCCTTTTGGGGTCCACGCTCATTTTGGTTTCAAAGGACTTTGTCACCTAAACATTGTATATTCTGTATGTAGAGAACCCAGAAAGAAGAAAAACAATCTATACATCATTGCAAGAAAATGCATTCACACAAAATGTTTTTCGCGATCAGTCTGTGATGTCATCTGTTTATGACATCAATTATCAACGTTTGTATATGAAATGTGTAAATTACGTATCGAGCCACAGGTGATGTCATAAACAGCCAACGCCATAGACACACTTAAAACACAATTCTCTCTTAATGTATACCTTTGTTTTCAGTTAAGCTAGCTCAATGCGTACATTGTCTTTGATATTATTGTTTTATTCTGCACATTCACAGTTTAAACAATATCTAGGTAGCGGGATCCATGTAAGTCAAGCAGCTCACTTCATTACCAAAACCAGATTTTGCTATCACAAGGAGAGACCCTTGATTTTGTGTGCCCCTTCTGTTGATCGCACCCAATCAGATGCAAGTGGTGATCGTCATCTCTCATTGGCTGTGCGACCAGAATCCAGTTCAGCTCTGTCTCAGCGGAGAGTAAACATGATTACACTTCAGGGTTACTTTGGAGAAGGGACACATTTTTTGACTCTTGCTTCTTCTAAACAAAAACATTTAGTGAGCCTAATAATAATCAATGTTTTTGTATCATTTACTTTTAAGATGATGTGTCTGAAACAGACATTATGGGTTTTCTGAGTGATTTGGAGTCAAAACAGTAACAGAGTGAAGAGAACATTCCATGGAGAATGCACTGCTTTGCTCAGGATTGCTCTCTTTAGATACACTCTAGGTATACGTTTAAGGAATTACTCCTGTTTGAAAACAAGTGAACAAATAAATGCATATTAAAGCTGATATTTTGTAATAAATTAATTTGAAAACATACATTTTGGAAGGCTGTCTTCTGATATCTTACGCGGTGTCCAAATTTTTTTTTTTTTTTTAAAGCGTGCATCCCCAGTACCCCCTGGGAGCAATCATAGGGCTCCCATAGATATGCATTGGGATGCCCAGTGCAGTATGTCAGTGATGTCACCAGTGACATCCCATAATCACCTAATAACGTCAAAAACACCTCCCCCATCAACAGTGGCACAAATAGCAGGTTGAGGTAGTCTCTGCACATGTTCACAAGATGCAAGTTAAAAGCGCTCGCCCTTCAAAACACTTTTTTTGTAATTGCAAGAATATCAATTAAGATGAACTAACAACTTGGAATGTAAACAACAGGAGTAGGAAATGCTAATAAAATCCTGACTTTTAATGCCACAAAAGCCCTGTAAAGTGCACAGTTAAAACACGTATGAAAATTAGTCCACTGTCTGGAGAGCCTCTTTAAATTCCTTTACATTATCCAATTTTTTAATATTGCCCTGAGCACAGAGTTTCTGAAAGCTCACCTTGTGTTCAAGGCGTTGGTATTCCCCAGAGTTTGGTCGTCTGCCTCCCCTGGAACGTTTTCCTTCTAGTGCAAATGCAATGATCTTAGGAGAAAGAAAAGTGACAAAGATTAAATGAATGATCATTAGTTCCTCGCTGAAACACGCAATGATAACCCCATGATTCTCTAGACTTCATCTGGATTTCTAATCTTAAAGGGATTGTATCACCGCAACACAGTTTATAATGTGAATGCAGAGAATAAAACAAATAAAAGAAATGGATTGAAAATTAGCTATACATTGAGTGGGAAGCATTGCAAGTAAATGCCTGAATTAGGAGAACAATGTGTTTTTAAATGGGTCTGTGGAGTCTCTTGCTTATGACATCACCTGTGGTTTGATAATTCAAATAAACTGGTTTTCCGTAGGGAAAGTGTCATTTGCATATCAAACAACAGGTGATGTCATAAGCAGGGAACGCCACAGATCCATTGAAAAACATGTTTTCTCCCAATTTAGGCATTTGCTTGCAATTCTGCCAACACAGTATGTATTACAGGCACAGTAAAAACTATTTTCAGGTGACATGGTCCTTTTAATAATCTTGCAGAAGGTATTGTATGTTTGCAGATGTTTACAAAATTAAGCAAGCAAATAATTTCTATTGGAGCACACCTGAATAAACTGGAATGGTATGGTCACAATGTTATGAATAGTATGAACATACACGATTTTAGTCTTTGTAATCAAATAGAGATTTGCTAATTTTGTGGATGTTAAGTAAGATAACAATTTAAAATAAAATGTTATTTCTTATGAGGGGGATTGGACAAATTGATTAACTGGGCAGCCAATAAGATTTCAGCCAATATGCTAAATGGAGTAGTGTTGCGAAAAAAGTGGAAGGATTTAGAAATAACTAATGATTAGATATCAGGTGTAAAAGGATTCTAGACTAAGAAGAGGACAATTTTGCACACAGCTTTTTAAATTTGTTAGAAGGCCCAATCCTTAATATACAGAGGGCTTTTGTGTACTCGTTCTAAATAAAAATATATAAACAGATGTTGTAGAACTGGATAGTGTACAAAGAACAGTAACACAATTAATAAAGGGGATGGTAGAACTGAACTGGATAGAAAAGCTGGCTGCTAAAACTATATAAAGAGCATCTTAGAGAGTGATCTAGTTTAAAAGGAAGGAAAACAAGATCAGAAAATGATCTATATATTGCATTAGCAAAATGGTAAACATTTGCATAAAGTAAAGAAAAATTCTAAATGCATAAAACAAAATGTACAAAACCTAATCACAGTCTTGTTTTGGGCTCTTGTTCATTAACTGAACTGTACAAATGACAACGGGACGTTCCTTATCGTCATATCGAGTAATGAGATATTGCCTACATCTCCAGAAAATGCTTCTTACTGTAAAACTAAACCTGCAATTCTTTTCTTAGAAATGGCGTGTTATCAATAAAAACACGGGACACTTTCAGCAGCATGTGCAGACCTATCATAACAATGATTAGGAATTAGTCAATATTTCTTTCCCTAAGTGTCAGAACATTTTGTATCTCCAAAACCTAAACAGCAAGTTGTATTTAAAGACAGAAAGTTGGCTATGGTGCTTGATGGTAAACCATCCGGATAGTTACCTTGCGTTTATTGTGATAAGCAATGTAAAGCACGGCCACTAAGATGGCTGAGGTCACTAGGTAGGCAAAGAAGTGGCTGCTCTCAGACTCATCCTGTATGCCATCATTTAAGTTTTTGTTATACTTCTGTCCGCTCTTCAGATTGGTATTTATACTTTCTGACTCCTCCATGTCCTCATCTTCCACTGCTTGCTTATCCATATCTGCAATATCCTCATTGTTTTGGTCTGTTTGCTCAGCATTTTCAAT
Organism: Pelodytes ibericus; assembly: GCA_036172795.1. Lineage (NCBI taxonomy): Eukaryota > Metazoa > Chordata > Amphibia > Anura > Pelodytidae > Pelodytes > Pelodytes ibericus. The sequence goes on along the minus strand of CM069858.1, from coordinate 197,874,265 downwards.
GTCAGCATCAACACCATCATCTCCGCCATCGTCTTCATCTAGAGACTGGTCATTATCATCTCCAGTCTCTGAATTTTCCTGTTTGTCCTCGGCCTCAGTTGCCTCCCCCTGCTTGCTGCCGGTCTCGCCCGGTTCCCCCTTCTTGCTGCCGGTCTCGCCCGGTCCCCCCTGCTTGCTGCCGGTCTCGCCCGGTCCCCCCTGCTTGCTGCCGGCCTCGTCCGGTTCCCCCTGCTTGCTGCCGGGCTCGTCCGGTTCCCCCTGCTTGCTGCCGGCCTCGCCCGGTTCCCCCTGCTTGCTGCCGGCCTCGCCCGGTTCCCCCTGCTTGCTGCCGGTCTCGCCCGGTTCCCCCTGCTTGCTGCCGGTCTCGCCCGGTTCCCCCTGCTTGCTGCCGGTCTCGCCCGGTTCCCCTTGCTTGCTGCCGGTCTCGCCCGGTTCCCCTTGCTTGCTGCCGGTCTCGCCCGGTTCCCCTTGCTTGCTGCCGGTCTCGCCCGGTTCCCCTTGCTTGCTGCCGGTCTCGCCCGGTTCCCCTTGCTTGCTGCCGGTCTCGCCCGGTTCCCCTTGCTTGCTGCCGGTCTCGCCCGGTTCCCCATGCTTGCTGCCGGTCTCGCCCGGTTCCCCCTGCTTGCTGCCGGTCTCGCCCGGTTCCCCCTGCTTGCTGCCGGTCTCGCCCGGTTCCCCCTGCTTGCTGCCGGTCTCGCCCGGTTCCCCCTGCTTGCTGCCGGTCTCGCCCGGTTCCCCCTGCTTGCTGCCGGCCTCGCCCGGTTCCCCTTGCTTGCTGCCGGTCTCGCCAGGTTCCCCTTGCTTGCTGCCGGTCTCGCCAGGTTCCCCTTGCTTGCTGCCGGCCTCGCCAGGTTCCCCTTGCTTGCTGCCGGCCTCGCCAGGTTCCCCTTGCTTGCTGCCGGTCTCGCCAGGTTCCCCTTGCTTGCTGCCGGTCTCGGCCGGTTCCCCTTGCTTGCTGTCGGTCTCGGCCGGCTCCCCCTGCTGCTGCTTGCTGCTGGCCTCGGCCGTTTTCCCCTGCGGCTGCATGCCATTGGCTTCGCTTGCTTCCCCCGGGGGTTGCTTTTTGCTGGCCTTGCCCTCTTCCCCTTGCGGTTGCTTGTCACCAGCATTACCAGGTTCCCTCTGCTGCTGCTTTTCGCCAACCTTGCCAGGTTCCCCCGGCTGCTGCTTATCGCCGGTGTTGGAAGCCTCCTCCTCCTGCTGCTTGTCGCTAGCTTTGCCAGCCACCCCCTGCTGCTGATTGTCACCTTCCTTGGCAGGCTCCTGCTTGGAAGCATCATCCCCTTGTTTAGTGCCAGACTTGGGAGTATGTTCCTTCTGCTTCAAATTGGTCATTAGTACACCTTCCTCCTTATTGCCAGCAGCCTTGGGCATATTCTCCATCACCTTCAAGTTTTGAGGCACATCCCGTCTCTCTTCTGTAGACTTTTCGATCTTCGGAGCATTAATGTTATTTTGTTCTTGGGTCCCTTCAGCATTTGGAGTATCTGATGAGAAATGAAATGTTTTAGTATATTCACAGTGATCTAGAGTAACAAAATGAGCACACCTGAAACAACACATACTCTTGTATACAGTGAGAAACTCATCATGCATGCAAGCAAGTGGTCAGTCACTGATTGGGCAAACACAGAGGCGACAGACGCTAAAACATTATGACCATCACTTGGAACTGCGAAGAGAGGGTGAAAAATGAAGAAGTGCACAAAATAAAAATAGCTAAAAATACGGATTGCAGTTTTTCAGGGGAACTTAACACATTTCTACACCTGGGCTGTAATAATCAATAAAACAAAGATCTGTCCACAGTCCCTAAAGTACGTATTTTTCACTGAAAAAACAGGGATGTGATCTGCCTAATTGTTAGTACAGCAACTAAAGGAGTAAATTAAATTAATTCATTCGGACAACACAATGAAAAAGGTCAAACCACAGTTACCATGGGAATATAGCGACATTACATTCATACGCGTCACAGAAATAATAGAAATCATAGAACAAACACCGTAGTTATACTGGAGAACTCGATAGCGAAAACTATGGATGAACTGTTTTCATAGCTCTTAAATTCAATAAAGATTGAATCTGATCATTTGCCACTGGAGGGAGCTGGTGCTAATAATTGTGACTACCCATGAACATTGCATCTATGGCTGTCCTCATAGCTCAGGTTCTCTCTCTCACAGTTACCTCTGTTCACCACCATTTGTATAGCCCTTTTCTTGTCTTACATATGCTTACAACAACGCAACTGACCGCTTTGTGACTGCCAGCAATTTTTCAATCATCTTAAATTGCTGGAAAATGCTGAAAAACCTCTAAGTACAGTAGGACGTTAGAACTCAGGTTTAACATCTTTTTAGAAAATAAAATACTTTTAAAACTTAAAAAAAGCCAATCACATTGCTCCCACAGTAGTACAAATGTGCACATGCGAGATGAATCAATGTACTAAAGTAGCCTCGACCTGACCCAAAATGAGGTCAAATTGGGGCTTGTAGCCACATTGCGGAGAAATATGCAATTCTGCTACTTTATACGGCCAATTTCAGGCCGATCTTTGGCTATATTCGGTTCAAAGAAAAAGGGCTGGGAAATGCTATAGATTCAACCCAAGGGCAGAAATCTGCCGAAAAAATGCCGTGAATTCTGCTACCATAGCCGAATTCTAGGTATTTTAATTTTCCAACGTTTAGCTGGAGAATTGAACTTAAAAGTCGTGAAGAATAAAATAAAAACATTAAAAAGATAGAAAATATGACAATATTATATTATATATCATAATTAGCATTTGCTGTAATTTAAAAAATAATGTTTAATTACATTATTTTTTTATCCATTATTTTATTATCAGATATTGTTCCATACAAAATGTAAAAATTCACAGCAAAAAAAGAATCATACAAAAAAACATCTGTGAATAGAAATGACAGTGCATTATCATTTATTAGAGGTGATATTCTTAGGCAAGATGTGGCAGGTAGATAGTTGTCGCAGTGTTTTGAGGATTCCAGCATTCGAATTGCCGCTCGCAGGAGTTAATCTTTGCCTGGTCTTAGCGGCTTATGTAGAGAGATTTTTATGGGCTACAGGACAGAAGGAAGATGTTATTTCTTTCACTTTTTCGTTTGTTCCCCCAGTCTTCTCTTTCTCACCTATTTTTCCCGTCTTTTAATCTCCCCTAGGTCTCTTTTCTCATTGAAGATCTGTTACGTGTATAGACAGAATCCTCAGTATTTCATCTACAGCATTCATTCTCCTTTCATTCAAAAGACTTGCCCTCTGGCGATCACGTGGGGTTTCCCATAGAGAGGGATCTCTAGGGTTGTCCAAGGGTGCGCTCTAATTTATCTTAAGGGGGTAATGCCATTAATTTAGATCCGCGAGGGGACGTAACCTGCCCACGGAGCCCAGATCTTCCATAAAATCCCCTCTCCACTGAGTACGGAGATTGTATCTGTGTGAGAACTTCCCTCCAAGCATTCTCGCCTGCCTGCTCCCAATGTCTCGCTCTTGTTATTTTCGCTGCTGTGACGATATGTATCATTACGAGTTTGTAAGGTTTGGAAGATCTAAATGTAACAAACATCTGGGGCAAAAGCACAACCTGACATTTGAGAAGTTCGGCCAGAAGACCTTGTATGTTTCGTTTCAGTTTATCTAGGGCCATGCAGTACCACCAGATGTGTGGAAGTGTTCCTTCCTCCAGTGAACAACACCAACATCTATCTGAGTTCGCGTTATTGATCTTATAAAGTCTATTCAGAGTGAGGTACCAGCATTTAGTCAATTTAATGTATAGTTCTACCAAGTTGACTGAGTGGACACTTTTTCTTGACATTGCATGGGCCCTAACCCAGTCCTCTATGGCGTATGATAGGTTCAGATCAGATTGCCATCTACAGGTAGGAGGGTGTTTTTCTTTGTGATTTAAGGTTTGTAACAATTTAGAGTTTCTAGAAATGTGCTTTGATTTTTTATGGATTCCCATCCAGTCTTCTCTGTGTAGAGGTAGTAGTACTTTCTTTAAAGAAATATAATTCTTAACTTTTAGATATGTGAAGGTTTCACTGTAAGGCAATTTGTACATTTATCTTAGTTGTTGAAAAGACATTATGGTCTCTTGATTAGTTATATCTTCTAAGTGTAGTGTTCCCAATTGTTGCCATCTTTTTAAGTTAATATCTGTAATGGAGTGTTGTGGTTGCAGTTGAAAGTAATAGGGAATTTCCTATCTTAAATTTGTTTTTTAGTTTATTTGCAGTAATAAGGATATCACGTATAAATGGGTTGGGTTGTTTCTTTATTACTTCCGGTTGAGCCCAAAACAAAGTGAAGGGATCCCAATCTTTAATTTCTGTTTATTATGTAGTACGTAGGCGTTGATGGTATTTATTCCGCCCCGCCAGGCAATCTTTATTCCCAGTTTGTCTGTTTCGCTGATCAATTTAAGTTATATATAGAACCCAGTGCTTTGAGCTCTGCCTGCGTCAGTGCAATAGTTATGATTTGTTTGTTTTTTAAGTTTAGTCGGCATAGAGGGAAATCTTATAAGAATCTGTTCCATACACGACGTGTGTGATGGCTTCCGCCATATGGCGTTCGCCAGGGGTTGTATACTTTATATAGCAGGGGAGCCAGAGGACATCCCTGGCGGGTACCATTGTTAATTGAAAACAAGTCAGAACACGTTCATCATTGGCCCTGTTACTTTTGCCCGGGATTAGAGTATAAAGAGATCCCCTATGCCGTTTTTATGTAAAACTTCTTATATAAAATTGCCAGTCCACCCGGTCAAAGGCTTCTTTCAGGCATTGGGATTTGGATTTATGTACCAGACCGAGTATTTTTCTTGTGTTGTCCGCAGTGCTCCTATCCTCAACCCTGTCTAGTCCTCATGTATAAGCGATAGAATGACAAGAATCAGTCTCTCTGCTAAGATATTGGCATATAGCTTGATATCAAGGTTTAAAAGAGAGATGGGTCTGTAATACATGTTGGGTTCTTCCCCGTCTTAAAAATCGGCGATCGTTGCTTGTAGTAATTCTACTGCTAAGGTTCCAACTTTGGGAATATTTAAAAACAATCTTAATAATGGCGGTCCCACTGTAAGCTGTCATTTAGAGTAAAAAAGAGTTGAAAACCCATCAAAGCCTGGCGATTTCCCTGTTTTTAATATTTTTTTATTGCGGTATTGACCTCTAGTAGGGAGATAGGGCTATTCAGTAACTCTCTGTTCTGCAGAGATTTTGGATAGATTCAATCTGTGCAGAAACTGTGGTATGTTACTTACTTTAGGGTCTAAGGTAGATTTATTGTTTCTCTCTAGCATAGCAAGTTTGATATACAGATTAGATAGTCTCTCCCTTTGCTTTTTTTAACCTTTGAGCCCAGTTTAATTATCAGTCCTGTCCTGTATGCTTTGAAAGTACACCACAATGTAATATCTGAAGTTCCCCCTTTGTCATTACACAATTTTTTTTAATTAATATTTAGTTTTTACTGTATAAATATTTTTACAGATTGTTTCTTTTTTTCAATTCAGACCATTTCGGGAGGACTTCGTAACAGCCACGGTCCTTTCTAAATGCCCCCCATCGAAGTCTATGGGCAGGACTGCGGCTACCATTTCTGTTAGCCGAAATGTCTGAATGTAAAGAGTCCGCATTGGGATCACATCGGTGATCCCCGAGTAGCCCGAATTTTAGGGTCATTCGGATCATCAATGTGATCCAAAGGGGTCGTAAAATCGGAGCTACAGCTGTAGGCTCAAATTTGTTCTAAGGGGAGGAGTATATTTTGTGGATGCTAAATTATGAAAATGCTATAAAGAATTAAGTGTTCTTAAATTTGCTTATTCCTAAACTATTTTTTCACTTGTGCTTCGGAGACAAAGCTGGTCTGGAGCGTATCTATTGCATGGGGGATGCAGGACATCATTTTTAAACATTGTTTCCTTCAAGTTTTTTGTCCTTTATTAGAAAAATCCTCCAGTATGTCTATCTTTCCAACTCTTTTAAACACACAAGGGCTCATAGCATTTACTCTACATCCAGGAAACATAATGCACATAAAGCCCTCTGTCACTGGCATCTGGACAATCCCAAGATGAGGCGCTCCCTACTTAAGATAAAAATATGTATTACAAGAGTCTGTTTAGCAAATCTCTATTCGCCATTGTAGCAGCTCACGTGGGTATAGAGCCACTAACTGATCATAAAAGGCCACACTACCAAGTCCTATAAAATAATTCTGCTACTGTAATTAACCAGTCCAGGCAATCATACATTAAGACACTGGAAAAACTGTTAAAATACAATAGGAAAAGGCATTTTTATCCACCCCTCAATATACACTGAGATTTATGTGTTTTCAAGCATGCCCTGCAGTGTATGTTTAGTTACATACACAGGAAAATTGGCACTAAAGCTTGCTTTTCTTTACAGTAATAAAATGCAGGAGGAACTGAAACACAAAAAAAAAAATCAGCCAAGATTAAATTGTATTGTTTATATATTTTTAAAAAGTCTGGCCAATTTAAAAGAGTTTATCAAGGATGCGGCCTTTGTTCCTATAATAATTTATACTGTGTTGGTATTTTTGTCATGTGGTGTCCTGTTTACATGCTACTGCTGTATGTTTTTTTAATGATGAATGGAGCTTATTAAAGAGAGATTAAACCCTAAAAATTAAAATATTTGAAGAAAAAAAAAAAAAAAGGTTCCCCTAATACTTACCTGGTCTACTTTACTCATACAAATAACTTACCTATAAATCTCCAGCATATTTTGTGCTCCTTCTTGTATTATAGTACCGACATCTTGTGACGGTCTCACTGTCTGCCCACTCCCTCCTTCTTGCATCAAGTGTCATACTTACTTGTTATTTATTTGAGCATTAACTCCTGCTCCACTGTCATCCTTTGAAACTGTTCAAATTGTCACTGGCATTCCATCCACGCATACTTTCCTCCCTCCCATCTTACATGATTGACACGGACACACTACTAGAAGTGACCAATGGTCACAGGACCATCTCAGTCAAGCACCAGCTTTACGAAATGATTTCTCCCAAGCCTTTTTTGGGAGAAATGGTCTTTTATAAAATATATTTTTAATATATCATCTTTTAGTATTTATAAGCCTGTTTATTTACATTGCTGTAAAATATGGGGATAATTAAGGTCTTTTGTGAGGCAAAGTTCTAATGGGCAGTCACCATGAAACGACTGACCAACAATTGACCTTTAACCCGCTATTTGCTCTTTCTTTTATGCGTGCCACTGCATGGGGAGAGAGATTTCCAATGCTGAACTGTGTGCTCCTTGTGAAGTTGTTAAAGGCACTAAAAAGTGCAATAAAGCTAATTACTTTTTACAAGAATGATTGTGAAATTCAATGGCAACAGTTAACAGAGAAAGTGGACAGGTAGCTTTATGGCAAAGCAAAATAATGCGGAATAGATACAGACATTCAAATCAAATACAGGCAATAAGCAAATGTGCTACCATGTACAGTGCAGACTTTAACACGTATGATTTCTGCTCTCCCCAGAGCTTGTACAATTAAAAATCAGATAGTCACGGCGATCAAGATGTCGGTTATGCCAAAGTTTCTCTATTTATTTAGAGCTCTCCCGGTTGCTATACCGGCCTCCAATTATGGCTAACATTCAATCTGACATTCTCAAATTTGTTAATGCCAATAAGCCCGCTAGAGTATCAAATAAATGGCTGAAATTGCCTTATGATCAAGGAGGACTGGGAATAACTTCCGTTCCGCAATATTATCAGGCAGCACGCATGGCTCAAACCATGCTATTTCACTGCCACCCTGGAGATATTGCTTGGGTGGACATCGAAGACTCACAACTGTCTCCTCGCAGGGTAGCTGACCTATTATGGATACACCATCCCAAAATGAAACTGCCTCATATCTGGTTCCCAAGCACAGTATCTTCAATGGGTATTTGGAGTAGATATGCAAAGAGGATTCCGGAACGGACACAGTTATCATCGACCACCCCCATTACAAGTTTAGAACCGTTGGTAAATGATTTGCGTCTGAACTGTTGGTGTGCAGCAGGCGTCACTCACTTAAAGGACTTGTTCCACGACTTTAATTTGAAATCATTTGCAGACCTTAAACTTCAATTTCACGCGCCCAACGCAGATCGGGCATGTTCTCACCTCTTCTCCTACCACGCTGTCTGTGCCTCTCCACATACCTCATACAATTACACTAACGTGCCAGAAGGTGTATCAAGCAAAGCAAACTCTATCGGACTGTTTACATGCTCCTCGTATGATATTTGAGCTTCCGTTTATAGTGGCCTGGGAAGCGGACCCTGAAGTGCCATTTGTCTCCGTCAGCCTGGAAACAAGTAATTGTCTTCCCTAAATTGGTGTCTCACAACTCTAATCATGTGGAACTCACCAAAAAGCTACTTTATAGATGGTATCTGGTCCCAACCAGGCTTGCAAAAAAATTTCCATCATCCACAAACCTCTGTTGGAGAAATTGTCCCAGTTCCCTGCTGCACATTTGGTGGGACTGCCCCATAATCCAACCATACTGGCTCAAGATTTTTGAATTCATATCCAAAGTTCTAACGTTAACATTGGCACATTCTCCTGAACTGGCCATCCTCAATGTGTACCCGCCTACTCTCAAACAACCCCAAAGGGTTATATTAAGCCATATCTTGTTGGCAGGAAAAGCACTTATTGCCAGACATTGGAAAGACCCGCAAGCTCCATGCCTAGAGGAATTGTATAATCTAATTGCACACAATTTGAAAATGGAACTTCTCCAGTGATAGAATGCAGGTGTACTATGATTTTATGGCGATTTGATCAACCTTTCCAACCAGGAGGGTTAAGTCCTGGTGCTCTATCGTATTAATAGGTTTATGCAAAATACATAAAGTAGTGTTATAATTGTGTCTGACACCAGAAAGTGAATTTCGCACATAATTAGCACATGAAATTATTTTTAACAAATTAACGGACGGCATACACAATAGAAAAGCACAGCCTCACACATAAAAGCACACCAAAATATTTAAATATTTTAAAATAGATCATCTAGACTAGAGGTAGGTTACATCTCTAATGTATGCAGCATGCACTTACATGTTGTATTGTGTTAACCAGGAATGTTATAGTGAAAGAATATAACTGAAGTACCTTACTGATCCCCCTAACTACATGCAGGACACAGACATGATTAGACATTTCTAAAAAAAATATATATCCACCATTAAAGAGCATTAGTAATCCATCACATAATTACAATTATAATGATTATTATATATATATACACACACACCACAAGCACAGGTCAATAAGAAACTACTAAACTGAATCACGTATTTCTTGTATATGTTGCACACGTTTAAGGGTAAATGTGTCATGATCACACGGTTTCTTTTTCCAGCCCTGTCACCTGCCCATTGTTTATGCTGTTTTATTGCTTAGCTGTGTGTTACTCGGCGGTAAAGCCGCGATGGCTTACTAGAAAGCAAGGCTAAACTAGATACTAAAGTGTCAGACCATTTAACATACACGTTAAGCCCACCCTACAATAGATGCTCACCAGCATTTTCTGCCACACGTACAACCAAAAATAGGAATACCACAGTCAAAACCACACGAGCAGCCATCTCTGACGGTGCGGATGTTTACACTTCCTTTTTCCGGTATGTATGTTTCTGTTTCCGGTCTGCTCACTATCTTCCATATTGGTACACCCGCTTCCGTCCAGCTGTTGGAACGATGAGCATGAGAAGGTTGCGAACAGGCGCCCTCTGGTGGTGCACATTTGATAGTAAAACCTTTAATGGTTAACCTTTGTTTCTCCAGATCGTGTGTACTGCAATTCTCATCATGTTCACACAGGCTTGTAGTTAGAAATGTTAGCAAATCTCTGAAATAATCCAGTGCATAAAATATACTTTACCGATCAGTGCAAATCACACATGTAAAGAAACAATTTATACTTCTATTCAGTGGAGTCAGTGGTGTATCTTGGTTGTGTGCTGCTAGGGTTGCCACCTTTTCTTCAAAAAAATACCAGCCATGGTACTGTCTCCATAGACTTAACATTGGCCTGATGCCAATTTTTTTACCGGCCTGCCAGTGAAATACCAGCCAGGTGGCAACCCTACATGCCATCATCACCCCTATTACATGCCCCCATAAAATGTCCCCATCATCACCCCATCACATGCCCCCATCATGGGCCGCTTTAAGACCCTAGTGGGCCCTGGGCAAAGTCTTTAGCAGTGGACCCCCCTCGACACAATTTTTCTAAAGTCGCGTTGTAAAAAACGATGTAAATGTAAACTTTTTAATATTATATGCAACTATTTTCATATCACATTCAACTATTTGTATATGTAATAAAATATTATTGAAAAATTGCATTTCTTGTTTTTATTCCCTTATTCTGCACTCACATTGCACCCAAAGGACTACACACAGCACCATACAGCACTCACCGCACTTGCCATTCACCTATATTGCACCCACAGCATTCAGCTTGCACTCATATTGCATCCACACAATTTGGCATGCCACAGTGTCAATTTGCCCCACACAACATACCAGTGTCACTTTGTCCCACAGAACTGCGCCTGCAGAACAAGCCACAGTGCCACTTTCTCCCCTAGTACATGTTATTTTGCCCCACAGAACATACCACAGCATCACTTTGCCAAATAAAATAAGCCACTGTCAGGTACCAATTACCATGCCACAGTCACTTTGTCATTAACATATGCAACAGTCAGTTTGCCTATTAAAATACGCCACCGTTTGTCCATTAAATATGCCGCAGCTTGCCCATTAATATGCCAGTGTTATTTTGCCATAATGTGGCACAGCCATTTTGTCATTAACATACCAGTATTATTGTGCCATTAATATACCACAACCAATTTGCCCATTAGTTTGTCAGTATTATTTTGCCATATTACTTTTGCCATTAATATGCCAGTATTACTTTTGCCATAAATATGCCACAGCCAATTTTCCCAATATTATGCCAGTATTATTTTCCCAATAATATGCCAGTATTTTGCCATTAATATGCCCCAGCTAATTTGCCTATTAATATGCCAGTATTATTTTATCGTTTAATATGCCCTAGCCAATTTGCCCAATAATATGTCAGTATTATTTTGCCATTTAATATGCCCCGGCCAATTTGCCCAATAATATACCAGTATTGTTTTGCCATTAATAAACCCTAGCCAATTTGCCCAATAATATGCCAGTATTATTTGCCATTTAATATGCCACAGCCAGTTTGCCCAATAATATACCAGTATTATTTTGCCATTCATTATGCCCCAGCCAATTTGCCCAATAATATGTCAGTATTATTTTGCCATTTAATATGCCCCTGCCAATTTGCCCAATAATATGCCAGTATTATTTGCCATTAATAAGCCCGTGCCAAATTGCCCAATACATGTCCCTATCCCCCAGGACTTACCTTTGTCCCTGGTGGCTGCCTGTTCGGCTCCCCCGCGATTTGTGCAGAGAGGTCATGTGACCCGACTTGTGTCTGACGTCAGAGCGCCAGTCACGTGACCTGTCAGCACTTCCCTGTCACACTGTACGGGGAGCCGAATAGGCAGCACAGAGGTTTCCCTCCCCGTGCAGCCTGTGTAACCATGCACCCTTTTTGCAGGCTTATCCAGGCTGTATCCAGGCTTTTCTGTATCCTTCTTGCTTTGCTTTCTTATTAGTTATGCTTATTCCTGCCTTGCCCAGTATTCCTGCCTTGCCCTGTTTTCCTGCCTTGCCCAATATACCTATCCTGAGTCCCTTCAGTGGGATGTCCTGTCCCTTTAAATGCCCTGGATACCTGTCCTGCCCTGTATTCCTCTCTGTCTGTCCTTATGTTTCATTCCAGGTTTTCTCTCTATCCCTCTGCTCTGTCAGTTTTCTATTTAAACCGCACCCGTTAATTTTCAGTCCTTTGCAGCAGTTTACAGGTATTTTCTCTGTGTTTAAGTTCAATGTCATTTATGTGTCTTAGATTCTATTTATGCTTTTCTAATATTATGTCTTAGTTAGGGACTGGCCGAATGTGGGGCACCTTGACGTGGTTGGCAAGCTATCTATCTAAATTGGCTAATTTGTATGAACCAAACGCCCACCTTTGCCATCTTTAGTATTAGGCTAGTTCCTGTATTTGTTTGTTCCTTTGTATGTGCCTTTTGTGTCCCTTAACCCTGTGCCTTGTATTATTCATCCTTAGTTTGGTTTCTGCTTTCTTGCTTTATGTTTACCCTTTGTCCTGTAGCCCTGCATTCTGTATTTTAGTTCTGCTATTCCTCAGTTCCTTTTATGTTCTAGCTCTGCTTGGCTATCACTTAGTTCATTTCATATTAAGCCCTGGTACCTGGATACAGCAACTACTTCACAGGGCCTGATTGTGGCTGCAAAGACTTGGGGTCCCAAACCTCCAGGCGATTGCAGTTACCCAGCATCAGGTCCTGTGTCTCCACCCTGCAATGCAGCTCCTGATCTCAGGCGCTCAGGGTCCCTTTACCATCCTGGACCCCGTGCTTGCAGGCACAGCGGTGGTGAGGGGAGATCTTCTGATCTCCCTAGCCACCGTCTCTGCCTTTGTGTGTATATATGTAAAAAAAAAAAAATCAGTGTTAACTGTAAAACATCTCTCGCTACATTATATTATTGAGGTATTATCTATGTGCCTTGTATTGTTTATCGTTAGTTTGGTTTCTCCTGTCCTGTTTTAGCTAGCCTTTAGCCCTGCACTCTGTATTTAATTTCTTTTATGCCTTAGTTTTTCTGCTTTTGGTCTGTCACTTAGTTTATTCTCCCCTAGCCTGCAACATCCTGCTTTCCTGCTGAGTTCTAATCCATGTCTGCCCCAGGATGTCTGCAGGGTTTCTCAGTCCTGCCATGTATACTGGATACAGCAGCTGCCTCCACAGGGCCTCTCTATGTTGCTGCACCAAATCTGGAGCCCCAAGCTTCCAAATAAGTGCAGTTACCCAGCACAAGGCCCTGTCTCCACCCCTGCTTAGTGATGCTGCAGGGCATCGGTTTTCCGATGCCCTGCATTATCACTCCACATGGGGAGCTCGACCAGCAATTACTGAGCTCTGTCACACAGAGCTTATGCTGCTCGTCTCCCCGTGAAGCAGACGCCGCTCCAGCCGTGTGGAGGGCTGGTGAGGGGAGATCATCTCCCCAACCAGTGCCTCTACTGGCATTTTTTATTTCCCCATGGTCTGGTGCCCCTGTCGCTGCGGCCCTGGGGATGATTAGGGTTGGGGTCAAAAGGTCACTGTAAGAGAAAATGGTTAGGAAATAAAAAACACAACTTTTGGTTATTGCCCTATAATTTGTCATGACCAGGTTGGATTCAAATCCTGACCTCCTGGGGTTGCTGATTCATGCTTGTGTTCTGGATGTCAACCTGCAGGTTCTATTTGCCTATGATTGCTGTACTATTATCTGCCTGTTCGTCATCTCTCACTGACCCATTGCCCAGGTGCTGGTAGTTGCATGATGAGCCCTGGCGCTGTGCGATCTCCTCCTTGTTCCTTCCGCAGGTGTGTTCCATTATTGAAGGGTGTATTTAAACCTTCCATTCACAAATATGCTTTGCCAATGAACAGCTGACTTTGCTCTCTGTGTTTTGGCTCCTCAGTTTCTAAGCATTTTAATTTCAGTATTTGACCTCAGTTTGACTCCAGATTATTACTTGTTCTCTCCAGTCCTGACCTCAGCTCGCTTTATGGCTCAGTTCTTCATATTGCTTCCAGTGTTTGACCTCGTCTTTTTTCCTGATAAATCTTTGTCCTCTCTAATTCTGACCTTGTATTTTTCTCTCATTCTGTTTTTGCCCAGTCTTTTCATCCATTTTCCTGCCTACCTCTTTGTTCAGTTGATTCTTGGTTCCCGACATATTGGTGCCGCACATGCCTCCTAGTAGCTGGTATTCCATAGTTTCCAACATTGGCCATGTTTCCAGGGACATATATTTGTTCCATATGCTGCAGAAAGAGCATGCAAAGTGCAGCCCAGCAGTATCTAGGATGGATATACACAATCCAATTAATTAATCAGGATGAAGATCTCATAGTGTGTGTGTGTGTCCCCTACAGACTGCCGGACTGCACTTTGCATGGTATTTCTGCAGCATGTAGAACACATATTACTTCTATATATTGTTACAACCAGGCCCGTAAAATATTGGCTTGAGGCCGCTGTTACTGACCAGCCATTTTTTCTTTTTGAAGACAAGGTGGCATCCTTACCTGTGATACACTCATACTCGCCCAATGCTTCTAGAACAGAGGGACTTCAGTAAGAGGGATCCGAAATTTGGACTCTCCTTGTAAAATCGGAACACTTGGGAGGTATACCTTTCAATGATGAGATTACACATTAAATACATACAAAGGTATTGATTTATGTCTCTCTAGATAATCCCTACTGACAGTTTAAACCCAAAATATTGCGATTAATGATCAGTGGCAATCAACCTGATGCACTTCATTCTATTCTACAGCAAAACTTGCATTACCCCTTGGGAGTTGCAGTCCATCACAGCTGCACAGCGATAAAGTTGCAGGTCCCCAGAGAAAGAAAAACACACTGTGTGCAAATATTTCTGTCAAGCTGAGCCTTGAATTCCTGGCTTGAAATGAAGTGTACTGTGTTGGCTGTGTGCATTTATATAATAGTTTCTTTGATTGGTAAATACACCCCCACCTTGGTAAGCATGTGTTTCCTTTTTCAATGGATGCTCTTCTAAACATTGTAGCTTTCCTCAAAGAGCACACATCTTCACATGCCTGACTATTTCAGTAATATTTTAATGTTGAAAAATGTATACCGTATTTTCCGGCGTATAAGACGACTGGGCGTATAAGACGACCCCCCAACTAAGTCGTCTTATAAGCCGAAAAAATCGCATCTATATTTTAACCTTTTAGGTTAAAATATAGAGTTTGCCACCCTCCTCCCCCCTTCCCCAATCCTCAATCCCCAGTACTTACCTATTTTCTGCTCTGTCTCCCGCTGTTAAGCCGGTCCGTGGCTGTGAGGGAAGCGTTGTGAGCTCCCCTCAGGCCACGCAGTGATTAAAGTTTGTTTAAAAAAAAAAGTTTAAACAGACTTTATTGAGCCGCGCGGCCTGAGGGGAGCTCAAAACGCTTCCCTCACAGCCACGGACTGGCTTAACAGCGCGAGCGGAGACAGAGCAGAAAATAGGTGAGTAAATCCCAGTACCTGGCGTATAAGACGACCCCCCAACTTTTGAGAAGATTTTCAGGGGTTAAAAAGTAGTCTTATACGCCGGAAAATACGGTATATTGTTTTTTGCTGACAACTTCAGCTTCAGCTTTTTTACTTTTTAGTTGTGATGATTTATAGTGTCATTATTTGTTTATTGACATTCTGGATACCTACCAAAATTCAATTGGCCAGCGAGGGACACTTTTTTTTTTTTATTTATTTTTTTTTGGGGGGGGGGGAAGGGGGAGGAGAGTGGCTGAAGGTTGGGATTTGGCCTGGGCATTTTTAGTTGACTTGATGACCACTAGAGAGATTTTTGAAATTTGGTAAGACATGAAGAATAACCAAAAAATAACAAAAACTAGTATATAAACCCATTTACTGCATTTTGTAACAAAAATCAGAGCACCAACTTTCAGATCACATCTGTGATCCCAATGGCCCTTCAGTTCGGGCTACTCAGACTACCGATGTGGTCCCGAACTGGGACCAATATTACAGCAACCGAACTCAAGTTTCGATGACAAAATGGTAGACTCTGTGGGGAGGATTTCACCTTACTTCATGGCCTTTTCGAAAGGACCTCAGTTTTTCGGAAGGACCTCAGCTACTACGGAAATAGCCAAACTCCTCCCATATATGTCAATGAACATCACTGTTCAGAGAGAGGTCTGAGTTTTAAGATTAGAAGAAATGAGAGCTAGCTCACCAGAAATAGCGAGGTACAAAAATTTGCTCCTTTATTGTTAAGATTGCAATAAACTTGCTCCACACCCAGGGCTGGTGCTACCTATAGACAAGGTAGGCGCCTAGGGCGCAGACCTGCAGGGGGCGCCGCCCGCAAGCTGCAGTTACTGAGGGAGGAGCTACGTTACTCCGCAACCAGCTAGTATGCCAGGTAGCTGCAAGTCCTCCAGCTCCTCTGTATAGAAATGGAAAAAAACATGGGGGGGGCAGAAAAGGAACATGGTGGACACAAAAACATATTAAAGGTTCAGAGAAGGACATGGGGAGCATCAGGGGAGAAATAAAGTCATGGGAGCTTCAGAGGAGAGAGAGAGAGGGGGGGGGGGGAGACATAGAAAAAGATGGGAAGAAGAGGGAAGTACATTGGGAGAGGAAAAAACTGGGTGACAGGGGGGGCAGAGAAAAGCATAGGGGACAGAAATACATGAGTGGACAGAGAAAGACATGGGGAGCTGGAGGGGGACAGAGAAAGGCATGGGGCATAGAAAGTCATGGCGAGCATGGACTGAGAAAGACACTCAAGCAAGTCCTGTTAATGCAATCAGTGTTTGGGGTAAGTCCTGTTGGCATGTCTGGAGGGCAGAGAGGAAAGTCTGGGGTGCAGATTGATTGAATTAATGGACTCCTGTGTGTGGCATATTTAATTATATTAAATTGGGACAGTAAAGTTTATTCAGACAGGATATGCCTAACTCTATTGTGATGGGAGCTATACTGTACCACTTACAGTATAAATAGCTGTTTTGTATAACCAACTGAATACTAATAGGAGTTATACTGTACCACATCTGTGCATTGCTAACTATATATTTACCTTGACTATACCACCAATGTAATGGTAACAATACGTGGAGGGGCGGCAAAGTCCATCTTCGCCTAGGGTGACAAAAATCCTTGCACCAGCCCTGTCCACAGCCAAAATGTAAACGGTACAACTCAAGAAATGCTGGTATCACAAGTTGATGACTTGAACACCTGCTAAATCTGCAAGATTTGATTTTACACGGAGGTGATTTTACACGGATCTTTAAGAAAAATTAGCAATTTTTAGTTGTGCGCTCTATGTATTATCATAATGCTGTATCAGCACCAACTCCATGTTTTTTTTTCTTTGTTATAAGTGCCCCAGAAACCCACTTCCAGGTTACATTGGTGCCAAGTCTAACAAACAAAAAATGTTGGGTTAAAAGGGGGATAGGATCAAGAAAGTGTCAGTTACTATTACAAACTGGAACTCAGCAATTGCCCATTATTTTCTAACCTTCCTAAATCTTTAAACAGGTATTTCACACCCTCCTGACCCCACCCCCACAGGTATTACACCCTCCTGACCCCACCCCCACAGGTATTACACCCTCCTGACCCCACCCCCACAGGTATTACAGCCTCCTGACCCCACCCCCACAGGTATTACAGCCTCCTGACCCCACCCCCACAGGTATTACAGCCTCCTGACCCCACCCCCACAGGTATTACAGCCTCCTGACCCCACCCCCACAGGTATTACAGCCTCCTGACCCCACCCCCACAGGTATTGTACCTTCCTGCCCACACTGTTTTTTAATACTCACAAACTAGGACCACAGGACAAAACAATATGATCTATGTAGCTCATGCTTTCACAAGACCACCCAATCTGGTCACGTGGTCTGTGTTTCTGAAGGTATCAGAAGGTCATGTGAACAGGTATAGACTCAGGTAAGCATTGTTTGCACAGTGATCACAAATGACTTTATTCATGAAAAAGAGAACTGTGGGGAATTGGCAAGAGAGTTTCCAAGTTGGCTACTTTGGCCTTTTGTTTGAAATTCTCTTGTCAATTCCCTGCAATTCTTTCTCTCGTGAATAAAGCCCACAGATAGATAATTATTCCAAATGAGGATAATCAGGAGGAAAGGGGTATTAATATTTACAAACAAACAACCTGGCCAGTAGTAATGGGAGTTTGAATCTAAAAGAGGCACTGGGGAATAGGAAGAGGCTGACGTAGTATGATGCAAGGTGTAGCATGTTGCAGGGATTTCAGATTTAATCCCCCTGTATTGTGTTTATTGTCAGTGGAATAAAGCTGTTGGGCCCCTCTGGCAGTCAGAGAATTAATGAGGCTAATGAATCTGCAACTCACGGCTGTGCAAACATTTCGGGGGGCAGTTTACGCCCCAGCAGACGGCCACATTCCCAAAGCACTGTGTGCAGCAGGTGAGCTGAAACCAATGGAAATACAGAATTATTCACACAAATTGAATTCTGCTCACCCAGCTATTATTTGCCTGATAGTCTGCTGGAGTGTGTTGATTTGTTACCTTGTAAAACAAATTAATGTTAACTGGACAAGCAATAAAGATGAGTCATTCAACCATGTAACACCTTCTGCTCCATATTTAACCCTGTACTGTCTGAGTTATTGTAAAGGGTAAATATACAAGTTGAGTTTGAGAAGCAGCGTGTATAGAGCTGGGTCCCTGAAATCAGCCAGATTAAAGGTCACTGGACTAAGGACCGGGGGTTTAGAGGCACCAGCCTTCTTGGTCTTCAGGTAGGGTTGTCAGATTGATCTGACTAAAATACCAGACTGTGTATTAAATACTCACTCCACAAACACATCATGATATCTTCTTACAGAAAGCAATGCAAATGTCTAGTGTTGTCTTAATGTTATTACTGGACAAGAAGTTCCAAATACTGTCTACGTCAATATTGGACACCATGTCATCATGTACCTAGTGCGAGCCACGTACCTAGTGCGAGCCATACAACTAGTGCGAGCCACGGACCTGGTGCAATTCACATACCTAGTGCGAGCCATGTACCTAGGACAAACAATGGAGCTAGTGCACGTCATGGACCTAGGGCAATTATTATTTGTTTGACAGACAGTCCTACTTTCATTCCTGATCCCTTGGCTCAGTAATGTCGCCAACACAAATGAACCAAGGGGCCAAATGTGGCATCTGAATTGCATTTCTGACGCAGCCTGTGTCGGGAAGGCAATTCCGTAAGAAGTCAGACAGGGAACGGTTGCAGCTTTTAAACAAAAGTAGAATCAGTGAGAGCTACATTTCCCATGATGATTGTGCTGAAGGAAGAAGCCAAGATCTCCCACGTGCTCACCACCAGTCGGGTATCTTCCAAACTGCATTGTCAGCACAATTGGCAGCGATTCGGATGTTACATTCATAGAGTCCCTAACAGAGGATGGAGACTCTATGAATGAAATAAAGTCATCTCTTCCCCCTGCCCTAAATAAATAAGTTCACTTAAGTTAATTATTGACTCAGTGTTAAAAAAAACTTGTCAGCCCAATTGACTACAGCACTATCTGCATTGAAGGCCTGAATGATACATACATGATTACCAGCACAGCTTTAAGACAGCACAGTAACTCGCTTCATCGACTGGATATTTATAACGGATATATATATATATATATATATATATATATATATATATATAACCTTCACCACGCTACCCTGTGGACGCAATTGTATATTACTATAGTGGATAGTCATCTAATAAACAGATACTAACTATGCTCGAGATGTGAGCAGCTAGTCTCTCGTTAGTACTTTTCCATGTAGTATTATATGTTTACATTCAAATTATGAGGCTAATTTCCAGGCCGCCCTATTGGGTCCGCTCAGAAAGAGAGAATTGCAGGGAACTGAGATGGGACTTGCAACCTTAAGGCCAAATTAGCCGAGTCAGAGAAATTCCACCATGCAGCTGCATGGGTGACTGCAGTGACTTTTTCCAACTTGGCTACTTTTGCCTAAAATTAGAAATTCCCATCCCAATTCTCAGCAATTAACTCCTTTTGAGTAGACCCTTATATTTTTAGTCTCACTAAACACTGTTTGAAATTCACTTGACTTGGGTACGGTGGAGAGATGCTCTGTAGTAGGAACACTGTGTCAAACACTTCTACTTACGGTATGTATACAATTTATTATAATTTTCACTCTATTATGTTTTTATTTGTTTTCAGTGAATTTACTAATAAAAGTTGTGTTTTTTATTATAATAAATTTACTATCCCTGATTTTCTGATCTTCCACGTTCTTTAATCTAATGAGGGGACAATATCCTATATGGGAAGCATCATCTGATTAGGGACAAGGTATATCCACTGATAACAAGCATACTGCCACAGATAGAACAAACAATGTAAGAAAAGTACAGTAGTTTTACATATTGTGCATGTACATTACAATGTAGCGCCCCTGTGTTCCCACAAGAGGGCGCTGCAGTATAGCAGTCAGTCCTTGTTGAGTAGAGCTGGATCCACATGCAGAATCCAGATTCTGCATGTTAATGAGCATCAGGTGCGAAGAATGGATAAGAATCTTCTCTTTATTTTACTTGGTAAATGTGATTCACAGCAGTGAAGACTTATTTTAACCAGCTCTTTAAAAAAAAGAAACAAAGTTCACAATAGGGGTTATTCACTAAAAAGTGAGTTGCAGGTGAGCTGAACATTTCACATCACCAGTTTTGCTATACATTGTGCAGGGACAGTTTGCTTATCAGAGGAAACTCAAGTTTGTACCTGTACAATGTATAGTAATAATGGTGAGATTAAATGTTCATCTCAACTCACCTTTTAGTGAATAGCCCTCAATCAGGGCCGTCTTTAACGCGGGGCAAACGGGGCAGCTGCCCTGGGCCCAGTTACTCATGGGGGGCCCAAGGCCGCTGTCCCATGGGCCCCCAGCCCCTGCTTGCCCTGTTCACAGCGCATTGCGCTTGTGAACTTTTTTTCCGGCAAGCCGCAATATAACTAGCAATGACACAATATTACTGGCATCTGACTGGCACAATATTACTGGCATCTGACTGGCACAATATTACTGGCATCTGAATGGCGCAATATTACAGGCATCTGGCACAATATTACAGGCATCTGAATGGCACAACAATTATGGCATCTTAATGGTACAATTATACTGGTATCTTAATGGGCAAATTGGCTGGGGCATCTTAATAGTACAATATTACTGGTATCTGAATGGCACAATAATACTGGGATATTAATGGGAAAAATGTCTGTGGCATATTAATGGCAAAATAATACTGGCATATTGTTGGGCACATTGACTGTGGCATATTTAATGGACAAACGGTGTCATATTTTAACATGCAAACTGTCTGTTGCATATGCAATGACAAAGTGACTGGCATGTTCTGTGGGGAAAAATAACATGTACTATGGGGGAAAGTGACAATGTGGCTTTTTTCTGCATGGGCAGTTCAGTGGGACAAAGTGAAACTGTGGTATGTTCTGTGGGGCAAATTTACACTGTAGCATGCGAAATTGTGTGGGTTCAATATGAGTGCAAGCCATGTGCTGTTGGTGCAATATAGGTGCATGACAAGTGCTGTGGGTGCAATATAGGTGCATGACAAGTGCTGTGGCTACTCTATGGGGCTGTGTTACGTCCTTTTAGGTGCAATGTGGGTGCAGAAAAAGGGAATAAAAACAAGAAATGCAACTCTTCAATAACATTTTTATTACATATGAAAATAGTTCAATATAATATTAAGAAGTTCATATAAGTATAAATGCAACTAGTGAGAGAGAGAGATGTGTATAGATATTTAGAAATAAATATGAACATATGTAAGTGCTCTCTAATATCTGTGTATTTTGTAATTTAGGTAATGAGTAGTTGTAGTGCAGTGTTGCATAGTAAGATGGTATACATATTGCAGCCATATATACACATTTTTATCCAAATATACACTGCAATTATACATGTAATATACACATTTTATACAATGCAATAAAAATACTTACTGCAAGAAAAGTCTAATTGTGTGTGTGTGTGCTTATTTTTATGTTTTTTGTGTGTATGTGGTGGGGGGGGGGGGGGGGTAAGATTGCGATGGATGGCGTGATTGCATTCAGAAGAGGGGGCAGGGTCCAGGGGGGCCAAGCAAATGCTTGCCCAGGGTCCAATCACTATTAAAGACGCCCCTGCCCTCAATAAGTGTATGAGCTTTAAAATCATTGATTTTTCCAAAGTTTTTCTCAGATCACTGCAATGACCTTTTAATAGGGCAGGCCTCACAGATGTGTCCTTATATATAAGGCATAGTGCCTAATAATCCTCTAAATCACTCTCTTGTCCCTCTTTCCTCCTCTGGTGTGCCTGTTTTCTAGGAATTTGGAGGTTTAGCTGTGTATGAGTGTATCACAGAGATCCAGAGCAATACAACTCATCAGGTAATGTGCTCAAAATACAGTACATTTAATTATTGGGGTTTTTTTGTAAATAAAATGTGTTATTCTCATTCTAAATAATTTACCAAATTACCCACCCCCTCCAAAAACATTTGTCCATTTGAAATGTTAGTAGGTAGAAAACTTCAGCCTCAAAAATATATATTTTTAAATGTATAAACTGACCTCTAAGCAAAATAAATTATTTTTACAGATCTATTTCTGGAGTAGTCATCCTCATCTGAAATGACCATCCTCAAACATAACGCCTAATGTGCTGGCCTGTCATAGAGATACAAGGTCACATTTGGAATGATGGGTGAAATCATGACCACTGGATATTCTTTGTCCTTAGACAGGGTTTAAGATTTTTACCTAAATCATATTACAGGGCTGGATATTGATGTCTTGATCAACATAGACAAGGTTAGGTATAGATAATGAGCAAACTAAGTACTGCCAGAGGGTATTCAGTAGGGTTGGGATAATTAATACATGCATGGTGACTTATTTAATTAATATTGCGCTGTATATTGGTGTTATTTTATGTCATTATAATGTTAATCGTTCCTGCTCGTAATACCCACAAGTCCAATAGTCAGATAGGCGAATGCTCGAAACAATAGATTATAGAATATTCCACTTATAAATTATTTAATATATTCACTGCTTTATATGTGCTGTGTTGCAAATGGGAAAAAGGATAGTAAAGAATACAGCTGTAAGAATACATTATCATCTATACATTGTGCCAGTTTGATACAGAATGGTTAAATAAAACATTATTCATGCATGAAGCTGTAGTAGGGATGCTGATAATAACAATCTGGGGTGTTGCTAGGTGAGAGAGAGATAGATGGATAGAAAGATATATATATATATGGATATAGAAATATACAGTACTGAGCAAAAGTTTTAGGCAAGTGTGAAGAATTGGTGTGAAGTAATAATGCTTTTGACATTTAACATTTTATTTTTATCAATTAAAAAAATGCAACATGAAGGTAGGGATGAACTTATTCAAATCAGTACTTTGCCTTCAAAGCAGCGTCAGTTGTTCTAGCTACACTTGCAAACAGTTTTTTTTTTTTTTTTTAGCCCCCTCCGGACGAAGGTTTGCGGTAGTCCCCACCTATGTCGAATTCCTGCAGAGGTGTGATGAGCCATAGACTGTCTCTACAGTACGGTGGAAGATTCACTGAGTCACCGAGTTTTCACCCGGCCCAGGTTTAGGAAAGTCAGCTTGCCCTCTGCTGAGGCAAGCCAGAGTATAACATGTCTTGGAGCTGGAGATGGTGCCTTCTGGGATTTCTGAATACGATAAGTGTCTAGTGATGCTTGTTCAGGTATTGGCAGTTCTTGACACAGGGAGGCTAACAATTTTAAGTCACCTGTTGGCTTAATGAATGGACTTGCTGTGTCAGCAGGTCGACGCATTCCACCGTACTGTCAGACGAATAGTCCGATTTGTCCCTCAAGGTGAGACATGGGGTCAGATGTTTAGAAAATGCCATGGAATGTCAGCTTCAGTGTGCCACCATGTGCGGAGCTCCACCGAAACATCTCGACATCTAGCTCTGCCTCTCTGTCCGTTTACATGTAACTACTTTGCTCCGTGCACGGACTCCTGGGTTTGGGCATGCCTCCACGATGTCATGAATGATGCCACAAGGTCTTGTGCGGTTTCAGCAGGTCCCCGCGGGGTCTGTTAAGACCATGATCGGGTCTTGGCCAAGGTGTCTCTGGCTAAAGATCACTTTGAGATCTGGACAAAGAGTCTAGTTGCCTGCAGACACTCAATCTTGTACCGCTCTCCAGTCTTATGGCAAATAAACTGCCTTCTGCCACATCTTGACTCATGAAGAGCACTTCTGACCAGACATAGTAAATGAATGTACCAAGGGTCCAAATCTCAGCTGATGACACTGCTGGACATCTTCTGATTGCGAAGGGAAGAAAGCATGATTCTTGATTGCATCTGCTCCATTAAGTATCCTTGACCGACCACTGCGTATACTCTTCTCAACGTTGCCCTTTTTTTTGTGCTTCTTGAAAAGAGCAGCACATCTGGAACCCCTGTCTGCCTTGAAATTTCTGCCTGGGAGAGACCCTGCTGTTTACCCAGTGTCTTGTTGCTGTGTTTAATATTGCTATGATGTATGACTTTTAATGTTAAACCTCACCTTGTTAGCTGATTTTGGCTATTCTTCACCAAGTTTTATTCCTCCTGCTCCGCTGATTCTGTTTCAGTTAATGATTGACTGCACATTAAACTTGATAATCATTAGCACGTGTTTGGTATAATTGTTTAATCATACACCTGACTATATTCCTACAATATCCCTGACTTTGTGCAAGTATACCGAGAAGAATTGATGCTGTTTTGAAGGCTATGGGTGTATGGCAAGTCCTAGCGGGTGTCATATTGATACAGTGGCAAAGCTTGTGGGCGCAGTGGAAAGGCTTTGGACCAGAAGTATGGGTGCAGAGGCAAGCTCCTTTGGGTGCAATATGCATCTGTTAATAGTTGCAAATATCCATCAAAGACGGGTCTAGGACACTTCTTCGCCGCATCTTCATCGCTGACAGTTCAGCGCAGCAGTTAGTACGCTGAACTGTCAGTAATGAAGAAACGGCCGCGGCTATGTAAGAGCTGACAGTTCAGCGCTGAACTGTCAGCTCTTACAAATGTAAAAGTAAAAAGAAAATACCCCCCCTAATAAATGATTCCCCCCCCCAAAGTGCCCCCCCAAACCCCAATACTAAAATTAACCCAATACTAAAATTAACCCCGAACCCTAATACTAACCCCCGAACCCTAATACTAACCCCCGAACCATAATACTAACCCCCTAAACCCTAATGCTAACCCCGACCCCTAATACTATAATTAACCCCGACCCTAATACTAAAATTAACCCCCTAAACCCTAATTCTACCCACCCTAACTAAAATAAACTAAAATGGCTAAAATACTGAAATAAACTTACCTTTAGCGTTGAAATGTCCCGCAATGAAATCTCCAGCAACGAGCTGTCTTGTGGTGCAGAGTTGGCGGTGAAGCAGCTGCGCGGAAGCAGCCGCGATGAAGTGTCCCATCCCCATCAAAGACATACCTATGTTTATGATTAAAGCTCTTGTGATACGCGTAAGACTCATGTTGCTGTTTTAAACGATATGAAATAAAGCTTTGATTTTATGGACCCTGTTCCAGAATACCCTTCTGTATATGTCTCCCATATGTAGCTGTGTCCCATATATATTTGTGTAAATGTCAGAGTGTGCAAAGAAAGTGCTTTCTTTTACCACCATCCTCCTGTCACCTTAACCTCATCAGTAATACTTGGGCATTAGTTAACAAAAACAATATTCCTCCTGCCGCAAAAGTCTTAAAGTCCTTAATCCATGTGGGAAAGCGGCACGATAAGGTGTATAAATCGGTAGCTTGGATTAGAACACATTTCTTACAGCAACAGCTTTAATTTAAGGAAATTAGATGGCAAGCTCTGTAGCACAGCGTGTGCTGGAACGATTTATCTTGTTGTCAGTTAGGCAAGAGCTTTGTGACTCTGGCAGTGAGAGACACTGTTTACCCTAATAGGTCTAGCACTGATCTGCCCTGCGGGGGAAACTGACAGATTCATGCCTCAGGCGATAGGCACTGATGGAGATGAGCACACTAACTGGTCAGTGTCACCAGTCTCTGTATCTCTGTGCCTGGGGGCACAGTATGATTACCCCTGTCCTCATTCTTTCTCTTTCTCTCTTGTATTCCCCTCTAGCCCTCCCTCTGCCATTCTTAGCTGTCCCTCTCCATCACAGCTCTTTTTTTGCCTGTTCACCCCTTTGTTGTGTTGCCATTCCCCCAGCCACCCTCTTTTCCAATTCCCCCCTCCCACTCGCTCCTTTCCTTAGAAACATAGAAACATATGTGTCGGCAGATAAGAACCATTCGGTCCATCTAGTCTGCCCAATTTTTTTTTTTTGAGTACTTTTATTAGTCCCCCGTTCCCGGTCTTATAGCTAGGATAGCCTTGTGTCTATCCCACGCATGCTTAAAATCCTTGACTGTGTTTACTTCTACCACTTCTGCTGGCAGGCTATTCCATACATCCACTACCCTCTCAGTAAAGTAATACTTCCTGATATTACTTTTAAATCGTTGCCCCTCTAATTTAAGACTATGTCCTCTAGTTGTGGTAGTTTTTCTTCTTTTAAATATACTCTCTTCCTTTACTGTGTTGATTCCCTTTATGTATTTAAATGTTTCTATCATATCCCCCCTGTTACGTCTTTCCTCCAAGCTATACATGTTAAGATGCTTTAACCTTTCCTGGTAAGTTTTATCCTTCAACCCATGAACCAGTTTAGTAACCCTTCTCTGAACTCTCTCCAAAGTATCAATATCCTTCTGGAGATACGGTCTCCAGTACTGCGTACAATACTCCAAGTGAGGTCTCACCAGTGCTCTGTACAATGGCATGAGCACTTCCCTCTTCCTACTGCTAATACCTCTCCCTATGCAACCAAGCATTCTGCTAGCATTTCCTGCTGCTCTATTGCATTGCCTACCTACCTTCAAGTCCTCTGAAATTATTACTCCTAAATCCCTTTCCTCAGATGTTGACATCTTTGTGATACCTCTGTATTCTCTCAGCTTCCTTTTACATTGCCACTTCCACAGGTGCAGCCCCATCTATGGTGGAATGAGCCACTTTCGGTGGCAGCCACAGACCTCACGTTCTCCCTTGCCACAAGGAGTTGTTTTCATTTTTCACAGCTTGTCAGAATGAGGAGTAATAAATCCTTTCCCTGGTAGTTTCCCCTTCTCTGACACATTGTAAAATCAGCTGAGTAAATAAGTAATCTATGTTACATCTTAACTCAGAGGCAGAAAATGGGGCACAACTTGACGTGTGCGCATGGCACATGGCACAGACACATATGTCTCCCACACACAAACATGCCAGAGAAGACTGATACAGGTTACACAACAGGATCATATGATATTGCACTGAGCAGTGAGGGGTAGGTGACATGAAGTTTTCCTAAAACTACTTAAAAGCGTGTGTTAGTGTGTGCATGACCTACTATTATGCACACCAATGCCATAGTTCCTGACAGTCTTGTATTTCACAGGACAGTCCCATTTTTTGGGGTCCTCAACAGCCACATTCGGGTCTATCTTAGTGTGTCTGACAATATCGCACTTTGCCTTGAACTGTTCACAATCAGCATTACGTGTAAAGAATATATAACATACATAAATGTGGAAAAATTCCAACGCAGACACGCAGTAACTGTACAGGGGAGGCTAGAACTCAATTTTGCTGGGTCAGGCAATGTTGTGTGATGTCACTTGACTCTGCCTCTGTTGGGTCCCGGGATCCAGTTCCAGAATGTTGACCAGTATGCGTTTTGCAAACTTTGTGTACAGCAATATCTTGCACGCGGCTGCTATATATCCAGGGCCAGATCCTTAATTAAGGAAAACATTAGGTATGTGAAGCCAGCTCAAACTAAGAACATATAGCACTTTGTATCCTGCCCTATGGTACAGGAATGCTCACAGACCACGCTAGTAGAAAACAGCATGATGTGAATCTGAGTCACTGGATATTATTAGACGCAGGATATAAGTGTGAATTGTCATCAGACAGTGTAAGTCAGGAACTGTCTTTGTTAGTGGCAACAGATGTATAACGATCACATGAAAAGTGCTTCAAATGTAAGACTTCCAAAAAGCAGTATTGAATCAGCACCTGAGCTAACACTGCACCTCTACAGCAACTTCACAGTAATGGGATTTATAACAGGGCTGAAATTCGGAAACTGTATGGATCCAAGGCACGGAAATACACAATACCTGGTAAAAGGAGCACAACATCTAGATATCTGAAAACAAAAAATATTTCACCGCACTTCTTACATGTGGATGCGTTTACATTTGGAGAAAGTCAGTGGATGTCCTTAATCTGCAGTGCCTGCTGCCAAATGTTAAACAGCATGGGGGGGTTCTCTCATGGGATAAGGTCTGATGCTTGCTGAACATGGTCAGATGATGGTCAAAAAATATCATGCCATTCTACCAGACACGATGCATCCTATGGGGCTAAACTGTACCTGCACATTGTTCCCATGTTATCAAACGCACTCCTAAAGGAATTCAAGAGTGGTTTCCTGAACAACAGGATATAGTCATGGCTCCCCAATCTACACATGATGGAAACTTCAGGGTGTGCAGAGTACAAAATGGATTTTCATCCCCCCCTTATCCCTCAAAAACAAACAAGCAGGAGTTGTATGACAGCACTCCAAGAAGGACTGAAGCTGTTCTGAAGGCAACAGATGGTCCTTCTCCTTATTGGGTCATTGATATGAATGTACTTTTACGTGTTTCCATTATTTTATCCACCCCCTGTATATATAACCTGCGATCCCGTACCAGAAGTTTACTTACTATACCCCAATACCAAAAGAAAGTGGCTCAATCCTCATTTTCCTTCAGAGCACCACAATTATGGAATAGCCTCACAGACACCACCAAATCTTCGCTCAATCCATAAACTCCATCAATAGATGCAAATACAGAATGCACTTGTCATCATGGTTGACTATCCTTCTCACCTGTTTGTGTTCTGTGTTAAATTTCTATGTTTGTAATTTAAGAATCAGTATTTTGATATTATTACATAGTACTCTGCTGTAACAATGCAAATTTTGTGGACCCAGGACATACATTAAATGAGAGAAATTTCAATGTATCCTTCCTGGTAAATTACTTTATAAATAAATAAACAGCATATATGTGTGTGTATATATATATATATTAGCCATGACATTAAGACCACCTGCCTAAAATTGTGCAGGTCTCCTTCTGACACCAAAACAGTGCTGAATTGTCGTGGTATGGACTCCACTAGACCTCTTAAGGTGTGCTGGGGTATCTGGTGCCAATACATTAGCAGCAGATCCTTCAAGTCATGTAAGTTGCAAGGCGGGGCCTCCATGGATCGGATTTGTTAGTCCAGCACATCCCCCAGATGCTCAATTGGATTGAGATCTGGGGAATCTGGAGGCCAAGAAAACACCTTGAACTTGTTGCTGTGTTCCTCAAACCATTCCTGAACCATTTTTGCTTTGTGGCATAGTGCAATATCCTGCTGAAAGAGGCCAACGCCATCAGGGAGTACCGTTTCCATGAAAGGATGTACATGGTCTGCAGCAATGCTTAGGTAGATGGTACGTGTCAAAGTAACATCCACATGAATGGCAGGACCCAGCAAAACATTACTCAAAGCATCACATTGCCTCCACCAGCTTAACACCTATCAGTCATAATGTTATGGCTAAATGTGTATAAATGCTGTAAATGTAATTACTGAACAGAGATATAAAATGGGATCTTATATATAAGCATCTGCCTTTTAAATTATATTCCTTTCTTCTTTTTTTCAAATCATGAAAATACCACCAAATACATAACAAATACATCTACAATAGAGAGAATCACTGCTTAGTGTCTATACACAATTCTACTGTGCAACATGCATACATAGCATATGTACAGCACCAGTCAGTACCACAGGGAAAATACATTTTGACAGGTGTGTTCAGTGAAGACAGGGCAGACATTTACCCATAATGCACCGTGGTGTAAATACAACTCAGGTTCACTGCTGGCAGGATTGATACAACCTCCCCCATCAAGGAGAATAGGTTTTCTGCCCATCTGGCTACTGTAGTGTAATGTTAATGACGGTGCTGATGATGGTGGGGGGATGATAATTTGGTTCTGGTTGCAGTTTCCTGCGTTCTGGTGACGTGAGATCTTCGAGGCCCATTATCTGACTGATAGAGGATGAGAGCGACGGATACAATCTAACATCTGCACATACAAAGGAGACACTTCCGTCCAATCAGCGTCTGCGGACACAAAAACACTGCATTGCTGATTGTCCTACACAGTAACACCCAAACAAAATACTAACTCATATACTTAGCACAGAAACTGGGGCATGCTGAACCACACATACTCTAACTCAAATACTTATACAAGCATGAGCATCCACATACTCTAACTCATACACACAGCCACTTGCTATCTCACATACACACACTGACTCACAAAACTACACTACTTTACTAACACTAAAACGGTGCAAACATCACATACACACTGACTCATACACACTGACTTGCTAACTCTGATACACACAATGACACACTAAACAGTGCACACACTGACACAGTAACTTGGTATAAACACCATGTACACACTGACTCACAGATACTGAAACACACTAGTTCACAAATTAATATATGGTAATATGCATGCTTTAGCACACTATCATACTTTTTCAATACACTGGGGGTTATTTGCTAAAAGGTGAGCTACAGGTGAGATTAGGTGAGATGAACATTTCTTCAGTTTAGCTATATATTGTGCAGCGACAGTCCTGGGGAGTTTGTTTAGCAGGGGAAACTCAGAATAGGGGTTATGTATAAAATCTCTTGCTCTTAAAAGTGTTTGAACACTTTGCCGTGCGGAGGTTTGGCGAAGGTTCTCTGACACTAATCCAGCAGTTTTCAGCCCCTGATTTATTATACATGGGCAGTGCGGGCGTGCAACACAGACTCTCAAAATTTGTCAGGAGTCTGCTTTATTCATAGAGTCACACTATTTGGTGCTATCTGTGCCTGCCCCGTGGTAATACAAAACCCACAATGCTTCTCTTTGGACAATGTTAAATGGTCATCTCACCTCAATTCCCCTCATCTCACATTTTAGGGACTAGCCCCAACTGTCTCATAGATACATAGTTCACATACACACAATCATTTTACCACACTGACACACAATCTCACAACCACACAATACAAACACCACACATACTGATTCACACACACACACTGAAGCACACTAGCCATATCTCCCAACATTTCAGATGGGCAAAGACTGACAATTTGGTAAGTAATTCACAATAATAAGTATTTTATTTACACAAATGATAAAAACACATTTACTGCAGTAGAAACACAATATATTGTGTTTTATTTCGCTGAAGCGCTGTGATACAGTTACACAATACAAAAATTAAGAACTCCCAGAAAAGAGCCACGGGAGATTTGGGTGCAATATAGGCACTGTCCCTCCTATATAGAGACACTTGGGAGGTATGCCATGCCCTCCAAGGTTTATACTAATTTATCCAGGACCGCATATTAAGATGGGACTTTTTCATATTATACATGATATGTTTTTTTTAATACCCATCAGTACTAACCCACTAAATAGTGAATTAACGGGCTGCTAGTGAGAACAAAGTATAATTAGTTAGTCCAGTGACGTGTCAATAGCCTGGTGAGCTGTGAGAAGAAAAATAGTCAAGGAGTGTCAATAATTTAGTGAAGGTTATGATGTGGGAAATGCCCCATGACATCTGGGGGTTAAGTGAGCAATATAGTGGAGGTTATGATGTGGGAAAGGCCCCATGACATCTAGGGGTCCAGTGAGTAATATAGTGGAGGTTATGATGTGGGAAAGGCCCCATGACATCTAGGGGTTCTGTGAGTAATATAGTGGAGGTTATGATGTGGGGGAAAGGCCCCATGACATCTGGGGGTCCAGTGAGTAATATAGTGGAGGTTATGGTGCGGTAAAAGCCTCATGACATCTGGGGGTCCAGTGAGTAATATAGTGGAGGTTATGATGTGGGAAAGGCCCCATGACATCTAGGGGTCCTGTGAGTAATATAGTGGAGGTTATGATGTGGGGGAAAGGCCCCATGACATCTAGGGGTCCTGTGAGTAATATAGTGGAGGTTATGATGTGGGGGAAAGGCCCCATGACATCTAGGGGTCCTGTGAGTAATATAGTGGAGGTTATGATGTGGGGGAAAGGCCCCATGACATCTGGGGGTCCAGTGAGTAATATAGTGGAGGTTATGATGTGGGGGAAAGGCCCCATGACATCTAGGGGTCCAGTGAGTAATATAGTGGAGGTTATGGTGTGGTAAAAGCCTCATGACATGTGGGGGTCCAGTGAGTAATATAGTGGAGGTTATGATGTGGGGGGAAGGCCCCATGACATCTGGGGGTCCAGTGAGTAATATAGTGGAGGTTATGATGTGGGAAAGGCCTCATGACATCTAGGGGTCCTGTGAGTAATATAGTGGAGGTTATGATGTGGGGGAAAGGCCCCATGACATCTAGGGGTCCTGTGAGTAATATAGTGGAGGTTATGATGTGGGGGAAAGGCCCCATGACATCTAGGGGTCCTGTGAGTAATATAGTGGAGGTTATGATGTGGGGGAAAGGCCCCATGACATCTGGGGGTCCAGTGAGTAATATAGTGGAGGTTATGATGTGGGGGAAAGGCCCCATGACATCTAGGGGTCCTGTGAGTAATATAGTGGAGGTTATGATGTGGGGGAAAGGCCCCATGACATTTGGGGGTCCTGTGAGTAATATAGTGGAGGTTATGATGTGGGGGAAAGGCCACATGACATCTGGGGGTCCAGTGAGTAATATAGTGGAGGTTATGGTGTGGTAAAAGCCTCATGACATGTGGGGGTCCAGTGAGTAATATAGTGGAGGTTATGGTGTGGTAAAAGCCTCATGACATGTGGGGGTCCAGTGAGTAATATAGTGGAGGTTATGATGTGGGGGGAAGGCCCCATGACATCTGGGGGTCCAGTGAGTAATATAGTGGAGGTTATGATGTGGGAAAGGCCCCATGACATCTAGGGGTCCTGTGAGTAATATAGTGGAGGTTATGATGTGGGGGAAAGGCCCCATGACATCTAGGGGTCCTGCGAGTAATAAAGTGGAGGTTATGATGTGGGGGAAAGGCCCCATGACATCTAGGGGTCCAGTGAGTAATATAGTGGAGGTTATGATGTGGGGGAAAGGCCCCATGACATCTAGGGGTCCTGTGAGTAATATAGTGGAGGTTATGATGTGGGGGAAAGGCCCCATGACATTTGGGGGTCCTGTGAGTAATATAGTGGAGGTTATGATGTGGGGGAAAGGCCACATGACATCTGGGGGTCCAGTGAGTAATATAGTGGAGGTTATGGTGTGGTAAAAGCCTCATGACATCTGGGGGTCCAGTGAGTAATATAGTGGAGGTTATGGTGTGGTAAAAGCCTCATGACATGTGGGGGTCCAGTGAGTAATATAGTGGAGGTTATGATGTGGGGGGAAGGCCCCATGACATCTGGGGGTCCAGTGAGTAATATAGTGGAGGTTATGATGTGGGAAAGGCCCCATGACATCTAGGGGTCCTGTGAGTAATATAGTGGAGGTTATGATGTGGGGGAAAGGCCCCATGACATCTAGGGGTCCTGTGAGTAATATAGTGGAGGTTATGATGTGGGGGAAAGGCCCCATGACATGTGGGGGTCCAGTGAGTAATATAGTGGAGGTTATGATGTGGGGGGAAGGCCCCATGACATCTGGGGGTCCAGTGAGTAATATAGTGGAGGTTATGATGTGGGAAAGGCCCCATGACATCTAGGGGTCCTGTGAGTAATATAGTGGAGGTTATGATGTGGGGGAAAGGCCCCATGACATCTAGGGGTCCTGTGAGTAATATAGTGGAGGTTATGATGTGGAGGAAAGGCCCCATGACATTTGGGGGTCCTGTGAGTAATATAGTGGAGGTTATGATGTGGGGGAAAGGCCCCATGACATGTGGGGGTCCAGTGAGTAATATAGTGGAGGTTATGATGTGGGGGGAAGGCCCCATGACATCTGGGGGTCCAGTGAGTAATATAGTGGAGGTTATGATGTGGGAAAGGCCCCATGACATCTGGGGGTCCAGTGAGTAATATAGTGGAGGTTATGATGTGGGAAAGGCCCCATGACATCTGGGGGTCCAGTGAGTAATATAGTGGAGGTTATGATGTGGGAAAGGCCCCATGACATCTGGGGGTCCAGTGAGTAATATAGTGGAGGTTATGATGTGGGAAAGGCCCCATGACATCTGGGGGTCCAGTGAGTTGCTCCCACACACACAGAGAGAGATACACACAGTGTATAGTAGGGAAGTTCCAATTGGCTGACTGAAGAAGACAGCTGGCCAATTAAATGCTCGGTTAGTAGGCACATGATGCAGGCCGCATGCTCAGTCTCCACCAACTGCTACATGATGTTTCCATGACAGGAGCTCTGTGGGTAACCATTTTATCTCACTAGACAGTGAGAGTTACAGTTCACCGTGGTGCAGACATACATCATGCAGGTAGGAATTTGCACATGTTTGGGAGGGAAAGCATGTACTTTATGTACTGTGATTGCCAACTGCAAAAAAAAATGTTTTTTTTACTGATTAAGATGTTTAAACTGCAGTAAATTTGATTTATATAAATTTGTCTAAATAAAATACTTCATTCCTGATCTAACTGACTAACCACATTTCATAAGTAGTTACCAATTGTCCATAAAGTGTGTGAAAAGGTCCTATAAGTCTCACCCATAGTCAGACCTTCAGCCACTCTCATAAAGACAAAAGTGACATTTGGTCATTTGATAATGGTGGGAGGTTAGCAACACATCTCCCTGTCTTATACCCTAGCTCAGTGATTGCAAACCTTTTTGGGGCTGAGTGCCCAATTTTCTGCCTAAATCAAGATGCTGACCTCAAAGTGCCAACACCACATGCAATACATGTATACACACACATACTCACACACATAAAGTACATGCATACACACATACTTTCTCACACACAGTAGATGTATACACACACATATAGTACATGCTTACACACACACACACTCACACAGTACGTGCATACACACTCATATACTAACACACATACAGTACATGCATACACAATTACATTTCCTCTGACACACACACGCACACACACACATACAAACAGTACATGTACATCACACAGCTTGGTATGAAGACGTGAGCTTCCCCTGCGTGGTGGTGGTGCTCTGCCCACCCATGATGTCACTTGCCTCCCACCGGAGTGGACTGCATGCTGCTCGTAGTGAGGTCAGCTCTGGGACACACATGTAAAGAAACCAGCTCTTGGCACCCAAGAATCCAGTGCAAATATGACTAAGTGTCCCTGGACCCGAAAGTGTCTGCGTTTTTCCCTATACAACTGTACAGTCTGTGATTTTGGCTCCACATTTTTTATTCTACATTAAAGTAAATAATCAGTCCCATGCCACAATAGAGGGCTTGGCGTGCCCGTTCTGGCCATAGGATAGCCATCGCTGCCTTAGCTGCATGATTAACCACTCATATACCTTTCTAAACTATTTTGACTGGCAACCAAAATAACTTTACTGAGAGGCCCAATTTTTTTTTATCCTTTTGTTTATTAGACTACGAGTAAATAACCCTGGTGTCCACCTCAACCCTTCTCCCTACTACAAATAACTTTTACATGCTAAAGGGGAATCAATACTGAACCACACTGATTAGTTAGTTGATGTCCTTCTGGTCACAGATGACTTCCACACACTGCGCAGTGTATAAAAGTTATATGTGGCCAGTAAAGTTGTATGTGACCCATGTTGCCTCTCACACTCCACGCGTGGTCCGGGTCTGCAATGTGGGTTGCTGGGGCAGGTTTTAGTTGTACATATACACTACCGTTTCAAAAGTTTGGGGTCAAATTTTCTTTTTTTTTTGAAAGAAAAGCAACTTTTGTCCATTAAAATAACATCAAAGTGGTCAGAAATACAGGGTAGACAACTAGACATTGTTATTGTTGTAAATGACTATGTTAACTGATTGCTAATGGAATATCTGCATAGGAATACAGAAGCCCTTTTTCAGCAAGCATTACTTTTGTTATGAAATCCAAGTTTATCATTTGAAAAGGCTAATTGATCATTAGAAAACCCTTTCGCGATTATGTTAGTACAGCTGAAAACTTTTGTGCTGATTAAAGAACCAACAGATCTGGTCATTTTTAGGCTAGTTGAGCACCAACATTTGTGAGTACGATTACAGGCTCAGATTGGCCAGAAAAAGAGAACTTTCTTCTGAACCTTGTCAGTTTATTTTTGTTATGAGAATTTGAAGGCTATTCCGTGTGACAAATTGACAAAAAAATGAAGATTTCGTACAACGCTGTGTACTACTCCCTTAACAGAACATAACTAACTGGCTCTAACCAGGTTCACAACTGAGCAACAGGACAAGTACATTAGAGTGTCTAGTTTGAGAAACACATGCTTCAAAGGTCCAACCAGCAGCTTTGTTAAATAGTACCCGCAAAATACAGGTCTCAAGGTTTACAGTGAAGATGCAACTTCGGGGATTATGGCCTTCAAGGCCGAATTGCAAACTAAAAGCCTTATATCATACTGGCCAATAAAGAGAAAAGCTTTACATGGGCAAAATAACACAGACACTAAACAGGAAGATTGTAAAAAAGTGTTTTGGACTGACGACTCGAAGTATGCAGTGTTTGGATCACAAAGAACATTTATGAAACTCAGACCAAGTGAAAAGATGCTGTAGGAGTGCTTGACACCATGACAGAGGCAATGTGTTGGTCTGGAGGTGCCATACACTATGGATGGTGCTTGATTGGAGCTAATTTCTTCCTACGATAGGACAATGACTCAAAGCACAGCTGGTATTCTGCGTATAATGGAGTGGCCATCACATTAATCTGATCTCAAACCTATTGAGCTGTTGTGGGAGCCACTGGATACGTAACAAGTTTGTGGGGGGTTCTTCAGGAAGCATAGGGTAAAATCTCTTCAGATTACCTTAACAAATTGACAATTAGAATGCCAACAGTGTGCAAGTCTGGATTCTTCAACAAAAGCAAAGTTTGAAGGACACAATTGTTGCTGTATTTGCTAAGACTCAAACGTTCAATATTAATTTAGGAAAAACGAAAAGCTCTAAAGATAAGAAAGAAGTTTTACTAGTAAAATGAGTTCACATGTTAAATGTTTTTTCATATTTAATACAATTATTATTGAAAAAAATATGTTTTGTTTTATTTCCTTTTTTCCAGCGTTGCCAATCTGCCACAAACTTACCAATGCATCCCCACAAATGCCAATTTGCCCTCAGTCTTGCCAATCTGCACCCAGACTTGCCAATTTGTATCCAGACCCTGGTCTGATTTAAGACGCCCTTGAATATAAGACAAGTGGTCTTAATTAGAGCATTTGCTCAGAAAAAAAACCTTGCCTTTTAAATGAGCAAATATATATCGTATTCAAATTATTGAATCATTAAATTAAAAATCATTATTTCTGAGTGCATGATCTGTTTTGGAATTATGTGTATTGGTTCATTTGTACCTAGGCAAGTGATAATTATTAGTTCTCACTTACAAGCCAAGTGCATGGATTTTGGACTTAGATATATATTTATGTACATATATATACATATATTAACACTTAACCACTTGCTTACTAAGAACAGGTAGCAGGGAGGAAGTTACTAATAGCTTTAACCAACTTACTGTTGCAATTTACAGTTAGACGATTAATACTCAGTTAAGCAGCTGTCTGGTTAAATCACATTAGTTAATTTACATTGGCCCCACGTAATTTAATCTTTGTGTATTTCTATAATGGGGAAGGGCACGTTTTGTTTTTCAGGGTGGGAAGATGTGTGTGGTGATAGATAGGTGTTATCTGGGCTTCTGCCCTACCTTTTGCTAATGTATTGAAAATCCCTCTCACAGTAATTAGTATGGTAATTAGCATTTTAATAGCATTCCACAGCTTGGTGCTTACATGCTAACTAGATCACCACCTACCTTTTTACACTTTCAGGTATAGCTGTATATCCTGGGCATGGTCATCTCCAGTTTTACTGTGATCCAGAAAGCAGGTGTGTCTGCTATCAAATGCAAAATGGCCTCTACGTAAAATATTGCAATGTAAAGATTTAATATATAGGGGACTTGTAAAAATGTTGCACGCATAAATTGCACCAAAAGTCGGGTATTTCAGGTCTAGCAGAGCGTAATGGAAGTCCAATGTAACTTTTTTCAGGCGATTTACAGTTTCTAATTTCCCGGAACTGTGAGACTGATGTACATAGTGCTAGCTATAGTGCTAGCTGTCGACTTGATGTGTGAGCAAAGTAGCTTGACTTTTAATGGATAGCCCTCAATAAGGATGGCGATCTTCAACCACACAAAAAAACAAATATACAGCTGGTAAAAAATGAAAGGGGAGATGAATCATGAAAGTATTTGCACATTTGCGTCTGTATTTTAAACTTGACCCTTGAAGGATTGAGAACACAGTGAAGGCTTTACTAGAGGGTTAGCAGAGAAGGAGCGGCAAGAGAAAAGAGAGAACAATTTTGATATATTGTATTGGAGAGATAGTTAAGGTGCATGGATGTGAAATCCATGAGGTGTAATAAAAACAAAGCTTATTTTTATTTAGACCTTAGTTTTATTCCTTTGTTTAAAAATAAAAAATGTAGTACAACAAATAACAGAACATGGCATCATATATGGAGATAAGCAACAAAATGTATGGAAAGCGTCAGCCTGTTATAACAATTTTCCATTCTTTTTGTGCATATTCTGTTATTTGTTGGTCTACATTTATTGGGGGGGTTTTGACACTCCGTGTCTAGAGTGCCGTCTGCCTGTATGTTACTTGTACACATATGAATAAAGTTGGTTCAAAGCTGTGGATTTGATTCTGGGAGTCTTTACCCAAGTTTCTTGCCTCTTTGGTGAGGCAGGGCTATATTTAATGGGACCTAGGAAGAGTGTGAATTCATTATAAACAGAACAAAATGCTCAGAAGAGATATTTAACTATTAGTTGCAGTTATGGTTGCCACCTTTTCTTCAAAAAAATGCCGGCCTTGTTACTGTCTCCATAGACTTAACATTGGCCTGATGCCAATATTTTACCGGCCTGCCGGTAAAATACTGGCCAGGTGGCAACCCTAGTTGCAGTGTGTGGGGAGGAACTGAATGTATGGATTTAAAAGAGCATTGTTTACATTTAGTGAAATCTCTGTGTGACCGAACTTCCGAGTCTATAAAGAACTCTAGGGGGAGAAATGTAAAATCATAAGTGCAGAATATACTCCAGCAAAGAGAAGGCAACAAATAGCTAATAAGAATGGCAAATTATAATGTGCGCCGAGAGAGGGGAGTGTCAAGAACAGTGTCAAATACAGCATAGAGGTCTATTAGAAGTAGCAGAAAGAAGTGATTGGAAAGCATTTAAACTAATAGGACAATCCTGTCTTTTACACTGATTGGACAGTCCTGTCGTTTACCCTGATTGGACAGTCCACGTATGTACACCGATCGGACAGCCCACGTGTTTACACTTATCGAACAGTCCACATGTTTACACGGATCGAACAGTCCACGCGTTTACACTGATTGGACAGTTCCGCCATTTACAGCGATTGGACAGTCTTGTTGTTTACACTGATCCGAGAGTCATCGTGTTTACACCGATCAGACAGTCTATCCGTTTACACTGATTGGACAGTCCACGTGTTTATACTGATCATACAGTTGATGTGTTTACACTAATCATCCAGTCCATGTGTGTACACTGATTGGGCAGTCCACATGTTTTCACTGATTGGACAGGCCACTCGTTTACAATGATTGGACAGCCTACCAGTTTACACTGATTGGACTGTCCATGCGTTTATACTGATTGGAAAGTCCACGCGTTTATACTGATTGGAAAGTCCACGCGTTTATACTGATTGGAAAGTCCACGTGTTTATACTGATTGGAAAGTCCACGCGTTTATACTGATCATACAGTCAATGTGTTTACACTGATCATACAGTCCATGTGTGTACACTGATTGGGCAGTCCACACGTTTCCACTGATCATACAGTCCATGTGTTTACACTGATCATACAGTCCACATGTTTACCCTGTATTCTGCTTTTTCTCCCACTGCTTTACACATGTCAGGCTGTAACAATGTATTCTTCAGCACACATTCGCCTCTATTTTTCTTTCCCTCCATTCTGTCCCCAGCTAGCTCCCAGCCTCTCCGCTCTCCCGCCTGCATTGTCCCCTCATGTACTTTCTCTCTCAAGGTTTCTGCTGCTGATATTGACTCTGTCCTTGGGGTGTAAACAGCCCCAGCAATAAGAGGGGCACATGCAGGCGGAGTTACAGGAAGAATAATCCCAGGCCAGAGACTGGCACAGAATCCTTGTGCATGTCCGATAAGGTTTGTGCCTGTCCCCAGGTCACCGTGACCTCAAAGTATGCAGAGCAACATTAACTTCTTCCCTTCCACACGTCTGCACTGAGTCTAATGTACCCAGCGAGGTCACATACAAACAACATTTCTCCCATTCTATGTCAGAGGATTGCTGAAACCCTGTGCACCCATTCACTGCCAAAGGCCCACACCCTCTCATTTAACCAGTATTCTGCCAAAATTCCACAGGACTTCAAGCAACCCATTTTCTGTTATAATTCATGACTTATATATACAGTACAAACTTTATCACCTAGATGTCTAACTGCGGCACAACAGCTTCTCATGAATTACAAATCCCATAATCTCATGACAGCCTACAAAAGTGGCAGGGAATTATAGGACTGGAGATCCTCAGTTGGGCACGTAGGCCTTAACTAATGTACACATGGTATTCAGTAGAGGTCCCCCTCAACCCTTTACTGAAAAACACATTTAGATATTATGAAACATAGTTTGCCAAAGTCTTTTAAATCCCCACCTTTCTATGCCCGAAAAGTACAAATGTCATGTACCATTTTATCACAGTGAGAAATCAACACGTTCTCACTTAACCCCACTGTATCCAGAGACTTGCAGAAAATCTCCAAATTTCTTTTAACCTTGTAAAAAAAAAAAATTACATTTGTACATAAAGTGCCCAAAATCTTCACAAATGCCGTTCACGGGCTTTAAGGGCCTTTACCAACAAATTTATACAAAGAATACCAAGCAATATAAAGGGAGCCTTGTTATCAGGTTTACAATTTAAAGATTAATATACCATCTCTGTACCAACATAATGATGCAAAAGACTGGACAGGATATATGTACACCTTGAATCTTTCCCATATGTGGATATATTGGAGTGTAATAAGACGAGAAACATATACTGCTCAATCTAGACAAACCAATGTATAGAAATACTGACTCAGCAATGCCTCTAAAGAGTGGAAGACCACCACCAAACCTGCCCATGTATACAAAGTTGGCAGTCATTCTTCTAAATTAGACCCCAGCGATTGCCCCTTTTTGACAATTCACTGAGCACCAGGTTCACAAATCCCCTCCATTGTTTCTTTTACCAGACCACAAGATCCTGTTCTGGTATTTAGCAATTTCGAATCCTTCTCCAGTTTCTCTTGTGCACCACTTGTATCCACCCAGGGATAAACTGGTTAATAAGAGTGATCAGTTTAGAAGGAGTACGGGGGGGGGGGGGGGGGGGCGGTGATGCAAAGACTGTGACCGGTCACCTGAAGGCGCTGACCCCCCGCAGTGACACATCATTAGCGCTTGTA
Source organism: Pelodytes ibericus (assembly GCA_036172795.1). Taxonomy (NCBI): domain Eukaryota; kingdom Metazoa; phylum Chordata; class Amphibia; order Anura; family Pelodytidae; genus Pelodytes; species Pelodytes ibericus. Next base: position 197,832,514 of record CM069858.1, on the reverse strand, counting down.
ACATCTGTAGCTGCAATGTGAATTAATTCCGGTCTTTGTGGTGGGGCCAAAATATTATTCTAATGACCTTGTGCCGGGGGCTGGGGAGGATCCGGGACGCAGGGCGGGGGGGCAGTGGATCACACTAATGAGATCCACCGGGAACTCAACTGTGTCAATCAGAGCCAACGCTTGACAGGAAGACTGGCATCAAACATTGCCTGACAGCAAGGCAGAGAGAGCCTGGGAACATAGAGAGGAGAGAGGTGTCACGGGAAGAAGAAAGCATTGTAAGGGGGCAAGCAGCAGAATATGAACAGAGAAGATAAATGGGAGCGAGCATAGACTAAAGCATGGATAGGTTTATTTCTTTAGGGACCCTCGAGATGAGCAATACAAAGCTCTGCTATCTAGCATTTCTCCCCCCTCATAGCAAAAATCAGATATTAATGATTAATGTTGGAGGTTTTGAGCGACTAACGCCTGATGTTTGCAGCTCACTTGTCAGTTCATCGCAGTTTGCTTTTCTTTTGAATAGATAACAGAAAATAATGGAGACATAGATAGTGAGCGCAGCTCAGACCCAATCTACCCATAATGAAATCTCTGAATCATTTCACTATTTATTTTTTATTCTTCTGGATAGCCTTACGCATGTCCCAGCAATATGATGAAGGCAGACAACATATAATACAGAATACCTCCCAACACCATGATCCCCCCTCCCCCTACAATGCGGGAAGTCCGGGAGCGCTAACATGCATGTGCAGTAGCACTGTTACTCAAAGTACCAGCACAACCCTGCATGCGCACTAATCGTTCTTCTAAACAAAATCAGGACTGTCCCCTGAAGATGGGACTGGGGGTCTGGAAGTCTGGAGAGACCAACGCAAATATATTGTATTCATCAGAAAAATACCGGCCTTGGTACTGTCTCCATAGACTTAACATTGGCCTGATGCCAATTTTTTACAGGCCTGCCGGTAAAATACCGGTCAGGTGGAAACCCTAATTGTAGAACATGATCTGGAGATTGTATTTCTGGAGAGCTAATGGACATATAAAAGAGGTGCTTTAGAGAGGTGTGTAGCACATGTATATGACATTCAATAGATAGGATACAAATAGATGACTAGCACAGGAAGAACAGGTAAAGGAGAGAAATTAATGTAAGACAGAGGAGTAATATTATTTAAAGGTAACAGAGGGATCTGGCAGGTATGAGTTTGTTGTATCTGACATGGGACGTTTCATAGGTTTGACACTGGCTGATCTAGCAGTGCACGTGTTCCTCTCTGTGTAGGTGGAGACCCCTCCCTCCAGAATATGATGGCCTCTTTCTTCACCATTTTCCCTTGATATTTAGTTTTAGATTTGGGGCTTGGGAGTGAGATCCCCTGCTCCTATCCCTTGTGGTGCCAGACATTTCGCACTAATGAGCACAAGATGGAGTTGGGATTATCTAGTGACCTGCCCTCTGGGTGTGTATCCCCATGCCCCCATACACCTTGCCTGTGATAAGGCTAGTGATTTACAATGTAGATTTGGATGAGGATTATAATTCCGGCCTCCGCTTCCACATGAACATGCTTATCAACATCAGTGTTTAAACTCGTCTGCAGCTTGTGGGACGTGAGACGCATTTCTCTGCTCATCATCATATCATAAGCCCCCCCACCCCCCAATGCATTGCTGCCATTTAACTCTCTCCTGTCCAACTGGTGGCTGCGTGAGCGGGAGGTGGTTTAGTATTTAGAAGGCAAAGCACATTTCCTGGCTCTTTGACCAACTCAATAGGAATATTTCATGTGGCCTGTGGGACCCACGAAGCTCAGCTCCCCAAACCTTCCATCTGCCGGACTCTTTAATGATAAATTCATGAGTGGAGTGACAGTACTGCAAGGGAAGGCCACCCTTTCACTCCCAGAATGTGCTGTGCTCTGTATATTGGTGGCTCAGTCTGCCCTGCTAAAGAGAGCAAGTGCAGGAATCTCCCTACAGACTCTGCACAGTATATTAAATAAACATCTATTTTCGAAGGATACTTTCCTTTGAACTTACAAAGAATTCTTGTTGAGTGTGTCCTCTTATCTCTATCACTGACATGTTATCTCCCAGTAGGGAAGATGCAGCAAGTTTCATTAAAGAGAATTGCACTCCCAACACTTTCTGTTGGAAACCTGAGGGTTCCTGATTAATCAGTGCAAGGTACTGGGTATCAGTTTTGGCTATTCCATGCCGATTGGCAGGTATGCAAGAGATACATTTGGGAAATGCCACTGTGGGAAGATCAATCCCTGGAATTAAAAGACAACTAAGCTTTTATTTTAAAAAATGTGGGTTTACTTGTGGCTCTGCCTCAGAACTGAGGCAGAGCCAGTTGGGAGGCTGGCACATGTTGACACATTCAACGCACGCAAAGCCAATGAGAGGGCTCGCCTTGCTAGTCTGATCTGGATCTGTATGAAGCGGGGGGGTCTCTCTTTGTTTATGTGTCTCCTTTATTTATATCCTTTAAAAAAGAGGGTGTAATAAAATGCAACTCACAAACGGGGCTCCAATAAGATATATGGAGCAGTAAAAGCACCAAAAGGAACCACATACACAAAGTGGGTTCCAATATAAGGAGATTTAATGCATGACGACAATCCACAGACAGTGCTGCAGTGAGCAGAGAAGGCTGGCAAAGTAGTGTAAAAACAGCTAGTGTCGAAAGTAGTAGTTTCGGAAACAAAAGTAGCCGAAATTTGACCGACATCAACAAACAGGAATCTTCGTCAACGATGAAAGGTTAGGTCATCCATTGCCTCTCAGAGGATAAACTGTCATGTACTATAAAGCATTATCAACATACAAGGGACACTGCACTGCTGAATGAGGTTAGTTGTCTTTATTCAGTATAGGTGAACTGACAAATGACATGCAAAAACCTGAGTTGGGTGACCACATGTCCAGGATTGTTCTGGATAGTCCTGGGCAGCTTCACTCCGGGCCAATGTAAAGTCCCGGAATGAGTGAAGGAGGTCTCAGAGGCCAATCAGGGACAGTGTAAGCCACAGTAGCATGTAAGAAACCCACACTGTGTGTGTGACTGTGTTTGTGACTGACTGTGTGTGACCATATATGTATGTGGCTGCCTGTGTGTGTGGTTCATCTCATGACAGTGAATGCTTTTTTTTTAATGCACAAACATCACATATATTTTGTTTACTGTGTATTTCATAAATTTGGGAAGCAATAGATATAAATTTGGGAAGAGATATAAATATATTGTATATTATGAGTGTGACTGCATGTATATTATAATATAAATACATTATTAATTCTGAAATCTACATGGTCACCAAGGCTCACTAATAATTTATATAATATAAATATGTATTGTATGTGGATGTGACTGTGTGAATATGTGAATCAGCGTGTATGTAACATAATATATATATATATATATATATATACATATATATAGGTCTTTATATATCGATATAATATTACATACCAATATAGATCTTCCTTCATTAAGACCTAGAAGCTGCCGACGTGAAGACTTGAAAACTCATCACAATGTTCAGGGGTTTCCACCCCAAGTCCAAAACCCAGAGACTGTACACCAGCCGGAAAGAGGACGGGCGAGATGTGGGGCGTTACAGAGCCACTGTCCTGGATGGTGATAAATATAGAGATACATCTATATATATATATACATATAGATATATGTAGTCTAGAGATAGAGACTGCACTCACAGGGCTTGCATAACAATTTATTAAGGGGTTACATATATCAAATCAACATTTCGCACCAGCATGTGGCCATTTGTCAAGGGGCAAAAATGCCAGTCCGTAATGTCAATTTGATACATGTAACCCTTGAATAAATAGTTACATGATTACATTGGCCCTGCGAGTGCAGTCTCCATCACTGGACTATCTGTATGATTGCTGTGAGCGGCACCCGGGCTACTGGATGTTATTTATCATGAGAACCTGAGTGCTAGTCCAGTGGACTTATATATAACGCCTGTGTGAACAGATCTGAAAAACTGAAATGGCAAAATAGGTCCCTGACGGCTGAGAAGTCAAATGTGGTCTCCCTAAAACAATATAAGTATTGAAAGACTGACAATATAAAGTCATACTTTAAATACATGACTTTACTGTCAAATTTGTACCAAGGTTAGCTGAAATTGGTAATTAAGACATAGGCTTTACTTGTTGAGCTCTATGCTTTGTTTAATAATTATATTTACACTCATTGGTATGGATGGTCTCTGATCGTATTTCATTCCCACTGATTTTAGATTAAGACCAACACAGGGTAACTTGCTCATGAGGGCATGGCCCCAGGGGGGCCAATGGGGCTGCTTCTCAAAATGTTCTATAAAAAATTAGAGGCTCTAGAGAGCCTAACCTAAGCACAGCCTATAAGATCAGCCGGACATTTTGATTTACAGTTGCCATGGTCCCAAGTATATAATAAGAGAATAACAATCACTGAGCAGTTTTTTCTATAGAATTTTTATTATGTCCTTGTTCTGCTGATAACTGCAAATATAGCTTAACAAAGGTTTTATTTTGATTTGGTTTGTATGGTGTAAGATGGTTTGCAGATTTATGAAATCACCATGCCCGCCTGATTTAGATGGCAAACTGTTCCTCGAATATCCACCGTGCACTTTCCTTGGCAATAAAAAATACCAGCCTTGCTGGTGCCTCCATTGACTTAACATTGGCACCAGGCCAATTTTTTTCACCGGACTTCCGGTAAAATATGGGCTGGGTGGCAACCCTACTTGGCAATGTAAGCATGCGTGCATGGTCGGTTGGCATCTGGCTGCTCATGTGTACTAGTTGGTTCAGTCCCTTCAGAGGCCGCACTCATTGATGCCCCACATCTCCTTGTAGTAATATGTTGCCTACTAAAAAGTTAGATGTCTGTAGACTTCTCATTTTGCCAGTAACCTGCACCTTGATGCTCCCTACTGACACTTAAACGTACCGTATGACACTTAAACGTACCGTATTTGCTCGAATATAGCACGACCCTGATTATAAGACGACCCTGATTATAAGACGACCCCCCAAACGTTGGATATTCCTTTAGGAAAAAAACTAAAAGCCTGAATATAAGACTACCCTATAGGAAAAAAGTTTAACTTGTCTATATTCACATGTAAATTGCTTTTTAATATTTAATAAAAATGACATTAAACAAATGCATTTCTTGTTTTTATTTCCTTTTATGTGCCAATGCTGCCTCCCCCCCCCCCCGCGTTGTCTCTCTCTCTCCCCCAGTGTTATCTCTCTTCCCCTCCCATGTTGTCTCTCCCTCCCCCCAAACTTTTCTCTCTCCCCCAAACTTTTCTCTCTCTCTCCGCCCTCCCTCCCCTTGTCTTTCTCTCCCCCCCCCCTCCCTTGTCTTTCTCTCCCCTTGTTTCTCTTCCCCCTTGTCTTTCTCTCCCCCTCCCTCCCTCCCCTTGTCCCGGCTTCATCATAGAAGTCCCGGCGGTCGTGCCAAGCGGCAGCGGAGGATGTCTGCGCGTATAGCGCAGACATCCACCAGCATTTAGCGAGGGGGATCCAGGTCCACTGCAGCTCTGTGGGGGACCTGGATCCCTGTCTTATAGTCTGACCTCGATTTGAGGTCAGATTATAAGACGACCTCGAATATAAGACGAGGGGGCTTTTTCAGAGCATTTGCTCTGAAAAAAACCCTCATCTTATATTCAAGCAAATACGGTATATAGTTTAAGCAAATAGGAGTATGTAGCAGAGTGATCACACTGCAGAGCTATTGAGGGACACCTATATAATTCATTTAGGGCTGGAATAGGTATAGAGATGGTCTCTATTTCACTATTATAGACTAAAGTTTACATTTTTTTATGATCACCAATTATGTGATTTTCTTGAATAGGAAGGATAGGCAAGTTGGAGTTTTTCATCCTGATTTAGCTATTACTGTCTGATTTTTGCAAATTTGTTGCAGTTCACTTTTCACACCCCAATGACATTGAAACTTTATATAATACAGTACTTGATATCATTGTGGGCACGTGTCTTTTTTAAGTTTATTATAAAGATCTCTCAGTTGTAAGTTAAACATACATGGTTTTATTTTGTGTTAGTGTAAAATGGAACAATAAAATATCCATTACAAATGTGCCCTCCATTGTCATTATGTGGGGTAAATGGCATGTTAAAGGTGTTAAAAGGTTTACATTAAGCTTGTGTGCCTTGCAAATATCCTGGATAATTTGTGTGACAATCCTTTGCATGTTTTCAACTGATTTTCCCCATGGCATGCAGGCTTGTCCCTAGGGGGCACTTATTGGTAATTAATATCTGGACACCTCATTAATACCAGGGATCCCACTCAGCTCCAGCTTGCAGAGGGGGGGGGGGGGGGGGGGGAGTATGTAAATTTAGCTAATTAAATATTTCCTGAGTAACTTACAAGACAAATCATATATATAAAAGTCAATAAGAGGCTTGAAGTGTTACCAGTGGTTTAACACAAGTGATTGTTTCTATAATTAATATGGCGTTGACTGTTTATACAGGAATCATGAAGAGAGGTGGTTAGATTGTAAGGAGGACTTTGCAGTAAGATTTCTGCTATTGAAGGGCAAAGATCAGGGCCATCCAAGTCTTTTCGGAAATGGGCCCCCTGTTCTGAAATACATATATGGATTGGGCCTCATGAAACTTTCATAGTTGGCAACAGTCCTGAATTAGCTGGGACAGTCACATTTTTTTGGGGTCCTGTCCCATCGAATTTGGGTTTGTCCCGGCATTAATGCTGCCTATGCTTAGTGCTGTGCAGTGTGCACAGGCAGCATTGCATTTAAACTATGCATGTCTTGCAGACATACACAGTCTAATCTAGGAGAATTGAGTTACAGACACCCAGTATCTGTACTGAGAAGGCAGGAGCCTAATCTCCTGTGGTCATGGAACTTCCCCTTTTAGCCCCACCCATTTTCGTCCCAGGAGCCGAATGGAGAAAGTTGACAAATATCAACTTTTTGCATGTACAATAATGGTGATGAGAAGTTGGTTAGCCATAGAAACACGTTTGGTGAAAAGTAAAGAAAACAAGACAATTGTAAGGCTAATGAGAATTTGGGTACCACGGACCACACATTGATTTATAGAACATTGCAAGTGGAAATGCAGTATCCTTCATAAAGAAAGTTCCATGAGTTCATTTTTTGCCACCCCACCGGCAAGTACCACCCAAGGCACTTGCCTTGTTTGCCTTATAGGAAATACAGCGCTGACTGTAAGTAGGAGAGTCGACACCACACAAAAAAATCCTCAGCGGAAGAGCACACAGGTTAGACCTCCAAACAAAGATGAATCTGAAGCTGGATAAACTAGTTGATGTAAAATGGGATGTCTACTGTTTATCTCATAACCTTTATTATTGAAAGTAATCAAATTGCCTATTTGTGCAAATGCAAATAAAAGGAAATAAAAACAAGTAATGCATTTTAATTTTCAATCATACATTTATTAAATATGAAACAACAGTTTACATGTGAAAGGAATATTTACTAGTAAAACTTTTTTTTTATAGGTTTGTGTTATATTTAGGCTCTTTCTTTTTTTCCTTAATTAATATACAGTGTTTGGGGGGCCATCTTATAATCAAGGTAGTCTTATATCCGAGCAAATACGGTACATATTTTATATTACAGTTATCATGTACTACTTTATCATTTCATCAGGGCCTCTATTTTTTAATGCTCGACCTCTAAGAAAGTGCGGTCAGTAGCCATTGTGGTGGAATTAGCCTCTCTGTGCTGTACACATTTTTTTTAAGTGTATAAAGTGTGGTTTTAGCCAGCTCTGTGTGATGTGATGTAACACAAGCAACAGTAACACTCCATGAAACTTTATGTACAGATTTTAGGAGATAGGAATTGTTGAGGAAAAGGCTAAAGTCTTTCTTTATCATTACTTTACATTGGGTATCATGTTTTTTCATACCCGCTAAGTGGGGAAAAAAATACATTTCTCACTTCATCTGTAGATCTACTTTGTTTATTCTCTACCCTCACAGTACCAACAATATTTAAGTGACAGAGATTGTTTAAGATACTGTTTCTGGTCCTATTCGGGGTCCATGCTTCATAAGAAAGCTGGAAGGAACTTCTTTCATGACTTAGTAAATATCCCTATTGTACACAGAGCCGCAAAGCCTTATCGCAGCATTAGAAGTGTTTGTACCTGTGCAAGACTTATTTATTTTCTTAAAAAATTTACCACCGTTTGCACCCTAAATGTGATTCCTGTTTCAGGCAGTTTGTTCATCTTAGAGACTAAACTCTTTAAGGTCAATTTCAGCAAGTTGCTAAACTGAGCTGTGTTACTTTGCGTTGAGGTTTAGGTAAGAAGCTTGGCTAATCTTCTGACTCTTGTTGTTCTTACTGAATGGAGATTAATGGTGAAAATACTCTATGTTTACGCAGCTGAAGTCAAGTCTCACATAGCACATCTGTATGTTCATTGTCATGCTATGTTCCTAAGGACTTAGTCCTTCCCAGTACTATTGTGTACTAATGGGACAGGGGTATTTTCCATTGTCTCTTGTGCATGCAAGGCCTGAATAAAATTCAGTTCAGAAGGACCACTATACACCTTCACCAGAATCACTCTTCCTCTGATAAACTGCTCCGGATAACAGGATAAATATGGCAATTTATTGGAAAACAAATTGTTCTGGCATTTGTAATGCTGCGGTCCAATGAACTATTTGAGTATCATTGAGTTTCTAATTCTCATGTGGCCACCAAAGGGTTAAATACAAGCCAGGGTTTGGGAACAATGGATTGGTTAGTATTTGGCTAACAATGGAATCTGTCATGAACATTCCCCAGTTTATATATAGATATTAATTGTCAGCAGGGTTTGTAGATGTTTCTGCATACAAAAAAAAGGGGTGTGTAGCATTCTGTACTCAACCATGCAATCTATCAGAGACCACTGCAGGAGTTGATTATTTAATTTAATTAATTGGGTATTTAATCTCCATCATATTTAGCAATGTTATACAATGAACAAATAAAACATATTAATGGCAGTTAACAACATTTCTAGAAATACTGGAACACCAGCAGGGCCCCACCGGTCACTAGGACTTTTCATGGTTTCTAGTTTGTCTGGCAGCTGTTTGGTGATTTATTTTTAATTTAATGTTATTATTTTGCTGGATGCTGGCTAACTGTATGGTGATAGGAGTGATGATGGACCACCATCTGTGTTTGGCTAACAATATACTAATAAGGGGTATATTATAAAGTTGACTGTGGCTGTTTAAATATATCCTAAACCACCACAATTTTCTGATAACAGATATGCTTTACCACTATCATTTATCTTAAATTACTGTGGGAGCTATACTGTACCTCTGTCTGTGGCTGGCTAACTATACACTGGTAGGAGCTATGACATGCCATCATCTGTTCTGGCTAACTATTTCCTCCAGTGATGCTAAGGGTTTTTGTGGATCATTTCTATAGACACAATTGCCTTTGTGTATTATAGACTTTGCATTTGAACATCCAGCCATTGTGTAAATTGTAAACATTGCTTACACTGCTCTGGCATCTTTCTCCTAGGCTATTTTTTCTAAGCATCAAGCCACAGTTTATTTCCACTGATGATGTCAGCGATTGTAGAGACCCTGCTTATATTGACAGCAGATGTTTCTTTATTTGAGAATGTCAACATTTGGAGGACAGTGATATACATCCTGGGTGCACAGTTTGAGTAGAGTCTGGGTGGATTTGGCAAAAGTAGTTTGTAGTTTTATGGGGGGGGGGGGGGGCATTTCAGCAGCCCCACTACATGTCCAATGCCAATTACATGGGCACTTTTTTTTTTTATTAGATTTTTTTTACTTTTGCTTTATTAATAGAAGCAATAGTTATTTTGCTAGTTATGTTCCTTGTGCTGGTGGCAAGTGAAATCAAGGGTGTGTGTGGATGTTGCAATGGCTCATGAATCTGTATTGAACAGTCCAATTACTGATGGATGGGGGGGGGGGAGGGGTCTGGATGTTGTGGCTCTTTGTGGCTATTTTAAGGGCTCCGGGAAGATGGCTCTGGATGTTGTGACTGTGTGTTTAGAAGGGTCTCTGCACCTTTCATTGATAGTGTATCTCAAACTCTCTGTACAGCGCATTAAATTACACGCTATCTATTAATAGCTATATGTAGTATAAACAAACCAAAATGCACAGATGCCTGCCCCAAGGTCACTTGATTCCTCAATGTCAGTAGCTCTGCTGCAAATGGAACCCATGTCTACTGCTTGGCCGGTAGCTTAACACTGTACCACCTGCATTTATATTCATTTTACTCTACATATCACCTGAGGCCACTCAAATATAGAAAAATAATATTTCACTTTATTAAATTAGAGAGGGAATAAACCCTAACATTTTTAACAAAGCAGAAGACCATATCCCCAAACCGTCCCCAACTTCTGTCTGGTCACAGCAGGATCTACAATTTTCTGCAAAATACAACTTTTATGGTGCACTGTCCCTCGATCTAGATAATGTGTAGGGCATGACACTTATACAGACCAAGAAGTGTATTCCCTCTGGATTTGTGCAGATGTGTCTGGTCATTGTCTCCACTGAAGAAATGCTAGTTTTTCTTTAACTTATTACCTTTGTACTGACAAGATCCATTAACAGATCCAGTGAATAGACATCCGCTCACCGCTGGGGAGAATGGGATCCTAGCTGTAGAGCCCAGATATCCCAGTTATATAGAGGACAAACATCGTACAATCCTGCTGCACTTGTTCTTCTCCCATGTTCCTATTTCTCTTTGTGGGTTTTTTTTAGGTAACACACATTGAATGTCATTGTTTCAAGTAACAAATATAAGAATTATATTTTTGGTAAATATTTAGAATCTGAGAGTAAGTTTAATTCTGTCTTAAGCATCTTTTATAAGCCTTCTTAAACTGCCCATCTGTTTAGTTTGCTGTAACATAGATAAGATATAGGTTTTTCTATAAGCAAAGTGAAAAGGATTAAACACAAGAAATTTGTAAAGTATATAAATTACAATGTAACAGATTATACTGCTATAAAAAGACACTTTTTTTTCCTGCCCAGCATGGAAAATATATTTGACAAGTTTAGTTGAGGTTGCAAGTGTTCTACGAATAAATATATCATTGAAAATGTTTGCTAGTAGATCAGTCTACTGGATCCATACTATTGTCCAACTGTGGAGTGATGTAGTTTAACAGCAGCTGAAAGGGTGATTACGGACATCGCTGATCTGTTATATAGATAAATTTAGGTTTCATGGAAAATTTCTATGTCCGAATTTTCATCCTTTTTGAGAAGCGTTTCCATTTCTGAGTTTTAATATTTCATAGATCCGCATTATACAACATTTAAATGTGGAGGGTAGTCTGCCATGCAAAAGCTAGGTTGGGTGCTCAATGCTGTTCATGTCATTATGTACGTCAATAGAACCTATAGAGCTTTTTAGATCAGACCAGGCATCACTGAAAAATCCTGGAGGGCCACATTTGGCACGTGGGCTTTTTTTTTTTTTAGTATTAGCATGAAACAGCAGCATTCTTAGCCTTGTTTTAAGATTTACTGCCCATTTAAACATTGGATCACAGGCTTGCAAAACACTTATGAGACAAAGTGAAGTGTCTATATATTTGGAGTCCCAAGCAAGTACTTCCACACTACAAGACCGAAGAACATACAATGCCCAGTGTGAGACGTTTAGGATAGATTGACTTCTTCCTCTGACTCTTTGACCCCTGCAATTAGAACAAGAATTGGAAAAAAAAAAAAAAAATAGAATAAAATGTATGAGGCAACTGGAAAGAAAGACAACTGAGTTTTAGAATTCCTAATTCTAACAAACAGTCTAACTAACCTTACAATGTTATCCTGAGCTGATCCTCTACTATTGCAGGCAAACTTTTTGGAACATACTTAAGGAATAAGTGGGATGTGAAGCTGTAACTTTATTTGGTTGAAGTAATTTTTCCCTCTCTAAGTAGAGCATTCAATGGAGCTCAAATGTATGGAAATGATATTATAATAATATTAATAATAATCAAAGCAGTAACTGATACTTTATTGTTTTTAAACACTTTCACTTTGTTTTTTTCACATTTTTTCACATTGTCTGGTTTGTGTTATTAATTTAATCTTAATTTTTAATTACTTTTTAATGAAGGTGATGTTTTATTATATTAATATAGTATTTTTGGTCAGGAATGTGAAAGGAAGAAACAAAAAGGAATTATAAAAACATGAACATTGTTAATGTAATATCATTGTTGTTGTTGTTTTTTATATCCTGTGATTTTACCTAATTTTATATCAGTGTTAGGATGTTTAGCATGACTGGGCACTGTGTTTGTTTATTTCATCTGTGTACAACTACAGGTCCCTAATAGTGAGCCACGTTCTATAAATTGTACTTATATAAGTAGCAATTTGCCATATTTGTAAATCAGCGAGGTCTATTCACAAGGTGAGTAGTAGATGAGTTGAGATGTATATTTAGCTATACATTGTGCAAAGACAAACCTGGTGAGTTGGCTTAGAGAGGGAAACACCAGTTTGTCCCTGCACAATGTATAGCTAAATTGGTCAGATGACATTTTCATCTCACCTCTACTCACCTTTTAGTGAACAGCCCCCAAAGAGTACATAATCACAATACTGTGATCAATTAAAGAACTACTAAATTTTAAACTAACGTTTGTTTCTCTAATAGAATATCATTTTTCTATAAGCTCCTGTCACTTTAAGATATGTATGCCTCTTCTCCCTCAGCGCTCATCACAGATGATCTGTGGCAGTTGCCAGCATGCTGCTAATGCAGGCAGAGACAAAAGGTTTTATCTCAAATTGATAAAGTTAGTTATAATCCCCTGCATTAAATTAGCCTAAAACCAGGTGTCACTCAGTGTGGGAATAGTAAGAGACAGTGGGCTGGTGAACCTTATTACTCATTGAGAAGCATACAGGTTCCACGGATGGATAAAAATATCAAATACATGGCAAGGTAACCCCATACTGACCTCAGAGCAAAAATATCTCTTTCTTCTGTTAAAAAACTGTTTAAACTAACTGTAAATATATAGAGTAGAATGACGTAAATAAATATATTAGATAAAAATAAATTAATAATAGAAATATTAAAAAATAAGTCAATAGGAGAAGGGATGGGAAATATAAAGTTGAAACACATATGATTGGTATAGAAATGTATGTATTGTTGTTATTATATATATATATATATTGTATTGTATCATTATATTTATTATTAATCATTATATTTTATTGTTAATAGCTATATTTAAAATCTTGTTAAAAAATGTATAGTATTATTGATATTATATAATATTGTTGATATATTTAAATATGTAATGTATTAACATTAATCTGAAATTATAAGATAAAATATAAATGATATAATTTAAGATATATGTAAAAAATTTGAAATAAAAAAGATTTGAAAAAAAAAAACTGTTTAAAAGTAAGTTTGTGGCACTTTTAAATACATTTTAATCCATTTAATTGCTCTGTGCTGACTAGATTTGCCTACATTTTTTCAACTTAGTTGTCAGTTGGCCACAATTAACCGCTTAGTAAATACACTTTTTGCCACACGCTAGAGTGGCATGATATTCAGTTTGACTTCTTTGGTGTAAGTACTGTGTGTGTATTTTTACTGATACACATATGTTTAGACTCAGCTATGCCTCTTAACACAGACAGAGCTGATGTGAACGCTGGTGAGGGCTGACATTGTCAAAATCAGTATATCTTTTAATGACAGTGTTACCGGCAAATATATAGCTTAAGCACTTATGGCTGAATGTTCTGTGGATTAGAGGTTTACTTTAAGTCTGTGTTGATTATTTGGCATGTTTGGTAGACAACAGTGTTGTTTTGGAATAACCTACACAAGCTGAGATACTCCTAACTGCTTACGTCAATCAGAGTGGACACTTGACGAGTCCATCTCTTGGGACCGACGGTCTCTCTCTGTTATCACTGAGTATCAGTAGTCAAGTTTAAAGACAGAAATACCATGTACTGGTGAACAATGCGATCTGTGTCTGCTTTTCCGCTAAAACTAGAGATAGATATTATTTTACGACTTTGCTTCATGAATTGGTACATTGGTGGCTTCTGTATCTTTCACCTTTAGACAGATACTGCTCATTAGACCTAAGTGTTCTGCCTACAGCCATGTAATTAGATAAGATTTGAGTGGATTTACTAGCAGAGTGAAAGAGTTTTAAGATGTAGGTAATTTATTATGAGAACAATACCCATTATAATTGTATCAGATCTGACAACGATTGATTTTAAAGGTATATTAAAACAAACAATCTGTGTAATATTATACAGCATAATCATTTAAAAACAAATGTTGATTCAAAAAGGAAACCCATATGGGTCTATTCACTATAATTAGACTTTAGAGGTTCATTTTTAATTTTGAGACCAAGTCAAACTGGAAACCCAGGTTAGACTCTTCCCCATTGAAAGCAATAGGAGATGAAATGGTCAAAGCAATTTTTGGGACTAAGTCAAAATTCAGCACCTGAGTTCAGCTCCAATCATTTTAATGGATCCCACAGAATCACATTGATTAGTTAATTGATTTCCTTCTGGTCACATATGAGTTCTATATACTGCAAGGCAGCCTGCGAGAGTTATATGTGGCTGGTAAAAAATGGCTGAGGTGATAACCCTAGCTTAACCGCTGTCTTTCCTGTCTTCTTCCCCCACCAATCAGGGTTGCCACATCACGGAGACTTCCAAAAGATTAGTGAATCGCCTCTGAATTCAATTAGAGGATAACATAAAGGATTTAATCTTCTTTTATATATATATATATATATAAATATCTTTACTTACTATATATACTGAATAAGATAGGACACCTCAAATAAATGACAATAATTATAAAAATCTGGATTATACCTTCATCAGATTTAACTCTATACTGCCATAGGGCAGGGTTGGCTCAGGGCTTTCAGGTGCCTTAGGCAGATCTCCCATTAAAACTGTATTTGGCTTGGCTGGTGTCAAAACAGTGCATCCCCTGGGGCTGTTGGAGTTCTTAAATGGGAAATCACACAAATAACAAATGCAATTATACTAAAACCACTTGTTGTGTAAACAAGAACTATGCAAATATTAATTAACTCCACATATAATATGGGTTTTTAGCAACGGCTGGAGGATCCCGGCTGTTAGTAGGAGATGCACTGTTCACTGATTTTGGTTTGTGCAGACATTATTGAGTTGCTAGATCCTTTGAGATCTCCACCCTGATTAATTAATTGGATTGTGGCTGTGTGCATGTAGTTTTTGCATGCAATAAAAATAGCAGAAATCTCCTCCATAGAGATGTATGGGGGACCCCTTCTGCGCATGGCATTGACACACAGGGGGGGGGGGGGGGGGGGGGTATGTACCAAGGTCAATTGTGGGGCAAAGTTGTAAAAGTGGTCTGGTCACCATGGAAACCAATGGAATGTTCATACCCATTAGATCACTTTTAGAATGTTGGACTTTTAAACAGAACCCAGTGGATTCCCATGTATCTCTATGGGAACAGCAGAAACATTACCACGAGTGGACCAAACGCCTGGGAGATAAATATTTAATTAACAAAAATATTAAGACAAAAAAAGTTATTTTAAATTAAATCATTTTTAAAAGGGTCAGATTTAATATGCATTAATAAATGTACTTTATTACTAAAGTGTTCCTTTAAAAGCATTGCTACCTTACAGAGTGTGTGTTTGGTGTCCTGTTCCCTACACCTTTAAGCTGTGAGTCTCTATTTAAGGGGGGCAATGCATCTCAAATGATTTCTCTCATGCCTAAAAAAAAAACCTACACTCCTCAAATCCACTCCCATCTAATCATCTGTAACTTCTACATTCTAACTTTAATATCAACACTTATTATGGGCTCTTCCCTGCTGCTTTCTATATATGAATGGTGTATGCTGCTGGCCTACACAGCTAAATAGCCATTACCATTGTATTATTTCTGGTATAGCTCTGTGTAAACTGCTATGATCCCAGAAAAGGTTACATAAGGGTCTACTCCATAAAGAGAGAATTGCAGGGAATTGAGATGGGAATTTCAAATTTAAGGCCAAAGTAGCAGAGCTGGAAAAAATTCTCCAATGCAGCTGTGTGGGAGAAATTTTCCAACTCCACAACTTTGGCCGTAAGTTTGAAATTCCCACCTCGATTCCCTCTTTATTGAGTAGACTCTTAAGAAACATAGCATGTGTTGGCAGATAAAAATCATTATTATCAGATAAAATAATAAATCAATCTGAATGCTCATTAGCCCCTGGCCTTATTTTAGATCTAAAATGCATTTTATTTTACACTCATCAAGTTTCAGTGACATGGTAAATTATGTCGTGTGTATAAATCATTTATCCCTCAAAGAGTTAATGAGATCCCCCTCTAGCAAGATCCCCATGTAATGCAGTTTGCTCTTTTCATGCCTAATTCTAATTCCAAACATCCCCTCCCCAGTAATTACCTTAGTCCTCCTGGTGGGACCAACAGGAAATGATTTAGTCTGAGGCTACTCATTAAATGCAGTATAGGGGGACTGATCATTAAATCTGTTTCAGTTTGCTCCTTACTATCCCAATAAAGAATAAGTGGCACTCAGTATATCAGGTGCATGAACCTTCACCCAGGCTCCATCAAGGCCCGATAGTAAAAGAATCACACAATGCTCACCACTCCTAAAGTGAGGTTTTAACCCTCAAAAGGTCTTTTTCGAGCCTCAGAAAACATTTAATTAAGGTGGACAATTTATACCAGCTAAATATTACAAGGACCCAATCAACTGCCCAGGTAATTCAGTTAAAGCGACAGTGCAACACAATCAATATACGGTAGATATGCATTTATGAATCAGTAAGTGGAAAAAAAATCTAGTTTATGATACAGTATGCAAATTGTTGCTCCTTAGTATCATGACAGTATGACTGCAGGTTATCAGGACAGGCTGAGACAGTGCTGGGTTTGTATCTAATGTAAGGTCATCTGACTGCAGATTATCAGGACAGGCTAAGACAGTGCTGGGTTTGTATATAGTGTAAGGGGATCTGACTGCAGAGTATCAGGACAGGCTCAGACAATGCTGGGTTTGTATGTAATGTAAGGGGATCTGACTGCAGGTTATCAGGACAGGCTCAGGCAGTGCTGGGTTTATATCTAATGTAAGGTAATCTGACTGCAGATTATTAGGACAGGCTCAGACAGTGCTGGGTTTGTATGTAATGGCATGTGATCTGACTGCAGAGTATCAGGACAGGCTCAGATAGTGCTGGGTTTGTATGTAATGTAAGGTGAGCTGACTGCATATTATCAGGGCAGGCTCAGACAGTGCTGGGTTTGTATGTAATGTAAGGGGATCTGACTGCAGAGTATCAGGACAGGCTCAGACAGTGCTGGGTTTAATCTAAGGTAAAGTGCTGGGTTTATATGATATAGGGTGACCTAATAAAAGGTTATCACAGAACATTTAAATGATTATGCATATTATGTTAAGACATAACCATTTAAAGGAGTGGCTCATATTTTTAATTATAATGCTGTATTTTATTGCCATTTATTTGTGAATTACATTACAAATGAAACCTGTATTGTAGCAAATTAATTGAGGTGTTACTGAGTATCTGCTTTTTAAAGAACAAAACTTCTTTTGAACCCTTCGTTGGAGTGTCCCCCTCCAGCACTATAAATCTGACAAGTATCTTTACAGATACACACATGTTTAATCTGAGCTCTGCCTCTCAGGTGAGGCAGAGCTCATCTGAAGCAGGCATGCGCTGATGGTGTCAGTGTGCCAATCAGAGCGGGGGCTCATCCCACATGTCTTTTTACATGGCATCAGCAGAGGAGACCTAGTGCTGATCCCATGTAAAACCGAGGTTATCGCTTTTGTGCTAGCAGAGTTAGACAGTTGCCAACCTATCAGAGGACAAACTCATATTAGGGACAATTCGTTTTTCACTTGTGCTTCTATATTAGAAGTAAAAAACAGTGTTGTCCTTTAAGGAGTTCATTCTCTGTGTAAATGAGATAATTAAATGCAGCACTTTCATTGTGATTGGCCCTGCTGTCTTTGATTATGCAGCAAACACCCAGCATGTTGTGTGCCCAAACCTATGTTACATGGTGTGTAAAAGACTGATCAATGTTTATGTGGGAACATCATAACATTAGATTGAATGACCTGTGTCTGTGGTGTCTCCTGTTTCTGACATCACCCTATGGCTTAATATGCAAATTACCCATTGAAGCTAGCTCATTTGAATACCAAGCTATTGGTGACACCACAGTGATGGGTAAATTAAACTTTTCTTTTAATGTATGCATTTGTTTGCATTCTGGTAACATACAAAAATGTTGCTTTCTAGCTGGCCTGTGGCTCAGAGCCTGGGCGTGTAGGGGCATATCGGCATGCCCCTATGATGGTTAATTCAAGGATATTTGCACTTTCAATGTTACTGTTATGGAATATTTTGTATGGTGTCATTGTTAGTGTTATTCTGTAGACTTTGCTGATGGTTGGGATAGTCAATGTTTAGCAATAGTTGTTAATTTTTTTTAAATTTTATTAAACATTTTCCATTTAAAAAAAGTGTTTGTTTGTTATTGTGGTAATGGGTTTTTACCTGGGATGTGTATGTCATGTTTACCTAGCAAAATCAACAGCAAATATATAGATTAAGATGTTTAACCAGAGTTGCCAACATCAGCCATGTTTCTCCAGGGACACATGTGGTCCACATGCTGCAGAAAGAACATGCATCATGGCGTGCAGCTGTAAATATGATGCATCTATGCACAAAGAGAATCCAATTAGTTAATAATGGTCCTATAAGAGCAGCACCCTGATTAATTATTTTGGATTCTGTCTGTGAGTATACACAGCCTACATACTGTAAGACTTCACTTTGTATGTTCTTTCTGCAGCATGTGGATAACCTACTATATTTGACACTGGGAACATGCTGATGTTGGCAATGATGGCTTAACTGAAGCTTCCTTCCAACGCCAGCAAGATGGCAACTGGATACACCAATATGGCAGTCAAAATGAATGCATGCATCTGCCCATCCAATAATAATGTCAACATGCCATAATGCCTGGACTGGGAGAAGCATGGTGCACACCAATCTATTTCAGTGTAGCTTATATTTCTGTGAAATAGTAAGAATTAGAAACCAGAATTAAAAAAGAAAAACATTTACTATTAACTTGGCTAGACATGTATATAATTGGGGGCAGACATGTTGTTTAGAATCTTGGGTCAGATAATGGACATGGTGAGTCAGATCTTACAACTCTTGATAAGGTTATATATAGAGCAAAGAGGGCTCAATAAGATGCTTTATTTGTATTCTTTCATTATAGCATTTCTATTTAAAATGCAAACAGTTGATGCAATCTTTCAATTAAACTGAACTGTAATTTGGTCCTGACAGTTGCCCTTTAATGACACTATAAGGTAGTCAACCCAGGCAGCAATTAGTATGACAAGATAATTTACAGGCAGCATTAGGGCAGACCCTGGGCCCAGTGGTTTTTCTTCTGTACAGAAAGGGTTAAAATAAAATGCATTCTTCCTTTATCACTGGTAGCTAGAGAACTATCCCACACAATGAGAACAATTAGCTGTCCTTGCACCTCGTTAAACAACGCATTAGCCAGAGAATAGTTAATTATACACTAAACAAAACCCATTTCTAAGAAGAAGCTCAGGCCTCTGAATAGGTAGGGTTTGGAAAGAAGGATTAGATCAAATGGGAGGAGTAAAAGCCCACCAAGGAGAGGGCTGTGTACATTAATACACATATATATATATGCTTTAGAAAAGACCAGGTTAATTCACTACATTGTTAAATAGATAGGCAATAGAATCCAGCTGCATTATTTTACGTTGGCAATTGTGTTCCAGACTGACCATGTTGTAAAGAAAGAAGTCTCGTATTAATAAAATTCATGAAACTCAATAGAATTGGTGATTTGTAGACGTACGTTGTCTTTGGATTTCAAGGCAAAGTCACATAAAAGATATTGATTTGGAATTTTACATCAAGATTACCTTGGATTTGGATTGTGTGACTGTCACTTCTCTGATTGACTCTTCTGCTTGTTAAATTGCTAACTAAATTCACACATTTTGTTTATGCCTTAATAGAGCAATGGGTAGAGAGAGGGGTTTTGTTAAACTAATGTAAAATCAAATTACATTTTCAGAGTACCAATTAGTTGGGTAATAATAACACAACCTACCACCTAAAGTCCATAAGTCCAAACACACACTATAACCATTGTTCTTTTCACTGACTGTAAAATCCCCTGGATGTTGGGTAACATTCCCCAGAGGATATCTGAATGTACCATTCCTGGTTAAACACTTTGTGGTTGTTATTATTTCAAGCTGAATTATTTGAATATCCAAAATCCGAAATGACCCCCCCCAAAAAAATTCTGACGTGGGTCAGTTCGGATAAGGGATACTCACCTTCCTGACGCCCCAGTGTTGAAGCTGTACGTTTGGAGCTAGCACTCATGGGAAATGTAGTTCCCAGAGCGCTGCGACAGGAGGGATGGACTACAGATCGTCTCGGCGGCACCATGGAGCAGTTAAGTTCACCAGATCCATTGACTGCAAGTTGCTCACATTGACTTTAGGTAATGTATATCATGTATAGGGCTGGTACTGCCGAAATGATCTGTGAAACCATACAAGATTGAAATAATTAAAATGTGTGTTTGAGACTAGCGTGCACTCCAAAATAGAAGCGTTGAGCAGATGTTTGTAATGAATAAAAAGTACCAATATTGTGTTCACAAATAAAGGCTGTTTCTGAACAACTGAGAAAGGTCCTATTGTACAGGCTTAAATTAATATGTGACCCTGCAAGTGCCTCTTTAATTCAATGTACTGGTCTTATAACTATGTATGGAAAATAGACATTAGCACTCGCACATCTGGAGCATGTTAATGTGCGTCAAAAGTCAAATAATCAGTTTATTTTATGTTTATTTCAATAGATTATTTATGAAAATCGGTTTTACATGCATCATGTCGTCTCCCATTTATGACATCACCTTGTGATTTCATATTCAAATGAACGGTTCTGAAATGTAGCAGTTCATCTGAATATGATGCCACAAAGGGATGCCATGAATAGCACAAAACACACACATTTAACATACAGTTTTTCTTTTTAATGTTAAAATGAATGTCCTTTTTGATTAATTTAAAGCATTACAAAATATGGATGACACAAAACATAATAAAACAAAGCACTAACGTACTAAGAAATATAAATAAATACATAACTATACAAAACAACAATATTGACAGAGGAGGTAATTATCCTTCTTGGTACCTCTTATACAGAGGTAGGGCTTTCACTTAAGTTAAAAAAGTTATTTCCCATAGTTCCCTAGATTTCTCTTTTTCTCTATTCTATATATTTTTAATTTTAATGTCTTCATTTTGCAGTTCTGATATATTGTGTAAGTACATTTTTATACTCCATATTTAAAGTAAAATACTACTTTTGATGACTTGCCCTTATGCTCAGTAAGGAATGTAATACTTATTTCACGGGTGTTGGATGGCTGGCAGGTGTAACAGAGTGATTCAGTTACCTGAGAGCAGTAATTAAATGCCAGTTATCTCAGATTGGGAATGTAAAGATAACTACCAGTGATACAGTCTCTCAGGTAACTGAATTCAGCCTTAGAGAAGAACATTCAAAAGGTATAAGAGATTTCCATCTCCCACTATTAACCTATATGGCAAGGTAATAGCTGTGAAAGCCAGCACACACCCTGTGCATTTTAGCTTGCTGGGTATTTACGGGTTAAACTGGAACGCCACTTCTCACCTTGTGTTAAAGGAATATTTGTTGGCATGCACTAACTGATATCAATCATTTGTCTTGCATGAAAGAGAGTGTAACTGTGCACTGCTTGCCCTAATCTGTTAGGAGAGGCTGCTGATGTTTTTATGTACACTGACCTTCTGATACCAGCGCTGTCTGAGCCTGTCCTGATAATCTGCCGCAAGATCACCTTAAATCATATACAAATTCAGCACTGTCTAAGCCAGTCCTGGCAATCTGCCGCAAGATCACCTTAAATCATATACAAATTCAGCACTGTCTCAGCCAGTCCTGGCAAAATGCCGCAACATCACCTTAAATCATATAAAAACTCAGCACTGTCTGAGCCTGTCCTGATAATCTGCAGTCAGATCACCTTACATTAGATATAAACCCAGCACTGTCTGAGCCTGTCCTGATAATCTGCAGTCAGACCACCTTACATTAGATATAAACCCAGGGCCAGCTGAGCCTGTCCTGATACTCTGCCGCAAGATCACCTTAAATCATATACAAACCCCGCACTGTCTGAACCTGTCCTGATAATCTGCAGTCAGATCACCTTACATTAGATATAAACTCTGCACGGTCTGAACCAGGTCCTGATAACCTGTAGTCAGATCACCTTACATTAGATACACACCCAGCACTGTCTGAGCCTGTCCTGATAATCTGTAGTCAGATCACTTTACATTAGATATAAACTCTGCACGGTCTGAACCAGGTCCTGATAACCTGTAGTCAGATCACCTTACATTAGATACACATCCAGCACTGTCTGAGCCTGTCCTGATAATCTGCAGTCAGATCACTTTAGATATAATCGAAATTATTTTTAAAAGTCAATTCTGGAGCAAATTGCTAAAAGTGGATCAATTCCCACGGAAACACAAGGAATATTACTGATGTTCAAACCACTATTAGAACTACTCTGCATAAACCCCAATGTAATGCGCTAGCTTTATACACGGCCCTTTCTTCCATTACCCTGCCTTTTTCACCCAAGAAACACCTGACACCATTTCTTCGATTGCGCCTACGTCAATCTGCTTTTAACCACCATTCTGTCTCTTCGCATCCACAAGATCCGGTAGTGTGGGGAATGTAGAGGCCATAAGTCATATGACCCTGACAGCAAGGTGCAGGTGCTTCATGTGTTCCTCTGGAGAGGAACAATCACATTTGTTCTTTAGACTGTGGGAGGTAATAAAAGTAACTATTCACACTCACTGGAGACCAATCTCACTCATTGTGAGGGCAGTCACACTGATTGCCAGGTCTATACACTCTATACAACTATGTCCTACACTAGAG
Source organism: Pelodytes ibericus (assembly GCA_036172795.1). Classification (NCBI taxonomy): domain Eukaryota; kingdom Metazoa; phylum Chordata; class Amphibia; order Anura; family Pelodytidae; genus Pelodytes; species Pelodytes ibericus. The sequence continues at coordinate 197,809,244 of CM069858.1, read as the reverse complement.
GATACTTTATCCCACATTCTCAGATGCTGCCTGGCATTAACCATCTTTTTTTGTTTTTTGTATTTAGAAAGTTGTAAGATATCCCGCACTGCCGCACAATGGGTAGTTATCAGCCCAATTATATTAGGCCGGAGTCCAAAATTCCTGTATAGCTCACATAATCTGTTCGACTAAATGCTTTCTCAAATGTTGATGGTTATAATATATATGTATATATATATATATAAAATTTGTCTGTACTTTGGCATAATGCTTACCCACTACTTGGAAACATAAACTTGCGCTGTAAAAAAAATTGTCTACATGCTGTACATCCAGTAGAAAAAAATAGTTTATATGCTACACATACATACAGTATGTTATATGTATTTTATCAGTTGAGTAGTTTAATAGTATTAGCATTTCCTGCCTCTTATACTGAGCAGATATTGCCTAGTATACACCCATCCCTCTCTTCCTGAATGTGTGCAGATTTTTGAACTAATTAAGGGTATTTACAAAAGTCAAAAAAAGTCTGCCAATGTGCAGATGTACTCTATACAAAGACGGTGTAGCCTAAGCAGTGGATTCGGGTGCCATTTTTTTGGGGTGCAGCGTTAGGCAAATCTGTATGACTTTGCAGTGTTCCTACCCATCTTTATTTAATACTTCTTACTTTTCCTAGTATTTTAATATCATTTGTAATAACTTTTATTTTCAAATTGGGTGTTGCCTGCCCAGGCAATGTATATTTCTATGTCACGCCAGAGGAAGCCTTCTGAAAGGCGAAACGCGTCCTTGAGACCTATACTTCACTACACCAGCCACCTTTGGCATTATACTTGGATTTTAAGGACTTTTAATACTTTTATTATTTTATTGTTATTTCATTGTTCCTGTCCAGATCATCAGATGTACACCGCTGAGCCTGCTGTTTGGAGCACTATATGTAAGCTACTATTTATTTTCTATTAAAATTTTGTATACTGATTCACTTATTCCAGCTTCTGCATTTTCTCCTACATACATCTCTGGATGATTGAAGAAACAGATATCTGCAATAGATGACCCCTACATTCATGCAAGTTTGTGAGTGCGATTGTCCACACCTACTACTTTGTCTAGTATATTGTGGCTGTACTACTCTATGCATTTTTGCTTTGTTTCTTTTTTTTGCATATGCCCATCTGATATTCGTGATCATCTGTTCTGTTCAAGAGCAACCTCTCTTTAAGGCAAATATCAGTATTTCCTATTGCCATTCCTTTGGGTGGGGGTTATTGAGCGCACCCTCCACTTTCTTTGTATATATTCTTTGTCTTTGTTTGTCATGTGATCACAGAGAACCACAGAGGCGGGTGAAGCCCAGTTATAGATTAAGCGCTAGGATATATCTCCAAACACGCATATTTCTATGAGTGTATGTACACTCTAAGGTCGACCCATTATGCACCAATATTCGGCCCTGAAATTGTGCCTTAGAAACCTGGAAGGATTCGGGGCAGATCAGAGACACATCGGGAACCGAATTATGAGCCACCCTGTCAGCTCTGATGTGTCTCCGAATTCGTTCTCATTGTATAAATCATAGCCGGTTCCACACCGATATCTTCCAAAACGGAATACAACCGATACACGGAGCACCGAACCAAAGCGGTAGCCTCAAATGCCCCATGTTATCGTATGAGAGATTTTGTATGAAAAAATAGCCTGGAAATACCGATAATAATGCAAAATCCTACCGAAGAAAAAAGAAACATCCATAGGTAATAGGCTTATGTTCATTAAATCAATACAAATGATAAGTGCAATCACTGTAATGAATTGTTTGCATATAAATGAACACACGTCCAGAACTCGACTTTTATAGATGACATGGCCATAGTTCAATATATCTGCAAATATCAACTTTTTTTTTAAACAAATATCATAATGCTGGGTATTTGTATCAGAAATGATATTAGGGCATAAATATAGACATGTCCATGTGAAAAAAGTAGTGAACTTTATAGGGCTTTACATTTTAATTCTCCTTCTCAGATCAGGAGAATTGAAATGGGCAAATTCTGCCTATCTTACCCGAATCCGGAGCGTGTTTGGCTCTGATCGGCGCAAATTATGGTTTTGATGGCGGAAATGAACCAACCTGAACGCCTCTGATGCTTTGGTTTCCAAACTGCTTGAAATTCAGTTAAAGTGCCCGACCCAAATCCAATTTGGGACAATTTCCTGCAGCTGAATAAAAGATAAAAAAAAAAATGTGGACAGATACTGCAGAGAGTTGCTGAAACGTAAAGATTCACTACATTCTCATGTTTGTTTTTTAATTTGTTAGTTGTTCTAATGTTCAGGCAGCCTGGCATTAAACATTGTTATAATGGAAATAGAAACACAATATTGGTTTAAACATTGCATGTAGTGTCTATATGACTTTGTGGATTGATATGCAAATCACACCTTCCCCACTGGAAATAATTTGCATATCAAACCATAAGGTGATGTCATGAACAGGAGACAAAACACACATTAAAAACACATTTTTCTCCTAATTCTTGCATTAGCTTGTAAGTCTGCTAATACAATGCACAGATCATTTTTTACTCTCAGTATAAAAAAAACTATTAGCTATGTAGATATTCATAATTTATGTTACAAAATTCTCTTGCATTGGTGACGTTCTTGTTTCAGTATTTGAATTTTCGTGATTTCTATTTGTTGAATTCCTCTTGTGGCCCCCCCAAGCCTATATTCGAGCCATGACTGAAAGGAACCTTAGTGTTTCTTTTCATAAAACTGCCTGAAGGAAGGAAGCCTTCAGATATGTATCTGGAACAAATCAAATAAGTAGCACTTTGCTATAAATATGACCTGAAAGTAGAGAACCCCACAATATGAATAGATGGAGTTTGGGGGTAAATAATAATACGATACATTGGAACTAAGACTTGGTCAATTTACCATTTTTTACTGCACTGCTCTATTTAATACTGACTGCCTCCAGTGTGGACTCTACAATGGTACATGTGCCAGTGAGTGAGTGTGAAGGACCTCGCCAGTTCTGGTGGTTCACTCAGGATTTGTTGAGTGACCCATCTAAACTCATGCATACTAAACGAAGAGAATGAGGCCTATAAATGTCCATTCAAAATGTAAGACTTTGGCTTAAAGGGGTTCTATCCAGTCCATCTCTACCTCATTATTATCATCCCCTGGACAAACGTGCACCAACTTGGCTTTTGGTAAAATGGGTTCTTGCTTGAGGATGTGTGAAACTCGCTCATGTTGATTACTGTTAGTTATAAAGTTAAGTTGTGTTTGTTTGGGAAAGCTGAGTGGGAAATAATTTCTAAAATCTTGTACCAGGTGAGGGCCTCATTGTATTAATATTACTATGGTTTTCTTTACTCTAATAACGGGCCTCTCGCTTTCTCAGTAGACATTGCTGGAGGCAATGGAGACTTAAGTTTTGTTGTACTCAGCCCTTCTGGTTCTGCTCCCAATTAATTTAACCCATGTAAGATTGCAAAGCTGTGTATCCTACCATTATGGAGAGAAAGAGGGGGCCCGGTGAGCAAGTGATTAATTGTCTGGATTCTGAGGTCTGTTTTTTTTTTTTCCAGGGATTTTTAAGAAAGAAACATTGTTTTCTGTCATTTTCCTTCCAGCTCTGGATAAGACGCTGACAGATTTGAAGGCCCCTCCCAGAGAGCTTGGTTTGGGGAGAAGAAGGGGGGAGAAAGGGGGGTGAAGAACAAGAGGGAGGTAGAATGGGGCAGGGATTGGGAGGGTGAAGTTATAGGGGGAGGAATGGGCCAGAAAGAAAGAGTAAATTGAGAAGTGTTGGGGGGTCTGTGCCCCTCCCTTGTTAGCTCAGTATAGCAGGCATGCTGTGTGTATGCTATATAGTAGAAGGGAGATTTTGGAGGCCTATACGTACCTCATATAGTTTTATAACTGCTGATTTGTGAAATAAGGGGACTTGCAGAATAACTTCCACAAGTGATGAACATAAGGGGCCATGATAGAGATCAGAACTGATGTTTTCACAGAGTAATAAGTTGTAGGGTTTTAGTCCTTTACCCTTCCCTGTATTTTCCGGCATAGCACCCTGTGCACCCTTGGGTGAAACGCGACATATTTTATGACAAAAGGTGAGCCGTAGAAACACAGAAGACAAGTAGAATGAAGTTGATACCTTTATTGGAAAGCAGAATTAGAGTGCAAGCTGTCAAGACCTCTTAGGTCTCTTCCTAGGGCATGTTATACAAGGATGTCTACCCTGATCAGAATATTATGGAATCAAGAAATATGTCACTGTTCTAGAGCGCAGAGGTGCTTTATTTATTTGATAATTGGACAGTGGCGTCATCCATGCCTAAACCCACCCCAAAATTGTCTGATTAAAGATTCCTCTGCATGTAGGATAATATTGTGAGCCCAGAGGCCACAAGCTTTAAATATAGTTCCCATCCTGCTTGCAAAGTCCGTAGTGTATTTTGTTTTACATGTCAGTAAGGTCTATTCATTAAAGAGTGAAACGTGATGAACTGAGATCAGGAATTAATAGCTGAATTGAAAAAATTCTCCCGCCTGTCTTTCTGTGTAGCGATTAATGTCTGATTTTTGCGATTCCCACATGAGTTCATCACAGTTAATTTTTTAGTAAATAGACAGCTGAGTAAGTAGAATCTGCAACAAAGGGTTCTGAATAGGAATGTGTCCGTACATGCAAATATTGTACAACACTCCACTGCAACTGATTTCTCTCTGTACATAATGCACCCTGCTTACCTCCCGTCTCTACAAATGACTCATTGTCAAAATATTTGCCAAGACCAACAACCATAAACCAGATTAAAAATCATATTTCTCCAAAATAAAGTGTTCATCTGATTCTTAGTGGCGAGCTTATATGAAGTATGCATACTTCAGGGTTTGCGATTTTTATTATTAATCCCTTTCAGATTGTTTAGTAAAAATACACAAAAGTTTACAGTAATCTTTTTTTTATTTTTTTTAAACAAGTTGTTTTTTTATTAGCTGGCTATGCTTTATACAAATTTCTGTTAAACAATATTTTTTTTCCTATTTTTATTATTCTAAAAAACATTATGTCTGCGATTTATATCTTAATTAATATGATGAATAAAACCACGAACCTGCAACCAGCTGTCCCAGTAATACAATAATTATACAAAGCTGTGTATAACATAGCTTTAATATTTGTAGGTTTTCTTTTTTTTTTTATTCCTAATTCTTTAATGTGTAAAGAGTTGTTATGTCTAATGCATTGATCTATTTATTGCATTAGTTTATGCCAATACACTTTATTAATTTAAATGATTCGTGAGGAAATGATTTTAGTGAAGGAATGATTAATATTATTTAATGCAGTCACCATATTAAAACATGTGTATTTCATGTCTTACTTGTTTAATACAACCAATGAAATTGTAGAAGGTATAATATACTGATCTATAAAATGCAGTGAAGTTTTAGCTCATTGTGATAAATGGAGGAATTTTAGGGATAAAACAAATGATACATTCATTCATCACCAGTAATACAATATGAACCATACAAATTAATCACCCTTTTGACACTCAAATAATACATGTATAGATACAGCAGCAGAATAGACTTCTGATGTAGCAATCATAAATCAATATCATCCACTCTGCACAAGTCATTGTTCAGCATCATTGATAAGATCCTCATGGTTGGAGGAGTACGTTCTAAGAGCTGTCAATACTCTGCCTTTTAAACTGAAGTTTATATGACCCTGAAAATAAAAATAATACACTGGTGATAGGACAAGTTGCTGGGAGGTTTGCAATGAGCGTGCAGTTGTTATACCCGCTCTGCGGTATGGTGACTGGCAGCAGGGGGTTAAAGGAGGCAGCCCACCCCCTACTGATCTCCTGTTCAGCAGCACAAGGGTTAACCTTGGCCCCATTCCCTCAATTGTCCATTGAGCAGCTCTTTTTAAATAAGTGTCAGTTTGCAGAGCAGACTCCTCCCCTGTATTCAGGCTGGGGATCTTGCTCCTACAGTTCCACATTAGCAGTTTACACAGGGAAAGGAGTAGGATTCATACCAGATCCTACAGACAAGGGGGAGCATCACGTTCCCTCCCTCCGCACTTCTTCTCTCCCCCCTCCACATCCAGTCCCTAAAAAAAAAAAAAAAAAAGGGGGGAACAAGGAGAATTCAGAAGGTCCTATTACGAAGACTGAAGCAAGGGAAGAAGCGGTTCCTCTCTGTCTGCGAAATCTCTGGAGCTGTGATTTCTTTAATTTTGCTACAACTTTGAAGAAACTTCAGACTTTTTTGGTATCCACCCTCTCTCCCCCACGATCTCCTGGATTTTGGAAGGGGCCTGCAGCTCGATCCTGTAGTTGGGGGAGTGGAGAAATCAAGGGGACTTGGTTGCGGTTTTGAGGTTTCTGTGTTATTTTGTTTTTTTGGGTCGCTGGATTTTAAGGGGGTGTGCTGGATTTGTTTATATTTTTTTTTTTTCTTACCCAAATTTGGATCCCTTCTTTTGTTTATGTAAGGGGGGGAGGCAATGCAGAGCAGATTGTAACATACAAAGACATTCTGTTGCAGAAAGAAAACATCTCATTCCTCAGGAGGCTGCAGGAAGTTTGCTCTGGGAGGGAAGGAGGGGGGAGAAGGCTGACTGTGCAGTGGGGGGGAGGGAGGCTATACTGTTATGGGGGGAGAGCCTGGCTTTGTAACGGGGTGGGGGGGTTTGAGACACTGTGTACAGTGAGGTTTAGGGGGGCTAGATTGTAGGACCGGGACAGAACCTGTATATGCACTGCTAGGGGGGTGGGAGGCTTCTAGGAGGGGACCGAAAGTCTATATGCTCTGGGCTGAGTGCACTGTATTGAGGTCAATCCAGTGTATTAGGAAGTTTGCTGGAAGTTTAGGGATCACAAGGAGATCACGTGACTGCGCTGGTTGGGGGTTATTGTTGCAGTTACTAGGTGATTGAAACTTTTTTGTTTAGGATTTTTTGGGTTTTTGGAAAGACTTTGCAGTTGGATTATAGACCATATCTATATTTATTTTGCCGGGAGAGTGCTCCCTGCTGGTGAGGTGTCATCATGCCTCAGTTAAACAGCGGTGGGGGGGACGAATTGGGGGCCAATGATGAACTGATCCGATTTAAGGATGAAGGGGAGCAGGAGGATAAGAGCCCCGGAGAAGGATCAGCTGAGGGGGACCTGGCAGATGTCAAATCCTCGTTAGTCAATGAGTCAGAAAATCAAAGCAGTGACTCCGACTCGGAGGTAAGAGTTCTGGTATTCCACCCCCAATACTTTTCCTATGCCCTTTTTTCTATTCATTCCCCCATTTTCGCACACCCTCAAATGACTAGGTTTGAGTTACTACAGTTGTTGTGTGCTAGAGGTCCCATGATGCCCAGGCAGGCTTTACCTGCCTGAGTGTGATTTGAACTGTAGTCCATAGCAGTTGGAATCCCCCATAGCAAGCCAATATACTACCCGAATTGCACCATATATGTCTCCTAATGCCTTCCCAGCCAAACTGAAGAGGGCACTATATTTTAATGTAACTGTGATAAACCCATCTGTGTAAATGAACATTGCAAATGTTACCATAACTATGAAGTGTTATATATGTTATTTCTGCAGTAGTTTTGTTTAGCCTAATTCAAAGTGTGTATGTATATATCATTATACAAATAAATTCTTGGGCAGAGTTATAAGAGTGTAATCAGCAGGAACATAATAGTAGTTTCCATGGTTACTTCAGAAATGTTCTTAAATTGTACATAATCTCCCATCATGGTGTCATTGTTTTATAAATTGAGTTATCTATTCAGAATGTCACCCCCTTTTTTTCCAGCCCATTTGGGTATCCTGGCCCAAGGCAGTTCATTTAACCACTAAAAACTTATGAGATTCTTCTTTATGTTCAGGTGGAGAGACGCCCCCCTCCACGAGAGAGCTTTGAAAAAACACGGGATTATCTGTCTGAAGGTGAGTTACATCTTTACATATATTAATTTTTCTGTTCTATCACGTGCGTTTGGTTTGCAGTGCCTGTGTTTATGGTCTTAGCCTATGTGGTGGAATATGCACATCCCATGTGTAAGGAGGAATAAAACCACACTGAGTCAGCCAAGGGATTTTTATAGTTTCCCCTGTTGTAATATGCAAAAAATGTGTGGAGTGTTAAACTATGTAGGCTACAAATTCCATGTAGACCACTACACAGATCCTTATATATCTTGCGCTCTGACCTTTGACCCTTTAGTTGTTGTGGACAAAGATTCCCATCATTCTGGCCATGTAGTCCACAACAACTGCAGTACAAGGGGTCCACTCTGTATTCGAGTATTGCTCCTTTTTAAATTGTGAATATTCGGGTCAACTTCATGAACCTTTTTTCTGGGTTACTACAAAGTATGATCTGCAAATCAAAATACTACAACTTTTATTTTCAGGGACATTTAAACCTAATGAGGTTTGTCTACAAAGAGTTAACGTATTTGTATCCATTTGTATTAAATGTCTATAGAAATTGTAAGCTCTTTGGGGAAGAAGCTGAAACATTGTGTTAGGTTAGAACCTTTAACATGGCTCTCACAATTATTTTTAATTGTAACATTACGGTGTCCATGTAAATCACACTTTTTACTGACCCGATCAACGGCCTGCCTTTTTATTCTGGTGTGGGTTTTTTATTTTTTATCACTGCTATGCATTCCCTTCCCCTATTAGTTTCTTGGGTCAATTTCTTTTTATATTCTGCCTAGACTACAGCAATAATCACAACATCCCCCCCCCTTTAATATACCCCTTCTTCCCTCCGTCTTCGTTTGGACCCCATCTTCCTGGCACTTCTAAAGTATAACATACAGTGACTTCTACTTGTTAACATCCATCCATGCTACATTTAGAGATTGTTAAATGGCACCAGTGACTTTCCTTTTAATTGTTTTTTTTTTTTCCTGGCCAGTGGCGTCTCTGATTTGGAGTCTGACAAATCCTGTATAAAGGTTTATTGTCCGGTGTGTAATCATTGTAGCCCCTACCCAAGCTAACACCAAGGGTAATGGTTCCCTTATAAGTGGGGCAGCTCTTAAAGAGTAAATCCCTGAGTTTTGTCTATGAATAAACACACTACCAAGGTCTATAAATAATATGTAAAATTGCTGTTGAGCACAAGTTTTTTTTTATTTATTTATTTTTTTTTTTTAATGCTAAGTGCTAAAGTATGCATGGTATGTATGATATATTGTATAGTATACACATTTTGGTCACCCCAGTAATATATATTGATATTGTTTGTTTATGTATAATGTAGATTAAAATGTAACACATTTTAGCACATTACATATGGTATACAATGATATTTAATTCCTATATGTGGCCTGACTAGCACTGCTATGTTATGTATGCCTGGGATGTAATCCCTTTTTTTTGTGAACAACCTCCACAAAGCACCTTTTTGACTCCTATGGAAAGACTGAAGTGCTTCCAATCTGCCTGTGTTTTGGATTGTGCTGTTAAACTTCACAGTGCAGTCTTTAAAATGTGGGTTATGGCTCCAGTGTGTGTATAAGGTATATATGTAGTGGAAGGGATTTCTAATAACAGATGGGAGATTTTTTTTTCCATGCTTATTGTTTTGTTGTTTGTTTTAATCCATTTTAGCATTCAGGAGACAGCATCAGGATGCAGCATTCTTCAAAGGACCCCCCTATGCAGGATACCCCTTCCTGATGATCCCAGACCTTGGTGGGCATTACTTGCCCAATGGTGCACTATCGCCCAGTGCCCGTGCGGTAAGACAAATGACTGCCAGATTGGTGACATTATGGTTTAAGTGGATATACAGATTATATGAATTACACGTAAAAAGCATTATTTCTTACTTAAAAATAGAAGCAATTTCATGATCTATGAAATGGTTTCTGCAGAAGTTATGTTGTACATCTCCAAAACATCTAGATGGCAGGAGATAAACATTATAATACACGGTATACAGACATTGGCAGTCCCTGAATATGTAGAATTAACGATCTGCCTCTGGGTGAAACCACACATATTTCTTCATTTTGATTTTAAAGTTGATATTCAACTTGAGCCTTGGATGCTACCTCAAATTAGTGATTGTATCCCTCAAACAAACACTTATGCTGAAAGCGGTGGTGGGTTTTTCCCCTTTTGGCTTTATTTTTGTCCCGAGGAAGCCAAAATATAAAAAGTACTGAGCTGATATATAATATCATTATTAAATTAATTTTTTTGGTAGCCATTCTGTGATGCAAATATTTCAGTTGTTTGATGACAACATAGTGTATTCAGTGCTAACTAGCTGATGCAGCAGCATTTTGTGGTACTCCACAGGAAGTGCACTGCATTCATTCCGATGGGGAAACTGCTCCCTCATCCTGCTGATAAATAAAAGCATACTATGTCTGTGAAAATCTGAACACTTGTGCTAAAAGTACAACTGTGTAGCAAAAAATGAAGTTTTGTTTAATTGAAAGATGGCATTGAGTTTAGGTATTTTATATAGAAATGTTTTTAATGAAACAATACAAATAATTTACATTGTTGAGCCATCTTAACTCAATATAGCTCTACCAGGAGGCAGACATTTTGTTTAGAATCTTTGTTCATCTGAACCAAGGTGATTGAAGAGCTGACTCAAGATTCTAAACATGTCTGCCGCCTGAGAAAACTATATGGTGTACAGAAGGCTTAATACGGCACTTAATTTGTAAAGAATTTCTTTATAAATCATCTGCGCTTGATATAATCTTTCAATTAAACATAAGTAATTTTTTTTGCTACAGTAGTCCTTTAAAGATCTGATATTGCTGCCATGAATCCTTTCCGGAGTCCTGCTGGGTGACTCACCTGTGTTTAAAGCTCGACATCCCTAAAATCTAATAATATCTTACTGCATCTGAGATCCCACAGAACCAAGTAGACTTTGTGGTATGTTTTTTTTTTATTTCTCTATCTAGCAAAGGAGCCTGTTTATTGTGAGCTAGTGCCACAGAAAATGGTTGTGTGGCAATAGCTCACAACTAGCTCCCCCCCCCCCCCCCCCCATCTTATGACAACCAGTGACGTTCTGTCCTTGTGTGGATAATACATGTCGATTTGGTGATTAGTTCCAGAGATTTCAATGCACTGTTAAATCAATGCATTTTTTTATTTTATATCATAAAGGCTTTGTCTCTGTATTCAGGCTGCTCAATCCTTCAGGGGCACAAGGCACTTGTGACTGTTTTCTGACTCTGCCACTTGTTGACGATCTTCCTTTGACTGAGGAAGTCTTCATTATGTTCCACCTCGCTTTTGACATTTGTCCTTGACTTCCTTCTTCCTATACAAGATTTATGTGAATGTACATCTCTGAATTTTCCTCATTCCTACCTTTTACAGCTTTAATATGAAAACCACTAACAATATCTTGTTAAGGATACAGGATAACATGTGGCCAGAGGGGATCACTGGGCCTGGAACACCTCTCTGTACATTGCCTGCCCTTCTAGCAGTCCTCTCCCTCCATTACATAGGCCAGATATTTAAAGTTCCTCTTGGAATGCAGAGTGCAGATCTAGTCCCAGAGTAAGCCTGTGGTGTTTTATTTGGAGGCTGGGGTGGGGGTTGTGTGCCCGCTCTGTGCCCAAAGCTGCGCAGGACGCCGTGTTCCTCCCCTCACACAGACCTGGCTTTGTTTCCTTTTACATATGCTGTCTCACATTAGTGTTTATTTTGTGCCTGAATAGTGAATTATCAGTGTACAGAAAATGTGAGTGAAACTGTGTGCAGGGGGTGTGGACAAATAAACACTGCCTTACGAAGAGCAGGTTTAACCTCTATTCTAGGGAATTAGCTGCTGAATGAAAAGTTCAAATTTGTGATCTTTCATTTTGTTTACAGATTGTTTGTTTATTTTAGAAATCTAGATTTTTTTTTTTTTTTTTTTGTAGCACTTTTGTTTATATTTTGATTCTAGAGTTTGGGATGCCGTGATTTTTTTTTTTTAAATTTTATATATATATATATATATATATATATATATATATATATATATATATATATTTTTTTTTTTACATTTATTTTTTTATTTTTTTTAAGGCTGGGAGAAGGGGGGAAGCAATGGCTCCTTAAATCTCTTTTGCATGCTGTGAACGTTTTCTATTTTGTTTTTCATAGAGGTCTATAGAAGTACCATTTCACTGGCTCCTACAAATAATTCGGCTGACTACTGATTTTGTCCGGGTGACTCCTAAAGTGTACACACATTTCTTCAAGCCATATATATAATGATCATTATTTGTGGTCTGCTACTGTCTATGCTAATTGGGAATCAGGTGCTGATATCAGCCAATTTAGTTTGGTTTGATCATCTGTTATTGGCACCAACAAATTAAGAGCAGTAGATAACTGGTAATTATGATGCCTTGTTTGACTGCTTGAGACAAGCAGTAAGCTTATAGGCTGGGCCCTCCAAATCCATCTGGAAGAGTGTTATTTCCTTACAGTGGCTGAGAGATCTAAATCTCTCTTCTATTAAAGTTTGTATTACTTGGAGCAGGGGTTGGCAACCTGTGAGTCTTACCTCAACACCAGAGGCTACTCTGAGAGTGATTAGACTTGCAGCACTAGCTGAAGGGCTGTAGGTTACAGGTAGAAATGGTTATAAAGAATTCGTTCCATGCGCATGTCTACAGGAGCATTTCAAACATTTTTGTAATGAAAGGTATTTTGGCAGGAAATCTTGCATTGATTTGTGAAGTTACCAAATCGCAATCTGACCCTTTAAAGTAAGGATGGCATGTCTTTCCTATTGGCCAGTGGTGGCAGACTTAAGGAGCTGGACCAGTTAACCTGCGGCCTTCCAGCTATTTCCTACAAATCCCATGATGCTGTGTGGGCCACAATTGTAGGTTGGCTTTATGGGAATTGCAAAGCAGTGTGTTTTCCTGGCCTTGGAGGCATTAGAAAGATTTTCAGAGGAATATTCTTGGGGTGCAAGTGTGGCGTGGGCTATGATGGGAATGAAGGCAAAGTCCTTTTTCATTTGAACTAGAAGTGTGTGTATGGGAATTCTCAGTTAGTGAGTTTGATGGGTGGACCCGAGAGCCTATGTGTTCTCCTGTATTTCCTGCATTGCGGCCAGTTAGCATAACTATTGTGTAATTACCTCTAATTCTGATGCTTTATTTTCACATCTACACATACCCAGACTTATACAGGACCATGGGAAAGGAAACTCATGAACTACTGAGTGCTGTTTGGCCGCCGTTGCCTAGCTGCAAGAAATGTGCAAAGTGCATAGAGGAATTATTGTAACATTCTTCTGTTGTGTGCAGAGTATATTTAAAAGAAGAAAAACTACCACAACTAGAGGACATAGTCTTAAATTAGAGGGGCAACGATTTAAAAGTAATATCAGGAAGTATTACTTTACTGAGAGGGTAGTGGATGTATGGAATAGCCTGCCAGCAGAAGTGGTAGAGGTAAACACAGTCAAGGATTTTAAGCATGCGTGGGATAGACACAAGGCTATCCTAGCTATAAGACCGGGAACGGGGGACTAAATAAAAGTAGAATAAAAGTACTCAAAAAAAAAAAATTGGGCAGACTAGATGGACCGAATGGTTCTTATCTGCCGACACATTCTATGTTTCTATGTTTCTATGTGCACATGGTTTTGCTGCTAGTGTCACTTTAATTCCTTGGCCACTGGTTCTGCCCAGGTACTGGGGGCGCGGGGGGGATTTTATTTTTTCTTGACTTAATGGGGAACAACAATGTTGAGTTGACTTGGTACCTTGATGCAGATCTTGGGTTCATGGGCGCCGCGTAAAAATACTTGTGGAGAAAGATCTGGCCTGTGGGCTGCCATCTGCACATCCTCATTGATTTAGATGAACATGGGTCACCTTAACCATGAATGTTGCAACAGAATTACAAAACCTAGACTTAAGTAGCTGAGTTGGAGAAGTTTCATTCCCTCCATCTCTTGATAGTTTTACCTAAGTTTTCAAAATCTGTTCTGTTTGCCATGTGCTGTTGGAACTGACATGACACCCATTTTGGTTTTAAAACACATACAGGGTTATTTCGAGTTAGATTAAGTTGGTTCTAGACATAGTCTAGTCGGCATGGCAACCCATGGCACGTTCCTGCTGTTTACATCACTTTTTGAACTTTGCCTCAGAATTGATCAATGCGACTGATTTCATGATCTTTCAAAGTTCAAAAAAAGCAGTTTTGCTTTCATATTGATGACCTGGAGAACCTTGGTATGTCATGATGTAATATCACCTGAGCACACCATGCTAGAGAATATTCCCTCCCTTTCCTTTCTTCATCAGTGAATTAGTTCAAGCAAGAGGTTTCAGAGCATCTCTATGTATTGACTGTATTTATAAACTTTGAGAATACAGAAATAACTCTTACAGACAAGACAAATAGTTTGTCCCTTGCGCTCATTTGCACGTAATAAAACTGCTCAGGTGGTGGTTGTGTTATGTTTCCCACGCACTGAACAGTGTAACTGTCTGGCACTGAAGGGGTTAGTTGAATCCGGGTATTTCCAAGTATTTGGAGACTTTAGGAACCAGAGAAATTATATTTCTAGAGAGGACAACAGGTAGTTGGGATTTTGGCAAACATGGCTGCTGAGAATTGTCAACCCATAATCTACTGTAAAACTGATGTCCTTTAAACCACATTTTGCTGTAAGGAAGGATTTATCGCCTACAATTCTCTTCTATAGCCTAAGGAATGACTGTTTATGTGCATGTTGTAGGGTTCACCCCTCACTTTTGTTGATGCCAAAACAAACGTATTTTTGTGTTCTACCAGTCTTTTTATTCAGTATCTGTAAATTGCAGGGAGCTGCCATTTTCCTTTTTAGTGATATACCTTTTATTGACGCATCTTACTGAAGCTTTCTGTATGATTTGAAAGTAAAAAAAGAAAAATGGCCGCTTCAATCACGTTGTATAATGGGAATTTGTCACTAGAATTTTGGGATATATATATATTTTTATTTTTATTTTTTAAGACCTTCAGCAAAGTTCAGGACAAAATTTGTGAAAAGAATGCAAAAATCCGAAATTGTTGAATGACCTAGGAACATACTAACTCTGCATGCGAGGGAGAGATAACAATACAGTTTGAAAATACTTTGTTGTAATCCTGCATTAAATCCAAGTCAAGAGTGCTTGTAGAACCTGAAGTTTTTACATGTGACTTGATGGGAGAAGTGGTTCTTGTCTACCGTTAAATTCAATATGCCTGTACCCCGGTATAAAGGGTTAAGCAATTTGTGGGGGTTAGAGGACAATGGAGCTGTTGGTGGGATTATCTGTCCTGCCTGCTTTTGTCTGGATCCCTCTTTCATATTTAAAATGCCCCTTCAGCTACCCCCTGAGTGCTGTTAATGAGCCTGCATTGTGTGCCCTGTTTTGGGAGGTGATTAAGGAGAATTGTCTGCTTGCAAATTGAATTCCTCCACAGGCAGGAATGATGCGCCCCCCCCCCCCCCCTCGCCTCCTCGTGCATTGCAAATTGCCTCGCCACGAGGGACAGGAGGAGGGCCACTAGGGCAATGTATACAACCTAACCCTACCCCAAACAAGACTTCATTACAGCTCTGGCTGCTAATTAAAATCCCATACCTGTCTCAATTACCAAAATGTGTCATTGTCCCATTTTGGGTTGGGAGAGTGGGAGGAGAATTGCACACACAGATATCCATCTCTAGCTGAGTTAGATTAAGGGGCACTTAGCCATGTAACGGCTCACATGACAAATTGTGCGTCTGTTGTAACACCAGAAAATAAATTATTCGAGGAGAGAAGACCACAAACATACATTGATTTCCTTCTACCCCCCCGAAGTAGCACAAGGACTTTTCACAGATGTATAGGTGGCTGTGCCGTGGCCATGTATGTAGAGAACATCATGGAGTTTAAAGTTCCTAGACTGCTTTCCGTGAAGAGGTTATGCAATGCAGAGCAAACGAGGGGGAACGATCTATCCATGAATGGGGCTGGTGAAGGTCCCCTTGGGCCATCTGACTTGATACTTTGCACCTTTGCTTTGAGCACCACTATAGTTCACAACCCATAGGTTGTTGTACGTAAATAACTATTCTGGTGCAAAGTTCTAACCGTGGAGCAGTCAGCAGAGGCATCCATTTGGTTTCCATGGTGATTACTCCACATTGTAATTGCATTGGAAACTTAGGCTTTTTCTTTCTTTCTGGGATCTAGAAAATGTATCTGCCCTTTTGCGTCTTTTCTGTTTGTTTCGTCTATTCATATATATCCTTCCCTGGCACTTTGTAATTTTTTTTATCTATATTTGGTTTCTTTTATCTGCATTGTTTGCTGGATGACCGTTTCATAGATTCACTCAGTGACTGTATTTCATACCATGTTTGTGAGCTGTATTTGTGTGCATGTTCCCCCATGCTCTTTGGGTCAGGCTGTAATGTATTTTTTTTTTTCTATCTGGCTCTTCCTTCCGTCACATCCTTTTCCTTCCTCAGGCTCATTTTTCTCTTTATGCTGATTCCGGGACACTTGCATTTTGTGTATAAACACATGTATAGCATGAAGAAGGCAGCGTATGTAACAGAGCTTGAGATATCATCTGAATTCTGCCACAATACCGTTCTTATATTGCAGCATTGGAATGTATGTTTATACAGGTGTGTGCGCGTATTGTATAATTCCATTCTGGTATGTATGATGCACACCAGAAATGGGGCCGCTTTATTTCTCATTTAATTGTCAGCTCTTGGGGTCCACCCCCTTCTTATGTCTCTGTATGTGGCGTCTCTTATCTCCGCTGCCTTCCTGTCTGCATGTCAATGGGTACAGCACTCTATACAGCTGGTGCTATGTTACAAAAATAACATCTCTGCTAATTGGTAAGGGGGGGGGGGGGGGAGGTGGTAAACACACAGTGCCCCCCTAGTCAGTGGTGCTTGCCTCCCCCACCCTCCTGGCCTGCAAGGTTCATTGAAATTAACAATGGGTGTTAAGTGAATGTGAGCAGAGGGGGGCTAGGGGGGTATATATGGTCTCGCTTTGCACACAGGAGCCTTATTGTTGCTTAGTTTGTGAATTCTTATAGTGAACAAAGAAAGCACAATGCATTCACCATTTTTGTTAATAAAGAAGGAGAATCTGCATCAATGTTGCCTTTTTGTGGGGGGGATTGTGTATGTGCTGTGTTCTGTTTCCTGAACTTAATCCAGCCCAATTTAATCCAGTTGGCAGCATTTTGCTGTAAAGTAACAGGCCAGATTCCTGCTATTAACTCATTTGCTGCCAATGGTGTGGAGGATTATAACATATATATTTTATTACTTTTTTTTTTTTCTTTTTTTTTGTAAAGTCAATCTATTGTGCTAGCTAAACTCCTTTTCCCTCCTCGCTGTCTGCTGTACCTAGTTAGTTTGTGCTAATGAGCCTGGGATGTGTGTTTTTTTTTTTTGGTGGCTAGCCCCTCTGCATGTTTTGTGTTAAGCACTTTCCTACCTGCTTGAAAACAAAGGCGTGCATTTTTTTTTTTCTGGGTGCCTTTCTATTCCATGCACCCCTGTGTCTACATTGCTGAGCTCTGCTGGAGAGTTTTTATTCCATTAAAAAAAACAAAAAACACAACTAATATTTATTTTATGAATTGGGGGGATGGGGGGGTACTATATTGAAATATACTTACATATTTATGGCACTTTTGGCCCTCACCCCACTATTCTAACCAAAAAAATGCAGCCCCCTTTTTTCCCCCCTCTTAAATTTAACTCTCTAGTGCCCAAAGATATCTCACTCAAATGAATTATGGTTTTGAACCAATACCCCAGAAGGTTTTAAACACTTTGACCGGGACGAGTGCATATAATGCATCACACTACAACAAAGATGTAGTTCAGTAAAGTTTTTTTTTTCCTTTAAATGAAAAGGCTCATTTGAGCATGTTGCTGTATTAATAAACCGGTTATGTCACATACTATTCTGTTTTACTGCACAGTGCTGGGGAATATGATGGTCCTTTTTAGAAATAAGATGTCCTGCTAGAACGCCTAGACCTATAAATTCTGGAACACCCCTCCCAAGTTCTTGGAGGTTTTATTTATTTCTTTTTTTAATTCTGTACAGAGCAGAGAGGAAGGTTGGGGGACAGGTTGTAACTGGAGTTGGGGCCCTCAGGCAAAACAAAAATGCAAACTACATCCTAATCCTTTTCCAGAAGCACCCAATTCCTCTATATGAGACAGGTTTGAGCTATAATCCAGGACATGTATTTAAACAAAAGTCCCCTGTTGTGTTATGTCAAGCTCAGCACATACTTGCGCTATGTATTTTCAGAATATGGTTTAAAATATGAGTACAAGGAACTAGTGTTTGTCCTCTATCAGAGTGTACCTCTATATCAGGCAGAATGGACTCTAACTCCCATGGTAAACAGCAGGAATCTGGCTGAAGATCATGCTTCCAATGAGTGTTGTGGTTCAATAGCCAGAGATCTACCAACCCTGTAATTACATAACCTATAAAATGTTTAATGCGAGGTATAGCTCCAAAGATTAAATAGCACTTTGTACAAAACTCCAGTAGATGCTGACTGATACATAAGGTTCTAGTTACTAAAACAAGAACTGCCAAAAATTGTTTGAACACTGGTAAGTCAGAACTTTGCCAAGTTGAAGTTGTTCGTTTTTTAATTTCATTTTTTTTTCTTGTCAGTTATGCTAAGAAGGGCAATGATTTTCTAGCCTGTATAGGGATGTTTTGTCACTATCCGATTCGGATTGACAAGGCAATATTAAAAAAAGAGGAAAATAAAAATAGAAATTTTCTCTCATTTTTCAAATATTTCCAGCTCGGCTATTGATGCCTTGCTATTGCCTTGTCACTTCTTAGACTCTTCCAAACCTGACATGTTTGCAGATAAGTAAATACCATGTCCAGCAGGAAACCAAGGATGGAAATTGGGGCAATGGGCTCCCAAGTCCCTTCTTGGTTAAAGGAAAGTCAAAGAGTGTGTTCAAGTTAAAGCTTCCTATAATGTTTAACATACATGTAAATGCCATTTAACACGCTGAGTAGTAAGTTTGTATGTATGCTTCTCTACCGAACTTCAGGGGGAATGATTTGAGCACTGCACTCTTTGCTTCCTACTGTTTCCTGTCGGGTCAGAGCTCCAAAGTTGGCAAAAACTGTTCCTTCTGTGTTGTTTTTTTGTTTTTGAAACAATCCGCCAACAAAAACCTGGAGAAACACTGCACACATATTTGTGAATGTTTCAAAAACTGACCTACTACTAGTAATAAATGGAACAGTAACTACAATGTGCTACGGTGTATACATCTCTGCTAGAATCTGATGTTTCACAGCTGCTTAGACAAACTATCCTGTCTGCTGCATTTTTAAAGGATCTGATATTATGAGCTTGCAGTTTAACTAGAGATCGTTCACTTTCTGTATCTGTTATGATTCGCTTTATGTTGCAAGTCCACCGGCTCGGCGTAAAATCTCTGTACGGTCCTGTGGAATTTGGTTGTGCTTTACTTTATAAAGTAATGTAAAGGGGGAAGTTGGGTGGAGGAAAAGAGGTGATGTGTTGTCCTTACTGTCCCCTCTTCTCTCCCACCATCTTCTGCTGTGTAGTGGATCCTGGTTAGTGTTTGCTTCAGTCTGAAAGGGGTCTGTGTTCTGTGCATCCTCCCACTCTCTTCCCTCTCTGACATGTGGAATTTCACAGAGCTGCACAGCTTACAGTGTCACTTTTGCATCCTGTGCTTGACACTACATTGTAAAAATAAAAAAAAAAAATATATATACATATACATTTTTTTTTTTTTTTACGCAAGCGAGTAGTGAGTAGGCCACGTGGAGAACCTCCATGATTCTCGTATATTCTGCAAGATTTGCTATGAATCATGGGAACTTTAGTCCACAGCAGCTTAATTGCAAAGGGCTGCCTGTGGTTTTTTGGGGGTTTTTTCTTCACGGGTCAAGCTAAAACTTTTTGTTGTAACCTCACTAATGACTGAGGAAGTGACCTAGCAACTTTTGTCTTGAAAGCTTGCAATCAAATAGTTTCCTATAAAGCCAAAAGAGCAGACGTGTAGAATGTAGGGCTTCATCCAGGATGGTTCCGGGTGTATTTCTTTTTTCTTTTTCTTGGTTGGGCTGTGCACATGGCGCTGTACTAACTTCCTAACTCTGGCATGCAGCAGATAAGGCTCCACAAATATTGAGGCCTGACCTTGGCCTCTCTTGTACCAAACATTCAGAAAGCTCCTAGCTGCCCAGCAGAGGAAGTAGTTAGCAATATGTTAATTTGGTCAGGGAAAGGTTAATGGGGTGATACTCTGCAGAGTTGTCGTTACCCCCCCCCCCCCCCCCCCCCCCACTCCCTCCCCAGGCTGTGCACACAGCTTCTTGTCTCACAGGCTGAAAGGAACTATTCATTCTCACAATACCCAGCACAGACCATGAAACCAGCTGAGCAGGATTCAGAGCCTGCGGGGCAACTCCCCCCTCTACCCTTTCCTCTCCCTTACAGCCCCCCTACAAGCCTGCACTCTTAACAATACCTTCACTTCCCACATGCCTTATTGCCCAGCAGATTTTTACATGTGTACACGCTGACAAGCCTGCATGGGCCCACTCTCTGTTCTTTGTGCTTGTCATAAGTCTGATACTTTGCCACCTTACGTCTATTACCAAGCCACTAACCTACACCACCTATACTTGGTGACCATTATTCCATGTATTTTGCTCTACAGTAACTAAGTACCTGTTAGACAATTTATGCCTTTGGTGTATTGAATTTTGCAGGTTACCTGCAAACAAAACTTTATTATAATTATTTATTTAGGTATCTGACAGGCAAGTCCTTTCAGGCTACTTTAAGTCAATGTACTATGAGTTCAAATGTAAGATGTTAATGTGCATAGTTATAATCTGACTCCTAGATCCGCATTCTTGTAAGGATGGGATAAGCGTGTTCAACAAATGTGTTTTTTTTTTTTTTTTTTTTACACTCTAATGTCTGTGTGCCCCTTTTGGTCCTCTGGGTTAAAGATTCTTTGATTGTATAGGTAGATGTAGGCCAGGATTACCTCTGCTCTAGTTTTCATGAATCTGGGAAAAAGGGGTCGACTGTGTGGAGATATTCACTTCACCAAATGCGTTTAGGGAACTGAGGGGGTTAAGCTCCCCCATATTGGTCACCGCTACACGCACACAGACAGCTGCGAGGGCACATCTGGCTTGTATTATTTTGGGGAATGAGCGTCTTGGAGGGGGGCTGTGAGCGTATGGACGAGGTGGGGGCTGAGGGGGGTCCTTAATTATGATTCCCATGCAGTAAAATCCAGCTGCGCTCATAACTTTCCCTGTTTTTTCTTAACCCGTTCCATGCCTGCCACCTTCTGTAATAAACGGAATGCACCAAGGGAAAGGGCTTGATATACATTCATCATTTAACGGCTTCCTTAACAAAGCAAAGAAATGTTTATATATTCTAAATGTTATCTTTTTGTTTTGCAGATGGTGGTGATCCATAACACTCAATAGTAGTTCTAAAATGTTAAGCCAATAAGTGGGGTTTTAGGACTTGCATAATGGGCTAAATGGGAAGGTTTTAAACCTTTGCTAATTATTATCCTGTGTAATAGATGCATGATTTGAGAAACCAGGCAACCTGCTTAATGAATTCATGTTGAGTGCAAGCTCTGTGGCTCACTCCAGCTGCATGATTTCTATGCTAGGCTGGTAGTCTCCATATGGCATCCAGTTGGCCAGGGAAGTATGCATGTGATCCCTGTGTAATTTCACACCAATGGGAGGGGGGGATAATTCTGGAATAATTGACACCTCAGGGGCAGCTGTTAAACTGCTTTCCCATCCTACACATTCCCCATTCTTCTGTTCCCTCTCCATATCCCACCACACAAACATATAGATCTGCTGCAGTTGTGGGATGGCTGTAATTGGGGAAGTAGAACCTTGTTTGCAAAGCTTTGTCAAGTGAGTTTAGTGTAGGAACTTGGGGGGGGGGGGGGGGTGAGTAACCTACCAAGACAGGAACACATAGGGTTTATTTATGAAAGATACATTTTCAAGGAATTGACCAGAGAATTTCAAACATAAGACCAAAGTAGTAGAGTAAAAAAAATTCTACCGTTCAGCGGAATTGGAGAATTTTTTTCGACTCTTCTACTTGAAATTTCCTTTTTGTCAGTTCCCTTTTTTTAATGAATAATTTATTTATTTTAAATTCCCAGCACTTTAGATTACAGGACATTCTATAAATAGAACACCCATATTTTTAAGTTAAAGGGTCAGAGTTTTAAAAGTAGTATGGGCAAGTATTACTTCACTGACTGGGCAGTAAAAGCCGAGGTTTGATGATTATTACAGCAGGTAGATATCTGGGCAGACTAGATGGGCCAAATGGTTCTCATCTGCCATCACGTTCTATGATTCTGTGAGTTTCATGGAACAGGAGTACCAGATTTGAGAATGGGTAATAAAAAGAACTATAGGCGTAGCAGTGTGTAATGAAATTCTAGTATCTGCAGGTAATTTTAAACAGCCCGTGTAATAGTCATAGGGGCAGTATGTATGGAAGCAATGGAGGTTTTTTGTTTTTTTGTTTTTTTAGGTTTGCACTCTGGATAATAGGAAACAATTGAGTCACTGTTTAGAGGCTATTGGGGTGATGGAGGGTATTGGGGCAGAGAGCAGGGTTGGCCAGATGGGGAGGGCGCTGGAATATTGAGAAGCAGGAAGTGGGATATTGGAGGAAAGCAGTAAATGGCATGAACAGCTATGGGGCATTTTGTGGGGGGTTCAGATTTCAGCCATGAGAGAATGCAGAATGGATGTCATCCCTTCTCCCCTCCTTTTTTTTCCGTCTTCTCAATAGTCCAACTATTTGGAGGATAAGGGCTTTAACCCATGCAATTCTAGTGTCAAATGGCTAATGTTTGACAATAAAGATGGTAATAAATTTAACAATGGTTTGACTTCGGCCCATTAGGATGTCTTTGGTGTGGTATATGTGGGCAATCTGTAATTTGCTACCCCTACTCCACCAATTATACTGTATATTTTTTTTACTTTGCACTTTGTTGGCTACAGTTATTAAATGTGGTGTCTAAACTACAGCTGCACAGGACTCAGTTTATCAATTAATTGTAGAAAGGAATTCCAGTCCAAGTACCAATTCAAGACTGACCGATGCAGAGTTTATTACATAATATAATTTACACTGATTAAATTACAGTTGTCTGTACCATACAGAACCCAGAGGTCTGTTATCTCATATGTAAAACATTTAGTTCTCTTCTACCAGTATTTGGTCATTGGTGTGCAAAATGCATTTGGAATTGTTTTGGTAAATTTACTCATTTTACATTTTGCATACATCCCAACAGTGAAGCTTTGTTTTTTTCGGGATAGTGGTGATATGTATGGCTATGGATGGGCATACCCAAGACCAATATAGGTGACCTTACATTCTATATATACAGGAATTAATAAATGCTTTATCCGGTATTACGGGCAGCGTTATTGACGTTTCCTATTATGCGTTTATTCAAACTCACCCTTGTACCTCCACCACCCCCGAAAAAAAAACAATTCTCCACTTTTTATTAATTTATTTTTTAAATGGTGTGTCTGTCTTTCTGTTGAAGAGGGAGTTCTAATTTTGCCAGTTTGCCTAAATTGATCTGTAAAAGGGATATAGAATATAGAATGTGTCGGCAGATAAGAACCATTCGGTCCATCTAGTCTGCCCAATTTTTCTGAATGCTTTTATTAGTCCCCCGTTCGCGGTCTTATAGCTAGGATAGCCTTGTGTCTATCCCACGCATGCTTAAACTCCTTGACTGTGTTTACCTCTACCACTTCTGCTGGAAGACTATTCTATACATCCACTACCCTCTCAGTAAAGTAATACTTCCTGATATTACTTTTAAATCGTTGCCCCTCTAATTTAAGACGCTGTCCTCTAGATATGTTTTGTAACATCCTGTAATTGTATTTATTCCCCATAAAATTTCTTTTGTTTTTCCTTTTTTGGGAGACATTGTGGTATTATTTCTCCTATTTTTGGTTATATTTGAAGGTTGGTTTTATACTATTTTTATACAGTGGTAGTTGATGATTTTCTTCTCTCACAGGATTGAGTTGTTTTGTATATTACATATCCTTCAAATGCCTGTGCCAGACAAATATAATAGAATATCTCTTGCCCTTCTTCTTTGCTCAATCTCTCTTCCCCTTACTAATGGCTACTATTGTGTCTCCCTGAAGAGGTGTCTGCCTCTTGTATGAATAGGCCTTGTTTCCATGGAAACCCAAGCCAAAGGCCTGGCTAACCTTTGACCCTTTGATTGCAATAGCCCCCCTACCCCCATATGATTGGGGGCTGGTGGGTACTTGCTAAAAATTTTTAACTCATTCGAGCTTGTAGCATGCGTTTTTTAAATATGAATGTGTAATCACACAATGTCCACATCTACATGTGCAAAGAATTTTTATTTGTATTTATTAAGTGGCCTTCTCACAGACTGACAGGGCATCCAGCGTATGAACCACCATTCACAGAGCTGCACAGGTGATGGGTTTGTTCTGCATACTGGCCAATCTCCACCAGGTTACACACTGTGAGATGGATTTGGAAATACAAGCATTTTGTAATCATAAGAAGGAACCCATAAATACACATGAAATAAAATGTGTGTGTGTGTGTGTATATGTATGTATTTTTGTTGTCATTCTTCTGTACAGAGTTTCTTGCATTGTATCTTCAGTTTATATAGTTGCATTGCTACTAAAAGTTGTACAATATTTGCACATGTCCATCTTTACCTTGTTTTGAAAATGTGAACCCATATTCCCAGTATAGTTCCGTGAGGTACATGGTGTATTTTAATTGTAGTGACCAGCGCACTCCATGGGTTAAACTATCCTATGTTGCACCTATGCTCCCCCTTAACCCCTCATCCATACTAGGGGCCCCATGAGCTCAGCTTGTACATTCCTCCCTGTAACTGGATTTGCAGCTGTTTAGGAAGAAGAGGGGGAAAAAAAAACCCTGTCTGAAAAACGTGCATGAGAAATCCAAAACAGCTTGTCCTGCTGTCAGGAGAGTGAAGGGGGTGTGGGAGGCGGAGCCAGTGCAACATGAAGAGGGAGGAGACTTGAAAGAGCGGGTTTGAGACCCTACAGTATTGTGAATAGCCATGGTGAATCCTTTTTGTATATATAATAATTTTTTTTATTTTTTTTTTATAGACCTTTTTAATCTTTCCCTCCCAATTTATCAGAGTTTTCTCATATGCCAAAAGCTATGCCTGTGCGTGGTGGGGTGTGTAAGATTCAAAGACCCTAGGCCTGGTCACAGGTGTTTAAAAGAAAATAATGCTGCAAAAAAATGTTCATTGAGCCTTCTCTTCTCCCCAGTTGTCTTTTCAAGCGCCATTCTTATGTCCTTTTTTTTCCCTCTTCTCTCCCTCCTTGCTCGTTCTTTTCTGCAGCTGTGTTCTCTCCTTCAGACTGAGGAATGCTACAGATATTTAAAAGTGGCAACTCCCAGAAATGTATTTTATATCCAGAGAATAAACTATACTGTGGGGTGGAGGAAAGTTCCCCGCACTGAAACATGACAGGGCCTAACACCTTATCTGTCTGTGTACACTTAATTGAAGCCATTTGTTGTATGCAATTATTTCGGAAGGTGTTAAGTGACACTTGGCATTAAGGAACCGAAGCCGAGCAAGAATCTGGGAACAATTCTCCCTGATACACCCTCATACTGCTGGGTGGGGAGGGGGCAGATAATTTACATAAATCTTTATGCATCAGGACATTGTCTCCAGCTATGGACATAAAATGGTCAGTATGTCAAATAGAGAATCAATAAATGGCTTTACTATATAAATTATACAGTTTGCGGCTCCCTTCAAAACCTAGCATAAAGTCCAAGCTGACTACAGCTCCCAAATGCCTCTAAGCGCTAGGGTTGCCACCTTTTCTTCCAAAAAAAAAAAATAAATAAATACCGGCCATTCTACTACCTCCATAGACTTAACATTGTTTGCCAAGCCAATTTTTTTACCGGCCTGTCGGTAAAATACCGGCCAGGTGGCAACCCTACTAGGCGCCAAGGCCATATTTTCCTTGTGTAGCAAAGGTGCACGTTAGGTAAACGTCTAGGTAAATGTTTGGGGCCTGTCCTGGTACATTTGGTATTTACACTGTGTGGGACATGTGCTCCCAATTAAGTGTTTGTTGTAGGAGGTGCAGTTTTAGTTTCTCCTTGCATAATGTGTACATGACATTTAATGTGACTCCATATAATTTTTGCATGGGTACATCTTAAACAAAGACAATTAAGTGGATATGTCCTTATAATTTATCCTCCGTAGTTTCAATACAGGGAGATGTGCTTAAACTCGCTTACTACAAGAATAACTGTATAACCTATCAAAACTGGATGATAATTAATACATCAATAGGGTGTTTTGGGAAAGTAATTTGCCTTTTTAGAATAGGTTATATGGTTTGACTCCTGTAAGATTTAGTTACTGGATCTAGTACACTGAACCAGAAAAAATATAAACCTATATTTTAGTTCATTAAATTTATAAAATGTTTCTATGAGTTGGTCCATTGATAAGTTGTCATTTTCCTCATTTGCCTGTTTTGACCTATCAGAATACAGCAATAGTTCAACTCAATGCTCATTGGCCATTTGACAATGCAGTAATGGCAGCACCTGTCTATTGTAAAAATACAGACTTCCTGAAGCAATACTATTGGGCAAGTAACAACATAATGTTTTCTTTTTTTACCTAAATATTTGTCTGTAAATGTGTTCCTTTTTGTATAAATAGAACATGCCTTATTTTCTTTAGCACTATATAACTCCTGCGTTACTCCCAACACCTTCACTTTAATTGAATTAATGTGGTTTTTTTTTTTTGAGGGCCGGGGGGGGGGGGGGTTTCTGTTGGCTAACTGAGCATTGTGAGAGTTGTAATTTTAACAGCTCTGAAGGCCTGCATCTTTTCTAGCCCCAGGCTATGGTGTACGTGGGTGTTATAGTGCTTTCCTCAATACACAAGACCATGTGCCCTATTGTGCATTTATTTATTTATTATTTGAATCTGTTTTAAATGGCCTAAGGGGATAAGGTTATAATCTTGCTAAGCAATGGTTACTATGGAAACACCAAGTTATAAAGCTTATATCTGTGCTCCTTTTCTCAGGGGTCTCTGGTCTTTGGTAAAAAGGAACCTGATAGGGAAAAAATGTGTGGAGGCTTATTTTGCTTGCACACATTTTCACTACTGAACCTAAGTTATCAGTTTTTGTTCAACATATAATGTTATGGATGTCTTCCGTTACTAATACATTTAAGGGAACTCCATATAATTTTTGCACATTAAGCAGATATGTCTATCATCTATCTGCCAATGGTTTATGCCTAAACTTACCACTCCTATCTCCCCATTCTAAGGCTTGTACTTTAATATGGCCACTGCCACGGCAACCAGAATAACTTTCTAACCAATCAATACTTATTTTAATGTGTAAGTATTCAAACCTGAATTGGGTGGGGGTTTTCTAAACCTAATAGATTTTGGGAAATTAATTTTGCTTTAATAATTGGTTACATCTATGTAAATACAGCACTAGTGCTAAGCTTGATGATTGGACAGATCACTATATGGCTCCTGTCTGCCATGCTTCATTTTGTTTTTCTAAATTCCACAAATGTAGCTGCTTTTTTTATTTTTATTTTACATTTTTTTTTTTTTATTTCTTACCTGAATTTCCACAGTTATTTGAGGTTGTATGTGTGTATAAATACAAGATATTTCTCCAAATATGGACTCTGTGGCTTTCTAGCTCTTATGGTAGATCTATCAATACGAATATCATCTAATTATTGATTAAGCTAAGTAATTACAGACCCCTATTTTATTTGAGTTTTTATTTGTTTCCTTTTATTAATGTTAAGTTGTATATGTGATATCATATACTTGGTGAATGGTTCTGATGAGTTCTATAGTCTGTTAAATAATTTTATAAATGACACATTGACACAATGTAATAATTAGAAAATAAGTTTATAACTTAATAAATCCAAATAAATATATAAAAAAGTGTATGTATATATTGATCTTAGATGCAATTTGTACTGAGGAAGTGGCACCACCTCAAACTACTAATCCCTGGTTTTCAAGCATGCATCCTGCTAGCTCTTCCTCAGTATAATACATTATGTGCACTTTGTTACTGTCCCAGAATTATGTGAAGTGATGACACATTGTGTAATCTGTGCAGAGCTAGGTCCATGTTACTTTGCAGGAGCGTCAGATTCCCATCCCCCTTTGT
This sequence comes from Pelodytes ibericus, assembly GCA_036172795.1. NCBI lineage: Eukaryota > Metazoa > Chordata > Amphibia > Anura > Pelodytidae > Pelodytes > Pelodytes ibericus. Next base: position 197,780,809 of record CM069858.1, on the reverse strand, counting down.
AAACATGCGAGTTGAGTGACTGGGAAAACTTGTTGTTGTTCTTCTTGAAGTGTGGTTTAAAAAAAAAAAAGTGTCGGCCCACAATAACCCCTATAATTTGAGCAGGGGGTGGGAGGTACTTTCCATCACTCTGTACTTGAGGGCCCTGGTGACCTATTGTGGAATCTTAATTGTGCAGCCTAATGAGGGCCCAAGAAGTGTAATACTTTGCTCCGACATGGAAAAGAAAGCGGAGGAGCCAAGGACTGTCACTGGACAGCAGGCCGTATGTTTATAGCTCCGTGTGAAGCCAGCAGGCGTCTGAACAACTGTCTCAGCAGAAAATGGACAAGGTGCCACAATACCAGCAGGATCTGGGGAAGAAAAAAAGTAACCCTGCGGTGCCACCTTTTACAGGGACCTCCCTGTATAGTCAAAAACGGTATACTGGATTAACAATACAGTAATATAGAGCTTGACAACATTTATTCAGTTTTGGACGCCAGCAAAAAAAAGTGACGTGGACACATGGTTATATACAACTGCGTACACGTGCATGGTGCTGCAGGGACACAATTGCGCCCCCCCCCCCCCCCCGCCTTTCCTTCATTTCAGAACAGCCCATCACAGGTCCAGCCCCTCTTCAGCAGTATATATAAAGATCTAGTTTACTATATAAAACACAAGATTCACGAAATAACACTTGTACCCCTTTTTATTATGTGGCTTTTTTTTTTTTTCCGCATGGCATTTTATTTGATAAGGGTCAATTGGAAGAATAGGCTTAGCCCTAGATGTACAGTCAAAGATATAACAGGCCTTCGCCTCTGTGAAAGGCCTATATTGCAAAACTTGCACCTCAAGTACAAGTCAGGCTGGTTGTACGTTTCATGGAAAGGCTGGATAAGCACACCGAATGCTCCTGTCTGTACATGATTTCCTTATTTCCTTGCTACTATATTTGGAGAAACCGGCCCAGATTATACTCTTCCACCAAAGTAGACAAGTGAAGTAAAAGAAGCATTCTTGTGATGTTTGTAAGGTTCTCCAGAGGAACAAATCAGGAAAATGATCCTGGTTTCAAGACAACTTCTTTTAGAAGGCAATAAACCTGGAGTGGGCTTATTGGCCCACAAATTGGGGCAAATAGCATTTCTGTCTGTTATTCCTACTGGCGGTGGGCTGCATGACTGGTCCTACCTCATGACCCATGGAGGATTGAGGGAATTGGTACTTGCTGTACGCTGGATACAATATGAGATGCTGTACTCCCTGAATCTCTGTGCCTCCTCATCCGGCCCTTACGGTCACATGTAACTGAACTATTTAAAACCTGCATGTTTTTAAGTCAATCTCTTTTTAGTTTGTTCAGTTCTTTGTTTTTTAACCTTTTGATTTAAGCAAATATTTTTGTCTTCTCATTCACCACGCATAGCATGATTTTCAGTCCAGGACCAGCTATACTCTGGCGACCACTGTCTACATGACACAGGCATAGCAAATAACCATCATCCTAAACAAGACAGACCTGCTGGAATACAAAAGGTCACAGCTTTATTTAAAACAAACCCTGCAACATGCATCCAAAAAAAAAGGTGGTAAAATTGACTGCTGGGGTCTATATAAACTCAGGGATGCCAAAGCTGATGCATTGAAGTGTAAACCTCCATTGACCAATCAAGGCCCAATACTTCAACATGGTGAAAGATTGCCAGCCTTGTCATGTATACTGCACTTCAGGCCAGTACTGTGCTCACTGGTTTCTATTCGTAATCCACATGCTCGGTCTATAAATCAATGTGCTTGGTTCGGCAAGTAGTCAAATAGTTTTTATCAAGGCCATCTTGTTAGATTGTGTCACCCTTGGAGCGTTTATTCTAAGTCTGGGAGAAATGTAGGGGTTCAACTTTTGGGAATTTGAGCTCTTGTAGGCTCCTCGTCATGGGAGTAGTGCTTTAACTGCCAGAATGGTGCATTTGTTTTCAGCACTCTTCTCCTCAACTAGAAGGTTATTCTTGAAAAAAAATTAAATGTGTTCCTATTTAGGAAGTATGTTTTGGTTTTAGAACTCTTGTATTTAATTTCATAGAAACTCCTCTTTGGAATAACTTGGTTAAACATTTAAGGTCTCGTATTTTGGGTCTCACCCTTTGTATACTTGCAGAGGAGGTCCTGTTCTTGGTCTTCATTCGTGGCACAGCCTAATGCTACTGCTGGTCTGCTCCTCTATTTTGGTATAGTTTTTAGTGCTAAACTAGTCAGATTACATGCTCTGTGAGTTTCACCTTTTGCCTCAGCAGACAAAGAAGTGTGTATCTTTGTATAATGTCCCCGGGGGGCAGGGCTGAGCAGAGTGTTTTTGGCTAGAATGTGGATGAGACAGCCAGGAAACTGCAGAGTGTTACATCACCCTGCCTGAAGGAAAGTAAACAGCTATTTTATTTAATTCTGGAGATCCAAAACCAATGCTTCCTATTTTGAAAAATGTCCCTTCTGAAGTTCTGAGATGCTATTCCTTTCTGGGTATAGTCATCTCGGTGTGTGCTTGTGGGGTGGGATCCCCTTACTTGAGCAGGTACAGTATTTAGGCAGTGACAACAAGGTAAAGCATATTCTGTTTCAGGCCTTTGTCTGTCCCCCTTGTTTCAGTCTTCATGGGGCAGTTGATGTAATTTAATAGACTGCGTAATAAAAATAAAAAAATAAAAAATCTTTATACAAAAACTTTTTTTTTTTTTTTTTTTTAGGCACTTTATATTCTAATTTTACTTTAGTCAAGGACTACTTGAATGCTAAGATTTTTGTGTGTGATGTTTTTGATGGCACAGACTTGAAATCCTGTAAAAACCAAAGTCCCATTTGTACATAGTCACTCCTTTTTGAGTCTACAGCTACTTTGGACTGCAAATCCTATTCTGCTCAGCAATCTCATAAGGGCAAATTGCACAATACAGTTATACACGGCACTGCAAAATACTTTCCAACGTTAAGGAACTGCTGTGGCCTTATCACTGTGACAGGACTATGTGAGGACATGACCACTGCTGGCACATGGCTAGCTATGCATGAAACCAATCCACACGGCTTCCAATGCAGTCATTCAGTTCCATTTCCCAGAGGCCAGGTCACACGGAGATTCTTACCATGCTGCACTCAATCAACAGGGTTTGACATAAACTTACCTCTTGAACCAGAGTGGAGAGGCGTGCTGGAACAAAGTTATGGCTTGAGGTTAACTGGAGGGAAGTTTGTAATAAGAATTTATTAGGAAATGGTCAATGAAAATTGTTTTTTATTGTGAATTGTTTACTATTCAGCTAACAACTCAGATCCCACTGGTGAGTGGTATGGTCCATTGCTTTGAACAGTGTGAAGATATGGCTCATGAAAGAGCAGCATTGGATCACTTTTTAAGACGACTATTATTATTATTTTTTTTTATATTTTATATATATATGTCTGTTGGCCATGATAGAACTGCGGCAGCCATCTTTAAACCTGGGAGTGGAACGGGTCCCATTTTTTTAAAGGCCATTACCAGCCAGATTTAAACAATATCCTTCAGCACAAGAAGACCAAATAAGTTTAATAATAAGCGTTTAAGTCTCTGCCTGCTGGGGTGCTGGCATCTGTGAAGCATTGAGCAACTCTTAATTTATGGAATACAAAATTGCTTTGGACGACGGCCTAACTAAAGCAAATGCAAGTCTGTGGTTCTAATACTTGTGGATTTCATAGGCCGTGGTCTTGCACAATGGCCCTCACAGCTGGTTTTGAACTACAACTACCATGATTCCTTGCAATTCTTAAAAGCTGATGGGGGATTGTGTGATTGGTAGTGGATCAGCAGTTGGATGCCACTTTTAATGCTTGAAGTTAGATTCTGGGATTTGTAATTTACATGAAGTCTTCATATTCTTTTCTCACTACAACCACTTTTTTTTGTTTTTGTTTTCATGTATGTTCAGATAGCAGGCCTTTAGTCCATTCTTGCTAGGGTAGTTTAGAGTCACAGGCCATGTCCCCTGATCCTTTCTAGTCTATTGTCTATAAATGTGGTTTGCTGCTTGATTGCTCTTTACTCAAACTGTACTGCACTGTGGAATATGTTGGCACCTTACATTGGAATTCAAAGCAACATTATCCTATATAATTTACTATAATTGTAAACCAGTGTGAAAACTCTGAGAATGGATTTATATTCCTGGCAGGGTCAGCTCAGCCCTTCATCCTTCTGTGTACCATTAAATTGGGTAATTGTGACTTCCCCGGGACATACTCCAAAACCAGAGAATCTCCATGTTCTTTTCTTTTTCTACTTGTCAAGTACTTTGTTATCATTGTGCTACAAGGTCTGATCTGGTTTCACCTACACTAGTCACTTACCTTGTTTAGTGACTACTTTCCTGGGAACCTACCCAGCTGTGTTTGTTCTATACTAATAACATCTTTCAACACCACCTCTTGTCACCTAACTTTTAGTTTTTGTTTTCCATTTGGGGGAAGGTAGACTTATATTTTTTTTTTTTTTTTTTGACTGATTGACTTTCATTTTATTGTACTCAGACTAGTAGTTACATGCAGTGGTGTACCATTGTATTGTGAATGCTCCCCAGAGCTCTCTCTATACATTGCAAGTATAGTGAATTTCTAGTATCCCAATAGGTTAAAGCTGCATGTTTGTGTGCAGTTGCTGGCTGTGAAAGTGTTATCGACCCCCTGCTTCCAGCTGGAAAGCTGCCGTTTTATCTAGCCTGTCTCTCTTTAAAATAGACACCCTCTCTTTTTCACGTTCCCTTGGGGTAGAAGTGCACTAATCTATTTTTTTTTTTTTTTTTTCCAAGGTGTAATCCCTCTGGAATGAGGTTTGTTTGCTCACCTTGTGTGTATGTGTTAGCTGTGTTCTAAGAAATGAGGGAGGAGATCTGCTGAGAGGGGGGGGGGGGGGGGGGGATATGGCCAGACAGCACAGCTTTTGTCCTGGTGTCACTCTCCCATCCTAGCATGTCTATTCTCCATTACTTCCTGAGGTCAGTATGCACTGACCCTTAACATGGGAGAGACCGTGTGACCTCAAATATGTATAATGATCTCAAGGTTTAGACATGTTCATTCATAGGCCAAGTCTATATATTCTGAATGCATGCATTCTATCATAGTGACCGGTGGGCAGCCTGTATCCCACTGCGGGTAAGGATGGGCTACAATTCTCATTGCCCTCAGTCATACCAGTGGGTGAGGAGGATGGGAGTTGTAGTCCAGTCCCATGTATAATGTGGTTTAATATACCATCAACAAGTATATTGAGTTGCAGCGGTTTAATGTTTCATCTAAAACTCAACAAGTTCTATGTATAATGAGCAAGTTTCTAAAAATGGAGCAATTGCCATGGAAACCAGGGAAAGTCGTCCCCCCCTCCCCCGTGTTGCTGCTTTAAAAAGAAAGTTGCTACCACCAAATTTCCTTCTCAGGTAAAAAGAGTTAGAGTTAATGCTGCCCTCCCTTTCCGGAGTGTTAAGGAGGCGTCTGGGGTTCCCTACATGTATTTTTGTCTCCCTGCCAGAGTTGGGGACTCCCTCTCTACCCAGCTCCCTTTCATCCAGAACTCTGTAAGCCGCATCAAAGGCTCAGCCGGAGGAAACCTTGCCGTGCGTAGGGTCATTGGGAGGCTGTCTGCAATCCCATGCCCCCCCCTAGCTTGCATTGGGTTAGCACAGAGTTCTTTTTATAGCTTGGGAATATAGAATTGATCAAACCTCTTATACATTTTTCTTTTATTGAGTGAGGATGTTGCACACTTCCTGCAACATTTTTGGACTTCTACTTTGGTACTTGGGGGAAACTGTTCAGAGTGGCAGTCATTGGATATTGCCTTAGCACTTGCCCATAGCCAGTCAGCAGTATTCCAGTGTAGCAAAATCATTCTGATGGAAAATAAGTTAATACATTGAAACTATCTGCTACTTTATAAATCGGAGAAGCCAAAATCTTTTTATTTATTATTTTTTTTTTTTTTATGGACCATCCGGATCTGGTACGATCTGCCCCCTGACCATTCATTTATTTTTTTATTTTTTTTAAAGATGGCAGAGGTGGTTTTTTTTGGCATTGTAGAACTTTTGCATATAATAGCGGTGTAAAACTGTCCCCCACCCTTTTTTAACTTTCCAGAACTATAGGCTTGGGCCCAGCCAAAGTAAACATCCCCAGGGCAGGAGTAACTGGGAGACTGTGCCACTGGTGAAGAGGCAGGGGGTGAGGAGGCGGGGAGAGCATACAGGGAGGGGGGTAGGCTGGGAGTGGATGCATTCCTCCAGGCTAGAGTAAAGAAAACAATTTGGCATTAAGACATCTGTGTCTGCATGTAACTGTGTATCCCTGTGCTCTCATGCATGAAGCTGGGATTTTGTGGAAATGGCTTTTTTTCTTCTTCTTTCTATTTGCATTGTTACATTCTCGTATACCCTATTTGTGGCTCTTTGTTGCCTCTTGAGGTTAGGCTGTTTTTCCAAACTTGGCTTCTTGGCAGTAGTTTGCTGTATAGTGGATATTGCAGTATGGCTCCATGATGGCTAACCCATAGCGTCTAGTATTGCCACCATGTGGTCAGTGGGAGCAGCCTGGTGGTTTTTATTTTATTACCTCCCTCCCTCTCCAGTGCATCTAGTGTTAGGATGCACTTTTCTTGCATTACTTTTTCACGCATTTAAAATGTATATTGTCAGATCTAAAAGCCAATATACGCCCCATGTATATTTCATTGTTAATTTATATTGCGCAGATTCATTTGCAGTACCTGCAGTGGTTAGTAGTGTTTATTTTAACCAGCATTATGGCACTCATTTTACTGACCTCGAAAGGATGAAGGTTTGAGTTGCACTTGCTGGGAATGAATACTATTTCATATATGAAATGGATTTCTTATTGGTTAGAAGCCTCATCCAAGTTCTTAGGGTCCTGACTGCTCCAGCAGTATCTTTTTAAGGATACATTGTAGGACTTTCTACATTTTAAAGAACATCTGAGCTTTTTTTTTTTTTTTTTTTTCCTCTTTTGTTTCTATTAGTCCTAGTTTGGAGATAAAATGTACTTTTTTTAAGATAGAGGCCGTATTATATTCTACCCAGATGCTGCGCCATGCAGCATGTCGGCAGATCCAATCACGGTCACTCACTGTGAGAGACTGCTTACTATGAAATGGCTTAGAGAGTTGCCTTAACTCTGATCCATCTACAAGTTTTTAAATGTGAAAGCACTAGCCACATGCTTCAAACCCCATCTGATGTGACTCAGCTCTGTGTCATCTTTGGACATATGGTAGTCAGTGAGCCAGAGTTCTGTGCTGACATCTATCTAAATATACAGAACTGGTTTACAAAGGAGAATTATTTTTATTTATTTTTTTTGCTTTTGTTAAAACAAAACACCTTAATGTCACTATAGCTCATTTTTTAAAAAAATCCTTTGTTGAAAGGATAAAAGTTGTGAGGTGACTGATGTGGTTCCTGTCTTCCAATGTTAGCCAGAGTTTGAAAAAGCCCAGGAGCTAGAAAAATAGCCATCTATATAGATGTACCTTTTTTTTCCTGGCTCCTTGATTGGTCTGTTTAGCTCCTAAACTCTACAAATATTTTGTCAAGCTCTGGCAAAAACCTTTTTATAGATCTCCCCTGGGTTTTTTCGAAAGCTCCCCAAGTAGGATCACTTGCAGGATCTTGGCTAAACTGAGATGGCTTTGGCTTGCTGTTTCTGGCACCGGAAAGATTAGATTGCCAGCTCTTAAGATCCTTCCTTGTGTACATCTGCTTTGTGTCTGTGTGTAGTGGGTGGGTGTGGGTAAAACATTGGAAATGCTCGCTAAGTGGGAAGTATGGAGGGGGTGGGTGACAATACCATTTGTCTGCTTCAGGTCTGGAAACTGTCAGCAGGAACAATAAGAGCATTTCCTGCTGGATTCCAGGCACTTGGCAAGGAACTACTCAACCAAGTCTCCCAAACACACCCCTCCACCCCCTCTATGGCCTGGCACAACCAACACCCTCAAGCTTAACTGTAATTTGGGCCTAGCACAGTGCCCCCACCTCTCCTGTGTGCTTCAGTTGTGTGACATTTCCCTCTCTGTGGAACCAAGGCCTGGAGTACCCTCTACGGTCTCTGGTCTGGACCTCGCATTAGGCTTTTGTACCCTCTGGCACAGCTACAACACTTCTCTGTGTAATCCATGTCTGGCACTGCTTTCCTTTCCCCAAACCTGGCACTGCTTTCCTTTCCCCAAACCTGGCACTAGCCTCCCTTCTAGGCTCTCACTCTGATTCAGGAATGGCTATCAATTTTCTACGCAAACATTAACACGTTTAATAAAGTGCTGCATTTAAACTACTTGTACTGCTCTGATAAATGATGTGTAACCCTTACAGCCTGTTCTGTGTGAAGGAGTAAAAGGCCTTCTGTCTCTTGCCATGTGATGCTTTCACACAGCTGGAATTTGTCTGGCTCTGCGTGTTGGTTTTACTGCCCCACTTTTCCTTCTCCCATGTAAACATTCCCGGGATCCTTCAGGATTTATATCTGCCCATACAGGCCGTTTCCTGCTGCCCCTCCTGCACAAATCCTTAAATCCTCCACTCCCCTCCTCCTGCAGAGCATCCAGGGGAGGAAAGGGGTCAGATTTCCTCCCTAATACTTTGTGCAGCATTACAAACTGCTACTTTTTTTACTTTCTTACCTCACAATTTATATTTATTTATATTGTATTTTATTTATTTTTGTGCCCGACACCTAAGAAATCTTGTATGTAGCACATACAAAGTTCCTAGCAGACTGCAAGCACTACGTGTTGCTGATCTCAGAATGTATACATTGTGAGCCTATGCAAACTGGTACCTACAAGGCTGGCAATGGGTAAAATATATTTTATAAAATGCAACAAGTTCCAGGACTTTGGCCTACAATGGACAGAAGATGCAGTAAAGATAATGTGGCCTGTGCCCTGTCTGTAAGAGCTTGGCCTACACCACGGTTTCTTACATTTTTTTTTTTTTTAATATATATACCGGTGTATATATATATATGGTTGGTTCTAATCTAAGCATGTGAGTGGAGGGAATAGTGGTGGCCACATGAGGGAAGGCTGGTGGTCTCACTTTCAAAAATCTTTAATAAACGCGGGTAGCCCCTGTACTGGCGGATGAGCTAGCTGTTGCTGAACTACAAATGCCAATAAAATACAAAAGTAATTCTGCACAGGGGGGGGGGGTAGGGGGGGCTAAATTGCCTTGTAGTAAATAATATTTATATTAGATGGAAGGTTTTTGGTTGTATGTTTTATCTGGAGACCTCATGTAACCATCTCCTTTCTCTCTCTCTCTCTCTGTGTAGTACCTACAGATGAAATGGCCTCTCCTCGATGCCCCAAGCACAGCTGGTTTAAAAGATGCCCGGTCTCCATCTCCCGCACACCTGGTGAGTATCCGGTCTTGTTAACTACTTGCCTACCTAGAGATAACCTCAGCAGTCCATGAGTGGTTGGTTATCCGACGCTCTACACCTCTGTTCCGGGGTATGTTCCAAGGCTGTCTAGCGCAGCTGACATTTGCTCCAAGGTGCCCATGTATAAAGTGGATATAGAGACAGATATGCCTACCCAGAATCCCTTGCAGTGGTGGTAGTTCTGCAAGTTAGGATTTCTGTTGGGAAAGCAGGTCTTCTGGCTTTTCTGGTATGTGTAGATTTGTGTTTGATAATGCTCTGCTACTACCCATTTGTAATTGGCTATCTAAAGGTGTACAATGGCTTGGTACAGTGTGTTTAAAAAAAAAAAAGTACAGATTTTTTCTTCTAAAGGAACTGTTTATTTTCTGTTCACTTGTTTAAAATATAAACGCATTCATTCATAGATGGCTGCTTGAGTTGATAACCATATGCATGACCTATCTACGTGTTGCCAACACTTCCACACGTTCATGCTTGTCCTTGCTGTGTGGTGTAAAGACATGCATACTGACATAACCTTGTATGCTTACTCATGCTTGCACACATATAAAAAGTGTATTAAAAAAAACTTCATGGTCCCACACCAGCTGTCCTTTGTCTCTCCTTTTTCTATAGCTTTGTGTTAGCACCTGGATTCCTGCCTATTCAGAAATTAATGCCTTTCTCAATCTGTGGCTAGCGCCGGCTAGGGGGTGGAGGGTGTCACGTAGCCACACTCTCTTTTTTTTTTTTTTTCTCCGTAAACATTGATGGGGTGGGACTTGGAGAATGTGCTTGGGAAAACCTATCCCACCTGTTCAAGGTCTGCCTCGATCTCCATATGCAGAGAGTAAAAACTAATAATGGGTCATTAGGAGACCCTGATAGGCAGGAAAGTGTCAGGAATGATGTATGTCTACTGGTTTTGTGTAAAAGCCTCTTGGACAGCCTTTGTATACAATACCATTTGGTTTATCTCTCTTTTTATATATCTATCAATCCATGTGTAGAATGGGAGGGGCAGACACATTCATGTAAACACAGCGCTCTGGGGACTAGCTATCAGTGGCTGTATTGATCTGTTTAGCTGACCTTTTTTTTGTGGTTATGGAATATTGATCAACCAGGCTTGCTAAGGGTTTGGGGGAATCCTATTCCTTGTCGGAAGTGGCACAGTTCTCACGGTATCCTTTATAAAATATCAGTGCAGCTTTGGATTGCACAGATTGCATTATTGTACTAATCTTTCATTTATGGCTCTTCCTTCTTCCTCTGCAGTCCAACAAGGTCCCAGTTGTGCAGCACCCCCATCACATGCACCCGCTTACTCCCCTAATCACCTACAGCAACGACCACTTCTCCCCAGGAACACCACCAGGACACCTTTCACCTGAAATAGACCCCAAGACAGGTAAACCTGGAGACTAAGCCTGGATGCGTTTTTTAATTTTGTATTTATATCTGTATTCTTTTTATAATGTGCTTCTTCCACCTCCAGGAATCCCACGACCACCTCATCCGTCAGAACTTTCCCCATATTATCCTCTGTCTCCTGGAGCCATGGGACAAATTCCTCATCCCCTGGGCTGGCTAGTGCCACAGTAAGTGCTTATTGTGCCCTGTCTGTGCAAAACATGGCCCAATCTTTCTTTATAATGTTCTGCTTGTTGCTTACAGTGTATCAGAAGTTAACACACTGTTACTTTGTGTTGCAGGCAGGGTCAGCCCATGTACTCCATTCCTCCTGGTGGTTTTAGACATCCATACCCTGCTCTAGCGATGAATGCCTCGATGTCCAGGTAAGGATGACACTGTTGCCTTGCTTTAGGGCATCTGTTCTCTGGCAATGTGTACAGAAGATGAATGTACTGAGTAATTCTTCTTTTATTAATGACCAGACATTAAGGCTAACAAATCCTCTGTGTACCTGGGAAAGGGGCCTAGTTATTGAGAATATTGCAGTAATTCTTAGTCTAAAACATACAGTGGAAACTTGATTGTGGTTTCTTTGTCTATTATAACTGTACCTGAACTTGACAAATTTCAAAAGCCAGGGAGCCATGGGGTCTAAAACCCATAATGCGAGATCCTAACTTTTCCACGTTTTTAAATGGAATAATAAAAAATAATAACCTCAGCTGGTTCCTGAAAAGTTTTGTCTGCTTTCCAAAATCTATAAATTAATTGTTACGTACTGAATTATATTTTCTGGCCAACCATCCTCCTCTTATTCTCCTTTGATTTTCTTAATGTCTCTGTACATTTTTTTTTTTTTTTTTTTTTAAATATATTTTTTTTTTTGTTTCCCCAGTTTGGTTTCCAGTCGTTTCTCCCCACACATGGTGCCTCCTCCTCACCACAGCATGCACACCTCTGGGATCCCTCACCCTGCCATTGTTTCACCAGTTGTAAAACAGGAGCCGTCCTCTGGAAACCTAAGTCCAAACCTCCACTCGTAAGTGTCCTCTACTTTCCCCTAGGGCCATGTCCAAGAAGAGCCTGTTTTGTATCTTAACAGGCTGAAACTACAGCTTTGCATTAAACACGCATTCCAGATCTTCTTTGCATGTTAAGATTACCACAAAGCCTTTACTTAATATCACTGAGCTTTCCTCAAACACGCCCTCCCCTGTCTTTACCCTCAAGAACCAGAAGAACATTTTAAAGGACGATACAAGTCTGATCTATGAACGAGTGAAAGTTGCATGCATTGTAACCGACCAGAGGAAGAATAAATGATCATTTTCTCTACCTGCTTTTTTCCCCCAAAACTACATTAGAAATCTTTCACAAACCTTCACTGTTAGACGCAAAGGGACCACTGAAATTGGTTTTATTACAGAAGCCAGTGGCAGAACAAGGCCATAGGCCATCCCTTCTATTAGCCAGTTAGCTGGAGAGCCAAATTACTTGCTAACCATTATGGGAAATGAAGTCCAGCAGTGGTCCCATGGCCATTTAAGATAAGGTATTCCGTATGTTCAAACTACACCCGCCCTCCCCCCTGCCTGCCTTTCCAGTAGAGGTGGGGGAGATGTAAATGCAGTTGTTTTTTTGGGGGGTGATTTTTGTCATTGTGGTGTAATCTCTGAATTCTCTGGTCCTGTTGCAGAAAGTCCTCTGTGGTGATAAAGAAGGAGGAAGATAAGAAACCGCATGTGAAGAAACCTCTTAATGCCTTCATGCTCTACATGAAAGAGATGAGAGCCAAAGTGGTGGCGGAGTGCACATTGAAGGAGAGTGCAGCGATCAACCAGATCCTAGGCCGCAGGGTGGGTGCTTTTTGTCTTATTTAGTTACCTTTTTATTATTGGTTTAACATGAAACATTTAGATGGGGGGGGGGGCTGTTCACTAAATGGTGAACTAAAAAATGAATTGCGAAGATCAGGCATGAATAGCTGAGCCAGAATAATGGGCAAGTTGGAGAATTAATGCCTAATCTTTACAATTCCTTTTATGCGATGACTAGGCCTAGGCGCGATTGACATTAGACTGGAACACCTGTCACTTGGACATTGTGTATACTGTAAATGTGTAGAATATGAAACGATATATACTGTCTTTGCATGCAATTCTGCTCCTGAACCCACCGTGTGGCTTGTTATGGAAATGACATATTTTCCATGGAAATGTGTATATTTATATGATCATCTAGATCTATTCTTCACACTGGCAATATATAGGTGACGGAGTCCTTTTTATGTTTCTAAAGACAAGCTTTAAATACTCCTGATACCAATCTGGTAGTTGCTTTAGACGTCATTCAGTGCCGGTGTTCTGACAAAAAACTGGAGTGAATTCTAATGCACACTCGCAGTAGAATTCACGCATTGCGCACCACATAGCATGCGCACAAAGTTGCAGCTGTCAATCAACCGTAACTTTGTTAGAAGAGCGCCTGCGCGACGGACACACACCACCTCACGCCTCCTTCGGATCAGCTGCGGTGACCGGTAAAGTACAAGCCTCTTACATGGTACACTAGTAAGTGGAGGTCACACAAGGGGGACAGAGGGGGACACACCTGGCTTTGCTGTGGTGCTCAATGAGTGTATTATACTGCGCCTGTACAGTAGAATTCACTCCACTCCAGTTTTTTGTCAGAACACCGGTCCACATGAAACCTCTTAATCTAAGATCCTCGTCTGTAAGTTTCTAACTCCACCAAATGCAAGATATTTTTTTGTTTCCCCACTTAATGTGTTTTATTTGTTTGTTTTTTTTCTCTCTACAGTGGCATTCTTTGTCGCGGGAGGAACAAGCCAAATACTATGAGCTGGCACGGAAAGAGCGGCAGCTCCACTCCCAGCTTTATCCCACTTGGTCTGCACGGGACAACTATGTAAGTGTACACTGCGCTTCGCTAGCCATTTGCGGCAGTGAACTTTGCCTTTAATTTGCAACAGTTTACAGGGCTTTCCATATTCCTGATATCATCTGAATAACCTAATTCCACCATCAGACTGCAAACATGTCTTTAACCCCTTCGTGACACCTGGTGTTTGCGTCCCAGACGACGCAAGCACCAAAACGTCACAAGGTGATCGGTAGCCAGGAACACTATTGCAGAGACCCGATTAATAGACCTGTGGGTCCCTGCCAAAAGATCACAAGACCTCCGTATGTCACGTGTGACGTCACAGAGGTGTGCCCAAACCCGGAAGTTCGGGCACAGCGGGATTCAGTAAAATGGAGCTTTTGATCGCTACATTTTCCCTAACGGACTGAGGCCACTCATCTGACAAGTCCCTGCAGCGGGATCCGAGCACAGCTCATCACGGGTAGGCACAAGGAGCTGTTTAACGCTGGACATACTATGCCGTTCTAGCATCATTTAGGCATTGAAAAGAAGGACGGCATAGTACGTCCTAATGTCGGGAAGTGATTAAATATGGGTTATGTGGCCTTGACTACCAAATGGTGGCTGGCCCAGCTTCCTAGTCTGTGACTTATGTATTTAAGTACACTTTTTAATTGAATGTTTGGTTTCATTCTATTCCAGGGTAAAAGGAAGAAACGGAAGAGGGAGAAACAGCCACAGGAAGTTGAGCGTAAGTATAATTTTATACAAAAACCTCCTAGTAGTAATAAATCATCGTCCAATTAATCTGGTTTATTGCTTGTGGTGACGATTAGAGCATACAAAATGATTGCTTACAGTGAAGACAAGTCATGGATTAAGAAAGTGTCTGAGTTACCTATGCTGACCACCTTGTGTCCTGTAATGCGAATTACATTCTTCATTGTAGTATTTGATTTGCATCTGATCCCACAAGCTGATTGCATAAAAGATCACGCAAACATATTGAAAGCTGGCTTTCTTCTTATTATGGAGTTCGCTTAAAATCCCACTAATGGGTGTATGTTTTGCTGTTCTTTTTCACGTTTTAATGTTTTTAAATGAACTCCTCTCTTGCACTTGCTTATACTTTTGGGTCACATTCAAGCCTAAAAAATTTTGTTTGCAAGTTTGCAGCCTTGCTTAGAAGCCGTGGTTCCACAGGTGGAATGTGTCTTTCTGTTACAAACTAGCACCTTCTGATATGACATCTCCCTGACAAACCCCATCCATGATATCTGGAACCATTAAGTGTGGTCAATACACGCTTACGGGGAGGAAGTCTTGACCCTTAACTTTTTTTATTTTTTATCAAGCCTTTGGCTGTATCTATATGTAGAATTGACTGAAAATAATTGAGAATGAAATAATTGTTTTATAATTTTTTTTTTTTTTCTCTTGTAGATTCATCAAAACCCAAAAAACTTTGTGTCCAACACTTGCCAGCTGATAAATCATGTGACAGTCCGGCCTCCTCGCATGGAAGCATGCTAGACTCCCCAGCCACTCCATCTGCTGCATTGGCCTCCCCCGCAGCCCCTGCTGCCACCCACTCTGAACAGGCTCAGCCGCTCTCCCTCACCACCAAACCTGAAGCAAGAGCCCAGCTCGCTCTCAGCCACTCTGCTGCCTTCCTGGCCTCAAAGTCCCCTCCGTCCTCCAGCCTCTCTGGGCCCCTGACCTCCCCTGTGGGTTCCCCACTGCTCTCTCGTCCCATCCCACTCACATCCTCCCTTCTGTCTCCACCTGGAATCTACTCTCCCGCTCTGCAAGCTCTACCCTTGCTGCAATCACAGCCTCTCTCCTTAGTGACCAAATCCAGTAACTGATGTGACAGAAATGTACTACCCAGGATCTACTCGCCCAAAATAAACTCTTCCTATGCAGATATGCATATACACTGCTCCACATTAGTATACAAGGACTGCTCTGCAGATACGGACATTACTCTGCACTGGCATATAGAATGCTCTACAGGTGGGAAGATGTCTGCATTTTTCTGAAATGATATACATTGTGCTCAGTAGTTATGGACCTTGATTTGGCAGTTTGGCATGTTATGCATACTTCTCTGCCCCAGTGCACAATGCATATCTGCTTGGCAATCTTCTACAGTGCAAAGCTACCCTGCTCTGAAGGGCCTCTGCAGCATGCACATAAGAAATTCACACAAATCAGCAGCCTATTAACCTGCTCCAGCCATTCACGAGGGCACTCTACAGACTGTCAATCAAGCTTTATCTGCTCTATGGCATCCAAGAACTTCCAAAAACACATGAAGGCTGTCAACAGACTTATTGCAAGGATTATTGGTCAATATTTGACCTGGCGGCTTCACCTCGGCACTACGATCACACCCGTCCCTTGACTCAAATTTTTTTTTTTTTTTTTGTCTCTAGTTGATTTTATGGAAGAGGAAAATTCCCCAGCCAATAACTTTCTTACATTTTGGAGATCTAAACAGCCTCATTGCTGAACATGTAAATTGTACATACGAATGGGGCTGTTTGCGGGTCTGGGAAATGGGTTGTGCATGTTGTTGTTTTTTTTCTTCTTTTTTTTTTTTTTTCTTTTTAAGGGAGGGTCTCTTTTTGTATCCTACATCTTTTTAAAGGGGGGGGGGGGGGGAGAATACAAGTCATGTCTTTTTAAGTGCTGGTTCAGTGGCAGCAGCTCTATCTTAGCTGTTGCGTTACCTGGGTTCGTGTCTTTTAAATATATATATATTTTTTTTATTTTATTCTTATTATTCTACAGAGGTTTTTTTTTTCTGTTCACTCTTTTGTTTAAATTTTTTAAAATTTCTTCAATGTGTGCATTTTTGTTTTTGCCCCATCCATTCCTGTCTCTACAGTTAGGTTTCTTTTTTTTTTTCTTTTTTTTTTTTTATTATTGAAAAGAAACATCTTGAAAAAAAATGTGACCTTTTTTTGTAACAAAATAGAAAATATATTGTGTTTTAAAATATACAAGCAGCGGTGTTGGGTTTTTGTTTTTTCTTCCTTTATGTGTATATTTGGCTGTGAGGTGTACACCCAAAACCCCCCATAAATATAATGACCGACCAAACCAAAAATGGTGCTTCTTCCCAACCCCCCAAGAGCAGTTCCCTCATTGAACTGCTTGTACAATGCAATGCAATACAATAACTGCTATGAAGCTATACTCTGTAAATAAAAAAACAGAAGTTGCTAAAAATGCAAAAAAAATATGATTTAAGGACCATCATTGATTTAAGAAAAAAAAAACTTGCCCAGAACATTGAGGGGTCTCTGTTTGTTTGCATGCTAAATCTGTACCTTGATTAATTGTGCCTGCTAATGCATAGTAACTGTACTCTGAATATATAACAAAGTTTGGAAAACCTATTGCACACCCCATACCAGTTATTGTATTGCATCAATAATGGGAAGTCCTTGCTCTTTCGGAACTTCTTTAGAGGAATCAATCATAACAATTCAAACAATCAGACTGACCTTCAAGCATGGCCTTAAAATTCTGTTTGACGTGTCTGTTTGCATAAAATACTACATCTGACTATACTGTTCATGGAATAAACAGATCAGAACTCTAATTTACCCAGCCCTTCATCAGGGAAGAGGTAAACTTTCCATGACCAGGTCAGTTGATATCCATAGACCACGTTTGCTACATGGGCAGAACACACAAAACAAAAGCTTTTTTTTTCTTTTTATATTGAATATCTTATCGGCATAACTTTAATATATAGACAAAAAAGTCCCTTAAATGTGACATAGATTCTCTTTAGTGGTCTGCTATATCTACAGTCATATCTTGGGAGTTTTTGTGTTTTTGTTTTGTTAACCTTTGACTATTCTTGATTCCTGTAGGTTTTAAATGCTATGTACATTTGTATCTACCTCCCAAGTAGCTGGAGGATTACCATTTTTTTTTTGTAGGGAATCTTGCTTATATCACTCTTCTCTTTCCACATCTGGGTGTCTGGGCATGCCCATTCAATGAAACGTACAACTGTGTCATGGTGAATCCTGGGTCCGTAGAGGAGAAACTAGCTGCATGCAGTCACCCTGGGTGTACATGAATGGTCATGGAACTTGGTGAATTAGCATCATATGTGGCATAGTCCTCTATTTATACAACTATAGACCTCGTGCACGGCAAAGGTCTCCATCCACTTGTTTGTGAGGTTATAGTTTAGCACCAAAATATTGGAATATTACTTTGGTTATCAGAGCAAAGTACCAACATTAAAGACTATCGATGTGCTATGCATGCCCTGGGTACCGCTCAATGTTGGGTTTTTGTTCCACCCACAAACTATTTTTAGCCCTCCTGTAGTAGGGACGCACCTGAAATTCCTTGCATAGACAGGCTAAAAAAGAAAATCATTTTTTGCACTCATTCCGTAAGGACTAACCGTGTAAGTTTTCAACAGTCTTTGGGGTAGGGGAGCGAAGATAAACATTTCCTCTTGCTGATTTATGCATTATAAAGGACTAACCTGGTGTTTCTCCTTCTAGATGACCCCAATAGGCACTGTGTACAACATTGCTAAATCTTTTAATACTGTATTTACCAATGCATTATGCTGGGCCAACTTTTAATTTGTCTTCCAAGAGGAACTCTCCAGGTGTACCGTGCAATGTATATTTAAGTTGGGGATATGGAAAGTTCATCTCTCCTCAACTTGCTTGCACCTCACTTTTAGTGAATGGCTCCCCATGGTCCATTTCTGCTCATACATAGGCATCACATGACTGTTGGATGGCACTGGTGATTAGCAGTGGTCTCACTTGGATGTATCTCATGTCTATGGAGAGACAGAGAAATACTACTAGGAGTTAAAACCTCATAACTCACTGGACCAATCACATTCGTGAATCTGTTTGGTAGAAGCTGCTCTGTTCTGACCACTTCAGAAGTAGACGGTATAGAACCTGCTAGATACCGGCTTGGAGGGGTGTAAGGTGGTGTTTTGCAACTGTAAAAATAACTAAGTGGTCCTGCACGTGTGTGGATGACTGGCATGCCACGAGACTACACAAATCCAGTACATTAGCCTTTATTTGTAGAACGCTAGCACTTGGTGAAGGGCATAAAAGGGTATGAATAATGCTAACCGCCACTCTGCCTGCTGTCCCAAGTCTCACTAATTGAATGGAGGGAGGTATGCTTTTCTATTTGAGCAAGTCATACGCCAAGTAAGGAACCTAGAACTAGTGATTTCACCATGTACCCCTCACTAGGGTAGAACCAGCAGTAGAATTGTGTGTTTAACAACTGGAGCAAACATTTTTTCACTTACGTTTAATTGAAAGATTGTATCAAGTGTAGATGGTTTATAAAGAAATTATTTAATGAAAGAATACAAAATGAAGTGCCTTATTGAAGGGATTGTCTGGTGCCCAAATGCATCTTCCAAATAGTAATGCATATTAGACATGTGCAAAACTAAAATTTTCGTTTCATTTTCGTCCATTCGGACGAAAATGTTATTTATTTAGTCTAAAACTAATTTCGTTCATTACTGCATTCGTTTCAGACCAAATTCGTTCATTATTTTCGTTTCGTAAATTTTTATTCGTTCGTTTTATAGAATACATGTAATACTATTGGCTTTCTATAAACCGAACGAGAGCCCCATTCATAAGAAATTCTTATGAATGGGGCTCTCGTTCGGTTCATAGAAAGGCAATAGTACTACATGTTTTCTATAAGCCGAAAGTCTATAAACCGAACGTTCGGTTTATAGACTTTCGGCTTATGGAATACATGTAATCCTATTGCTATTCTATAAGCTGAACGTTCGTATTATAGAATAGCCATAGGATTACATGTATTACATAAGCCGACAGCCTATAAACCGAACGTTCGGTTTATAGGCTGTCGGCATTTAACTATACAGAGACAGAGTCTCCATTCATAAATTTATGAATGGAGACTTTGTCTCCGTGTAGTGAAATGCTATTGTATTCTATAAACCGACTCTATTTCGGCTTATAGAATGCAATAGTACTACGAATGAACGAATGATTTTCGTTTATTAACCATTCGTTCATTCGGCTTTCTTTAGCTTAGCATTTTTGTTCTTCGTTTTTCGGACAAATGGACGAAAATGCATTCGTCCGAAAACGAATGCACATGTCTAATATTAATGTGCTTCCAAAGTACTTGAAAATGCATGTTTTACATTTTGCATTTCTTGACATATAGAATACTTGTAGCTAGATGAAATTGTGAAATTATAGCAGTTTGCAAGAAGCCAGGACTGCCCACACTAGATGAGTAAAAGTAATTTCCTTTTTTTTTTTTGCTGCAGGGTCCAATGAGAATAACTACATTCAAATTGTCATCTGACAATGTTTTACATTGTTAAGCGATCCTACTGTGTACAATAGCAAGGTCACTCAGACTCCACATAGTGTATTCAAAGAGCACAGGACGTGACTAAATTAAACAAAACTATATCCTCAGTGTCTATATAATTGAAAATTGTTTCATACTTACCGTAATTTTCTTTTCCTGGTTATTATCCATGGCAGCAGTTACGTATGGGTTAGCTCCACCCTCTAGGTAGGTAGGACAGAAACAGAGTTAAAAGAGAGCCCCCGCCCCTGTCTCCTCAGTCTAGTAACCAGCTCCTCATAACCAAGAAACAACAAGGGAGGGAACTGACTGCTGCCATGGATAATAACCAGGAAAAGAAAATTACGGTAAGTATGAAACAATTTTCAATTTTCCTGGCTAACCATGGCAGCAGTTACGTATGGGACATACCCAAGCAGAAACCAATAGGGATGGGAGAACATACAACCAAAAACACAGACACAGAAGAAATACTGCAAAAATGAAAAAGGTTTAATGAGAGGAGACAGAGGCCAAAACAGCGTGAGAGAAGGAGGATCCCTCAGTCTGGTGGACATCCAGACGGTAGTGTCGGAAAAAGGTGGCACCCGATGACCAGTTCCCAGCTTCGCAAACAGTCGCCACTGAAGAACCAGCCTCAGCCGCCCATGAAGAGGAAACAGCCCGAGTGGAGTGAGCCTTGAGCCCTGGAGGAACCGGAATACCAGAGGAGACGTAGCACCTGGATATCGCAGCCACAATCCAGCGGCGTAGTGATAGTGGATCCAGAATCCTACCCTCAGACCAAACCAGGAAGGCAGACCAAATGCGATGATACGTGGCCGAGGTGTTAGGCTTCCGAGCCTTCAGCAGGGTAGAGACAACGCCTTCCGACAGACCATGGGACCGCAGTGACTGCCGCTCAATCGCCAGGCCGCTAGCTGAAGAGAGCGGGGGCAAGGATGAAACACCGGACCCTGAGACAGGAGGTCCAGGCGAGGCGGGAGAAGCCAAGGGTCCCGGACGGACAGCCTGTTCGCCAGCGGAAACCAAGGCCTCCTGGGCCACCATGGAAGGATGGCCATCACTTCTGCTTTCTCCAGACGCAATTTTCCCAGGAGTCTCGGAATGAGAGGGAGAGGAGGAAAGACATA
Source organism: Pelodytes ibericus (assembly GCA_036172795.1). Classification (NCBI taxonomy): domain Eukaryota; kingdom Metazoa; phylum Chordata; class Amphibia; order Anura; family Pelodytidae; genus Pelodytes; species Pelodytes ibericus. The sequence continues at coordinate 197,759,537 of CM069858.1, read as the reverse complement.
TAGGAACTCCTTGGGCCATGGGAGAGAGAGAGCGTCCACGCCCTCTGACATGGGGTGAGGAGTCCTGGAGAAAAAGCGAGGAAGCTGAGTGTTCGCGGGAGAGGCCATCAGGTCTAAGGCCGGATGACCCCACAGGAGACAAAGATGATCGAATACCTGAGACGAAAGCCTCCAGTCTGTTGTATTGAGAGTGGTGCGGCTCAGGAAGTCTGCCATCGTGTTTTCCGGACCCGGAAGGTAAACCGCAGCCAGGTGTTCGACTGATACCTGAGCCCAGACAGCAATCGGCTCGAACTCCCGGCTGAGAGACAGGCTCCTGGTACCACCTTGATGGTTGATGTAGGCAACTGCACACCTGTTGTCTGTCTGGATCCTTACCCAATGACCCCGAATGGTTTGATGAAAAGCCAGCAAGGCCCTGTAAATTGCCCTCAGTTCCAGGACATTTGCGTGAAGACAACTCTCCGCAGGGGACCATTCTCATTGGGCGTAGTGACCGTCCAGATGGGCTCCCCAACCATGAGCGCTCGCATCCGTTGTGACAACTTTGTAAGTGACGTCCGTCAGTGGAAAACCTCTCCTGAGGTGACGGACCTCTAACCACCAGGCCAGATGATGAGAAGTCACCTCTGGTAAATACAATTTCTTGTCCAAGAAGGACCTGGGAACCGGGAGATGAGGTAGCAGAAGGGACTGAAGAAACCGGGTGTGCCATTGAGCCCAACGAACTAGGCCGATAGTGGAGACCAGGACCCCCAGAAGGGACATAAGTTTCCTGATGGGCAGCCAACCGGGAAGGACGACATTCCGGATGGCCAAAATCAGACGAGACTGACGGTCCGATGACAGGGAAACAGTAGCCGTGAGAGTGTTGAAGCACGCCCCCAAAAAGACCAGGGTTTGGGACGGAAGGAGTTGGCTCTTTGTGAAGTTGATTATCCAACCAGCTCCTTGCAGAAAACTCAATGCCTCGTCCCGCTGAGAGGTGACAAGGTCTCGAGAGGGAGCCACGATGAGAATGTCGTCCAGATAATGAAAGATTGTGAGGCCCCTCTTGCGAAGTTCTGCAACACACACCACCAGAACCTTGGAAAAGGTACGAGGAGCCGTACTGAGGCCGAATGGGAGGGCCCGAAACTGGAAGTGATCCTCCCCAATGGCGAAGCGTAGAAATCTCTGGTGCCGAATCCTGATGGGAACGTGAAAGTAGGCATCCTGGAGATCGATGGAGACCATCCAATCGCCAGGGGAGATGAAAGGAACTATCGACCGGAGGGATTCCATCCTGAATTTTCTGACCTGCATGGAATGATTCAAAACAGACAGGTCGAGGACCGGTCTTAGGTCTCCAGACGCTTTGGCTACAAAAAACAGGGGGGAGTAGTTTCCTTGGAAGCGTTCGAGCACAGGAACAGGAACAATAACCTCGTTTTGGAGAAGGGAGCGCAGAAAATTCTTTAGGATATCCTTCCGGTGGGGGTCCACAGGAACCTTGGTACGGATAAAAATAGGAGGTGGAGGGGACCGAAACTCCAGGCCGTAACCGTCGTGGATAATGGTCCGGACCCAGGAATCCGTGGAAAAACTTGCCCAGACTGCTGAAAAGGCCAGAAGTCGAGCACCGACTGGAGGGGCCTGGGCAGGAGGACCTTCATGACTGGAATTTTCCACGAAAGGAAGAGGCCGGGCGGGAACGGGAACCCTTTGCAGGTCCTCGGAAACCGCTTCTCCATGCCGAAGTACGAGCCACTTCTCTGCCGGGACGGTATTGTCTGGAATCCCGGAAGGAAGAACGAAAGGTCCGACGGTCGTTCCAAACGGTCTTGGGAAGGCGCCTGCGTTCCTGTGGCAAAAAAACTTTCTCACCTTCAGCGGCCTTACGGATGGCATCCTCCAAAACCCTTCCAAATAACAACTTTCCATCAAATGGAATGGACACCAGGGAATTCTTAGAGGCATTGTCGGCATGCCAGTGTTTTAACCACAGGGCACGTCTGGCTGACACCGACAAGCCCATGCATCTGGCCGCCAGCTTCAAAACATCCGAAGATGATTCAATAAAAAACTCCGCCGCCAGTTTGATATTGGATAAGGAATCCAGAAGCTGTTCTCTGGGGACCCCGCCTTCAATATCATCCTTGAGGTCGAGGATCCAACATTTTAGGGCACGGGAGACAGATGTCATGGCAACCGTAGGTTGGCAGATAGCACCAGCCGCAACATAAGCTCTTGACAAAGAGGCCTCGATCCGTCGTTCCATGGGGTCGTTCAGAAGTGCCGGACCATCTAGAGGGAGAGATGAACGCCGGACAACCCGAATGACCGGAGCATCTACCACAGGAGGAGAGGACCAAGAGGAGGCATCCTCGGCAGCCACGGGATATAATCTAGAGATCCTCCTGCCGGAAGAAACTTTACGATCAGGGTTCTTCCATTCAGTAGAAATCAACTCTTCAATGGAGTCATGAACCGGGAAGGATGGTCTTTTCCTATGCAGACTGGTGAAGTATTTGTCGGCTGCACCCACCGTGGGAAGAGGCTCGGTGATACCCAATGTAGCTTTAACTGCTCCAATGAGGTGGTCAATAAGGGTAGGGTCCAAGAGAACGCCCGAATCACCATCCTCTTCGGCTGAAGAGCAATTCCCCATATCCAAGGGATCCTCAGAGCCGGGCCGATCTGCAAACAAACACTCCTCAGTCGGGGGTGAGTTGTGGATCGGGATAAGATTCCCCAAATGTTCTATCAGACTCTTCTCAACAGCCTGATTAACCAGGTGCATTAAATCCGGAGAGGGCTCAGGGGGGCCAGCGGCCTAAGTCAAGCAGTCCCCGCAAAGACGTTTGCCCTCTAGAGGGGTGGCATCACAAGCCAAACATCGAGGACGCTTTTCCGTTCTCTTCCTGGGATGATCAGATTCCGGTCTAGGGCTGGAAAAAGACACCAGGGTAAATAGGCAAAAAACACTCTTAAAATAAAAATAAAAAATAAAAATAAAAACTCACCTAGAATGACGAGAATGAGACCTCTTGGATGAGGTGGACATGATAGTATGGAATAAAAATAAAGGGCAGGCTGAGAAAGAAAAGATTGCATGAAACAAATGCACAAAACGAAAATTACAGAAAAACAGACAAAACAAAGAATTACCTGAGGCTGGAAGAGGAAAGGCACAGGGAACCAAGGTCAAGGTGAGTCCTGGTATGAAAGAAAATGACTGGGCCCACCTAACTAATGCACCAGCAGCCCTAAATAGTATGAAAAGTAAGTGGTGGAACGCAAAATGCGTTCCACCTGAAGAAAAGGAGAGGAAATGGAGGCGTGGAACGCATATGCGTTCCAACGCCGAAAAAACGGCACTGAAAAAGAGGCGTGGAACGCATATGCGTTCCAACGCCGAAAAAACGGCCACGAAAACGAGGCCTGGAACGCAAATGCGTTCCAGCGCCTCTAAAACGCCTTCCCAGCCGACAGGATACAGAAAACGAGGGCTGGAAGGCGGAAGAACTCCAGCCCTCCATAGAAACAAATGCGTTCCACCGCCGAGAATAGGGTATAGAAAGGGAGGTGTGGAACGCAAATGCGTTCCACAGCCTCAAAAAATAAACGGAGAAGGGGGGAAACAGAAGTGTGGGATGCCAAAGCGTCCCCACACTTAATAGAAAAAACAAAATAAGAATAAAGAAGTGGGGTGGGGGGGGGAACTCCCATCACAATGCCCCATACATACCACCAAAGTGTAGCAGGAATTGAGACCTCTGCCAATCACCAATACATCTCCAGTACCACTTGCAGTAAGCTTACGGAGGAACATGGCCAAAAACTTAATATCCAGAATCATCTCCAGTACCAACTAGAAGTAAGTGTACGGAGGAATAAATATCCCAGGGAACCGTGAAAAGACAAGGAACCGGGCTTCGGAAAGAAAGAGGCTGAACTTTCCGGATGGTGAGTAAAAAACAAATAAAGAAAAAATCCATAAAACAATAAATATTTAGGCCCGAAACGGGCCCCGTCCTAATACCAATGAGGACAGAAAAAAAACTGAGGAGACAGGGGCGGGGGCTCTCTTTTAACTCTGTTTCTGTCCTACCTACCTAGAGGGTGGAGCTAACCCATACGTAACTGCTGCCATGGTTAGCCAGGAAAATAAGATAAGTGCTGCCACAATTGTATTAAACATGCAGAGTAATCACTGGGGGAGGGTTTGAGTCAAATATTAAAAATGTGATTTATGCAGAATGCCTGCATCAAATCACACTGGAAAAACACCCTGTGCACTATACAAGCAGTAATCTTCATCTTGCACCAAAGTGACTTTGTGGACTACACTGTTCCCTTAAGCCTTCTTTACTCCATATAGTTCTCTCAGGGGGCAGACATCTGGTCAAAGATTCTAAACAAAATGTCTGCCTCCTTGTAGAGCTGTATGGAGTAAAGAGCTCAATAATGTACTTTATTTATATTCTTTCATTAAAGCATTTCTATATAAAAATGCCTACACCTGATGCCATCTTTCAATTAAACAGAACTTAATTTTTTTCTACAGTTGTCCTTTAATATCGGGCCATTCCCAACAAATGTACTTAATGTATTTCTGGAATCGGTTCAACATACTGAGTCCTGGAGTCTATGCCAAGTAGGAAATTAGAGTTTGTGTGTATTTTATTACCTGTCATTAAAAAAAAAATAGAAATGTGTCCATCGTAACCAAGAAATGCCCCAGTGACAAAGTGGCCTGGTTGTATAATCATAAATATGTGAGTTCTGCCCTCTGTGTGGTCATTTGCTTCTATGCTAAGTAGAGGATCACAATACAAAAGGGTTAACAGCCACAGCTTTGGAAACTGGATGGCGATCTCGGGGGAGTCCTTGCGCTCTCTCTCTTGGTATCTCACCCCCAAATGATGGGCTGCTTAATTCCTGCTAATTGAAATGGCTAATGATGTCCCTGGTGTCCCCTCTGTACGAGGAAGCTGGGGGTTAATTGGACTCATTCATTTACACACATCACAGAACTGCAGGAGCAGCTGCTCTGGGGGAGAGCGACGGACCCAGACTGCTGAATTACCATACAGTGTGGAAAAGACACATAACTACTCATGGGTCTGTGTCGAAGGCCATTTATTGGTTGGAGACGGTATAATCACATGGAGAGACGGATCTGTCGCTGTTCATACAGAATCAACTTTTATCGTAAAGCTAGACCGTCTAATGACATGGATGTCACGACAGCGAGAAGAAGACTGGAGCCAGAGACAGAACCATGATTTCAAATATCCAGCACGTTTAAACTTCCAAAATGTATTTTTTTATGTATGAATGGCCATTTCTTCCTGTTTTATATCATTTTGAAATGGTGCTTGTGTATCTGTCACTCCTAGTGCAAACGAGCTTGGAAGAAAGACGAGACGGGATACGATTAAAACATTTAAATACATAAAAGGAACCAATAAAATAAAGGACGAGAGTCTATTTAAAAATATTCCTGGCATCTGAATCACACAATATTACTGGCATTTGAATGGCACAATGCTACTGGTATTTGAATGGCATAATATTACTGGGCTCTGAATGGCACAATATTACTGGTATTTGAAAGGCACACTATTACTGGCATCTGAATGGCACAATATTACTAGCATCTGAATGGCACAATATTACTGGTATTTGAATGGCACAATATTCCTAGTATCTGAATGGCACAATATTACTGGTATTTGAATGGCACAATATTACTGGTATTTGAATGGCACAATATTACTGGTATCTAAATGGCACAATAATACTGGCATCTTAATGGCACAATGGTATTGGCATCTGGCACAATAATACTGTCATATTAATGGGCAAATTGGCTGTGGCTTATTAATGACAAAATTATACTGGCATATAATTGGGCAAATTGGCTGTTATAGAGAGAGAGAGAAATGTCTGTATGTATAGATATGTATTGTTTTAGAATTGTACAATTGTCACCTCGTGGGGCTCCTGTGTGTTGCATCATTAATGGCGGTCCCATATGTGGCATAATTATGGGGCGCTTGTGTGTGGCATATTTATTAGGCACCATGTGTGGCATAATTAAGGGACTCTTTTGTGTGGCATAATTATGGGACACCTGTGTGTGTGTGGCATAATTATGGGGCACCTGTGTGTGTGTGGCATAATAAATTGGGCACAGGTGAGTGGGGCATAAATAGTGGGGCTCTGGTGTGGCATAATTTATGGGGCTCCTGTGTGTGGCATAGTTAATAGGCCAGCTAACTGGCATTACTAAGGAATCTGTTTGGCATTGTATTGGAGGAAATCCAGGGGGGGGTGACACCATGAGTTTCCGCACCGGGTGACACCAACCCTAGTGACGCCTCTGCTGGGAGGAAAGTCGTAACGGGGGATATGATAGAAACATTTAAATACATAAAGAGAATCAACACAGTAAAGGAGAAAAATAGATAAATGAATTGTTTCTGTAACTGTTATTCAGAGAAGCCATGTACAGCCAGGCTGAGACATATATACTGTTTGACATTTGAATGTCAGAAATAAAGATTTTATGGTATAAATATGTCCTCAGTGGAGATTAAATAAAATGAAATGTCCAATATAAAAGGCAAATGAAAATGTACTAATAAACACCAACAAAGTGACAAATTGCTCCAAATATAAATAAACAGGACACTGCATGCAAACAGTATAACACACATATACATGCAAAACATGCATTCATATACTGTATCTACCAAGTTTATATAATAAACTAATGGCTGTTAACCCCTTAAGGACAGAGCCTTTGAAACATTTTTGTCCTTTCTGGACAATGGCTATTTTAACATTTCTGTGCTGTTTGTGTTTAGCAGTAATTTTCTTCTTCGTCATTTGCTGTACCCACACATATTATATATTGTTTTTATCGGGACAAAAAGGGCTTTCTATGGATGCCATATTTTTGATCATATCTTATCATATTATTAAAAAAAAATAATAAAATATGGTAAAAAAAAAAAAAATACACAAATTTCTTTGTTTTTATTTGAAACAACTTCTCCTCATCGACAATAGCGAACGAAAAAACATGCTAAATAGATTCTACTATTTCTCCTGAGTACAGGGATACCACCCATGCATAGGTTTGTTGGGTTGTTTGGGGGCTAAAATGCCAAATTTGTGAGGTGCAGTTTTTTGTTTTCCAACTTGAAATTTTTACATGCAGACAGCCTGCACCCATGTCCCATTTGGGACATATTTGAAACCAGCCAGTGTATTTTACCCCATCAACCCATATATTTTTTAAAAGTAGACACCCTAGGCTATCTCAAATGGTGGTATTTTAACACTTTCCATGCACTATTTCTACCACCAGCCTTTGTCAAAGTTTGTGGTAGTAATTTTTTTGTGTTTTTTTTTCACAAACCTTGTACTTCAGACATAAATTTACAGATTTTGGTATGTGTCACTGCCAAATAACACCCCAATAAGTGTTCAGAAACATCTCTTGAGTACAGGGATACCCCCCATGCATAGGTTTGTTGGATTGTTTGGGGGGTAAAAGGCCAAATTTGGGAGGTGAAGTTTTTGGTTTTCCAATTTGAAATTTTGACATGCAGACAGCCTGCACCCATGTCCCATTTGGGACATATTTGAAACCAGCCAGTGTATTTTACCACATCAACCCATATATTTTTTTAAAGTAGACACCCTAGGCTATCTCAAATGGTGGTATTTTTACACTTTCCATGCACTAATTCTACCACCAGCCTTTGTCAAAGTTTGTGGTAGTCATTTTTTTGTGTTTTTTTTTCACAAACCTTGTACTTCAGACATGAATTTACAGATTTTGGTATGTGTCACTGCCAAATAACACCCCAATAAGTGTTCAGCAACATCTCTTGAGTACAGGGATACCACCCATGCATAGGTTTGTTGGGTTGTTTGGGGGCTAAAAGGGCCACATTGTGAAGGTGCGCATTTTCAACTTGGAATATTGACGTGTAGCCAGCCTGAGCCCATCTTTCATTTGGGACTTTTTTTTAAAGTAGGACAGTGTATTTTACCCCAAAAAGTATATATTTTGTAAAAGTAGACACCCTAGGCTATTTTAAATGGTGTTATTTTAACACTTTCCATGCACCAATTCTACCACCAGCCTTTGTCAAAGTTTGTGGTAGTCATTTTATTGTGTATTTTTTCCCACATACATTGTACTTTAGACACAAATTCACATATTTCGGTATGTGTCACTGACAAACAATACCACAATATATGTTCAGCAACATCTCCCGAGCACAGGGATACCACCCATGCATAGCTTTGTCAGCTTTGTTGGGTGTTGAAAGGCTACATTTGAGAGGTGCGCTTTTTGATTTTCAAACTTGGAATTTGAACATGTAGAGCAAGGAAGGGGTTAATAGCTCTTATAAGAGCCTTTGTAGTACTGTACAAAAAAATTAACCCCTAAAAATGCACAGACAAGAAAAAAATTTCTGCTGTGCAGTGATCAGTGGCAGGGAAGGGGTTAATACACTACACTATACAAAGGGTATGGCTTTTATAAAAGCCCTTGGGACTCACAATTTTTTTAACATTTTATTTAATTTATTACAATTAAAAAATTATGTTATACAGATCTGTCTCTTTCCCTCACTAAAACTCAAGTGAGGAGAGGGAGGCAGATCCATATGGGTCAGAACAATATTTACCAATATTGATCGAACCAGACGAATGGTGATGCTCATCTGAGAAATCACCAAACCACCTTTGCCACTGATCGGCTGTTACTGATCGCTATACACGTGTTCAGACAGCTTCAAAAGGAATACACGTAATCCCCTAGTGGGTATAATTAACCCCTAGCGAGCCTGACAAAAAAAATGCTGATAGCAAAAAAAAAATCCTTCTGCGACTAGATTGCTCCATATGCGCTGCTTAGGCAGTGACCATATGCACTGCTTAGGCAGTGACCATATGTGCTGCTTAGGAAGTGATATACGGCAAGGAAGGGGTTAATAGCTCTTATTTAAAAAAAAAATTACGTTAAACGTAGTCCCCTAGCGGGTATAATTAACACGTGACGGGTGTAATAAAAAAGTTTTAAAAAAATTAAAAATGCTTCTGCAGCAAGATTGCTGCATTTGCGTCAGATCTCTGCTTAGGCAGTGATCTACAGCAAGAAAGGGGTTAATCTCTCTTAAAAGAGCTTTTTTTTATACTGTAATGAATTACAGTAAAAAAAATTAACCCCTAAAAAATGCACAGACAGCAAAAAATGTGCTGCTGTGTATGATCACTGCGTACACAGCGATCAATGGCAGGGAAGGGGTTAAATGGCTTTTATAAAAGCCCTTGGTGTTTAAAATTTTATTAAATATTTGTTTTATTATTTTATTTTATTTTTTTACTTTATCTGATCTGTCTCTCTCCCTTACTATAACTAGTAAGGTGAGGGAGGCAGATCAATACTTGTCAAAGGCAATATTTGCTAATATTGCCTTTGACAGTATGATAAGTGCTCATCAGAGCACTTATCATACATGCCTGCACACAGATCACATAGATCTGTTGTGCCGGCATCGATTGGCTCCCCCTAGAGCATCGGAAGTGAAATACTTTCACTTCCGATGCTCTTGCCATTAGAAGGGAAGCGCTGCCTGTATAGGCAGCGTTCCCTTCTACTGAGCCGATGGGGTCGCTCAGGAGAGCGACCACCATCGGCTCTGGGGAGCATCAAGGTGTTACTAAGTGCCTCGCTAGCGAGGCACTTTAGAAACACCGCAGATGCTTAGAAAGCGAACGATCGTTCGCTTTCTAAGCACATGTGTGCAGTGGGCGCAGCCATTTTTAAATGGCTGCTACGATCACTCCGTGGAGTGATCGTAGCGCGCCCCTGCACTTTTGGGGGGTGTTGCACAATGCCTCTACCTAGAGGCATTGTAGCAACACCGTTAGAGTAAAGAAAGCGACCGCTGGTCGCTTTCTTTACTCAGTTTAGTGCATGACGTGCCAGGCACGTCAGCTGTCGGCAAGTCCTCGATTTGCCGTGACGTGCCTGGCACGTCATCTGTCGTTAAGGGGTTAATACAACCGTCTTTCATTGCATATTAAAAGTTCAATAACTCTGAAAATGTCTGTATTCCAGAATATTATTTATAGGACTCTATGAATGTTACATCCGTATTGCATTTGTCGGCAATGCAATTCAGAAGATACCTGACTGATGAACTGTGTGTGCACATGCGCGACTGTGGATTCTTTCGGATGCCACATTTGGCCCCTTGGTTCATGTGTGTCAGGAATGAAAGTAGGAGGAGCTGGGGACTTTACTAATCAAATAAAGTATTAAGTAAGTCGCTCCCCCCCCAAAAAAAAAGTTAATTATTGACTCATTGTGGGATCAAAAAAAAGTTTTGTTGTCCTTTAATTATTTTATCGTGAGTGATATATTCTCATTCCAGGGCCCGCCACAGAATGTTCATCTTCCACCCTTGGAAGATGGATCGCAGGGGAGGGCTACAAACGTTTGGCTCATGTGGCAAAAAATATATTGTAGCCCATAGTCCAACTTCATCAGCCCACACATCCTCATCAGAGACAGACACAGATAGACAGATATATTGACAAAAAAGGGACAGCGCTTGATAGACAGAAAAAGACAACTGAATAGAAACACACATTTTTTAGAACTAGAACACACATTAATTAACTTCTGGCCAAGCCCACCTAGCTTCAACTGGCCCAAGTACTAGCACCACCTTCCCTTGTGACCTCTTCACTCACCCAACAGGGATATTCACTAGACATTTGCATTCGTTTTCGGACGAATGCATTTTCGTCCGAAAATAGCATTTTCGTTCATTCGTTTGAAAAACAAATAACGAAAATGCTAAGCTAACGAAAGCCGAATGAACGAATGGTTAATAAACGAAAATCATTCGTTCATTCGTCCATTTGTAGTACTATTGGCATTCTATAAGCCGAAATAGAGTCGGTTTATAGAATACACACAATAGCATAGTACACTACATTCCATAAACCGACATAATGAACGACTTTCGGTTTATGGAATGTATGTAAGTCTATTGGCATTCTATAAACCGACTCTATTTCGGTTTATAGTAATGCCAATACTATAGCACGAATGGACGAATGATTTTCGTTTATATTAAACCATTCGTTCATTCGTTCAACTTCTTAGCTTTCTATAAACCGAAACAGAGTCCCCATTCATAATTTTTTATGAATGGGAACTCTAGTTCGGTTTATAGAAAGCCCATAGTATTACATGTAATCCATAAGCCGAAAGTCTATAAACCGAACATTCGGTTTATAGACTTTCGGCTTATGGAATACATGTAACCCTTTTGCTATTCTATAAACTGAACGTTCAGTTTATAGAATAGCAATAGGATTATATGTATTCCATAAGCCGAAAGTCTACAAACCGAACGTTTGGTTTATAGACTTTCGGCATTTGTAATGAATGTAATAGTACTATTGGCTTTCACAGAGTCTCCATTCATATTTTTTTTTTGTAATTCTATGTATTCTATAAACCGAAAGTCTATAAACCGAACGACCTTCGGTTTATAGACTTTCGGCTTATAGAAAACGTACAGTAGTAGTGCCTTTCTATTAACCCATTCATAAGAATTATGAATGGGTTAATAGAAAGGCACTACTACTGTACGTTTTCTATAAACCGAAAGTCTATAAACCGAACGACCTTCGGTTTATAGACTTTCGGCTTATAGAAAACGTACAGTAGTAGTGTCTTTCTATTAACCCATAAGAATTATGAATGGGTTCATAGAAAGGCGCTACTACTATACGTTTTCTATAAGCCGAAAGTCTATAAACTGAAAGTCGTTCAGTTTATAGACTTTCGGTTTATAGAATACATAGAATTACATGTAAGAATTATGAATGGGTTAATAGAAAGGCACTACTACTGTACGTTTTCTATAAACCGAAAGTCTATAAACCGAACGACCTTCGGTTTATAGACTTTCGGCTTATAGAAAACGTACAGTAGTAGTGTCTTTCTATTAACCCATAAGAATTATGAATGGGTTCATAGAAAGGCGCTACTACTATACGTTTTCTATAAGCCGAAAGTCTATAAACTGAAAATAGACTTTCGGCTTATAGAAAACATGTAGTACTATTGCCTTTCTATGAACCGAACGAGAGCCCCATTCATAAGAATTTCTTATGAATGGGGCTCTCGTTCGGTTTATAGAAAGCCAATAGTATTACACGTATTCTATAAAACGAATGAATAAAACGAAACACTGTACTAATGCAGTAATGAACGAAATTCGTTTTAGATGAAATAAATAACATTTTTGTCCGAAGTTTTAGTTTTGCACATGTCTAATATTCACTAAAAGGTGAGTTGCAGTGAGATAAGGTAAGATGTACATTTCATCTCACCAATTTAGCTATACATTGTGCAGACACAACCCGAGTGAGCTTCCCTTGCTAACTAAACTCACCAGGATAATCCCTTCACAATGTATAGTTAAACTGGTGAGGTGAAATGTTCATCTCACCTTATAGTGAATAGCCCTCTATGTCTCTCCTGTCTGCATAGTAAGCAGGGTTCTCTACATCATGTATTGGTCTGTCTGTTCGTTTAACATCGTAAGTAGTCCCCTTTACGTTCTGTATCAAGCGCTATGTAAATAGATATTAATATAATAGAAAGTGCTACAGTAGGGAATTTAGACGTAAAAACTGGTTCAGTCCCAGCCTGTTAAATCAGTTTAGAGAGCAGTTCGGGGGCAATAACCCCCCTGCCACCTCTCCGTCGATCGTACCATGTTATTCAAGACATAGTTGTACGTCCCTTCCAAATTAGCACAGGCCAATAATGTGACTCAAGAATTAAACCTCTATACTGTCCAGGGTTATAACCTATAGATTTAAGGCTTATTGATATCACTTGTTTGCTAGATCCTGATAAATGTTATACAAACACAAGCAGTATGGATTACGCTTATCCCTTCGGTAACAGCTAGGTCTAAGGTGATGTAGATCTTTTGGAAGAATTATTCTATACAAAATAGACAAAGTTACTTGCACAGTTTAATGGAGGGCTTTAAGGTTTCTGGTTTGGAATTAATATGTTGAAATCCACGTTGTTTACACATTGACATTACAGTCAGATTTGATAGAGGATATGAAAAAAAGAAAAATACCTGTGGCTTCCACTTTCGGCTGAGTGTGATGTGATAGAGTATAGTGCAAGCTCAGCAGTATTGTCAGAGTGACATGTTTAATAACGACATTTAATGACCGGCATTTCTACCCATCCAGATCAAGCTTGGTCACATTGGCTGTTACAGGGACAGTCTGGTCCCCAAACTAATTTTGGTGCAAGATAAAGATTACTGCTTGTATAGTGCACAGGCTTTTTTTCCAGTGGGATTTGATGCAATCATTCTGCATAAATCACATTTTTAATATTTGACTCTAGTCCTCCCCAGTAAATACTCTGCATGTTTACTGTGGGTGCGGCAGCACTGATTATATAGACACTGAGGATATAAAGTTTTGTTTCATTTAGTCACTTCATGTGCACCTCGAATTGAATACATTGTGTGGACTCTAAGTGACCTTGCTCTTGTACACAGTAGGATCTCTTAACAGTGCAACCCATTGTCTGATGACATCACTGGGGACACAGGAAATTCCATTTGAATGAAATTATGAAATTATTCTCAGCAGCAAAAAATAAATGACTTTTACCAGGCTAGTGTGGGCAGTCCTGGTTTCTTGTAAACTGTAATTTCACAATTTCATCTACCTGTAAGTATTTTATATTTTAAGCAATGCAAAAGCATGCATTTTTAAGTACTTTGAAAGTATATTAATATGCATTAATATTTGGAAGATGCATTTTGGGCACTAGACAGTCCCTTTAAGTATAAATCTTCCTACACACTAAAATGACAGGATTTTTTAAAAAGACACAATCGCTGTTTATTATGTACAAGGGCGATTGCGCCTTTTCTATACATTCGCCACTGTAGTATGCAGGAATAGAACCTCCGCCAAACACTGACGAGGGCTGTTTCTGATAACAGCACGGAAATCTGTATTTTTTCAGGTTCTCTGGCCCTAATTTGGTGCTGTAAAGCATTTATATGGGTTGTGCCGGCGCAGTCTCATGGAACCTCTCACTGATCATTTACCATCGTACTTCTTCTGATCTTATAACCCGCTGTATGAACCTGCTTTGCACGGAAGAAGGATGGTTTCAGTATTTTCTTAGCTACACCAGACAGACCGGGAACAATGGAAACTGATTAGTACGGCACTTTTATTCAGCTAGCCATTAAAAGGAAGCAGGTTTGACATGCTTTCAGAATGCAGTACCTTCTTATACCCTTCATTTTGTTGCGTTCGTTTGACTTCTACATTAGTGAAGTCATCGAAACAAGATGGCGTATTTATATACATGTTCCAGTATTCTCCATGACCTTATAGTTTATGGAGCCTGTTACCAAGTGTATAAGGAGCTGTAATCATTACATACCATGATCACAATTTAGCCCCTTAGTGACATGACTTTTTTGGCTTGTCCGACGCTTGGTGACATGGGCTGTTTTAACATTTCTGAGGTGTTTGTGTTTTGCTGTAATTTATTTCTGTCTCATTTAGTGTACCCGCACAAACTATATATCGTTTTTATCGTTATAAGAAGGGCTTTCTTTTGATACCATTTTTTTGATAATAGCATATAATTTGATGAAAAAAAAATAATAAAATATGGCAAAAAAATTGAAAAAATTATTTTTTTATGACTTTTATTTGAAAAATCGTATACTCATGTACAAGAGACAACAAAAAAACACTGCTAAAAAGTTTCTAATATATGTCCTGAGTTCAGAAATAGCCCATGTTTTTGTGCTTTTTTATTCATGTTACAGGGCCAGAACTATAAGTGGTGCAAAGCTATTTTAAAATCCTTTCTTTCAAAATTAGCGATAGCGACATTTTAACACTGATTTCTGTACTAAATCCATGAATGACCCCCAACATGTACATATTTTTGAAAACTAGACAACTCAGGGCATTTAACTTGGGGTATTTTGACACATTTCATGTAGCCATTTTACCACCAATCTATGCCAAAGTTTGCAGAAAAAAATCTTTTTTTTTTAATTTTTCACATATATTGCAATTTAGGCAAACATTACCTTAAAATGTGAAGGGGTATTTCCAAATAACACCTCAATATGTGTTCAGCAACATCTCCTGAGTACAGGGATACCACCCATGCATAGGTTTGTTGGTTTGTTTTGGGGCTAAAAGGCCACATTTAGGGGGTGCGCATTTTGGTTTTCCAACTTGGAATTCTGACATGCAGAAAACTTGTGCCCATGTCCCATTTGGGACATTTTTGAAGCCAGAAAGTGTATTCTACCCCACAAAACCATATATTTTTTAAACTAGACACCCTAGGGTATTTCATATGGTAGTATTTTAACACTTTTCATGCACTAATTCTACCACCAGCCTATGTCAATGTTATGGATAGTAATTTGTTTTTCACATTCATTGTACATCGGGCATGAATTCACAGATCCTATTATGTGTCAGTGCCAAACAACACCTTAATATGTGTTCAGCAACATCTCCTGAGTACAGGGATACCACCCATGTGTAGGTTAGTTAGATTATTTGGGGGCTAAAAGGCCACGTTTAGGGGGGGTGCATTTCCAACTTGGAATTTTGACATGTAGTCAGCTTGCGCCCATGTTCCATTTGGGACACTTTTGAAGCCTGTCAAAGTATTTTACCCCATAAAACCATATATTTTGGAAAACTAGACATCCTAGGGTATTTAAAATGGTGGTATTTTAACACTTTCCAAGTGCTAATTCTACCACCAACCTATGTCAAAGGGTTGGGATGTCATTTTTCCCCCACACACATTGTAGTTCAGGCAGGGATTTTCAGATTCTGGTATTTGCCACTGCCAACCAACACCTCAATATGTGTTCAGCAACATCTCCTGAGTACAGGGATACCCCCCATGCATAGGTTTGTTGGTTTGTATTGGGTCTAAAATTCCACATTTAGGGGGTGCGCAATTCCAACCTGGAATTTTGACATGTAGTCAGCCTGCGCCCATGTTCCATTTGGAACATTTTTTAAGCCGTCCAATGAATTTTACCCCATCAAACCATATATTTTTGGAAAATATACATCCTAAGGTATTTCAAATGGTGGTATTTTAATACTGTATAGGTACTAATTCTACCACCAGCCTTTGTAAAAGTTTGTGGTAGTACTTTTTTGGGAGTTTTTTTTCCCACATGCATTGTACTTCAGGCATGAATTCACAGATTCTGGTATATATCACTGCCAAACAACAACCCAATATGTGTTCAGCAACATCTCCCGAGTACAGGGATAGCACCCATGCATAGGTTTGTTGGTTTGTTTTTGGCTAGAAGGCAACATTTGTGAGATGCGCATCTCAAAATTCCAACTTGGAATTTTGACATGTAGTCAACCTGCGTCCGTGTCCTTTATGGGATATATCTTTGAAGCCAGCCAATGTAATTTACCCCCACCAAACCATATATTTTTTTACGGTAGACCCCCATCACTACTTGTGGCAAGGGCTCAGCAGCCATCGATACATCGCTAGATGATGTATCAGAAAGCTGAATAGGGTCAAAATCGAACCCTGAGTCCGCGGCCTCAGAATCAGTGCGTAAGCAGTGATCTCGAGCAAAGAAGGAGTTAATAGCTCTTAGAAGAGCCTATCTAGTACTGTAATACATTACAGTACAAAGAAATGAATCCATAAAACAGTGCAGACAGCAAAACATACTGTTGCTGTGCAAGATTACTGCTTACACAGTGATGAATGGCAGGGAAGGGGTTAATACACAGTGAAAGACTTTCATAAAACCTGCCAATTATATAAAATGTTATTTTATATCACTAATACTGATCTGTCTCTTTCCGTCACAAAAATGTAAGTGAGGAGAGGGAGACAGATCAATATTTGTGAATATTGATCCGATTAATTTTGATCTGACCAGGGCGAATGGTGAGCTTAATTGAGAAATCACCAAACCGCCTTTGCCACTAATTCGCTGTTACTGATCGCTATGCGCTCAGGCAGCTTAAAAAAAAAAATCTCAAATATTTTTACTTTACATGTAATCCCCTAGTGGGTATTTGTAAAAAAAAAAATAAAAAAAAATATGCAGACAGATAAAAATTGCTTTGGCGTCAATATCATTGCGTAAGCAGTGATCGACGGCAAATAAGGGGTTAATAACTCTTAGAAGAGCCTTTTTAGTACTGTAATAAATTACAGTACAAAAAAAATGAACCCCTAAAAAATGCACAAACAGCTAAAATAAATGCGCTGATGTGCACGATCACTGCTTATGCAAGATCAGTGGCAGGGAAGGTGTTAAACGCAGGGAATTGCTTTAATAAAAAAATTTTTATTGTTTTATTATTTGTGTGTTGTGAATTAATCGTTTTTTTTAACTTTTACAACTTTGATCTGTCTCTCTCCCTCACTAAAAAAAATGTGAGGAGAGGGAGGCAGATCATAACTGGTCAGATCAATATAGAGTTAATATTGATCTGACCAGTCAGTGGGGATGTTCAGGAGAGCATCCCCACTGCCTGTCAGTGTGCCTGGCAGTCACTGATTGCCTCTGTGAAGAGGCAATCGTGTGACAGCCAGAGAGCACAGGAAGCAGGTACTTCCTGCCTCCTGTGCTCTTGCCCTTAGAAGGGCAGCGCCATCTTGGTCACTCAGTGACCAAGATCGTGCATTTTTTTTTTTTGTTTCTGATTGCCTCGACTTGCGAGGCAATCAGAAACACTTTCTGAGCATAGGAAGCGAAAAATTTGCTTCCTATGCTCACTTTTTTAATGCACGTGTTTTAAAGGCTCTGTGCCTTTAAAACCGGCATTTCGATCGCTCTCCGAAGCGATCGAAATGCCGACGGGCATTTTTTTTTAGTATTGTACGATGCTTCCACACGGAAGCATCGTTACAATACCATCAGAGCACTGAAAGCGGAAAAACTCCGCTTTCAGTGCTCGTTTTGACACAGGACGGACTAGGTCCGTCCTGTGTCACTAACGCCTCGGCACACAGGACGGACCTAGTCCGTCCTGTGTCGCCAAGGGGTTAAAAGAACCCTGTCACTGTAAATGTAAGTAAATAATTACCAAAAAACTCTAGATGAGGAGAAAAATATGTTTAAAACATGTCTGTGGTATCTACTGCTTATGACATCACCTTGTGGCGTTATCTGCAAGTTAACTAATTTTCAATGAAAAAATGTGTCATTTACAAACTAAGCCACATGATGATGTCATAAACAGGAGACAAAAACAGACACATTTAAAATACATTTTTCTCTTAAAGTATGCCTATTCACGCACTTTTGCTAACACATTGTATAGCTCATTTTTGGTCATTTTTTTTTACAACTTACATACACAGTATAAACAAAGTTTAGTCTGACAGAGTCCATTTAACAAGCATTGGAACAGCTTTCAGCAGAGCAAGCAGTGCAAGCTTTAACACCTGCTTTTGCACAGGTGTTAAAGTCATTTAAACAGTCAATCTGTTCACATGCCAAACACAATGAGGCTTTGTAAGATTTAAAGGGCCAGTAAAGCCTCACGATACACCGATTTTCCATAAAACCCATATTGAGACATATTGAGTATAGGGCTGTAATCAGTCAAATGTAACCTACTCTGCAGTTGGCATTTTAGCAAAGCTCTGACATAAATATTATTTGTCAGGGTCTAACCGGAGAATGATATCAGAGCCGTGGGATAGCGTGGTACCACTGCAGAATCATGGGAAATGTAGTTCCCATTGATTCTGCTTTTGTTTAAAAGCAGAGATCACGCACTGGTCGGGCATTTCAGAAGCCTCCTTTGGCCCCTTGGTTCATTTTTCGGTGACCCAACTGAGCCAAGAGGTCAGGAATGAAAGTAGGAGGGGCTGTGGACTCTTATAAGCAAATAAAGTTTACAGTAAGCCCCCCCCCCCCCCCCCAAATAAAAAGTTTAATTATGTTAATTATTCACTAAGTGTTGAATAACATTGAGCCAAAAATAGAGTTTAGTTGCCCTTTAACACCATAGTATATAAAGCTGATGTTTAGTATTTAAAAATAAAGTTATCAATGGCGGTATTTTACACTGAGAACCAGGAGACATTTCTAGGAACAATCACAATTGTCACACGGAAGGGAGCTCAATCAGGAGCTCTGGTCACCAACTGTAACACTCTAGCTTGGTTTGAGGGATAAGCATGACAATCAACATGCATTGTTTATCCAATGAGACAAAGTGGGTTTTTACTGCCCTCTAGTGTTCCATGTGGAGAAAGCTGGGAGCTTATTCTATCCAGGGCAGTCAATTAAGAAAAGCCACTGATGTTTACCTCAAACAGATGTCTGACTATAAGACTAGGATCCAGGTCTCCCGCAGAGCTGCAGGCAACCTTGATCCTCCTCGTAAGCAGTGCGTAGAGACCCTCTGCTGCTGCCTGCCACTTCCGCCGAGGTCAAGTGACATCCCGGTCCTCCATTACAAACGCCCCAGCAGAAGTGCCAGGCACCATCAGAGGATAATGTAGGCATTTGCTTGAATTTAATACAATGAATAGATCATTCTCAAACATTATCAGGTGATACAGTCCCTTTAATGATTGTAGCTGTTTACAGTAACAATTATGTGAGTTAGAATGTGGTACTATGTCACGGTTGTGGCATAGTTAACCCCTTCGCAACAATGGATGTGTCAAGCACGTCCTGCCGGGAAAGGTGCTGGTCTATTGCCTCGATGTCGCGGCAATAGCCAGCACCAAAATATCCTATCTGGGGCACCCACGGAGCGATCATGCTCTGTCAATATGGCTATGCCCTCTGGTGGTCTGAGCTTCTGAAGTGAAAGTAAATTCATTTCTGTTGCTCTGAATATGTTGCTTGACTGCCCCTAGAGGCAGCCAAGCAACATTTCAATGTTAAAAAAAAAAATGAAAAAAAGATTTAATTAGCTTAAAACTAGTATTATGTTAGATTAGCCTATAGAGTTAAAATTCAATTATTTTTAGCATAAGGGATAGGGTTAAAAATTAAAATATATTAGGGGATAGCATAAGGGTTAGAGTTGGGGTTAAATTTAGTGTTAGGGTTAAATTTAGGGTTCGGGTTGAGGTCAAAAGGTCAACACTATTTTTGCCCCATAACTCGCAAAAAGATACAGAAAAATACGGAAACATGCCTATTTCTGAACTCGGGACAACATTGAGAAACTATTTAGACGGGGTCTTTGTTAATTATTGTATTTGTGTAAATTATATTTTAGGTCAAAGTTGGAAAAATTGTTTTTTTAAAACTTTTTCATCATATTTTATGATTTTTTTGTAGTAAATTATAAGATATGATGAACATAATGGTATCTAATGAAAGCCCT
The DNA here is from genome assembly GCA_036172795.1 of Pelodytes ibericus. NCBI lineage: Eukaryota > Metazoa > Chordata > Amphibia > Anura > Pelodytidae > Pelodytes > Pelodytes ibericus. The sequence goes on along the minus strand of CM069858.1, from coordinate 197,739,053 downwards.
TCTTATGACGATAAAAACAACATATAATTTGTGTGTGTACAGTATGTGAGAAAGAAGAAAATGACAGCTAAACACAAACACCTCAGAAATGTCAAAACAGCCATTGTCACCAAGGGAAAGTCAATGTCTTGTCACCAAGGGGTTAAAATGAGGTAATGTGGAAGGTAGGATTTTCTTCCAGTAATATAACCCATGCTATTGCCTTCATAGACATTGGCTCCCATACTGACCAGTAAAATACCATGTGGGAGGCAATGCTGGTGGAAGGGAGCATGTGATGCATTATTATAGGGTCTACTCAATAAAGAGAGTATTGCTGGGAATTTCAAACTTTACGAGTTGGAAAAATTCTCAGTGCAGCTGAATGGGAGAATTTTCCCATCTCGGCTAATTTGGCCTTAAGTTTGAAATGCTACAATTTATTATTGTAATCCACTCTTTATTGAGCAGATTCTAATGTCTATGTGACATCTTAAAGGGACAAACACTGCAGCCCTGGTATATACACAGATTCTGACTATGCTTTCTCAAGCATTGTTGAATCTGGATTTTGTTACAGAGCTCCAACACATGCCATGGCGCTGTAAAAGGCATACACAATTTTACTAATAACTGTAATAGAGCATTCGAGTAATGTATTAAAAGTTCCACACATGAAAGTGTCAGGAAGGTAGAAAAAAGGCACAATCACCATTTCTCATGTATAATGCACCCGTTCCCTTCTATTGCATTGGAGCTAAAAGTGTCAGAATACCCAACAAGTACACATATAGCGCAAACTCCAAACTTCTGCTGGGAGTTAGGTTTTTTTACAATGCCGCACATGGCGATGATGTAAGTTTTTGCCGCTATTTCTATACATAACCGTATCCGTTGTGTTCTCCGCATAACGGCCCTTGATATTGTCTCTACCTGAGTTGTTTTTTTTTTCTGTTTGAGATGGGAGTTAACATGTTCCTATTTTGATGTAAATACGGTATTTGACATGATGGGAGTTATTTAATCCGCTACAAATTATGATATAAAACTCCACCCACAAATTGCAACTTTACCTTCCGCGGTTTGTGGATGTATGTAATTCTTTACTTCTGCTAACGGTATCATACTCATTGCTGAGGTTTGTTTTACAGATGATTATGGGCATAATAATAGTCATCAGTTAAATTATAGGGTATGGCAGTGTTTGGCATCATTTTTCATCTATTCAGAAAATCTATATTGATTGAACTTGTGATAATAACATCACACCACTGACTTAAAAAGAGGCTTTTTAAAATGCAATCTATAGCTAATGCTCGCCAAATGGTTTGCAGGGAGCTGTATAGATTCTATTCTTACCCCAGCACACAAAGCACACTGTTCTGGATGTGACATGCCTGTCATTGGTACTATACAGGAAGCAAGTCACATTCCACAAACTTCAGCAAAATACAAAAATAACTACACCTCCCAGCATGCAACACTGTTCAGTTGCCAATGCGCAGACGCACAACGTCAACCCTAAAAACTACAATTCACGGCGACACCCGCAACAGCCAAACGCCTGCGCGGTGCTGCAAGGAGGGCGGGGCTTCATCTCAGTGTCGGGCTCCTGCTGCCCCCAGCACAGTGCGTTCCGCAGGCTCTGGGACAACATGGCGTTAAAAAGGATCCAGAAGGTGAGAGAAACGACATGCCCGGATGAGGGATCCCAGGGCACAGTGCAGGTCTGGCCACGCATCAGGCGTGGTAAACATACTTTTAACGGTGGCGGAGGATCAGAGGGCGGAGGAGTTTGGAGTATACCGAGAGTACATGTGTATATATAACGGGAGTGATAGCAGGACCCCGGAGACTGCAAGGACAGCGCTGTACCGCTGCCATATAGTGAGCCTCTATGGAAGAGATCGCGCATGCGCGGTGGATGACGGGGTGGCCTCGCCCACACAATTCCGAACTTCGCGCATGGGCCTTGGGATTTTCTGGGCCATCTACTGCTCTGTGCGCATGCGTATTACCGTTGTTCTTGGGTTGTCCTTTCTGCGCATGTCCTGTGTAGTGACAGCTGCACAAACCTCCCCCTCTTTCTTCTAGCTCATGTGCCAGATAGTGATCCACAGGCCAGCTGCTAGGGACAGACCTTAAATGGGAAGAGGGCAGACACGGGAGTCCATGGGGAAAGGGTTCATGGGGGCAGGTGCCTTTTAAAGGTAGTCACAGGAGGCCCTAACGAACTAATGTGTGATGCCCATGGGTGCAGGTTATTGGGGGCATTTCATACATATATAGCTGTGTTTAATGGTGTAAGCCATTTTTAGTGGATACATGTAACATAGAATGTGTCGGTAGATAAGAACCATGCGGCCCATCTAGTCTGCCCAATTTCTTACTAAAAAAACAACAACTAATACTTCAATTATTTCCTGACCTTATCGTATATCTAAGATATCCAAATGCTTAAACCCCTTCACTGTATTAACCTCTACCACTGCTGGAAGGCTATTCAGTGCATCCACTACCCTCTCAGTAAAGTAATACTTTCTGATATTACTTTTACATTTTTGTCCCTTTAATTTAACACAATTTTATTTAAAAAATCTTTTAGTTGGGACAATTTCAACCCGGTACCATAGAGAATCATAGGATCTTAATGTAAAATAATGCAGTAGGACCTCCCTGACCCCTAGTCAGACAGGGGGAGATTAGGGGAACCACATATCTGTCCTTCAGGGATGATTATGGCATATTTAAAAAAAAATGTGTATTTCAGTACCGTAGGTTAGTAATGCAGCCTCTCCCTTTCTCACACTGGACTTATTTATTCTAAGTTAGACACAAGCTGGCACCATGCAACAGTTTGTTAAAACAACACCTGCCAGCTTATACTTTAAATGACCAATCAGACATAAGACTTGACTCGGCACTCCTTAGCTGGCTGGTGGTGGAATAAATAAACCGTCACGAAAGTAGTGCTGAGTCAATTCTTGTTTCTTATTGTGGTACTGGAGTGTGGAGCTGGTGACGCAATGCTCCAAGTGAAAAAGTAGCTATTCCCCATTGAGTTATTGCTTTAAATTACTAATCAATTAAAATCTATAAGACAAAAGTGGAAGAATGAACATTCCTGGTCAAAATGGTTGAGAATGGTTCAGGCTGAGGTTGGATTTGTAATTGTGGCATCTCTTTCTTCCTCTGATAACAATACTTCCCATTTTACATCAGCCTTTTAAAAAAAATGTTTCTTCTAAAACCATAACATAAGTGGAACTTGATGTGTGCATCTGAATCAGGACTGATAAAGCGTAACTTTGCAATATTGTTTGCTAGAATACTATAATATGCATGCTCCGTTACTTGCTTGACTTTTGCAAACTTTCAGTGTACAGCTGTACACTCTCAGGTTGCTCATAAATGTAATGGGAATAGATTAAATGTGCACAGAGGTGATGTAGCAAATAGGAGTAGTGAGTCATACGTGCCTGTGTCTTTTCTCAGAGATATGTGGTCAGAGATTGAATGTCTCTGACATCACTATGGGCTACTAAACTGGTTCATGGGTTGAAGGATAAAACTTACCAGGAAAGGTTAAAGCATCTTAACATGTATAGCTTGGAGGAAAGACGTAACAGGGGGGATATGATAGAAACATTGAAATACATAAAGGGAATCAACACAGTAAAGGAAGAGGAGAGAGTATATTTAAAAGAAGAAAAACTACCACAACTAGAGGACATAGTCTTAAATTAGAGGGGCAACGATTTAAAAATAATATCAGGAAGTATTACTTTACTGAGAGGGTAGTGGATGTATGGAATAGCCTTCCAGCAGAAGTGGTAGAGGTAAACACAGTGAAGGAGTTTAAGCATGCGTGGGGTAGGCACAAGGGTATCCTAGATATAAGACAGGGAACTGGGGACTAATAAAAGTATTTAGAAAATTAGGGTGGCTAGATGGGCTGAATTCTATGTTTCTATCATATATTGTGGATCCCCATGTATCTCTGTTGGACAGAATGGGACTTTTCTTTGCTGCGCTCTCAGGGGTTACTTTTAGGGTTAGTATTTGGGTTAGGGGTTACTTTTAGGGTTGGTATTTGGGTTAGGGGTTACTTTTAGGGTTGTTTTTTTTAGCTTAGGTGTTACTTATAGGGTTAGTTTTAGTGTTAGGGGTTATTTTTAGGGTTGGCATTTGGTTAGGGGTTACTTTTAGGGTTGCTAATAGGGTTAGGGGTTACTTTTAGGGTTGGTATTTGGGTTAGGGGTTACTTTTAGGGTTGATATTTGGGTTAGGGGTTACTTTTAGGGTTGGTATTTGGGTTAGGGGTTACTTTTAGGGTTGGTATTTGGGTTAGGGGTTACTTTTAGGGTTGCTAATAGGGTTAGGGGTTACTTTTAGGGTTGGTATTTGGGTTAGGGGTTACATTTAGGGTTGGTATTTGGGTTAGGGGTTACTTTTAGGGTTGGTATTTGGGTTAGGGGTTACTTTTAGGGTTGGTATTTGGGTTAGGGGTTACTTTAAGGGTTGGTATTTGGGTTAGGGGTTACTTTAAGGGTTGGTATTTGGGTTAGGGGTTACTTTTAGGGTTAGTATTTGGGTTAGGGGTTACTTTTAGGGTTGGTATTTGGGTTAGGGGTTACTTTTAGGGGTTTTTTTTTTAGCTTAGGTGTTACTTATAGGGTTAGTTTTAGTGTTAGGGGTTATTTTTAGGGTTGGCATTTGGTTAGGGGTTACTTTTAGGGTTGCTAATAGGGTTAGGGGTTACTTTTAGGGTTGGTATTTGGGTTAGGGGTTACTTTTAGGGTTGATATTTGGGTTAGGGGTTACTTTTAGGGTTGGTATTTGGGTTAGGGGTTACTCTTAGGGTTGGTATTTGGGTTAGGGGTTACTTTTAGGGTTGCTAATAGGGTTAGGGGTTACTTTTAGGGTTGGTATTTGGGTTAGGGGTTACATTTAGTGTTGGTATTTGGGTTAGGGGTTACTTTTAGGGTTGGTATTTGGGTTAGGGTTGTGCATGGGCCCTGAGGGTTGTGCACGGGTGCTGCCGGTTCAGCACTGAAATGGCCACGCTGAATTGTCAGCTCTGTAATGTCCACAATGAAACAGCTGCTCTGAAAACGCTGCAAATAATAGTTATAGACCCCTATTGTAGCCCAATGATTAGCTTACAAGGGATGCTGGGAATGCCCTTTCTGTAGAACCAGAGAAGTGTTAAATGTAACTATTCTTTAAAAAATATATATATGAATCTAATAACTACATAATCTTTAAAATGCATCTACTTTAAACTCTGGATATCCAGTCAGTCACTGATATAGATAGTTTGTGACTGAGCTAATACTACTTGCTCCAGAGCTATGTTGAGTGACTTCCATAAAACATATTCCCCTATTCATGCACAGCTTGTCATGGTGCTGGCATTTTCTATATCGTTGCAATATTTCTTATTTATTGAAACCGTTTGATTTGTTTTGTCTCATGGATATTTGCTAATATGCTTGGTTTAAATCTCTTTAGGAACTGATGGATTTGCAGAGGGACCCCCCAGCCCAATGCTCCGCAGGTCCTGTGGGAGAAGACTGTAAGTAATTTATACTTCTGATTACCTACGTCCAGAATCACGTTACTTTGCAGAGTTACAGAATTACTTGGCAAACTCTGTGTGGATTCTGTTCACGAAACAGTGAGTGATGTAAATAGACCACAAATCCCTGTTGGTATCGTACAGAGTTGCCCACTCTCCAGTCTGGAACTTCAGCAAGTGCATCATGGATATTTGTGGTTCTCTAAGCAGCTCTTGTCTGCATACATTTACATTAACTCTATACAATGACAGTGAAATTGAGTTTGTACAATTTACAGATCAGTCAGTCCTCTTTTAAAATGAATTCCGGTCACTTTTTCATTGAAAGTTGAATAATACTAGTTCAGTGATTCTAACTACATATTGGAATCTTTATGAAGCATTTGTAAAATATCAGTCATTTTGTACACGCACTGGAATCACTGCAAGTTTTAGACCTGCACATAAAAGGAACTAGGCCCCGAGCAATATTAACTACAATCACATATATTGCCGTTTTATAAATGTGATTATTATTTGTATGGTGTGCTTCTGCTAGAAGATTCTCTGTTAATCATTCATACAGTATGGCCAGGAAAGAAGCTGAAACATAGCTATTGTAGCCTTTCAGTTAACGGATACATTTCAGCAGCACCAGCCCTAAAAATAATCTACATTCAGTGTGAGCAACTTGCTTACATTGGATTTAGGTAATATAAATAATTTGGTGAACTTACCTTCTCCATGGTGCTGCCGAGATGATCTGTCTGTCACGTGTAGTCCCTCCCTCCCGTCACAGCGCTCTGGGAACTGCATTTCCCTTGAGCGATGGCTCCGTGAAGGAGCTTTACCGCCGGCTGACAGGAAGGTGAGTATCTCAACCTGTAATTAATACATTATGATTTTATATGGCGCTAAACTTTATTTGACATGGTAGAAGATGATTGTGCTTAAAGGGAAACTAAACTTTTTTTTTTACTTGTGCGTCTAATATAGAAGCACAAGTGATAAGTTAGTTGTCCCTAGTGTGAGGATAAACTGGTGTGTACTTTTGATAGTACTTGTCAGTTTATCCTCTGACCGACAGCTGCCATGTTTCCATAGGAAACAGGCAGCCGTCTGGTCGGCGACTGTCTCTCTCTGCTAGCGCAGGGAGAGACCCTTGTTTTTGCATGAGATCAGCAGGGGGGACCTTAACTAGGTCCCCTTCAGCTGAATCCATGCAAAAACGAGTCTCTCTCTGTGCTAACAGCGAGAGATCCACGCATTCAGCTGTCAGAGCGGGGCGACAACCAGGAACTGCTGTGTCTCGCATGTGAGACACAGCAGTTAGTAAATCCGCGTGTAGCTATTAAGATACACGTCGGGTTTACTTAATTCTACTGGGACATGTATTAAACAACGTTTAATGTTCCTTTAATGGTGTCTCAAACCACATCATAATTAAAGGCACTCTGTCAAACTAAAACAATGTTTATACTGTGAATGTAGCGAATGGAAAATGATGTTTACATTGTGTTAGCAAAATTGCAAGCAAATGCATGAAATATGTTTTTAAATGCGTCTGTGGGGTCTCCTGCTTATGACATCACTGTGGTTGTGGTTTTAATCTTAAATGGGAAATTTGCCATTTGCATTAGCAAGCCACACGATGATAAGCAGGAGACAGACACAAGAAAAACACATTTCTCTCTTTGTTTTTTTATGCTTTTGCATGCAATTCTGATAAGTGTATAGATAATGCTCGTTTTTTTGTTTTTTTTTTTCTTCCGTTATTTACATTCAAAGTATAAACAATGTATAGGTAGACAGAGGAATATAACCCTCTAACTACACTCCTGCTTGCTATTTATTGGAGAAATTAGTATGTTTACAGGGACTACATTACCTAAACACTGCTAATTAAAAATGATCTAAACCCTGGCCTGACGGTCCCCACGTGAAAATGGAGGACTCTCAGTGTGCTAGCTGTGAGGAACTTAGGAAAGCATCATGGGTGTTTAGTCAGAGAATAAAAATGGCCTTAAAAAATGCATGCCAGTTTATCCTCTTTCTAGTAAAAATGGTTTAGTGGCATTTAAATGTTCTGTGGTGACTTTACCTTATATGAGTATTACAAGTGATTGTTGTGTAAGGGAGGTAACTCCAGGTAGTATATTTCTCTATAGATATGTCACTGCTGTTAACAGTACACTTTGGTTCTAGGACAGTGTGTATGTCAATAAATATTCTCCAAGCTGTGTCTCTCTGTATTTCAGTGTTCCACTGGCAGGCAACTATCATGGGCCCTGTAAGTATCCTCAGCCATGCTTTGTGCACCTCTCCTCTGTATTTACTAAGTGCAATTTACTTCACACAACAGTACAGAAAGATCAGCCTCTCTGAGGCTTGGGCAGATTGAATGAGCATATAAACACTCCGGAGGCTTCATTCTAAGATGGGCAATATTAGCACTGCTTTCCTATCTAGAGGCAATAAGAGGAGGTCTGTGTGATTTAAATTGGCTTTTGGACAATGTTCCAATGGATCGACTCTCCACTGATTAGTAGAAATTGGCACAAAACATTCAAATGATGAACTGTGTGATAGGAATGGAAGGGGTAAAGTGGTGTGCGGGGCAGACATAGTTGACATATCAAGTGCTGGGGCAAAAGCAGTTGAGAGAGCTCAGTGGACTAATGCACCAGCTGTGGTATCTGTTCAATCCTCGGGGGCGCAGGTTAGATTTCCAAATGGGACTCAGCCCTTCATCCTTCTGAGGTAGATAATATGATTATTAGTAAACTGGATAATAATAGCATCCCCTAGATCAGGGGTAGGCCTCTTGACTGAAAGAGCATTATGGGAGATGTAGTTAATCAGTAGCTGCAGGTTGCCTAGCACTGCCTTAGATGCCCTACATGCAAAAGTAGCCTCCCAAGGTGTACTCGAAAAGGAGAATATTTAGAGCATCATTCCTGGATAAACACTTTTTTTTTATTATCATTGTTATTAAAAGCGATTCTCCGGTCCAGAGTTACTAAGTCTATTCTAAGTTTGAGGGTTGGAAGAGGCTCCATGTAGATACTAGATCGAGTGTCCCATATTGCTTTGTTGCCAATAGGCTAGCAGGGGAGTATGGGAGATGTGGTTCTCCAACAGCTGGAGAGCCGCAGGCTTGACACCGCTGTTTTAGATGAAAAGTGTAGTTGAATAATTGATGGTGCATTGTAATAATCAAACCAGGAAAATAATAGGGCTGGGTGTCAAACTGCATTCAATACCGTATTTGCTTGAATATAAGACCAGGCTTTTTTTCAGAGCAAATATTCAAGGTTTGGCTTCTAATCAGACCTCAAATAGATCCAGGTCCCCCTCAGAGCTGCAGGGGACCTGGATCCTCCTTGCAGGTTTTGCTGCACATAGACATCCTTCAGTGCTGCCGACACTTCCACCGGGGTCATGTGACCTCCTGGCGTTCTGTCTCTGAAGTGTCAGGTAGCATCAGAGGATGTCTGTGTGCACAAAGCAGTGCACAGACATCCTCTGGCTGCCCCTACTAGATACCAGGGAAGTCTGGGGTAGCATTGGCAGACATGGGAGGCACAGTGGCAAGTCTAAGGGCATATTAGCAAGTCTTGGGTCATCCATTTTAGACATCCATTCCTTTGTTTTGCATCAGTTTTCCATTTCTCTTCTTGTCCTGTCTGACACACTTTTTTTCTGCCTGTAACAGAATGACAGTCCTTTCCAAGGTGGTGTATTCTTCCTCACCATTCACTTCCCCACAGATTATCCCTTCAAACCCCCCAAGGTAAGCAGACTATGGAAACTTTCAGTTCAGTACAGTTGTCCAGGGCAGCCATCAATGGCATTAACCAGGCAATATGCTTTATAAAGGGTGATACAAAGCCCTGAAGGACAATACAAAGCTTTACAGCCCAAACTTTGAATTTGTTCTATCTTCCCCCACAGGTAGCATTCACTACAAAAATCTATCACCCTAATATTAACAGTAATGGTAGCATCTGCCTGGACATTCTTCGGAGCCAGTGGTCACCCGCATTGACTGTATCCAAGGGTGAGTGAGCATGCTTGACTTGTGTGTCTTAATGTGTCTGTCTATAGATCTTACTGGTAAAACATCTGTTTATTCTATCAAAGTTGTAGTTTCTTTAAAGAGCCTGCATGAAGATGATGTCATAAGACACACCCCTGCTCTCTTACTGGTTCCTGTGTATCATAGTGGGCAGGACTAGGAGGCTGTGTACCTTTTTTTTTTTTTTTTAACCTGCCTCCCAACACAAAGAGAGGAGATTGACCTGATCAAACAGAATTATAACTCCGCCCCCTTGTGATGTAATAGTTACATTACACTCCCATTCAGTGCAAGTCTATTGTCAGAATTCTGACTTATAGACTGTATTCTGTGTCCCCAGCCCCAAAGTGAGATACTAAAGCTGTAAAGTCAAAAACACTATATTTCACAAAATGGCGGCGCCCAGTAACACTTGTTTAGTAAAATATTTCATAAAATAAACTCACATAGCAAAAAACAAGATCTATCTGAAATCAACAATGCAAAATATAAAAATAAATCCTTTTCATTTTTTTGTTAGGAGTGTCCCTTTAAAGAAAAAGAGGGTTATTTACCATTACCATGGAAACCAATGGAATGTTCCTTTTGCTTGCTCCACTTTTAGAACCCTGCCCCAGGGTGGCTCCTCATACATAACCATTGTTTTAAGGTCAATATTGCTTAGGACTGAACAGAATTGGTTTAGACCTTACAAATAAAATGTAATTCGATTTTTATTGTTTGATGATCACACAATAATACTTCCTCAGCTACGGTCTCAAAAAATGAGCATTAGGCCATCTGCCTTCTAATACACACAATATGTGGGTAGAAAAGGTATTAAAGTGACACTAAAGGTTTATTTTTTAACTTTTGTGTCATTAAAAGAAGCAAAAGTTAAAAACCTTTTTTGACACCTGCCTTTAGTAAGTGCCGGTTTTCTCCAAGCTCTGCCTCTTAACTGAGACAGAGCTCATCTTGATGCTACTGCACATGACTGCGGGTGTTGACAACAGTCCTTCCCTGGTAGTTTGGAGAAAGACCCTTGTTTTTGAATCTAACCAACAGAGGGGACCTGAATTAAGCTCTAAATGCCCATGAAATGATAATCTCTGGTTTGGTTTTGGTTTCATCATTCAGTTGCAGGCTGCCATGGGGGTTAAGTATCACATAGTGTGACATTTAGGATATTTTTGTAACCTGGAAAATGAGATTGCCTTGTCTATGTCTTTACGGTGTTATCGTCAGGGCGGGATTAGAGAAGTGTATTCACCATCACTTGTGCCTTTTTACACTTTTAGTTCTGCTGTCAATCTGCTCTCTCCTCTGTGACCCAAACCCAGATGATCCTCTGGTACCGGAGATTGCTCACACGTATAAAGCAGATCGGGAGAAGTAAGTATTTACATTATAGGATCAAGAGAGATTGTCCACTCTGTGCACTGGGACACATAGACACAAGGCGTGTATATAGCCAGTGTGTGTACATGGATTCAGCTGTAATCCTTTCCTCCATTTCTTCCCTTCTCTCTGCAGGTATAACAGACAAGCACGGGAATGGACACAGAAATATGCAATGTAATGCTCTCTAAATAGCACAGCCAGACTGACTGAACTGGAGAGGATTGTACGCCCCTTACAGAGGCCAGTCCCTCCCACTTCTCTTGTTTATCTTTTTCGTGCCAACATGCCCGCAAAATTTTTATACAACACCGACCAACCAAAAATAGCCCACAAACTCTATGGATGCCCCTCCTCCCCTCACACACATAACCCATTCTGGCCTGTCTGAGGAAGACACCTCCTCCCATTCCTCTGCTTTAAATCTACTGCTGTGTTGAGACCCTCCCGCCCAGTCTGAATCCTATGTGCAAGGCCTCTCTCTTCTGCTGTGCACAGAAAAATCCAATCCCTGGGATCTGCTTTCATGAAGCTCATGTTACCTTCCCCTCTCCTTTAAATAACTCAGGACACAGATGTTGGTTTGGGGAGAGACACAGGGGCCTGAACCAGAATGACATGCCCGGTAACTGTTGCTGGAACCTGCAACATATTTCGAGGGAAATCTAGGGCCAAGGCTATGTCTTAAGGCACTTCAGGCGTCCATTTTGAAATCGTTTTCACTCTCCCATCTGTTATCGGCCAACTGTTTGCCCTTGTTCCCTATCTCAGATACGTGCCTGCGGTTGGTGCAGTGAGAGAAGCAGAGAAGAACATGACACGATGTGTAAAACACCTCACAAAAAGTAGCATTACTATTTTGTAATAGTTGCAAACCCTGAATGCTTGACCCTTATATGCGTGTACAATATTTCTGGTCACTGAGGGGGAAGGTGGTGTTTCCCTAACCGTTCTGTGAATGAGAAAGTTGAACCGTTTAGCTTGCCTTGTAACAATTATTGGTACTCTGAGGTTGGGAGCCAACAAAATGGCGGTACTCTGTACTCCCTGGAATTCCACTGAGCACTTCCTGGTGTAATTCTCTCCATGTATTAGATTATGTTGTTGGCACTCCCCCCTGCACCACTTTTGGCACCATTGCTATAATTTTTTCCTGTAAATGTGGATACCCACCGTTCACACACCTAAACTGTTGTACGCCCCATAACCCCCCACCCCCAGTCAGTCCCATCTTTGTTGGAGCAGGTTCTTGCAAGTTGTGGTGGCTGACGCACATTGCGATGTCTGACAGATATGTGAAATGTTTAATAATAGTAATAGTCAGCTGTGTGACTTCACTTGTCCCAGCCTACCTCACGCTCTGAATTCTGGGACAAATGCCCTGGGCCTCTTTCGTTCAGTGGCAGAAGGTCTCGTCAGTGCTCTGAAAAAGAGGGTGAAATGCCCTTTGCTTTTTTACTACAGCATTATAAGAGCAGACTCAATTGCATAGTGGTAATAAATGTCATAGTGATAATGAACGTGATGCACTGTATAGTGATGCCGAGTATTCCTACACACTTTGCTGTGGTGCTCCCTATCTCTACTGAAAGCCTGCTGCTACACTGATTTGTGGCAGTGGGATGCTATACCTTAGTAACAAATGAGCTGTAATATCTAATGATGCAGAGTATGCACATGGTGGCCTGTACATGGCATTGTATATTCAAGGTACATATTATTAATAAACTCACTGTGTGTGAAACAATGGCTACTGATATAGTACAAAAATGGAGTGATATCCTTATATGGAAATGGCAAAGGCCTAGTTGCCTTTGAAGTACCATGCTCCAATATAATTGATTTAGCATGTTAATTTTTGTGCCTGCATGATCATACTCTGCATCAGTAAACAGAACTGCAAACGCTGACCCTTTTTCATTGTAACACCCTGTCTGTGTGCTCATATCCATAATCACCTCCCTCTCTTTTAACCTAGGATACTTTCAGCTGTTAACCATCTTTGTCTTGCTTGTAAAACTTTGGCCTGTTTAAAAAGACACACGGGCCATGGTGGCTGACCCTTTTGGGCAAGGGCTGTCCAATTCTTTTATCAAATGCCTGTTTAGACGCCTTAAATGTGAGAGCATCTCAAAGTAACATCATGTTCATCTCAAATTCAGGAATGCGCAAGCTGTACCGACACTGACTAGGCCTGAGGCGCCCAAAATTTGCTCTAACATTGCGCAGAATATTACTAAGAATCTCTCCTTGTGTGGTGTTTGGATTGGAGTTGGACTGCCTTGATCTGTGCTAATGTATAACATGATTGCTGATGCCTGATATGCCATTTAAATTCAGGCCCCTATGGCTTCTATACTGTGGTGGCCAGGATGAGATAGATGTTGCCCTGCAGTGTGTATGATCTCTATATGGCTAAAATTCATTGATTTCTGCCAAGATTTATTTATTAATGTTACATTATTACTCTCTGCTGAGGGTCTGTCTTCCTGGCCTAGGCAGCAGCTCGTAGAAACCATGGGGCATCCAATTTTTAGGTGAGTGGTTTTTCCGAACCTTACGTGTGACATATGGTGCCATTAGCACTTATTGTATCTGCCCTCGTCGGAGTCACTAATCCAAACCAGTAATGATTTGTATTGCATGTGTGGGGCTTGATGTGTGCATATTGGAAGGGCCTGCATCTTACTGCATTTACTAGGGCAAAATATGTTGCTGCTATCCTGTTCTGTTAAAGCCGTATATAACCCCTCGTTCTCCAAACATCACGTGAAGGTGTAATCTTTAACATTTTAATGGCCCGGGTGGAGTTTGCAATGCAATTGCTTTGCAGGGTAATTATATTTGTTAATTAAAATATAAAAACTGGATATAATCAAATTTTATTTGAATTATTCTTATCGTTGCACTTTCTCCAACTCCCCCCCCCCCCCCCCCCCAACCCACCATTGTCCTCCACCTCCCATTGCTTCTCAGGGATCATTTATATTTATTTCCCAGTTAATAGCAAGATTAATCATCTTAAAACCCCCACTACAAACAAGTTGCAAGTGCCAGAAATGTCGTGCCACGAAAATGTATAGTTTATACAAACTGGGTAAAAAAGAATTCAGTGTTAAAAAAACATAAACATATTTATGCTAAACTTGCTTGCTTTAAATTTAAATGGTTTTTACATCCAACAGCCCACTCCTTCCCCTCACTCCTTCAATCATATTACAATTTCTCATTTCACAGTAGAACAAGACTGGGCAATCAGACATCCTTCTTGCAAGCAAAGGATTATGGGAGTTCCCACAATTCAAGAAGAGCTTGATGGCAATTTGTTGACCAGCCTTGCTATAGGACGGTTCTAGATCCCAAATCCTTCTCCTGTAACGCTGCATGTTTGTTTACTTTATTTATTTAACTTTTTTCTTTCTTGTCCTTTACGAGGAATGAGTTCATATCGTGTGCAGTGCGTGTGTGTGTGAATATAATCTAATTTATTTTCCAAACCTCTGCCATATTTGCAGGGGCAACAGCAGTGAAGGGCTATACAGCACCTCCACTATTGCCATTCACCTATTTTAAATTTTGTTTCCTGCTAAATTGTGAATCTTATTAGCTGGTGCTGACTGAAAAGGAAAAAAAAAAAAAAAAACATTTTTAAAATACATGTGTCTATCTGTCCCAGTTCTTTTGACTGAGTTTTATACTTGTATTGGATGGGGAAATAATCCATTTACTATGCTTCACAAAAAATATTTACATCTTTAAAAAACAAACAAACAAGAAAAGGAACATGTTTTATTTAATGTGACAAAGCATCCATATCCTCATTTAAAGGGACTGTATGACCTACATGTCGTTTTTACTGTGAATGTAGAGAATAAAATAAATATTGAAAATGATCTATACATTGTGTTACCAAAACTGCAAGCAAGTGTCTAAATTAGGAGAAAACAGGTGTCTCCTGTTTATGACATCACCTGTGGCTTGATATGGATATTACACATTTCCTGTTGAAAACCAGTTCATTTGCATATCAAGCCACAGGTGATGTCATAAGCAGGATAAACCACAGACACATTTTTCTCCTAATTTAGACATTTGCTTTCCGTTTGGGTAACATGATGTATAGATTGATTTTATGCTCTACATTCATAGTAAAATAATGTTTAGGTGATACAGTCCCTTTAAGCACTGGCAAAATGAAATTTGTTTGGGTGGGTTGGTGGGGTATTCTATGGGGGTTTATTCACTAATGATTTTTCTTAAAAGTTAGGATTTACAATTAATTTTCCAGTACACAGACTGCTAATGGTCTCCCCTGAAGAAAAAAATGTTTGAACGTTTTTTTTAATGCACTGATGATGGGGCATAGACAAAGGGCAAGAGCTGATGTAGGCCGAATGTGCACAAAATGGGTGAATGTTGATAGTTTGCAAGTGGGTGGAGGAATCCTAAAACTGCACATAATCCCCCCCTACCCCCATGGTATCTCCCTTCTAAACCAGTGATCCTATACATTGGCACTGCAGATGTTTGTGAACTACAGAGCCCATGATGCTCAGCAAGCTTTATACATGTGCATCATGGGATAGGTAGGTCCCAGACCACATCAGGGCCGAGCTTAGCCATCTCTGTTGATGTTTGTGGGGAGTCAGCCCTTCTGGTACACTAATTGTTGAAACAAAAATCTATTTTAAATGTGTCTGTAGAGTCTCCTGTTTATGACATCACATTAAAAACAATGTTTAGGTGATACAGTCCCTTTTAATATTAAGGGTCTAGTAAGGTGGAGGGCCACTCTTTGGTTCAGAATGGGTTCAGTGCTTCTTACCATGCTGTCATACAAGGGCAGTGGGACACTGCAGCTTCTTCAAAAAAGGCAAACCTCCAGATCATTGGAAGAAGGAGGTGGCAATGTAGTTTCCAAAACATTTAGATATGGCGATTGTGGAGGCAATGAAAGCTGTCTGATCTCATCATAGTGTTCATGAAACCACTCCATCATTGTGTATGGGGGGTCCGCATCAAAAGGACACGGTGCTTGCTCCGTAAGCTGTACCTAGTCCTGTAAAGTGGCCTCATACTTCTTTGGCCATTGCATTCCAATGCCAGGGAGTCCAGGTTTAATGCTCCTTTCTTGTTTGTTGACTGTGTTAATAAGTGGTTTCTGAATGGCATCTTCACCATCAACTCTAGCTCTATGAAGCTCACCATGTACAGTTCGTATTAAGCCTGTTTGGCACTGGCTCTAATGATCGTCTAGACTGTTCCCTACACGTGAAACCATTTAGCAGTTTGTGTGACCGATGCAACTGTGATTCAGTCACTTTTGGCCTCATTGAAATTCTGTTAGTTGTCTCATGTTGCTTTTAAAAAAAAATCAACCAGCTAATTGTCAGACCTTTTATAGCTGATATATATGTACTGATAATTATTCACAATCCGCCTAATATGACACACCTTTTCCAGATGTTTGTTATTGTCATTTAGTCAACACTTTCTGTTATGTCCACCCCTGTAAGTAAACTCTTACATATAACCAGCAACAATATTGTCAGCGATTAATTGTTTGTAGTATTAATATAGTTTATATCTGATATCGGTCAATCCCCAGTTTCATTGTTGGTTTGTAAAATATATTGTCGGCTACAACCCCCTTCCTAAAAAATCCGACCAATCCATTTCTCTGTTTAGGGCATCCAATATAAGCGAGCCTCTCGGCATTGTCGCCTACATTTTAAAGAGTATGGGTGTTGCTGGCCATAAAACTATAGGGCCTACGCAATGTAGAGTGAAATGAGGCCAGATCAGTCAAAGTAGCCCAAATTTCCTAAATTCAGCTACTCAGTATAACCGATTGTGGCCCAAATCAGCAATTTTCGTAGATTTAGGGCAGATGTTTGGCCATCTTTGGGATTTTTGCAGTGCAAATACTATGGCTTTTCCCTTGTCAGTTGCCAAAATCCCCTCAAAAGAACCTGAAATTGGAAAACACTTACAATGGTAGAGACTACTAGTTCAGTGATCTGATAACCGGAGGAGTTTGGATCACAATGTTTGGGCATTAAAGTCATACACAATTGGCCAATTCAGAAGCCCTCCGGTACTTCCTGAGCAGAACAAATTCATGGGCTATTTGGATCACCGGAGTGGTTTGAAAATCAGAACTGTGACCAGAGTCGACCTCTATATTAAAACAGATAACAATCTGTTACAAAGACCGACATTTTATTAGTTTGCCAACTATTTTATACTGAGAATGGATGGGTATGATCAGTAAAAGACAAACCCGCATACAGCGAGCAAGTGGATGTCTCTGAATTATAGCTATTGAAACAGACAAAAAAAAAACTAAACATTTTTACTACAAATTACCAAAAACAACGTTGGGGGTTATTTATAAACATCAATTTATGGGTCAAATAAAAAAATACCGCAATCACCATGGAAAACACTGGGATTTTCATGTTAATTATTAAAATAAAAAATCCATTATAGGACAGTACCACCTTTACCAGAATTTACCTTTTATACACAACCGTCCATAGCTGCCTATTATATTAAATTATTTATTGACTGAAGGAAAATGCTAGCTAATTCCAATCTTCATATGGTTTGCCCCCTTGTCCTAGGTATTCTCTCCATTCGCCTTAACTCTGTGTTTAATGAATAAACCCCCATAGTTTGAAGGCAGCAATGTCTGAATTTATTATGTGAAGAGCAAGCACCAGCAGTAGACAGCCTCTACCCCTCCAGTTGCTGGCTGAGCTTTCTGGGAGTTTTAATCCAATGAAGCACTGAGTCTGTCCTTGCAAAGTACTCTGTAGGACAACACAGATGTGCTTCTTGTCACGGTTATTTCAAACCGAGAGCCAAACATATATGTACATTTATCACTATATACACTGTACTGACGTATGATATGTTTTTATTTGTATAGTTGCTTGTTTTGAGTTGTTTATTATTATTTTTTTGGAGGGAAGCTGAGTTTCTGTGCTTTACTGACAGGATTTGTATTATAATGTAGCATGGTTATATTTCCACAGGTCATAAAGCACATAAATGCCTACAACACAGTGATTTTTCCGCTGTACGAGCCTCACCGATTGGTGCTCTTCCTATCGCTAGTTCATCCAGGAATTGCCTGCTTGAACACAGATATATAAAAAAAAAAAAAAAATATTAAGGTACTGATGTCCTGTGATTCAAAGATAAATAAATGTAAGGCTGGGCTGTACTGTAATGATATGTACAATCAATTAAAGGCTATATGTTGACATGAGGTGATTAAAGGGACAGCCACACCATTTATGGAAGTGCTGTTTAAAGTAAAGTATCATCTGTCTTCTTTCAATGAGTTACCATTACTAGCAGCTTTGAGTGTGTTAGGATAGAGTTGTGTGTGCATGACACCCTCTAGTGGCCATCTGCAAGTACTGTGTGCATCATTGAGAGTTTGGGATCTATATACCTTCATTATGAAAGAATACTTTTTTTTAATTGCTATGGGGTCCAGGTCGTGTGTTCTTTTTTTAGACTAGGTTATGGGTCTGTGTGCTAGCCATTTCTGAATACAATCCTTGCAATTAATTGCAGCTCCTTATCCTGATAATCTACATTTATTACAATATTAGGTGAGTTAATATTGATTGACAGACTACTAAACACTGTCAACACAGAGAGACATGGGGAACAGGCCCACTATGACACATTATAAAATATTAACCAACTCAATGTTCTTAGTTGATTATTCAGCACTGATCATTGGAGCTCTAATATAAAACCACTGGGTATCAGGAGCAGGTGTAATATCAATGGTCTCCTTCCAGCATCACTCTACAGAGACTGGGTACTATAAAAGCCTTTTTTTTTTTTTTTTTTACATAATATTGAACAGGAGTTTATAACAAGTAATACAGATGGTTAGAACATGGGATTCCAACAGTGGTACTCCAGCTAATAATGCATTATGGATTCAGCACTGCTCAAAGTGATGGGAAATTAAGAAAGGTGCAATAACTGAGATGTATAATAGCGACTGCATCTTTCTGCATTAATCTCTGTGCCTTATCTGTCAGCAAATGTGCCTTGCATGTCTCTAGGGTCTAATCAATGAAATAAAATTGTAGGGGAATTTGAAACTTTAGGCCAATGTAGCCGAGTTGTAAAAAGTCTCCAATGCAGCTGAATGGGAGAATTTTTCCAACTATGCTACTTAGGCCTTAAGTTTGAAATTCCCATCTCAGTTCCCTGCAATACTCTCTTTATTGAGTAGATGATACCAGGAGGGCTGATGAAGTGGTACCATGGGCAACTAAATAGTTTTTGCCCCCCGAGGCCAATCATTGCCATATATAATATATATAATATATAATATGTTCATTTAGTCAGATCCTCCATTGAATTTCACCGTCGGTACACATACAGAGATCACGGCTGAGCTGAATAATAGAGGAGTCACTAAGTAACATGCTATGCCTTATCTGTGATAAGATGTATATCTTTAGTTGGAATATTTACAAGCATTTTATTCTCACGTTAGACTGGTTTTCTCATCTGTGCTGTATAGAGCAGACCGACCATCGCAGTTTAAAACTTGAGATTTTCTCTTTATTGAGAAGAGCAGACCGACCATCGCAGTTTAATCCTTGAGATTCTCCCTTTATTGAGTAGAGCAGACCGACCATCGCAGTTTAATCCTTGAGATTTTCTCTTTATTGAGTAGAGCAGACCGACCATTGCAGTTTAATCCTTGAGATTTTCTCTTTATTGAGTAGACGCTTCTGTTTTCCATTTTTTTCTTTTCTTCCCATTTTGGAATAATATACAGATAACTTTTCCTTTTTCAAAGAAAGCAAAACTTATTTTTAGATTTTAGAAAGTGAAGAGAAAACAAGCGCACATCTAAAGGGTTAACATAAAGATATATACGTCCCAGATATAATGCTCATGGAAAAGTATGCAGCAGAGGTTGACACAGAAAACACAAAAAAACAATATATAGTGCAATATGTCATGGAGCGATAATAGATGCTTGTGAATGTTCAATAGGAGAGACTCTTGCAGTAGTTTGAGCAATTTATGCTCAAATACAGGGCTCCGGACCACCCTCTGATGTCTTGACAAGAGCGACCGTTGATTCTCCCTCAAAGAGTTACTCAGCAGGGCCAGCGATGAAATTCAGGAAGCATAAAAGACAAGAAGGTGGATGGAGTTGTAGAAGAGTGTTGCATTTCGTAAAAAAACAAATAGTATCTCTTACGTGTAAGAAAGAGTAGAAGTGCTCCCACACGGAGCTATGCTAACCGGCAGGGTGATGTGATGCCAACATGTACAGCAGCGCTGCCATCTCTGACTTCCTGGCAGCTCCGATCAGGTCTCGGTGCTAAGCTCCTCCCCCGAATGATGTCTGGACGCAATCTACGCGTTTCGCTTCATCAGAAATGCATGCCATCAAGTTTCATTTATTTAGAAAGTATTTTACTAGGACGAATACATTGAGATTTCTCTCTTTTTCAAGGATGTCCAGGGGACCCAGTCCAGAATGGAGTTACACAGAGTTACACATTTAACAGTAGATTAAAAATAAATACATACATACATATATTTACACAAGTTGGAAGAACATACAGGGTAAATCATTATTGATGCAAAAAAAGAAACAACATGTACAGTATACGAAGGAGTTTGTAAACTAATAACAGGTACAATCTGTTTTGAGGATTTGGGAGATACTTATTTTCAGGGATTTTAGATTAGATGATGATTTGGCAGAAACAGGAAGGCTATTCCACATATGAGGAGCTCTGAAAGAGAACGCACCTCGGCCCGCTTCCTTTTTGAAGTGAGGGATCACTAGTGAAGGGTTGGTGCAGGATCTGAGAGATTAATTTTCATAAAGCTTGTTGAAGCTGATCTTTGGGACTCTGGGTTTGTGATAAGGCTGCAGGAGATGCAGGATCTGAGTAGGTTAGCTGCTTGTGAAGACTACAATATGGCTTCCAATTATAAATTGTATATTATTCACTTAGTTCTGAACTCTAGGAGGGGACTGTCAGGGAGCAGATTAGCATGAAACACTTCACGGAGCAATAAAAGACTTTAAGTTCAGCTTATATACATTTATTAAAAATAATAATTAAAAGGTAAGCTTATATAAAATACCACAGAGAAAGTCAAACATATATGAAACATACATGGAAAGGTAAGCCGTCTGATGCTTATTACATATATTATTTCTATCAATGTGCATTTTACAGCACACAGGATGACCGCCATTGGTTTACTCTCATATGCTGTTTGTGGGCAAAGATGGCAGTGACGAGCTGTTTGGAGACAAAAATGGCACTGAGTGCAAATAAGTACATGTTTTATTGGCAAACAAAATCACACTAAAATGTGAGCTTTATTGGCAAACTGAATTGTATTTTAGTTTTTTTTTTTTATCATGCTATAACATAATGTATGTGGAACGTGTTTCTAATGGGCGTGGTTTAGTGAGGGCATTTCATCCTGGGACTCAGGTAGCACAATGTCTTGTGCCAGTGTTCTGACATTGTCTCCGGGGATCCAGATCTTCCCATCCAGTGAACTGTGCATGCTTGCAATCACTCAAATCACTGATTAGACATCTATGGGGGCAATAGCCAGGCCGGTATTTTTATTTATTTTTTTGTAGAAAAGGTGGCAGCCCTAGGTGTGTTATAAATATTCTTATTTAAACACAACTGGGTAATCCCTAAATTCTGGACCGTTGGGGGGGGGGTGCTTGAGGACAGGTTTAAGAAGCACTGAGGGCCAACCTTGGGAAGTTGAGCAAAATGGCAAATGATGGACAGTTGCTAAACTGAAATGCTGCTGGACAGGAAAGTGTATTTTTCTGTTAGGCCACCAGATGGCGCTGTTCTGGGAGAGCGGAGCCGCAGGATGAGGAAGCGAAGGGTGCAGTAATGATTGGGAGGGACAGCAGAGGAAGTGCAAATACTGCAAGTGCAGTGACAATACAGGGTGCAGCACAGGAGGCACAGCTAGAGCAAGGAGTGCTATATAATGTCTGTGAACCTCAGTAAAAATGGCGCCGCCCTGCAGGCTGCATACAAGGATGTGGTGGATGGCAAAACCAAGACTGACTGGTGAGTGTACATCACTTGTAGCCTGGACCCTGTCTGTGCATGTGAGAGATGTCAGAATATGATGGCACTGAGGCATATCCGGTATATAGGAGGACAGTGTATAATCTGGGATAGATAGATCTGTGCAAATGCAGGGTGGATTTCCTCTTTCTTTTCACAATCTGGAAGAAAAGCAGCTGAGTTTTATCTAAAGCACACTGTTGTCTTTAAAAGAGAGATCTGGATATATATATATATATATATATATATATATATATATATATATATATCTCTCACTCTGTCTCTTTTTTTCATTGCCTTCAGGAACTAGATCTGGATAATATATAAGGAGGAAACTGTGTGTGTGTGTGGTTGTGTATGTATATAAATATATATATATATATATATATATATATATATATATATATGTGTGGTGTGTGTGTGTATATATATATACATTTAGAGGACATTACATAAAAGATAAACATCGTGGTAGATCTAGAGGACATGGAATAATCTAAAAGAGAAAGATCTGCATGTAGCTAGAGGACATTGCATATTATAAAAGAGAGACTGAATACATCTAGAGGGCAGTGCAATCTAAAAGAGAAAGATCTGGATATGTCTAGAGGACACTGCACACTATAAAAGGGAAAGAGATGGTAATCTGCGCAATGTGAAATCGGGTTATATAAAGGGTGAATTCCTTTTATTTGTGCAACATTTTACATGGATGCAGTCATCTAAACAGTATTTGCGGTGGGAATGAAAAGCATAAAAAGGTATTTTGTTTTTGCAGCAGGCTTGCAAGCAGATGCATAGATTTGATAAATATGTGTTGACTTTAGGAGCCAATCTAGTATTAAAAAAGTATCCTGCTTATACAATCGCCCTGTAGCCTTATGCCGCTACACACACACACATATATATATATATATATACCGCTATATATTCTCTATACACGTCTTACGTCATAAACCAATGATACTTTTAAAATACAATTTTCTCAGCGTACAAATAATTTTTATGCTCTTCATTCACACTGCCAACAACATTTGTGTGATAGTCTCTAGAAGTAATATCTGGGGATAACTAGAGTCAATACTATATATACCAAGGAAGAACTCGTGATATCTAGATCACCATCTGAAAGGGGGAAATCTGGACATATGTTGAATGTTTGTGGTAGATTATTGCCATGCATTGCTGGGTATGTATGTATGTATTAAAACAAGCCCTGGTGGAGCAACCTAATAGTATATATTCTCCATAAATGCCTGGCCGAATACACGCTGAATGCTTTATAAACTGAAAGCACACCAAAAATACACCCAACCGAGCAGCAGCGACAAGAATCTAAATCCCAGCTGGGTAGTAAAACCAGTGATATTTTTATAGTGAGTTTTGCTTACCAGGGACACACATTATATAACTTGCTGTATATATCCATGTATACTCGGGAGCCTTTATACTCTGAGAAGAAAGGCTGGAATATTGGGAGGAGCTCTAATCCTAACCTAAAACCCCAAAGCAGGGCGTAACAGCTGTGTAATTATAGATTAGGAGTATACTGTGTGATGACATCTGACAGCTCTAATAATAGGTTTACCAAATTTACTACACGCTACATATAAAATGCACGCTGCTTTATTATTCTTGTTCTGCATTGTGTGACTAACACAAACGAACCCATGCTAGCCCTTGATCAAAGTAGCATTTCAAATATGTGCATATGTGTTCATACTGACCACTTAGACAGGTTCAGGAACCTGCCTTACCACATAGTCATGGTTATTCAGCTAAAGGGATTCTGGGTAATGATCATGCAAGTAAGCAGAAGTGTGTGTGTGTGTAATTTATCATTCAGCCCATGCATTGCCTGATCTAGATTTACATTGATACTTCTAATATACTCTGCAATAATGGAGGAAGTGGTTTTCTAAATGTGCAGCTTGAGGAAGTGGGGGTTTATTAAAGGAATTGGAAAATGTGTGTATGTGGGACAAATATAATGTTTAACTCGTTTGGTTTCAAAACCAGCAATAAAGGCATTAACAATAGAGCCATAGATCTATAACCCTTGTACTAAAGGGGCAGTCCCACTTAGGAGAAAAAAAAGGAAGCAAAAAAGGTTTGCGGAAGGAGCTCACAATCAAAGCAGGTATGTGAAAATAAGCCAGAGTTTAATGCTTAAGTAAAACAGGCTAGTACAAAAAAGGAAATGAACCACACAGTGAGAAAGACCCACTTAGCCTATTTTCTGTATGTAGTACATGTTTCTAGTATGTGTGGCGTTACATTTTGAGAGTTGTTTCTACTGATATATACTATATTAATCTGACCAGAATAGTCTGTTTACAATACAAACAGAGCAGGTATCCAGTTAATGTCCCGCTATTTTACAATGGCCTCTGACTGTTTCTAAAGCTGGAGGATATTGATCACTTGCCTGATCAATTTAGCAGATCATTCTCTGTTATGTAGATGTAGGGGGTGAATCTCAGAATAGGCAGAAGGGGAAACATTATTTTATCCAATGAATACTTCCTGGGATCATTGAAAAATGATAAAATATTAGACGATTTAAAACAAAAACAAAAAAGTTCTGTGACTACAAGGTTTTTCTAAAAATAATTCAGGGGGAATAAAGTTGACCCTGAGCTTGAAAACATAACCAAGAGTGGGGATCAATCTTCCTTTATAGCTCTGTCCCAGCATCTCCAGGGAATCTGTTAGAGGGAGGGCACTCATAGTTAGTCTGAGGATTCCCACTGCACTTGTGCAGGATGTCTACAGTGACCTCACACAACTGCCCTGCTTCCCACACTTCCAATAAAAGGGTGTAGGATACTAAATGACCTGCACATGCACCATGCAAGAGGCCTTGTAACTTCCAGTGGACCCTCTTGCAATGTAAACCAATAGCTAGAACTGGAAACTTTGAAAGAGATTCCTAAGGATTCCATAAATGCATGTATGTGCCACAAAACTGTGCAATGTGTAGGTTAGACACCACCAAATGTATCAAACTGGGTGTTTGTAAATAAATAGCCTGTTATCCAAGATAGCTGGATGACCTAGTGAAGACCTTATCTGTGAAATTCCTTTGATGCAATATCCAGGGGTAGCAGATTAGCATGTCGGCTATTCAAATCTGCTATTCAAATCTGCTATGAGTATTTTGCCGTAGTCACTATGCTAATGTTTGTAATGTGTGTGTGTTTTTTTTTTTTTTATTGTTTTTGTTAATTTAGGGCTCTATTTACCTATGAAGGCAATAGCAATGACATCAGGCTGGCAGGGACTGGAGGTATGTAAATCCTATTATGCACTTATTTAATTACTTCTTTTGTTAGGACCAAACTGTGTGATAATCTGTGTCTCCAAGTACCTTAAATATTGTTTAAACTGTGAATATAGAAAGCAAAGTGTGTTTGGGGTATCAGATATGCAAGAAAATCCATAAACCGAGATAAATGTCTGGTGTCTCCTGTGTATGGATGGCTTAATAAGCAAATTAGCTACTTTTGGATATTGGGCCACAGGTTATGTCATGACATCACAACACGATTTAAAAGGACACTCCCACCAAAAAATTAAAAGGTTTTGTTTTGCATTGTTGATTTCAGATATGTCTTTTTTTTGTTTTTGTTATGTGTAATATTATACTAAACAAGTGTGACTGGGTGCCGCCATTTTGTGAAATATAGCATTTTTGACTTTACAGCACTAGTATCTCACTTTGGGGCTGGGGACACAGAATGCAGTCTATAAGTCAGAATTCTGACCATAGACTTGCACTGAATGGGAGTGTAATGTAACTACTACATCACAAGGGGGCAGAGTTATAATCCTCTTTGATCAGGTCAATCCCTCTCTTTGTGTTGGAAGGCGGGTAAACAAAGTTGTACACCGTCACCTAGTCCTGCCCATTGTGATACACAGGAGCCAGTAAGAGAGCAGGGGAGTATCATCATGCAGGCTCTGGCCACAGTTGTAAAGTGAGTCTTGCTCGAAGATTTTGGACGATGTTGAATCATGGATGCAGGAGATAGACACCTAATTTTATTTTTACTTTTAGATGCAATTAATTCAAATATAGAAAACAAACCGTGGCATATTTCTTATATATGTTTTTTTTTTTTTTTTTTTCTTCAATGTATGGGTAATCTGGTTACATCTTTTCTAAGTGGTAGTGTCTCAATGTATAGAGATTTTTTTTACTTTTACTGTATATTCACAATATAAGCAATGTTTAGATGACAGTCATTTTTAAAGCCAGACAAAAATAAGCAAATCAATGCCTATTAAAGCTGACACTAAAACAAATGTGTTTACAGTTTTGCAATAGCTCCCTTGAAAACGTATGCCTTTGTTACAACGATTACAAAGAGTCTGGAGGCAGTCAGGGTATTCTCCTAAAGATTCACGGGGAAGCCTAATACACATGTGTACAATATCAGTGGAACTAAGGTCACTTTTACACACACACTGTGATTTCCCATTTTATTCACGTTGGGGACATGTTGGTCATCTTTTTTTTATGTATGCAACAAATATAGGACCTGCTTAAAGGGACTGTATCACCTAAACATTGTTTTACTGTGAACATAGAGATTAAAAAAAATTTTAAAAAAATGTTGTGTTAGCAAAATTGCAAGCGAAAGCATAACATGAGAGGAAAATGTGTTTTTAGATTTGTCTGTGGAGTCTCTTGCTTATGACATCACCGGTGGCTTGATATGCAAAATAACTGGATTTCACTGAGAAATGTCTCATTTGCATCTCAAGCCACAGGTGATGTCATAAGCAGGAGACTCAGAAATATTTGAAACATATTTTCTCTTATGTTATGCATTTACTTGCAATTTTGCAAACAAAATGTATAGAATAATTTTCACTCATTATTCTCTACATTCACAGTAAAAAAAAAAAATTGTTTAGGTAATACAGTCCCTTTTATGCAGCGTGCTGCACTAAATAACGATTTAAAGATTGTGTGAGCTCTGTTTTGTACCTTCTATATTCTATACCGTAACTGAATATCCCTCACAGATGGTGGTCTTGAGGAGTTAGTGGATGAGCTAAGCAGTGGAAAAGTAATGTATGCCTTCTGCAGAGTTAAAGACCCCAATTCTGGGCTTCCAAAATACGTCCTCATTAACTGGGTAAGTCCAGGATATCACACTACAAGTTAGGTGGGGTTTTGTTTTTTTTTTTTTCTTCCTAAATTTGGAATTCCATCTGCTTAACTACAATTCTTATTGTCCTCTGCCAGTTAGTTGGAGGATAAGGTTGATGGAGGCATTGGAGAAGCAGTGCTGCCTATCGTCTTCTCACTTCTCCTCCCTTCATGTAACCGAGTTTCTCTTTTCTAGACAGGTGAGGGTGTGAAAGATGCCCGAAAAGGGGTGTGTGCCAACCACGTCAGTACAATGGCAAACTTCCTAAAGGTATGAGACTCCCCCATCTTCTCCTGCATACCTACCACCCTCTTACAACAAGTCCTCATACTTGTATCTCCCAGGCCTGTCCTTTTTAGTCAGGGGTCGGTGATTCACTTAGGCCTGCATTCTAATACAGCCTGGGAATTTCACTTTATTGAGTAAGGGGATTGATAGCATTAGGAAATGGGTAGTATTTCCCCTGTCAGTATGCTGACCGTGCTTCTAGCTATAATTGTGGTATATTTATTGGGACGTTGTGTAGCACTGGAGTTTCTTGTTGTTGTTGTTGTGCATCCACAGATTAGTACATCTCCCTCATTGTGTTTTTTTTCCCCGCCATCAGGGTGCTCACGTCACAGTAAATGCCAGGAGTGATGACGATGCAGAGCCAGAAGCCATCATGGAAAAAGTGGGCAAAGCATCAGGGGCAAATTATAACTTCCACCAAGAGAGCAGCAGGGGCAACGAGGGGCCCCAGGGGCCTG